>CM064418.1:26148588-26748588 GCA_032690845.1 Eleusine coracana subsp. coracana
AAGCATGAATAGCACGGTATGTAAATGCGGAAAGTAAAGCATCATAGTGAGGAGTAGAGTAAGGGGTGGCTCATGATTTTTTCCCGAGGTATCGGAAGGATGGAGCCTTCCCCTAATCCTTGTTGGACTACTCCCGTTGGAGTCCCGGTCCCTCCCGCCACCAAGTGGAGTTCTCGCCCATGAGCCCACAATCACTCCTAGAGTAAAGACACGGTTTGCGTCACTGCTGCACAAAGCACAAGCTCGCCTCCCTCGAGAACTTGCCGAACTCCCTGAGCCAACACGGCCACTCACTAGCGATGCACCTTTCAACGGCGGGCTCAAACCATGTACAAACGTCTGAGGGCCTTCACAACCAATCATGATAGGCTCGATCACTGACACCTAATCGGTCTATGTCTCACCATAGACCAAGAGTAACAATCTAGATCACACCCTCAAGGACACCCTAGCCTTAGATGTGCAAGATGCTCAACCTACTCTTCTCTAGCACTCTCAAGGTATGCAATATCTCCTTCTAGTGCTCTGCTCTTTTCCTCTTGGACCTTACCGGATGCTCCCAGGTATTCCACTGGCCAAGAGAGGTCTCTAAGACCCCAGCAACGAAGTTATATAGGCTCCCAACCTCAAACTAGCCGTTGCTCCACAAAATTGCCTTTCTGGACACACTGACCGGACTATCCGGTCTCTACCTGACCGGACCGTTGGGTCACTCTGTAACACTGACCGGACTGTCCGGTCTACTTTCTGTCTCTAGTCTAGGAGCCTCCGCGAAATGCACCTCCTCTGCCGATCCTGCACTCCTACTGACTAGACCGTCCGACCAGCAGACTGGACCGTCCGGATTGTATAGAGTCACCTACTGACAGAGTCCTGCTTCTACCTCTAAGTCCTAGACAACTCCCCATACTGACCTTACAGTCCGGTCTCTACAGACCCCTTTATCCGATCTCTATGTCTAGAAGCTGAAACTTGTCGTCCTCGCTTGACTTTGTTTCTCGGCTTCTTCAAACAGCTCCTTGGCTTCTCCACTATCACCTAGTGCCTTTGATTTCACCGAGCAATCTTGCACATCACCGACTAGACATGACCTAAGAGAATGACCTAAACCCCCTTGATAGTCCGGTTTTTCCTATGGACTCAAAGCCCTAACAACTAGTCAAGTGTTCCAGACACTTGCACCATAGCTTGTTCTCCGCTTTGATCCATCTCCATCAACCCTTGGACTCCATCAAGTTCACAAGCCTCCATGCTTGTGGTCATTGTCATCAATCGCCAAGGATGCCATCGACAATCATCATAAGATAGAAAAGGTTTCCTACATGGACAACACTTGTGTAGACATTAATCTCATTTCATGTTTGTCATTCATTACCAAAACACCATACCTTGGGGTGACCTCAATGATCATGAACCTTACAACCGTACCATCCGGTCACTACGGTTGATCACGCGAAGCTACTCCGATTAGTGACCGTTGATCTATCCTTGAGTCGATCTCGGTCGTCCATTCTATTTTGACCTACGTCAAAAGGCGTCATAACCTTTTGGTCTCTTCTCTGTTTGACCCGAGCTACCGAGTTCAAGTCGAGAGCGCCGCCTCACCTCCGACGCCGTTACCACCGTGCACCTCACCGAGCTGCCGCGTCGCCTCGTGCCTCATCCGTGATGTCACTTGCTGCTAGTCACCACCACTCGCCCTCATCACGCAGCTCCTGTTCACCGCCGCTTGACCTCACCGCACCGCATCTGAGCAGTCACCGCCGAGCCCCTTGCGCTGGCGCCGCCTAGGGACATCACCGCCACCGCTCATCTCACCACCGGCCATCTCTAGCACCACCTCATTCTCCCACCTTGCACGCGTGCACCCAGCCCCTTTGCCAAGTTCCACCACAAAGCTTGCCCCTTCCCCCACCTCCATTGCCGACGACTCAAAAATCTCAACTTTCCGGTGATCGGTCACATGATTTTCTCGTCTTCGGCTTGGATTATTCTCCCAGGGTATTGAGCTATCCTCCATTTGTCGATTATGCCCTAAATTCAAGTAATTAGTTTAATTGATGCAATTGTAGTAAACTGCCCATGATTAGTTGCATTAATTAGTTAATTGACTCAACCAGGGATGTAATGAATTCTATGATCATCTATTAATTACATGTCTAGGGTTTGTCTCCTATTTAGTCTGCTGTTAGATTAATTGTCTATTATTGGACTGCACACTAGATGACTCGCACCAGTCACTTATAGTCGATGATCACTGTTGTTACATTGCTTTATTTGCCTAGTGATCATGTCCTTCATTGAGTGATAGGATTTCTATTGTGCATTCTTTCCTAGTGGTTCTTTGCTGGTAGATTTATATATAGGATTCTATGCTTATCCTATCTATACCTATGTGTGTGCAATGACAACAATTAGCAACAGAGATGGCTATGGTTAGGATAGAACAAGGGTAAGTGAAATATGCAAGAAAAGCCGAAGAGCAAGAAGAGACCGAGACTGGACCTAGAGTCGAGGGCTAGGAGGTTAGCTCAGCACTTGGATGCCATGGAGCAGTCACGCAGGACACCAGGGACACGGCTGATCCTAGAGCTGTCTTGTGACACCTAGGGACTCAGGAGCAGTACCAGGTAGAGGACAACACAGGGCTTGGCTACAGGTGTGACTCCAGCACCTTGGTCACATAGTACTCTGACTTCTCATCAGGGGAGGTCATCGAGACCTGTGGAGAAGGGATCCTCTAGGCAGTAGGAGGAGTCTGAGGAGGAGGAGTCAGAGTCTGAGAAGAGCTCAAAGTACGATTTAGAGGAGGTTGAGGTTGAGGAGACTGAGTAGCTAGCACAACCACAATAGCAGAGGACTGCTCACCGGACAGGAGACCCATAGTGCACCTATGCAGTGTGCACTAGTAGGCTGTAGAGACTCGTATAGGCAGCCGGGGAGACGGACATACTTAAGGTTCCTGCAAAGGATCTTAAGGTTCTTCGTTTTGTCTCCATCGAGCAGTGGGTTCCTATCCCAAGTGTACAGATCATGACCATTGAGGTCACCCCGAGGTATGGAGTTTTGGTGATGCATGACAAACATGAAATGTGACTAATATCTACATGAGTGTTGTTCATGTAGGAAACCCTTTCCATCTTATGATGATTGTCTATGGCATCCTTGGCAATGGATGACAATGACCGCAAGCATGGAAGCTTGATGGAGTCCAAGGGTTGATGGAGATGGATCAAAGTGGAGAACAAGCTATGGAGTAAGTGTTTGGTACACTTGTCTAGTTGTTAGGCTTTGAGTCCATAGGAAAAACCGGACTATCAAGGGGGTCTAGGTCATTCTCTTAGGTCATGTCTAGTCGGTGATGTGCAAGGTTGCTCGATGAAATCACAGGCACTAGGTGACAGTGAAGAAGCCAAGGAGTTGTTCGGAGAAGCCGGGAAACCAAGTCAAGCGAGGACAACAAGTTTCAGCTTCTGGACGTAGTGACCGGATAGAGGGGTCAGAGGTGACCGGACTGTATGGTCACTATGTGGAGTTTTCTAGGACTTAGTGCGAGGAGCAAGGACTTTGTCTATAGGAGACACCATACAGACCGGACGGTCCAATCAGTAGGAGTGCAGGGATGACAGAGAGGATGCAGTTTGCAGACCTTCCTGGAATGGAGAGAGAAAGTGGACCGGACGGTCCAGTTGAGTGACCGGACAGTCCGGTCAGTATAGGGGATTGCCTGGACATGGAACCAACGACTGGGAGAGCCATTACCAGAGTGACCAGATAGTCCGATCAGGCAGTGACCGGACAGTCCGGTCAGTGTGTCCAGAATGGCAATTTCATGGACCAACAACTAGTTTGAGGCTGGGAGCCTATATAACTTTGTTGCTAGGGTCTTGGAGACCTCTCTTGGCCAGTGGAATACCTGAGAGCATTTGGTAAGGTCCAAGAGGAAAAGAGGAGAGCACTAGGAGAGGATATTGGATATCTTGAGTGTGCTAGTAAGAGTAACATGGAATGATCTTGCACATCTAAGGCTAGGGTGTCCTTGAGGGTGTGATCTAGGTTGTTACTCTTGGTCTATGGTGAGACCTAGACCGGTTAGGTGTCAGTGATCGAGCCTATTGTGATTGGTTGTGAAGGCTGTCACAAGTTTGTACACGGTTTGAGCCCGCCGTTGGAAGGGGCATCAATAGTGAGCGCTCATGCCGGCTCGGAGAGTTCAGCAAGTTCTCAAGGGAGGCAAGCTTGTGCTTTGTGCAGCGGCGACGTACACCGTGTCTTCACTCGAGGAGTGATTGCGGGCTCGTGGGCGAGAACTCCACTTGGTGGCGGGAGGGACCAGGACTCCGGTAGGAGTGGTCCAATGAGTAGGGGAAGGCGCCATCCTTCCGAGATCACTCGGTCCTTTCAAGTGGTATCAGAGCCAAGTGCTCATCATAAGGCTTAACCGCCTTGAGTAGTGACCGTATTGAGTTGGGATGTCATCTATTCGGGGCCAGGTCATGGCTCATGGAAGGATCACTTAAAAGCTACCTAAATGCTATCTTTCCGGATGAGTTGATGGATACTCTTGTGGACTTTGCCAATACCTTTACCGATGATCATGTGTATAATGATTGTGATGATTGCTTGGATGTGCCTTGTACTAGTGAGTGCCTAGACTCTTCTAGCAATGACTTGATAGGTTGCTCAACTAGTGTGCCTAACATGATGATTGATAATGTTGTGTCTCTTGATCTTGCTTGCTCTACTAGCATTGATGATGTTTGTGAGTCTCCTATTGATCATGCTAGTAGTTCTATTGTTGAGGAGTTCTTTGCTTTTCATGCTAATAATAATGAGGACTTACTTGACTTTCTTATTCGCTTGCGAGGTATTGTGGACAGGATTGGGGCAACTTCTTTCGAGCTTCCTAAGATCGTGATAGTGGAGAAGATCCTCTCCTTGGTTCCGAGTAGCAAGCTTTTCTACGTCACACTTGGCCTTCTCATGGAGAAGAGTCTCTCCGTAGAAGATGTGATTGAGATGCTCTTTAAAGATAAGGAGATTGCCCAAGCATGGCATGGAAGAGGACATTCAAGGCAACTCATGAAGCATCCTCGAGCAAAGGGAAATCAGTAGCTTTGAGATCAAACTTCTTTGATCCCTCCACAAGATTGTCTTGCAACAACTTCTACAACCCCTTTGGACCAAGACATACATCAGGCACTTTGTCAAGCTCTACCTCAAGTGTCATTCCAAGTCCTACTCCAAGAACTTTAAGTGGACCGAGCATTGGCATAGGGGGAGCACCAACAACAATGCTCGCTCGATCATTTGAGATGATCAATCTTGCGGCTTTGGCTCTGACGCCTCCACCTCCTCCGCTCCCTCCACCACAAGATCATCTTTGGCATCTTCATCGAGCTCACCAACAGGATCTCTTCTTTGAACTCGGTGAATTTGTGAGAAATCCGAATGATGACCTTTGTGAGAATCTATTGAGCATCTATGATCTTGTGTGTAGGATTAACTCTTTCAGGGGACTTTGGAAGATTGCACCACATGAAGTGATTGACAAACTCCTCCAACAAATCACAACTCCTGAGATGAGTTTCTTACTTGAGGAGGTTGTCAACAAGAGACATGAGCTATCAATTGAGAGAGCAATGGAGATGATACTTGTGCTCCACTCTCAAGTGGGACATGTGCTTGAGCACATCACTGGAATCTATGATCCTCCCCATTACTATATCAACCTTGACAATGTGCACATGGGGGATGATCATGGACATTGGAGATATCATGCTCCTCACTATCCCATTAGGAGGAGACTATTGGATGGGATTGCAAGAATCCCTATCTATGAGGATGGTCTCATTTCTCAACATCATGAGGTTAGTGCTAGTCAATCAAGTAATGCTTTGGATACTAACTCCTCTTCCTCTAGTGCTTGTCTTATGGCTACTACTAGGGTCAACTACAAGAGCCTTTAACTCTCCCTTTTGAGTTATCCCCAAAAGTCACTTTCTTGTGGAAACCCTCAACTTCAACCTTCTATCTATTGGTCAACTTTGTGACATGGGTTTCAAGTGCACGTTTGATGAGGATGGTGCAACAATTGAGGATGTCAAGAGAGGGCTAGTAATTCATGGAATGAGACATGGAAACTTGTACATCACGGACTTCAAGTCAAGCAATATACCACCAAGCACTTGCCTATTCACTAAGGCATCCAAGGGATGGTTGTGGCATAGAAGGCTAGCACATTTTGGAATGAATCAGCTCAAGATGATTGTCAAGAGGAATCTAGTTGAAGGAATCAAGGATGTGACCTTTGAGAAGGATAAATTGTGCAGTGCTTGTCAGGCGGGGAAACAAGTTGCATCTTCACATCCCACCAAGTCATTAATGTCTACATCTCGTTCTCTAGGGCTCTTGCACATGGACTTGTTTGGGCCAACACATTACAAGAGTCTAAGAGGCAATCTATATTGCTTGGTGATTGTTGATGATTTCACGAGATATACTTGGACCTTCTTTCTTGTAGACAAATCTCAAGCCAGTGGTATCTTCAGAAAGTTTGCCAAGAGGTCAAAGAATGAGTTCAATGCTAGCATTGTGAGGATAAGAAGTGACAATGGGACGGAATTAAAAAACACCATAGTGGAGGAATATTGTGACAAGAAGGGAATCAAACATGAATTCTCCGCTACATATACTCCCGAGCAAAATGGAGTAGTGGAGAGGAAGAACAAGACGCTCATCACTCTTGCTCGTGCCATGTTGGATGAGTGTGGAACTCATGAGAATTTTTGGGCAGAGGCAATCAACACGGCTTGCTACACCTCCAACCGTGTCTATCTCCATCATTTGTTGAAGAAGACACCATATGAGCTATTGGTGGGACAGAAAACCAATGTTTCCTATTTCCGAGTCTGTGGATGCAAGTGTTACACTCTCAAGAAGAGGTGAAAGCCCAAGAAGTTTGAGAGCAGAACTTATGAAGGCATTCTTGTTGGGTACTCTAGGAATTCTAATGCATATAGGGTCTACAACTCCACCACCAGATGTGTGGAGGAATCCTATGATGTGCAATTCGATGAGTCAAATGGGTCCAAAAAGGAGGATGAATTTCATAAAGTGGACATTGGAGATGAGCCTATGAGGGAAGCTTTGAGAAACATGCCTGTGGGCGAGGTTTTACCCCACGAGGCCAATGATGGTGATGTTGATGAGCCCTCTACTCCACCACCTCAACCTACCTCCTCCTCCAAGGCACAACAAAGAACCCAAGATGCTACAAATACTCCCACAAGCTCCTCCCAAGATTCATTGAGAGTACACCCACCAAATGATGAGGAATCTCAAGTGAGAAGTGAGCCACAAACCTCCCCACATACTTAATCACAAACCACTTCTCCTAGTTCTTCACAAGATAACCACCCATCCACCTCAAGCCCAAAGTCCAAAACAAGAAAGCATAAGAGTGACTCCTCCACCTCTCTTAGGAGACAAGACACTCATATATCAAGAGAGTAAACAATTCATGATGCATAAGACACTTCACCAAGAGCCTCTCCCACAAAGAAAACACCATCCTAGACCCAAGGGCATCAACAAAGATCATTCAAAAGACTTGATCATTAGGAATCCATCTCGTGGAATAAAGACGAGGAATCAATACAAGCCCAACTATGTGAGTGAAGAGAATAATGATAAGGCCAATGTTGAGATTGAGAACTTCTCTTTCGTCTCTATGATTGAGCCCACTACCATTGATGAAGCTATGGATGATCACAAGTGGGTAATTGTCATGCAAGAAGAATTGAACAACTTCAAGAGGTGCAAAGTGTGGAAATTGGTTGAGAGACCCAAGAATCATAATGTGGTTGGCACCAAGTGGGTCTTCAAGAACAAGCAAGATGAGAAAGGAGCAATTGTCAAGAACAAGGCTCGCCTAGTGGCTAAGGGATATTCTCAAGTGGCGGGGATTAACTTTGAAGAGACCTTTGCTCCCGTGGCCCATCTTGAAGCTATTCGGATCTTACTTGCCTATGCATCACATAATGGCTTCAAGCTCTTTCAAATGGATGTCAAGGGTGCCTTCTTGAATGGAGAAATCAATGAGAAAGTCTATGTGGAACAACCTCCGGGGTTTGAGGACCCAAAACATCCAAGACATATATACAAATTGAAGAAAGCTCTCTATGGTCTCAAGCAAGCACCAAGAGCATGGTATGAACACTTGAGGAACTTCCTACTCAAGAATGGATTCACAATTGGAAGCATTGATAGCACCTTGTTCACGAGGCATGTTGGGAAGGATCTCTTTGTGTGCCAAATCTATGTGGATGATATCATCTATGGGTCAACCAATGAGAAGTTCAATGAAGAGTTTTGGGAGATGATGGCTAGGGAATTCCAAATGTCAATGATTGGAGAGTTGCACATGTTCCTTGGATTCCAAGTCAAGCAATTGAGAGAGGGAAACTTCATTTATCAAGAAAAATATACCAAGGACCTTCTCAAAAGATTCAACATGGAGAATTGCAAGCCCTTGCACACACCTATGGCTACAAGCAAACCCTTGGATGATGATGTGAAAGGGAAACCAGTGAACCCCAAGCTATATAGATCAATCATTGGGTCTTTGCTCTATCTCACCACTTCAAGACCGGACATCATGTTTAGTGTGTGCTTGTGTGCATGCTACCAAGCAAATCCAAAGGAGTCACACTTGAAGGCCGTGAAGAGAATAATGAGATACCTCAAGTACACACCTACCATGGGCTTATGGTATCCTAGAGGATCAAACTTTGAGTTACTTGGGTACTCGAATTCTGACATCGTGGGTTGCAAAGTGAATAGAAAGAGTACATCGGGTGGTTGTCAATTTCTTGGAAGATCTCTAGTTTCTTGGAGCTCAAAGAAGCAAAACTCCATGGCTCTATCTACCGCCGAAGCGAAATATATGGCGGCGAGAGCTTGTTGTGCACAACTTCTATACATCAGGCAAACACTCTTGGACTATGGCCTCAACTACACCCAAATGCCACTATATTGTGATAGTGAGGCGGCAATCAAGATGGCTCTCAAGACGGGAGATCATGGTCATGCGAAGCATATCCAAGTGATACATCATTTCATAAGAGACCATGTTGAGAAGAAGGACATCGAGTTGGTGAGCGTGCGAACTCATGAACAATTGGCGGAGATCTTCGCCAAGCCACTTGATGAGAAGACCTTCAACAAGCCAAGGGGAGAACTCAATGTTCTCGACCTCTCCAACTTCACATGATTAACCCTTGAGCTTGTCCTTTGTACATATGTATAGTGCTTTGTTTGTTCTTGTTTGTGTCTTTGTTTGTGCTTGTTTCTCTTCTTTTGTAGGTGGACTTCGGACCTTCTTAAGATTGCAATGGACATGGGTTAAGCTTGGGAAGGTGGTTCATGGTGTACCCAAGGCTTTGAAGAATTGTCCATTGTGAGCAAGCTTGAGAAGGGAACAACTCGTTGTTGACACTTTGGTTTGTAGTGGTTCTCTCTTTTTTGTTTACCATCGCATCATGCATTGTATACTTGTTGCATTTGCACTCTTTGCATTTTTGCATCCTTGCATTATGATACCATACATGCTCCCAAGCATGTGTCTAGGGGGAGTTGCTCATTTACAATGTGAGTACATGACTCTCTAGATGATCAAATAGTGACATTTGTGCTTCATGCCCATTGAGTCATGTTCGACCAAGCTCCGAGGTTAAATCTACTCGCGCGGCTCAAAGACAAGTGGCTCATACATTCCCACCTTCCTAATGACTAACTCTTGCATATTTGAGAAAATCTTTTGTTGAGTCATAAGTGTAGGGGGAGCTACGATGGAACATCACTACAACCAAGAAGGAGCACCATGAAAGGGGGAGTTATTCTAACTCTTGACAATTATCTTATGCCTCTTGGTTTTTGTTATGTTTGTGTGGTTTTTGGTGATAGGTGACAAAGGGGGAGAGAAAACATGAAGATCGAAAAGCCAAGTCATCTAAGTCAAAGAGGGAGAAGAAACATGAAGACGGCGGTTGATAACACAAAGGGGGAAGAGGAGAACATGAAGATTCAAAAGACAAACCCATGAAGAATGGAAGATGAAGATCACATCAAGATGAACATGAACATGAAGATAACAACGATGGTGCATGTCTACGACGACAATGAACACCTTCACCGACATGAGCATCTATGTCTTTGGTACGTATCTACATCAACAAGATCGACTACCACGACACCAAGGCAGGCGCAAATTCGGCTCAAGCTCAATATCTAGTGCGCTACAGAATTGGGTAATCTTCCCTTAACACCTAGCACATCTCAAGGGGAGACTACTTCCAAGGTAAGGACCAAGGTATGCCCTTCAATCTTTTCTTTTCATTTGGTTCTTTCTTGCTCGTCTGTTTTTGGATCATCATAAGTAGTGGTTGTCATCCATCATCAAAAAGGGGGAGATTGTAAGGATCATGACCATTGAGGTCACCCCGAGGTATGGAGTTTTGGTGATGCATGACAAACATGAAATGTGACTAATATCTACACGAGTGTTGTTCGTGTAGGAAACCCTTTCCATCTTATGATGATTTTCTACGGCGTCCTTGGCAATGGATGACAATGACCGCAAGCTTGGAAGCTTGATGAGCTTGATGGAGTCCAAGGGTTGATGGAGATGAATCAAAGTGGAGAACAAGCTATGGAGCAAGTCTTTGGTACACTTGTCTAGTTGTTAGGCTTTGAGTCCATAGGAAGAACCGGATTATCAAGGGGGTCTAGGTCATTCTCTTAGGTCATGTCTAGTCGGTGATGTGCAAGGTTGCTCGGTGAAATCACAGGCACTAGGTGACAGTGGAGAAGCCAAGGAGCTGTTCGGAGAAGCCGGGAAACCAAGTCAAGTGAGGACAACAAGTTTTAGCTTCTGGACATAGTGACCGGACAGAGGGGTCAGACGTGACCGGACTGTACAGTCACTATGTGGAGTTTTCCAGGACTTAGCGCGAGAAGCAAGGACTCTGTCTATAGGAGACTCTATACAGACCGGACGGTCCGATCAGTAGGAGTGCAGGGACGACAGAGAGGATGCAGTTTACAGACCATCCTGGAATGGAGAGATAAAGTGGACCGGATGGTCCGGTCGAGTGATCGGACAGTCTGGTCAGTACAGAAAATTGCCTGGATAGGGAGCCAATGACTGGGAGAGCTATTACCAGAGTGACCGGACAGTCTGGTTAGGCAGTGACCAGATAGTCCGGTTAGTGTGTCCAGAAAGGCAAGTTCGTGGAGCAACAATTAGTTTGAAGTTGGGAGCCTATATAACTTCGTTGTTGGGGTCTTGGAGACCTCTCTTGGCCAGTGGAATACGTGAGAGCATTTGGTAAGGTCCAAGTGGAAAAGAGGAGAGCACTAGGAGAGGATATTGGTTATCTTGAGAGTGCTAGTGAGAGTATCATGGAGTGATCTTGCACATCTAAGGCTACGGTGTCCTTGAGGGTGTGATCTAGGTTGTTACTCTTGGTCTATGGTGAGACCTAGACCGGTTAGGTGTCGGTAATCGAGCCTATCATGATTGGTTGTGAAGGCCGTCACAAGTTTGTACACAGTTTGAGCCCGCTGTTGGAAGGGGCATCAATAGTGAGTGCCCATACCGGCTCAGGGAGTTCGGCATGTTCTCGAGGGAGGCAAGCTTGTGCTTTGTGCAGCGGTGATGCACACCGTGTCTTCACTCGAGGAGTGATTGCGGGCTCATGGGCGAGAACTCCACTTGGTGGCGGGAGGGACCGGGACTCCGACGGGAGTGGTCCAACGAGGAGTAGGGGAAGGCGCCATCCTTCCGAGACCTCGGGAAAAAATCATGAGCCATCTCTTACTCTACTCCTTACTTTGATGCATTACCTTCCGCATTTACATACTGTGCTATTCATGCTTGTGTGCTTATCTTGCTCTAGTTGACTACCTTGTCGAATTGCATGAATAGGCTTCTTTACTTGCTAGTAGTGCTTAGCCTTCATACTTGATCACTAGCATGTATAGAAGTTGCTTTGGCTTGATTGATCACCCTAGTATGTATTTTGTTACTCATGCTTGTATGCTTTCTATATGCTAGATGATCTAGTAGCTTTGATTGAGTGGAACTCCTTGCTAGCTAGTTGTTTGCTTCCGCGTATATTTGGTAACTAGCTTGCATAGGAGTTGCATTGCGTTTGTGTGATCCACTAGTATTCTTAGGTTGTTATTCCTTTCATAGGTTCATTATCTTGCTAGTGTGATCACCACTAGGATTGTGTAGGAGTTGTTTTGAGTGGTCGGTTTTAGGAATTGGCGAATTTGGTACATAGTGTGAGTTCCCGATTCACCCCCCCCCCTCTCGGTCACTCCGTCCTTTCAACAAGGTACCCTACTACAGGAGAGAGGTACTGGACAACCCACTAGAGGAGGCTTGGAGAAGGACTGAGACGCTATGTGGCCATGAGAGGTAGGGGTAAGATGTTCGTGCCGCAGCAGTACACCACCTACCAGGCCATGAGGAGGGCCACCAGCACTGACATGGAGCAGTACTTCACATACTTGCCAGGGCTAGTAGAGCTAGTTACTGCTCCGTATAGGTTCAGAGAGGATCTGGTCCTAGAGTTCTACGCTATGCTGTAGATAGCCAGAGACCGCTCAGAGTTCTGGTTCTTGTTCAGAGGGCAGCCATAGCGTGTGACTAGAGGAGATCTGATAGCTAGTTTTGGGTTCCTAGCTTCAGACTTTCAGCTCTACAGGAGTGCCTATCCGTCCCTAGAGCCACCCTGTAGACCTCAGGGAGGGAAGCTACCGTCAGATGACTTGATGTCGATTGCCTTTCCACCACCGCACACCCCAAGCTTTGAGAGAGGCCCCGCGAGACTCACCGCAGAGTCTAAGGTGGTTAGAGCGATAGTCACCAGTACTATCATCCTCAGGTCAGGATATAGAGAGGAGTTCACTCTACTCCACCAGTGGGCTGTAGCAGCTATTCTGACGAGACAACACTTTGACTTGGCAGATCTACTGATTGGGGAGATGGAGGAGGTTATCTCTGAGAGAGTGGGAGGACGTCACTTGGTCTATGCGCCTTACATTTGCTATCTTCTGAGGAGGATGGGCATTGTGGCAAAGGAGCAGTACAAGGCATTCCCTGAGGTGACCACCAGTTACCCACCTCGAGCCCCCAGGGCATCGCAGTCCACCTCGAGTCAGTAGATAGGAGAGGAGGAGTAGGAGTCATTGCCGGTCACTCATGAGCACACAACTCGTCCCGAGATGGTGGTTCCTGAGTCAGCTAGTACAAGGGCACCTCCCCAGCCTACGGAATCACGGTCAAAGGACGCTATCATGGTGATAGCACTTGCAGGACGCCTAAGTGAGTTCATTCAGAGCAGAGCTGAGGATAGACGTCAGTTGATGGAGGTCATTAGGGAACAAGCAGAGGTTCAGAGACAATAGATGACAATCTTGACTACCCTGATGACCTAGATGGCAGAGATGACTTAGAGGCGGGTAGGTCAGCAGCCAGGTCCCTCAAAATTTCCACAGTTCTAGCAGCTGCCGACACACCCAAGACCCTTCACTGCCTTGATGACAGCTCAGTCCAGTGGGTTGTCACTCTCTGGGGTTATACCGACAGGGGGAGCAGGACAGACAGTCTCTCCAGCTCAGTTCTCCCTTGTGTCCGCTTTCTTAGTGTCTGCGCTGTTTGTTTCACCGTCACACTCTTCGACTTCGTAGATGGCAGGACCTTCTATATCCTAGCACTTACCAGTCAGGAGTCTGTTCTCAGACATAGTGCACACCACTCGTGCAGACTCCCAGGCAGCTTTAGAGACAGCTACAGCTCCACCTTCCACTGCTATAGTCAACATGCTCACACCGCAGCTAGCAAAGGATCTGGTTCGCCGAGGCTACTCACAGGAGGACGTGGATGACCTTGCTCGTCTTTAGGTGACTGTTGCCGAGGAGACTTCCATGGTCCCACCAGCAGGGCAGGACAGCGGGTCCAGTAGACCTTGAGTTCTTTGAGCAGCTGGATACTCAGGCGGCATAAGCTCAGGGAGCACAGCAGGATCCAGCATAGCAGCTGCTAGGAGTAGAGCTGTCAGAGGATGCCACTGCACCACTTCCTTCGACCACGAGCGCTTAGATGTTCATCCTTTTTCTGCTTTTTGGTGCTTGTTGCCAAAGGGGGAGAAGGACGTCATAGGTCTATGGGGAGCTGAAGTGCGATCCTATGCGATTGAGAGAGTAGCTTGTATCTAGGGGGAGCTTATGCATACTTGTACATTGGTTTTGGGAGCTAGATACATTTGGATCTTATTTTGATGGAGTTATTCGATGTTCATGGATTTTGATGAGTCATGATTTTCATTCGCTAGTGTTTGACTCATCTTGATCTCACTTGGTATATTTTCATACAACGCTTTTGTATTCATTAATTATCTTGCATGCCTACGTATGATTCCATGATGATGATTGCTTGTTCTTAATTCCTATGCATTGCCATGCTAATCCGTTGCATATCATCATTCATGTCTTGCATTGCATGTCTTTACACTTTCTTTAATATGCTATCATGACATGCATGTCGTATCATCTAGAGTGTGCTTTTCTCTCTTTTCCTTTTAACTCTTGATGATGATTGATTGAGTTCCTCTCGATCATAGTGTAGCTCTTTTAGCCCGGTTGTTTCATGTTAAGATTATGATAAGTAGTGGTTGTCATCAATCACTGAAAAGGGGGAGATTGTAAGCTTCATGACCATTGATGATTGGATCCCCAAGGTATGAATGTTTCGGTGATTGTTGGCACTTCCTAGGTGCCCCTTCTATATGTGAATATAACCCCAATTAGAGCATAATTGATGCCAATTTAGGCCATTTACCTGTGATTTTGCCTATATATTTGTATATGCGTTGTTTTGGAGCTTTATTGCAGAAACAGGTAAAATTGGTGATTAAAGTGATGCTGGAAGAGGACAGGAGTCCAGAAGCAACGAAAAGCACTAAAGAAGCCCAGTGCGCTGAACGGCGCAACCCGTGCGCCGATCGACGCAAGGACGTTTTGGCCCACAGAAGTGACCGAGGCCCATTCCACATGTTTTATGGAAGCTTATCTGCGCAAGACACTTGAAGATATTTGCCTAATAAGATTTATGGAACTTCAAGATCTCGCGTGCAGTAAAAGACTTTATCTCAAAGGAAAAGGCCCACATGGCAGCTGTGGAAGACAGAGGAACCGACTTGGAAGAGAAACCAGAGAAGACACAGCTTGCGTTGATCGATGCAATCCTGCACCGATCGGTGCAACCGCCTTATTTGCTACAAACCGAGTCCTTTACGAGTAGAACCTTTATATATACTTGTAAGCCGTGGTTGCGAGAGACAAGAGGCATCGGAGGGACAACAGATCCGTGAGTTAGAGCCACAGGGGTTCGTCCTGTTAGAATAGATCTCTAGTTGAGTTTCAAGAACCATTGGTGTAAGAGTTGATCTGTCAAGGTAGGCCATCTCGGCGGTGATGAATCTTACTCTATGTATCTCAAGGATGATCGAATATGTTCATGATGGTTTTGGTGATTTCTATATCTTGATTCTGTAATCATGCATGTGCTTATTCCAATTGCTTAGTTCTAAGAGGCTAAGTAGGTTGATATTATCTTGATCGTGGTGATTAGGATAGTATTCAAACATTGTATTGATTATGGTTGCTTGATGATGCTAGTAGTGTGGTTTAGCGGTGATAGAACTAAACCTACGCAGCACTATTGGATAGTGGAGTAGGGTAAGATACTCTCGCGATTAAAGGTTTCCTCTTGGCAGCGATAAATCGGGGGCCGCTCGGAAAGGTGGGTGGTCTTATACATTATAGGTTTTCATTGATCCATGTAATTACCATTATGATGCTATGTGATTAGACTTTCTGGTTATGATCTCACTAGTAGATATCTAGCTACTCAATTAACAGCTTAGGCTTACAAGGTATCTGACATACTTTGTCTTAGATTCGTTCATGTGCCGATCGGCTTAACTCCAACGCCGATCGGTGCAATCGCAGATTCGGTAGTGTGCCGATCGGCTCAACCCTACGCCGATCGGTGCAACGACAGATTTGTTGTCTAGCGCATCTTTGCGTTGGCCAGTGTCCCCTCATGCAACTCGAACTCGACAGTAGCCTTGACTAGATTTTTTTTTACTGTTAACTTTGTTTAATAATCCCTAAGGTCCCAGTGGATATGATAAACCTTGGAATACTCAATTCAAAGGGAAAATTGCTACAATCGTACACCCTCCTCTTGCGGTATATAAGCGGGTGCGTAGTTACGACCAACAAGCTCTTTTTTTAGCACTGTTGCTGGGGACCATAGTAGGTTTTTAAACATTGTTTGATGTATTAGTGTTTAGTCATTGTGCTTTACTTGTCTCTTTAGTACATACATTCTGTTAAGTGAAACTAACAGGTATGGACGATCCTATGTCAAACAAACCCTCTAATTATGCCGATGATCCAGAGAGGCTCTTTCGCAAGAAGAGAACAGCGGAGAAGAAAAGCAAGTCACTTGGAGATTTAGTTGGAGAAGCAGTCCGTGCCAACCCCGAGTATTATTCACAACTGCAGATCCAGAAGGAGTGGAGATGGCAGAGTTACCCTTGGTTAATCGCTTCAAGCCTCAATTGACTAATGTTGTCAAGACAGATTTCCAAGAAGCTCAAGATTAGAATCCATATCAACTGGAGAGATATGTTGGATTAGTGGCGCAACAACCGTTCACAAGTTTGGAAGATCCCAATCACCATTTGTAGCACTTCCTTGAAGTTTGCAGTACATTCAAGATAACAGGATTGACCGGGGATCAAGCATGTGTGTGGCTATTCCCCTTCTCTCTAGTTGGACACCCAAAGCAATGGTATAATTGATTGGAAAACATAGTAAAAATTATGTGGGACACTTTAGCAGCTGCATTCTTAGCCAAATACTTCCCTCGTGGTAAGACTCAAGCTCTGAAGAATAAGATTCTTGGATTTATGTAGAATGTTGATGAGAGCATTGGAGAAGCATGGGAAAGATATAGTGAATATACTGATGCATGCCCTCATCATGGTCTAACGGTTGGAGAAGTTGTTGAGAGATTCTACATGGGATTGAATATTCAATCTTGTCAACACTTAGATGCTTCAGCTGTGGGTTCATTCATGTCGAAGACTCCCACCCAAGCTAAGGAATTGATCAAGTTGCTAGCTGAAAATCAATCGTGGGATAGTGAGAGAAGTTCAAGGAATTTACAACCTTCAAAAGGAGTGGCAAAGAGTGTGATTGAGAGGACTCATGAAGACTTGGTTATGGATCACCTCAATGCTATTCAAAGAAGGTTGGACAATAATCATCATATCCCTAAGGAAGAGCCGCTCAAGCTAGCAGAATCACACTCCACTTGTGGTGAGTGTGGAGAATTTGGACATGTGCAGAAAGAATGCCCTGAAGAGATGAAGATGCTAGAATATATGAAGAATAGTGGATGGAAGCCCCAATTTCAGCAGCAAAGGAGTTCTTTCTCTCCTAATTTGTCCATGCAAAATTTGATCCCACTTCGTCTCCAATGCCATGAGTTCTTCCAAGCTCAAGATAAGATCAACAAGGACAACCAAGCTAAATTCAAGGAGATTGATCGTATCCTTAGGAGAATGAATGACAAGGTGATAGAGATTGGGAGCTCCAATGAGCATATTTTGAAGCATACCAAGATTATGGAGCAGCAGATGGGACAGTTATCGCAAGCCATTCAAGGTAACAAGGGGGCTATTCCTGACAATACGATGTCTACAGAACTTGAAGGCAATAGCTATGCGGTCAGGAAAGCAAACAAAAGATCTAGAGCACTCTGCAGGAGCAAGGAAGACCCACGCCGATCGGCTCACACCTAGCGTTGATCGGCGCGATGGTACTATAGGCACCGATCGGCTCAATGAGAGCGCCGATCGGCGCAAGGAGGATATTGACCTCTCTGGTCTGAAAAAGGGCATGGAAACAGAGGAGCATGGCCCTGCCACGTTCTTGGATACTCAACTGCTGACCAAGACAAAAAGAGCGCGCAAACATGACGAGCAATTTGCAAGGTTCGTCGATATTATGAAGAAGCTTTACATCAATGTCCCTTTTGTTGATACTATTCAAGTACCTATCTACGCCAAGTACATCAGGGACATGATACAAAACAAGAAATCCCTGGTTTCTAAGGAGGTTGTGAAGGCTACTAAGGAACTTATGACGGCAATCGATGATGTTGCACTTGAGAAGAAACCCGACCCTGGATCACCAAGCATCAAATGCATGATTGGAACAAGGATATTTGATAGGTGTTTGTGCGATCTTGGAGCGAGTGTAAGTGTTATGCCCTGTCATATATTCACAAGTCTCAATTTGCCTGAATTGGAGCCTACAGGGTATGTGTTTGGAGTTAGCTGATCAATCGGTATGCTTCCCTGATGGAATTGCTGAGGATGTGCCTATTCAAATTAGAGATCACATTGTCCCCATTGATTTTATTGTGCTTGATATGGATAAGAGGACGAGGACCTCGTTGATCTTAGGCAGACCCTTCTTAAGGATGACGAAGGCTAGTATTGATGTTGGAAGTGGTGAGATAAGCTTTGATATAAGTGGGACTCCCTACTCTTTCAAATTCCACCCAAAAGGAGAAGAGTGTCGTGTTGTTGAAGAAGTGAAGAGACACAAGACACCGTGGAAACGTGGCATCGAGAGTAATTGGAGGGAATGTATGGACAGGTCGTCCAAGGTATATGAGCCATAGAGATGAGAAAACCTTGTAGTGTCGCGGCCTCACTTCCCGCACCGTGACACTAAGGATTGATTGTTTGCAGGGAGGTCAAGCTCTTTGACCTCTAAATAACTAGAGCGCTCTTGGGAGGCAACCCAATGATCGGGAGATTTAGAAGTTGTTTAGTGCTTATGGGAGGGCAACCCATTTTATTTAGTTAATGCTGGCCGGGAGGGCAACCTGGTATTTTTAATTTGTTTGCTTGTAATGAAAACAATCTCCCGAATAAAAGAATTAGAAAAAGTGTGTGCTAAATTTTTGTGTGCTCTTGTGTTGTCTGTTTACTGGTGCAAAATTATGTATATACATACTGTAGACTATCAATGCAGGAGTATGAAAAGAAAAAGACCAAAAATAGGAAGGAACAGAGCTCACGCCGATCGGCACACTCAGGAGCCGATCGGCGCACTATTGCCCAGGTCAGGGCAAAAGGCAGACGACACCCAGAAAGGGGTGCTAAAAGGCAATCAACACAGTAATTTTCAGAGACGGAGCTATTTTTAAGGTAATCAAAAATCTTTTTGAAGAAATTTTTGTGTGCAAAATGGTTGATAAATACGTAGGAAAGAAGGGCAGCATCTAGCGAAGAAGCGAGGGGCCAGGAGCAGAAAAGGACGCTGCGCTGATCGGCGCGCACCAGCTCTGATCAGTACGGCTACAAGATGGGCCCCTCTACGTGTGTCAATGCTACAGGAACATTAGTAAAGTGGAAATTAGGTGAAGGAGATAAACACGGGGCATTAGGATCAGCGCCGGACCCCAAGACGAGGTGCAGGGGACTTGCACCATTCGGCACACTGCTGAGCCAACTGGTGTGGGTACCCGTACGGTTCCCAAACGGGCGACAAAAGCGACAGACATTGATTTCAAGGAACAAGTATGATTTCTATGCAGGTGTTCAGTGCAGAGGAGACATGGAATTGACCAAAAAAATGAAAAAGAGATGGCGCACCGATCGGTGCGGGCCTATACCGATCGGTGCAGTCAATCAAGACATCGGGATTCCGTGTTGTTCCCCTGCCAACCAACATGATGTACTGGGAAACGACATAAAGGAGGGGAATCAAGAGCCACAATTTTAGAGGATTTAAAATTTGAATTGTGCCAATCGGCGCAACCCTGCGCCGATCGGCGTGCTCTCAAATTTTGAAAATTCAAGGCGGGTCCTTCTCCTGGAAGTTTCCCATGCTATAAAAGGGAGGCCAGGCACCCTAGTTCGGCACACCATCCCGGTAATCTCTCCACCTTCCCCACTACCCATGATCTTGCACACGTTCCGCATTCCTCGTAGATGGATCGTCTTTGTTCCTTCGTTGGCAAGTTGGGCAAGAGGCTACACCGGGGAAGCAGTTCGGCGGTAGCAGCGATTCAAGTGGTGACTCCTCGGCAAGGGGAGGCTTCGGTTCTCAAGATGACATGTTGGTGGGAGGTGCATCCACCGGCTCGGCGGCGGCAACCTACGAGATCTGCGCCGATCACTCCGTCTCCGGCGCGCCCCTTCCAACGGGGCGTGCTACGAGGAGCCAAATGGCTGCAAGCCGTGGGGTTCCCAGATCATCACCACCACCGGCATTCACGCCGAGCACGTTGACTTCACCCTCCTGAGCATGGAGGAACAAGAGCACTACCTCACGGTGAAGGGAAGGTTCGTCCCCAAGTTCGACTTGGACGAGACCTTCCTCACCTCGATCGGCATGTGGGAGGACATAAGGAGGATGCTCAGCAACCTCGGCTAGGTGGACTTCCACCAACGTCCCATGGACTACAACCTTGACATTGTCACCGAGGTTGCCTCTATGATGAGGCTCGGCACCGACGAAGTCGGCAACGAGGCTGTCAACTTCCACGTTCGCGACATGAGCCACACGGTGACCATGGAGACGACGGCCCTAGCCTTCGGCTTCGATGCCGATGCCGACGTCGCCGGCATCTTGGGATGTGAGCAGTTAGACTCCTTTTGGAGGCAGCTCTCGTTCATAGAGGAGATGAAGTGCGACAACATCCGCAACCTGACCATTCAAGTATTCCATCCGTGGCTGGTGGTGCGCATAGGCGATAAGATTGACTCTATGGTATACTTGGTCTACGGGTATCCTCAAACAAGACTAAGTTGGAAGCCGACCGGGTACTTCATCAATAAGGAAGCCGACCGACTCGACTTGGAACATAAGGCATTTAGAGATAGACTTTCCATGTAAATCTTTATGGATTACGACTAGGACTCTTCATGCACCCCCCTGCCGACCGGATATATAAAGCGGCAGGGTACCCCCCATCGGGGAGAGACAGACCACACGACACAAGTTTTACAACATCAATACAATACATAGAACACAGGATGTAGGGTTTTTACTCTCATCGAGAGGGCCCAAACCTGTATAACTCGGCATCTTATGTTACCATCGTAGTTTTTAGTCTCGACGTAGCCCTATATATTTACTGTTGATCTCAAGCTTCGACAGTTGGTGCGCCAGGAAGGGGAGAAGGCTTGCCGGGATTCTCCGTCGACTACGATGGCCGAAATTCCCATCATTCAGTACTCACCGGACTTCAAAATCTTCTTTGGATTGCTCGACTTCACAGTCGGCGACAACAGAGCCCTAGGTCTGAAAACCACAGATCCGACTCGGCCGCAGCCGTCTCCATGGCGTGATCACCAAGTTCGTCTGGCATGATCCCTGCATTGGTTCCACTCGGATCTGAGGAAGAAGGTCCTTCCTTTAGGAATGATTCAAAATTGGATCGGTCTTTTGATGAGGACTCGGTCGGATCTGCTTACCCATATTCCCATACTGTCAACATGGTGGATATATCAGATTCCACGGATAAAGACCAAGATGGTGACCAAGACAGTGAACAAGAAGGTAACCCCGTCGATGGCCACCCGAATCAACTAGCCGAAGGAGGTCAATAGGAGGAGAACCCCCCAGTTGATGACTTATCGGTCGGTCACCACCGTCGACTAAGAGGGTCGCGCGGTTCACGCAACGTACACCAACTGGATCTTGGTCCAGACCTCGAAGTGGATGGCGTCAAGGTCTAACACACTCCTCAGAATAACATCACCGATGCCAAAACTTTGCTCGACACTCTAATGGTCGATGCGAATTATCAGACCCCTGCGATGCAGAAGGCGGTGGCTATGCTTAAGGCTGCTGCGGCTCAAGAGGCCGCAAAATTTCAGTCGGTCACAAGCTCTAGTCACGCATCTTCACGAGGTCGGCATAGGCGTGAAGATCTGAGAAATTCTCTCAGTATCCATGATGGACGAGATACCATCAAATCTCACTATGAAGAATGCGCTCGAGACAACCGACGCTATGAGGAAAAACGCCGTGATTGGAGAACGGATGACCAACGGGACAACCGATGAGAGGACCGTCAAGATCCTCCTCCAAGAGACAACCACAACGACCGTCGTCGACGTGATGATAGGGATCGGCGCGATAACGATGATAATGACCATCGGCGATGTCGTCATGACGATGATGTTGGTCCGCGACACGGCCGTCATCCAACTTCGTGTCCAGACTTGCATAGGCGGTCGCCGACGCCTACCAACGACAAGATTGATGGCATCAAAGCTTACATCCCTAGGCTTTGCATAGCTCGATGGCCAAAAGGATTCAAGCCGGTCCCCATCAAAAATACGATAGTCAGACCAACCCCCAAGAGGGGCTACCGCTCTACAGCACGACAATTTGGTCGGCTGGAGGTGATTCCTATGTAATGGCTAATTACCTTCCGGTCTGCCTGAATCCAGCCGTTCGGATATGACTCACATCTCTTCTGGAGGAGTCAATAACGTCTTGGGGAGACCTCAACAAGAAGCTCATAGAAAGCTTCCAAGCTACCTGCAATCGACCGGGCAACCACTTCGACCTCACTCGGATCAAGCAGAAGATGGATGAACCTCTTCGTAACTACATCAAGCAATTTTGCACTAAGAAGACTGAGATCCCCAATGTCCCGGACCAATAAATTATTGCTGCCTTCTAAGGAGGGATCTGCAGCATTGATTTGGTTCGAGAGATTGGTCAGAGGAATCATGACCTCAAGCTGACCGCTCAAGAGTGCTTCGAGATCGCTGACAAGTTCGCATCTGGTGAGTCGGCACTAGATGACATCCGGGGAAAAGGCAAGAAGAAGCGGTTGGACAAGCCCGAGTCCTCCAAGAAGGACAAGAAGAGGAAGTTTGACAACATGGTTCACACGGTGGACCAACATCGGAAGAACCCTTGAACAAACCAACCGTCCACGGATGAGCTACTGAGTGGCCCGTGCCTTTCTCACCCAAAGGCAAACCACAAAGCGAAGGATTGCTATCGATTGAAGGGTTTTGCAACAGTTGCGCTCAAGGTGGCTAAAGATCCCCCGAGGTGCAATAGCAAAGACTAGACCAATGACGATGGCGACAAGGATGATTCAGGAGAGTTCCAGGAGTCCGGCAAGGAAGTCAACTTCATCTTTGGTGGCCCAGATGCCTATGTGTCCAAGCTCAAGCAGAAGCTAGAACTTTGGGAGATCAACTCGGTGGAACCAGCTACGCCTCAATTCATGAGATGGTCTGAGATTTCAATCACCTTTGATCGGTCAGATCATCCCAAGCATATACCGAAGCTGGGTGGATACCTGCTGGTGCTTGCTGCCACGATAAAGGAGGTAAAGTTCAACAAAGTACTCATTGATAGAGGAAGCAGTTTGAACTTAATCTTTACCAAGACTCTTAAAGAGCTCAGCCTGTCAGTCAATGATCTTCAGCCGAGTTCTTCACCTTTCCATGGGATTGTACCTGGCAAGACTTCAGTTCCTATTGGGCAGGTCAGTCTGCCGGTCATCTTCAGTACCTGTGAGAACTTCAGGACCAAGCGCATTCTCTTCCAGGTGGCAGATTTCGACTCAGCATATCATGCTATCATCAGTTGACCGGCGATGGCTAAATTCATGGCTGTATCGCATTATCCATATCTCACCATCAAGGTGCCAGGCCCGAATGGAATAATCTCCCTCTACTCTGATCTTCGTAATAAACAGTTGATGTTGTTCGACCAGAAGGAGATCTAGAAGGCAGTCGGCATGGAGGAACAGACTGAAGCGGCGGTTCCAGCAAAAAGGCCTACCAAAGACAAGATTCAGACTGATGACATCCAAACCAAGGAAATCATGCTCGATCCTGAGGACCCCGATAAAGTAACTTATGCTAGGGCCAACCTCGACGAGAAATAGGAACTCGCGCTCACTCTTTTCCTCCAGGAAAATAGGGACATCTTTGCATGGAAACCATCTGACATGCCGAGAGTTCCTAGGGAAAAGATTGAGCATGAGTTAAGGGTACCTCCTGGGGCTATCCCTGTTCGGTAGAGGCTTAGAAGATTCGCACAAGACCGCAAGGACACCATGAAGAAGGAGATAGTTAGACTATTAGATGCTAAGTTTATAAAGGAGGTGTATCATCCCGACTGGTTAGCAAATCCAGTCCTTGTACCCAAGAAGAATAAAGAGTGGAGGAGTTGTGTTGATTATACCGATCTCAACAAGGTCTGTCCTAAAGACCCCTTTGCTCTTCCTTGTATTGATTAGATTGTAGACTCAACAGCCGGGTGTGAGCTCTTAAGCTTTCTGGATGCCTATTCAGGCTATCACCAGATCCCGCTGAAGGTCAAAGATCAGATTAAAACTTCCTTTATAACACCCTTCAGTGCCTATTGCTATATCACAATGCCTTTTGGTCTAAAGAACACTGGCGCGACTTACCAATGGGGTATTCAACGCTGCCTTGCTACTCAGATAGGTTGAAGCGTAGAAGCGTATGTTGATGGCATCATTTTCAAGACTCAGAACATCGAGGAACTTATTTCTGACCTGATAGAAATCTTTGACAATCTGAGGCATTATTCAATGAAGCTGGATCCTAAGAAGTGTATTTTTGGGGTTCCTGAGTCACTTTATTCTTGAACATCGAGGAACATCCCTGAGGAACATCGAGAAACCTTTGACAATCTGAGGAACATCGAGGAACTTACATCATTTTGAAACGAGGTATAGAGGCCAACCCGGATAAAATCAAGGCGATCCTTGGTATGGGGCCACCTAATCCTTGAAGGGACGTTCAGAAGCTAACCGGATGCATGGCATCCCTGAGTCACTTTATGTCCCGACTGGGGGTTAGAGGGTTACCACTTTTTCGACTGCTTAAAACACAGGAGGACTTTGTTTGGACTGAAGAGGCGCAGTCATCATTGGACGAGTTGAAGGTTTACCTCAGCAGCATTCCAGTAATGGTGCCTCCGGAGCCAGGAGAAAAACTTCAACTTTGCATATCGGCCACAACTCAGGTTGTGAGTACTGTTTAACAGTCGACCGAGAAGAAGAGGGACATATACAAAAAGTACAACACCCGGCTTATTTTGAGAGTGAGGTCCTTGGCGCCTCTAAGACAAGGTATCAATAGATCTTGAAGTTGTTGTATGCATTGTTGATCACCTCCAAGAAGATGAAGCATTATTTTCAAGCTCATCCAATTGAAGTCCAGACCTCCTTCACACTCGGCACAATGCTGCACAATCAAGAAGCCGAAGGAAAAATTGCCAAGTGGGCAGTCGAACTTGGTCAATATACCATTACGTTCACGCCTCAGTCGGCTATAAAGGGACAAGTGTTAGCTGATTTCGTTGCCAACTGGACAAAGGTTCAAAATCCACCTACTGCACAAGATATCGAGTATTGGAAAATATACTTCGATGGATCTCTTCAATTACAAGGAGCTTGTGCAGGAATTGTGTTTGTCTCACCCACTAGAGAGAAGCTTTGATATGTCCTTTAGGTGATATTTTGCGCCTCCAATAACGCTGCGGAGTATGAAGCCCTTCTACATGGTCTGCACATTGCCGCGTCACTCGGCATCAAGCGCCTTGACGTCTTTGGTGACTCGGCTTTGGTCATTAATCAGGTCACTAAGGATTGGAACTGTGTGGATGACAATATGAGTGCTTACTGTCAATATGTAAGGAAGCTCGAAGACAAATTTGATGGATTGAAGTTCACGCATGTTCTTCGAGACAATAACCAAGCGGCCGATGAATTGGCCAAGATGGGATCATCCTGGTCTGCAGTCCCGCCAGGTGTTTTCTTATAGACTCTGGATTCCCCCATGATTTCTCCTCGGTCGGATGTACTAATGAGTGTTGTCACTGATCTTGTTGGTGATAACAACATGGAGACCGATTGGCGCGACCCACTCATCCAATATTTGGACAAGGGAACGCTGCCTTCGGATCCAAATGAGCAACAGAGGTTAGAGACCCGATGATGTGGACAATGGTTCCCGATCTTCCGAAAGGTTCTGGATACATTGATTTGGTTAGAGGCAACACACAAATCGATCCAGCTTCAGAACACACGTTCTAAACCCCGCAATCGCAGCACGACGTCTCCTCTAGTTATCAACCGTCATATAACGATTGACCACAACAAGAAGGCTAATCCCTGCCTGCAAATCAAGAACACAAGCAAGAATAAAGAAGAATGCAACACAATTGCAGATGTGTTATGAATCTCACGAAGTTGGGGTCTCACAAACCGTGATGACGGCCAAACTGTTATGAACAGAATAATCTAAGCAAAATCCGAACCCTAATGGTGCGGTGGCGGTTGTATATGAAGACCCTAGGATTGTGCAAAACCCTCTGGATGCGCCCCTAATTGGGATCAACTAGATACAAAGCCCAAAGGCCAAAAAATAGGCGACGCAGCACCAAAACAGATTCTGGACCCTCTCTTGTTTTGACAAATTCCCGATGACTCCGGATGTATTTTGATATGTGACCAGTGGCATTGGAAAGTTCTTCTTCTTATCTTTCCGTGCATATGTAGAACGTCCAAATCCGAGTCCGTATGCGTCCTGGGCATCCCTTTTAGTGCAGACTGGTCCTAAGCCCTAAAACAGACTCGAAGTCGGTTTTGGTTGGGCCTCCATCCTGGCTTCCACGTCCTTCCTGGTCCTCCACGTCTCCAGGTCCTCCCATCATCTCCTGGTCCTCTCCATGGTTTCTAATTACAATATAATCATTAGGTAGCAAACCATTCTCAAAAGTGACATATAATAAAGAACGTAGGAACGAGCTCACCTCTAAATTTAATCGTTGTGCACGAGCTCTAGTCATTGGACCTTGCAAATCCAGAACTGGAGTGATGCACGTATCCTTAGGAGTGATGTTCTCATCATCCTCCCCATCTTGAAGTGGAGTCATCCTCGACTCAAGCTCATTCTCTTCTCCCAAGTATGGTTTCAAATCTGAAATGTTAAAAGTAGGACTAACCCCGAACTCGGGAGGCAACTCAAGTTTGTATGCATTATCATTAATCTTATCAATTATTTTGAAATGACCATCAGCTCTAGGCATTAATTTAGACTTTCTCAAATCTGGAAATCTATCCTTTCTCAAGTGTAACCATACTAAATCTCCTACATCAAGTTTTACTTCTTTTCTACCTTTACTACCAGCAATTTTATACTTGTCATTCATCTTTTCAATGCTAAGTCTAGTGGTCTCATGTATTTTCAAAATAAATTCAGAACGCTCCTTAGCATCAACATGAACTCTCTCATGAATAGGTAGAGGAAGTATATCAAGTGGAGTACTGGGATGAAAACCATACACTACCTTGAAAGGATTTACCTTGGTAGTAGAATGTGTTGCCCGATTATCTGCAAACTCAACATGAGGCAAACATTCTTCCCATTGCTTCAAATTTTTCTTCAAAATAGCTCTCAATATAGTACCCAAAGTGCGGTTCACCACCTCAGTTTGTCCATCAGTTTGTGGGTGACAAGTTGTAGAAAACAACAACTTTATACCCAACTTATTCCAAAGCGTGCGCCAAAAGTGACTCAAGAATTTTGCATCACGATTTGAAACAATAGTAGAAGACATACCATGCAAACGTACAATTTCTTTGAAAAAGAGATCAGCAATATAACTAGCATCATCAGTCTTATGACATGGTATAAAGTATGCCATCTTAGAAAATCTATCCACAACAACAAAAATACTATCACTCCCCCTCTTAGTCCTAGGCAGTCCTAAAACAAAGTCCATAGAAATATCCGCCCAAGGAATAGAAGGAACAGGAAGTGGCATGTATAAACCATGTGGATTCAAGAGAGACTTAGCTTTTTGACATGTAGTGCAGCGAGCAACAAAGCGCTCAACATCTTTCCTCATCCTTGGCCAAAAGAAGTGTGTGGCTAAAATATCTTCCGTCTTCTTGGCACCAAAATGACCCATCAATCCACCTCCATGCGCCTCCTGTAACAACAAAAGACGAACGGAACCAACTGGAATGCATAGGCGGTGAGCTCTAAACAAGAATCCATCAGTCAACACAAATTTGTTCCATGCACGACCTTCTTTACAATGCAGCAATACATCCTTAAAATCAACATCAGCAGCATATTGTTCTTTAATTGCCTCAAGTCCAAAAATTCTACAATCATGTTGAGACAATAAAGTATAGCGCCTAGATAAAGCATCAACGATCACATTCTCCTTCCCTTTCTTATGTTTAATAATGTAAGGAAAAGACTCAATAAACTCAATCCATTTAGCATGTCTATGGTTCAAATTACATTGAGAATGAATATACTTAAGTGATTCATGATCAGAATGAATAACAAATTCTTTGGGCAACAAATAATGACGCCACATCTCTAAACAACGTACAAATGCATACAATTCCTTATCATACGTGGAGTAATTCAAAACAGGCCCAATAATTTTCTCACTAAAGTATGCAACAGGTTTACTATCTTGCATCAAAACACCACCAATGCCTATACCACTAGCATCACATTCAAGCTCAAAAATCTTATCAAAATTAGGTAATTGCAGCAATGGTGCATGTGTAAGTTTATCCTTCAAAGCATCAAAAGACTCATGATGTACCTTACCCCAATGGAAATCAACGCCCTTCTTTGTCAAATCATGCAAAAGTGCAGCAATGGTGCTGAAATCTTTGACAAAGCGGCGGTAGAAACCTGCAAGACCAAGAAAACTCCTCACCTGTGTGATAGTTTTTGGTACAGGCCAGCTCTTTATGGCTTCAATCTTCGCCTCATCCACCTCAATTCCCTGTGGAGTCACAACATAGCCAAGAAAAGAGACTCGATCCGTGCAAAAGGTGCACTTCTCAAGGTTACCAAATAAACGTGCATCTCGTAAAGCATCAAAAACAGCACGCAAATGATTCATATGTTCATCTATGGATTTGCTATAAAGTAAGATATCATCAAAGTAAACTACCACAAATTTGCCAATAAAAGCTCTTAAAACCTCATTCATCAAGCGCATGAAAGTACTAGGTGCATTAGTTAAACCAAAAGGCATTACTAACCACTCATATAATCCAAATTTGGTTTTGAAAGCTGTTTTCCATTCATCTCCAAGTTTCATTCTCATTTGATGGTAGCCACTACGCAAATCAATTTTAGTGAAAATTATAGCACCACATAACTCATCAAGCATGTTATCTAGCCTTGGAATAGGATGACGATACCTAATAGTAATATTATTAATGGCTCTACAATCTACACACATACGCCAAGTACCATCTTTCTTAGGAAGCAAAAGTACAGGAACAACACAAGGACTAAATGATTGACGAACATACCCACGATCCAAAAGGTCTTGAACTTGTCATTGTATCTCCTTAGTCTCCTCAGGGTTGGTCCTATAAGCAGCACGGTTTGGCAAAGTAGCACCCGGAATCAAATCAATTTGATGCTCAATCCCTCTCAAAGGTGGCAATCCCGGGGGTATCTCAGCTGGAAAAACAACCTCATACTCCTGCAAAAGGTTAGTGACAGCAGGAGGCAAAGCACTAGAAGCAATATCATCAAGCGAAAACAAAGCTTCTTTGCATATCAAAGCATAGCAAATATCGTCATTATCAGAAATTTCAGCAAGCTCAGATTTTGTTGCAAGACATGAACAACCTTGTAATTTAATTCCAGCACCCTTAGAACTTGAAGAATTATTAACATTACTAGGTGTAGATTTAGAATTAACAGGTTGTTGAATTTCAGGACCTTTATTTTTCAAACTAGCAGCTCTTTCTAAATTAGCTTGTACAATTTCAGCGGGGGTCATTGGTAACAAAGTAATTTTAGTTCCTTTATGCATAAAAGTGTACTTATTACTTCTACCATGGTGTACATCATCATTATCAAATTCCCAAGGTCTACCCAATAGAAGTGAACATGCTTGCATGGGTACAACATCACAATCAACAGAATCCACATAAGAACCAATGGAAAAAGGAACTCTGCAAGTTTGTATTACCTTAGCTTTGCCAGAGTCGTTTAACCACTGAATGTAGTACAGATGTGGATGTGGATGTGTGGTCAAAGCAAGCTTGTTGACCACATCAGAACTCACCAAGTTATTACAGCTCCCTCCATCAATGATGACATGTGCTCGGTGGTTCTTGATGACGAAGAAAATCTGGAACAAGTTGTGGCGCTGCATTGTCTCGGCCTGATGAACTTGTGTGCTAAGGACACGTTGAACAATAGTGTCCATGTATCCCGTGGTGTCTCCGCCTCCAAGGATGAGGTCACTGCTGGTGGCAGCGACATCCTCCTCCTCCTCCTCCACATCGGAGGTCCTCATATAACCGCCATCGTCTGTCGCCACAAATGCCCGCCTACTTGGACAATCTTTCTGCACATGACCAAGTCCATGGCAGCGGTGACACTGAATCCCTATAGTGCGCCTCGTCGAAACAACAGAGGAGACACTACTAGCTGGTACCTGCATAGAAGTTTTACCTGAGCGCATAGAAGGTGCAGGGGCTGCTCTTGGGGCTACAGAAACAACACTGGTTGTCTTCGTAGCTGTTGGTGGGGGCGGCCGAAAAGATGGCCTGGGCAGCCCCGAAGTCCCCATAGAGCGTGGGGGGTAGGAGTTCCTTGACTTGCTGTACTCCTCAAAAGCCTACAAAAGTCCCTGTGATTCTTTCTCTGCAAGCATAGCATACTAGAAACACTGGGTGAGGGTATAATATTCTTTATAATCAAGGATGTCCCGAATTTCTTTTCTTAAACTAGAATAAAAGCGACAAATCTGATCCTCTACTTTTTCAACTATAGCACAACTAACCAAACCCTTCTGAAGCTCACTAAAGTACTCCTGAACAGTTTTATCTCCTTGTTCTAAATGCTGCAGTTTATTATGAATCTCTCTATAAAAAGAAGGAGGAACAAAACGATCACGCATTGCTACCTTAAGTTCTTCCCAAGTAGTAGGCAAATCAGTTTTAGCAGCTAGACCACTCCACCAAACAATAGCAAAGTCCTTAGACTCACTAGTAGCTTATCTAACTCTATGTTGTTCAGGAATAAGATGGGCATTAAATTTTTGTTCTACAGTCATCTCTCAATCAAGATAAATATCACTATAATACGGGTCATGTGGAGCATAGTTACCGTGTGGACGACGATTGTAGTTATGGAAACCACCCATACCTTGAGTATTATGTTGCAAACGACGTCGTAATCATGCGGTCCTTGTAGCTGACCTATCCACGGTGCCATCAGCCTTATACACCGTGTCTTCATCATGGACATCTTCAACATCATTGTTGTTGTTATTGGTGTTCGTATCATTGGTTTTGGGAGCGGTCTCTAACGCGACAACCTGTTCGGTTAACTTAGAGACCCGCTTCTCCAACCGCTCGATGCTTTCTCCAATGTGAAGCTTGCTGACTGCATCAGTAACGGCTCTGGTGATCGTCTCTGCCAAATCACTCTGAGCAGCCTGCAAAGCCTTCTGGAGCTGCTCTTGGCTCACGCACTCAGCAAATTGTGAGGGTGAAGCCATCTCTCCGTCGTCACTTCCTGCCATCAGAAACACTAAAACATGAAACAAACAGTGAAGGTTATCCCTACAAAACAGCTAAGCAGTGGTGCCTCTCAACATAGCAAAAGGAAACTCCTTACAAAGATCTTGCAAATTTCTGAAAAGCAAAGCAAAGGATACCAGGGAGGTGTGTTCCACAATTGCAAGGGTCACAAAAGAACCTTTGTGCTGTCCAGAAGAAATATGTAGAGCTAGGAAGGCCAAATATATATATGTGAGTGGCACATAAATCAAAAACAGATAGTAAAGCTGAATAAGTGCCCAAGTGCCCAAGTGGGGTGGAACGAAGCCTGACACACCGATCCGGATTCTCTGAATCCCGCAGTCTTAGCACCACAACTCCTGCCGAAAGCCCGACACACCAATCCGATTCTAGGTCCACGACCTGAATCCGCAGTCTTAGCACCGTAACTCTGGCGCCCCCACTCAGGGAAAGGCCCAGTCTCCCTAAAAGACTAGTCTGATAGGGCAAGGGTGGCTCTCCCTTTTAAGGTGGCTTCCACCTCCCACGCTAAGCAAGGTGGGATTATTCAGAGGCTCACACGGTCGCCGCCCCAGCGGGTAATAGTGGGGGATGTCCTCATCATTCTCCCCTTCTTAACAAGGGCCCAGCTCTGATACCAAATGATACATTCGGCCCAGGTGGGGTGGAACGAAGCCCGACACACGGATCCAGATTCTCTGAATCCCGCAATCTTAGCACCGCAACTCCTGCCGAAAGCCTGAGACGCCGATCCGATTCTAGGTCCACGACCTGAATCCGTAGTATTAGCACCGTAACTCTGGCCCCCCCACTCAGGGAAAGGCCCAGTCTCCCTAAAAGACTAGTCTGATAGGTGAAGGGTGGCTCTCCATTTTAAGGTGGCTTCCACCTCCCAAGCTAAGCAAGGTGGGATTATTCAGAGGCTCACACGGTCGCCACCCCAGCGGGTAATAGTGGAGGATGTCCTCATCACCCGATGTCGTGGATATCTATTGGTGGGAGACCAACTCTATAAAAGAGGAGGTTCAAACATCTTGATGAGATGCATCTTGATACCAGAAGGCCAAAAGTTGGTAGAAGAAATTCATTCTAGGATATGTGGCAATCATGCAGCTTCTAAGACTTTGGTCGACAAAGCTTTCTGGCAAGGGTTTTATCGGCCCACAGTGATCAAAGATGCACACCAGGTCATTCGGAAGTGTGAAGGTTGTCAATTCTTCGCTCAACAAATGCATGTGCCTTTGCAGCAACTTCAGATGATACCTTTGACTTGGCCCTTTGCTGTCTGGGGGCTTGATATTGTCGGTCCTTTCAAGAAAGCGCCAGGCGGGTTCACTTATCTGTTTGTTGCTATTGATAAATTCACCAAGTGGATCGAAGCAAAGCCGATCGACAAGATAACATTGAAGAAGGCAATTGAGTTTGTCAAGGATATCTTCATTTGGTTTGGGGTTCCTCATGATATCATCATCGATAATGGCACTCAATTCACATCAATGGAGTTCCGTGACTTTGCCGATGAGATGGGAATAAAAATCCACTTTGCATCACTGGCTCATCCTCAAAGCAATGGGTAGGTCGAATGGGCCAATGGTATGATTCTTCAAGGATTGAAACCGCGGATATTCGATAAACGTAAGCCTTTATGCCGGCCGGTGGGTCAAAGAATTGCCTTCAGTTCTTTGGGGGCTTCGCACAAACACCAGTCGGGCAACTGGTCAGTCATATTTCTCATTGGTCTTTGGCTCAGAGGCTATGCTACCGACCGACGTCAGTCTTGTTTTGGTACGGGTTTAGACGTATGATGAACAGCTTTCTGAGGAGAATCAAGAGATTGATTTGATTGCAGCAGAGGAGTTGTGTGATCGCGCTCTGTTTCGGTCGGCACTTTACCAGAAAGGCTTGCATCGATATTATGATAAAAACATACGTAATCACCACTTCCAAGTTGGAGATTTAGTGCTTCGCCGAGTGCAGTCAACGAAGAACCAACATAAGCTTTCTCCAAAGTGGGAAGGACCATATGTGGTGAAGGAAGTCACTCGCGCGGGGGCTTACTGACTGATGTATGAAGACGGCGATGATATACCAAATTCCTGGAACATAAATCAGCTACGTTGTTTCTATACTTAGTTATTCATTTGTATACTTATATAGTATTTCTGAATGAAACTTCGGTCTTTTTGATGAAAGATTTTTGGATGATTTTCATTCTATATTGTCTTGATTCCTTAATTCATTTTATTAAATAATCGAGCCAGGGGGCTAGTAATAATGTCCCACCTTAGTCTAACCTTATTTTGGTTTTGGACTATTTTCCAACTGATTTCTTCTCTTTGAATACGGTCTTTATTTTATTGGTCTAACGTCTATACATTATGGTTATACACTTTATACTGCACATCAGACTACCACTACACTAAACCCAGAGCCAAAGTGTGAGAGGTCATGTGTTGATTGGTCAACTCTGCTTGTTACGCGGTTACGAGTCACAACCTAATATGTTAAGGCAGACCGATACAATTTGAGTTTCTCAGTGACAGAAACATACTTATGATATTTTTATCAATCTTTTAAAGCTGTTAAGCATGAAACTAATTTACATATGGGTCACATTGTTTCATTACATAGATATTACTAATGTTCTCTAGCATTGTAGGATTTACAGCTCCTTTGAAGGAGAGGAAGAGTTAGCTCGTAGCTCAACTTCTGGAGTTGCTAGAGGAGTAGGCACGGTCGGATTGATCTCTATGTTGTCGACCAAGGCTCGGGAAGTCTCTAGCATGGAATCCAAGAGCAGCTGGCATTGGTCATCGGTCAAGTCTGGGTTGAAGCCATCCATTGATCTTGTCCAATGGCAGAGCAGGATACCAAGATTGGCAAATCGCCAGAACCTGACTCCCGGCCTCGGTCGTCACTCACCGAGTATTATAAGCGATAGCTTCCGATGCATGCTCCAGCAAGTACTCCAAGGAGTGGCCAGTCTACTCTACTCGGTCGGCATGAACATAGTCCATTGCCTTTCGAGCAGCATAAGATAGAGCTGCGAGTGATGATTTTTAGTCAGTATGATCAAAAGAGGATTCAAGCAGATGTGAGAAATAATGAAGGGCTTACTGGCAAGTTTACATTTGAAGGATTTGGAGATGCTCTTGGCATCCTCTATCTTGGCGTCAGCCTCCTTCAGCTCCTTCTGCAGCCGAGTGATCTCGGCCTTCAAGTCCTCGACTGACTTGGAGAGGTTTTCCTTCTCAGTATTCAAGGCATTAACAAACCTTTGCTGATTGAAAGTCAACTTCTCCAGGTTGGCAATCTTCTAGTCACGAGCTAAAGACAAACATTTGAACTTTTAGCGCTAGAGTGATTAGTTGATTATTTAAACACAGATGGTAAGTGATCTTACCAGCTATATCTGCACGGCCTTGGTCTAAGGCCCTGGTCATCTCTCTTTGGTCGGTCTGCAGCTTATCAATCTCCTTCTATGCTTTAGAGAACTGCTGACCGGTGACTAGCATAACACCAGCAATATGTCAGTCTTAAACTTAAAGACATGAAGACCGAAGAGTTTTAGGGCATACCAAAAGTTTTGGCTTCAAGGTATTCCACCCTAGCCTGTTTCCTCTCTATGAGAGCATATATTTTCTATATACAAAAAGGGGTTAAGCTTAAGGATGAGATTGAGACAAAGCTAAAGCAGGGTATTGAAGTACCTTGCTGGCTTCTCGATGTTGGTACATAATTTCCACGTCCTCCACTTCGGGCCGACCGAGTGTATCTGCAGGCAATGTCGCCTTACCTTTGTCAAGAGGTGAAGAGATGACAACTAGAGCAGGCTAGGGTGCAGGCACCGGAATGGAGGCAGGAATTGTCTTATCAGACGGCTTATCCACCTCGGCCGGCATGTTTAATGACTTGCCGACCGGTTTGGGTAGATCAGTCAGATGAGGAGGGGGTCCTGACCGAGTGGCTTCGGACTCTTGGGCACTTTGCAAATCACTCGTCCGACTACTATCAAAACAAAGATGGAGAAAATTAAAATGTGTTATGGATGGCAATAAGGGACAAGGAGTATAAGGTTAAAGAATTAACCTGGGAGCCTTCTTAAGCTTGATTCGTCACATCCTCTTCTTCAAAGCAGTCGACTAAGAATAAGTCTCCTTCCTCTTCTAGGCAGATTTGCCTGCCTTGTCGGTCTGTTCCACCACCCCAGCATCACTCTGAGTTTGGCTTGGGGGCTCCGACTAGCTTGAAGATCGGTGATGAGGACATCACTCCTATGGATACACACAACACTCCTCCAAATCTGGACTTGCAAGGTCCAATGACTAGAGCTCGTACACGACAACTAAATTTAGAGGTGAGCTCGTTCCTACGTTCTTCGCTATATGTTACTTTTGAGAATGGTTTGCTACCTAATGATTATTTTATGATTAGAAACCATGGAGAGGACCAGGAGATGATGGGAGAAGGATTTGGAAACGTGGAGGGCCAGCAAGGGCTTGGAAGCCAAAGTGGAGGCCCAATCAAAACCGACTTCGAGTCTGTTTTGGGGCCCAGGACCAGTCTGTACTAAAACGGTCGCCCAGGACGCATACGGACTCGGATTTGGACGTTCTACATATGCACGGAAAGATAAGGAGAAGACCTTTCCAATGCCGCCGGCCTCATGTCAAAATTCATCCGGAGTCATCGGGAATCGTCAAAACAAGAGAGAGTCCAGAATCTGTGTCGGTGCTGCGTCGCTTATTTTTTGTCTTTGGGCCTTGTATCTAATTGAGCCCAATTCGGGGCGCGTCCAGAGGGTCTTGCACGACCCTAGGGTCTTTATATACAGCCACCGCCGCACCATTAGGGTTGGGGTTTTGCTTAGATCAATTCTGTTCATAAACAGTTTCGCCGTTCATCGGTTTGTGAGACCCCAACTTCGAGAGTTTAATCATACATCTGCAATTGTGTTGCATTATTCGTTGTTCTTGCTTGTGTTCTTGATTCGCAGGCAGGGATTAGCCTTCTCGGCGAGGTCAATCGTCTTTTGGACGGTTGATAACCAGAGGAGACGTCGTGCTGCGATTGCGGGGTTTAGAACGTGCTGTTCTGAAGCCAGATCGATTTGTGTGTCGCCTCCGACCAAATCAACTTACCAAGAACCTTTCGGAAGATCGGGAACCCTTGTCCACATCAAGTGGTAATCAGAGCTTCAGGTGCACCGTCAGGTTCATACGACCCTTTAGTTTTGTTTTCGTGTTCTTCCTATCGTCCACTGAAAATACCAAAAAAAAATTTTCCCCGCCCATAACCATGTGTTTAGCCTTTGCATATTTCAATTTCAGAGTCCGTAGTGTTGAGTTTGTGCCCTAGTTCTTGTTTAGTCGCTGGTTTAGTTTGTGTTTTTGTCGTCAGTAGTGTTTCCCTTGCAACCCTAGCCGCCATCCCCCTCACCATCCTCGGTTTTGTCGGCTTTGTGTGCTAGGGTTGATTGATCAACACGCCCACCCTAATCCCACCCTAAACCTACCCTCACCACCTCGGACCAATTTTCATAAATCCCACTTTCCGCTGCATCCACCTCGCCAAAAAAAAAAAAACTCCCTACCCGATCCCAAGCCCGACTCGGATTTCACTGAAACCACCGGGTTCTTCAAAACCGATTCCGACACCCCTTCGGTAAAACAGCCATAACTTTTCGCTCGATTGTCCGTTTTGGCTGAAATTTTTACAGGAGATTCTAGACGAAAAGTTGAGCATACCCACACTCGGCTACGCCCTGTGTGCCCTCGTCAAAAAATTCAAAAAAAATCGGGAAGATAAAGAAAAAATTCATTCAAGTTGAAACCCGACGTTTTCTGAAACTTCAAGATTTTCTGTAGGCCACGTCCTAGCTCGGTTGGAGCTGAAATTTTTTGTGGTTTCTCCCTCTTTGCTAGTCAGTTGGAAAAAATATCAAAAAAATAAAATCAAAAAAAAAGAAATTTGGGATTCCTACTAGTGCTCCATCTAGCCCCCTGAAATTTCTGAGTTTGGCTGTTTTACACTAAGCCCCCTGTTATCGGTTGTGTCCCTTTATCTCCTTGTTTCTTCTTTGCTATCACTACTGTTCTAGGACATAGTTAGACCAGCAACTAGGGACAAGTTACTTGGGCACTTATTCAGCTTTACTATCTGTTTTTGATTTGTGTGCCACTCATATATACATATTTGGCCTTCCTAGCTCTACATACTTCTTCTGGACGGCACATAGGTTATTTGGTAACCCTTGCAATCGTGGAACACTTCTCCTTGGTATCCTTCGCTTTGTTGTTTTCAGAACTTTGTAAGAGCTTTGCAAGAAGCTTACTTTTGCTGTGTTGAGAGGCACCACTGCTTAGTAGTTTTGTAGGGATAACCTTCACTTTTTTGTTTCCTGTTTTGGTGTTTCTGATGTCAGGAAGCGACGGGGAGGGTGCTTCACCCTCAAAATTGGATGAGTGCGTGAGCCAAAATCAGTTACAGAAGGCTTTGCAGGCGGTTCAGAGTGATTTGGCAGAAACGATCACCAGGGCCGTCACCGACGCCGTCACCAAGCTTCACCTGGGAGAAAGCATTGAGCGGTTGGATAAGAGAGTCTCTAAGTTAACCGATCAGGTTGTCGAATTGGAGACCGCTCACAAGACCAACAACAACAACAACAACAACAACAACACCAACACCAACACTAACAACAACACCAACAACGACGTTGAAGGCGATCATGATGAAGCAACGGTGTATAAGGCTGATGGCACCGTCGATAGGTCAGCTACAAGGACCGCAAGGTTACGACGCCGTTTGCAATGTAACCCTCAAGGTATGGGTGGTTTCCACAACCACACCCGTCGCACACAAGGTAACTATGCTCCAGATGATCCGTATGCTAAAATTAAGTTTTCAATTCCTTCGTTTTCGGGTCAATACGATGGTGATGCTTACCTTGATTGGGAAATGACGGTAGAACAAAAATTTAATGCCCACCTTGTTCCTGAACAACATAGAGTTAGACAAGCCACTAGTGAGTTTAAGGACTTTGCTATTGTTTGGTGGAGTGGTCTAGCTGCTGAAACCGATTTGCCTACTACTTGGGAAGAACTTAAGGTAGAAATGCGTGATCGTTTTGTTCCTCCTTCTTTTTATAGAGAAATTCGTAATAAACTGCAGCGTTTAGATCAAGGAGATAAAACTGTTCAGGAGTATTTTAGTGAGCTTCAGAAGGGTTTGATTCGTTGTGCTGTGGTTGAAAAAGTAGAGGATCAGATTTGCCGCTTTTATTCTGGTTTGAGAAAAGAAATTCAGGACATCCTTGATTATAAAGAATTTTATACCCTCAACCAGTGTTTCCAGTATGCTATGCTTGCAGAGAAAGAATCACAGGGACTTTTCCAGGCTTTTGAGGAGTACAGCAAGTCCAGGAATTTCTACCCACCACGGCCGACGGGGACTTCGGGGCTGCCCAAGCCATCTTTCCGGCCGCCCCCACCAGCTAGTGTTGTTTCTGCAGCACCAAGATCAGCCCCTGCCCCTTCTACGCGCTCAGGTAAACATTCTGTGCAGGTACCGGCTAGTAGTGCCTCCTCTGTTGCTTCGACGGGACGCACTACAGGGATTCAGTGCCACCGCTGCCATGGTCTTGGCCATGTGCAGAAAGATTGCCCAAGTAGGCGGGCATATGTGGCGACAGATGATGGCGGTTACATGAGCGCCTCCGATGTGGAGGATGAGGAGGAGGATGTCGCTGCCACCAGTGGTGACCTCGTCCTTGGAGGCAGACATACCACGGGCTATATGAATATTATTGTGCAGCGTGTGCTTAGCACACAAGTCCAGCAACCCGAGATGATGCAGCGACATAACTTGTTCCAGATTTTCTTCGTCATCAAGAACCGTCGGGCACGTGTCATCATTGATGGAGGAAGCTGCAACAATTTGGTGAGTTCTGATGTGGTTAAGAAGCTTGATTTGACCACACGCCCACATCCACATCCATACTACATTCAGTGGTTAAATGACTCTGGAAAAGCTAAGGTAACACAAACTTGCAGAGTTCCTTTTTCCATTGGTTCCTATGTGGATTCTGTTGATTGTGATGTTGTACCCATGCAAGCTTGTTCACTTTTATTAGGTAGACCTTGGGAATTTGATAATGATGCTGTACACCATGGTAAAAGTAATAAGTACACTTTTATGCATAAAGGAACTAAAATTACTTTGTTACCAATGACCCCTGCTGAAATTGTACAAGCTGATTTAGAACGAGCTGCTAGTTTGAAAAATAAACGCCCTGAAATTCAGCAACCTGTTAATTCTGCTTCTACACCAAGTAATGTTAATGATTCTTCATGTTCTAAGAATGCTGCAATTAAATTACAAGGTCGTTCATGTCTTGCCACAAAATCTGAGCTTGCTGAAATTTCTACTGATGATATTTGCTATGCTTTGATATGCAAACAAGCCTTGTTTTTGCTTGGTGATATTGCTTCTAGTGCTTTGCCTCCTGCTGTCACTAACCTTTTGCAGGAGTATGAGGATGTTTTCCCAGCTGAGATACCCCCGGGATTGCCACCTTTGAGAGGGATTGAGCATCAAATTGATTTGATTCCTGGTGCTACTTTACCAAACCGTGCTGCTTATAGGACCAACCCTGAGGAGACTAAGGAGATACAACGACAAGTCCAAGACCTTTTGGATCGTGGGTATGTTCGTCAATCACTTAGTCCTTGTGCTGTTCCTGTACTTTTGGTTCCTAAGAAAGATGGTTCTTGGCGTATGTGTGTAGATTGTAGAGCCATTAATAACATTACTATTAGGTATCGTCATCCTATTCCTAGGCTAGACGACATGCTTGATGAGTTATGTGGTGCTATAATTTTCACTAAAATTGATTTGCGTAGTGGCTACCATCAAATTAGAATGAAACTTGGAGATGAATGGAAAACAGCTTTCAAAACCAAATTCGGGTTGTATGAGTGGTTAGTAATGCCTTTTGGGTTAACTAATGCACCCAGTACTTTCATGCGTTTGATGAATGAGGTTTTAAGACCTTTTATTGGCAAATTTGTGGTTGTTTACTTTGATGATATCTTGATTTATAGCAAATCCACGGATGCTCATATGATTCATTTGCGTGCTGTTTTTGATGCTTTGCGAGTTGCACGTTTATTTGGTAACCTTGAGAAGTGCACCTTTTGCACGGATCGAGTCTCTTTTCTTGGCTATGTTGTGACTCCACAGGGAATTGAGGTGGATGAGGCGAAGATTGAAGCCATAAAGAGCTGGCCTGTACCAAAAACTATCACACAGGTGAGGAGTTTTCTTGGTCTTGCAGGTTTCTACCGCCGCTTTGTCAAAGATTTCAGCACCATTGCTGCACCATTGCATGAGTTGACAAAGAAGGGCGTTGACTTCCATTTTTGTAAGGTACATCATGAGTCTTTTGATGCTTTGAAGGACAAACTTACACATGCACCATTGCTGCAATTACCCAATTTTGATAAGACTTTTGAGCTTTAATGTGATGCTAGTGGTATAGGCATTGGTGGTGTTCTGATGCAAGATGGTAAACCTGTTGCATACTTTAGTGAGAAAATTACTGGGCCTGTTTTGAATTATTCCACGTATGATAAGGAACTATATGCACTTGTACGTTCTTTAGAAACGTGGCGTCATTATTTGTTGCCCAAAGAATTTGTTATTCATTCTGATCATGAATCACTTAAGTATATTCGTTCTCAAGGCAATTTGAACCGTAGACATGCTAAATGGGTTGAGTTTATTGAGTCTTTTCCTTATATTATTAAACATAAGAAAGGGAAGGATAATGTGATTGCTGATGCTTTATCGAGGCGATATACTTTGTTGTCTCAACTTGATTGTAGAATTTTTGGACTTGAGGCAATTAAAGAACAATATGTTGTTGATGTCGATTTTAAAGATGTATTGCTGCACTGTAAAGAAGGTCGTGCTTGGCACAAATTTGTGTTGAATGATGGATTCTTGTTTAGAGCTAACCGCCTATGCATTCCAGTTGGTTCCGTTCGTCTTTTGTTGTTGCAGGAGGCGCATGGAGGTGGATTGATGGGTCATTTTGGTGCTAAGAAGACAGAGGATATTTTGGCCACACACTTCTTTTGGCCAAGGATGAGGAAAGATGTTGAGCGTTTTGTTGCTCGCTGCACTACATGTCAAAAAGCTAAGTCTCGATTGAATCCACATGGTTTATACATGCCACTTCCTGTTCCTTCTATTCCTTGGGCGGATATTTCTATGGACTTTATTTTAGGACTGCCTAGGACTAAGAGGGGGAGCGATAGCATTTTTGTTGTCGTGGATCGTTTTTCCAAGATGGCACACTTTATATCATGTCATAAAACTGATGATGCTAGTTATATTGCTGATCTTTTTTTCAAAGAAATTGTACGTTTGCATGGTATGCCTTCTACTATTGTTTCAGATCGTGATGCAAAATTCTTGAGTCATTTTTGGCGAACGCTTTGGAATAAGTTGGGTACAAAGTTGTTATTTTCTACAACTTGTCATCCACAAACTGATGGACAAACTGAGGTTGTGAACCGCACTTTGGGTACTATGTTGCGAGCTGTTTTGAAGAAAAATTTGAAGCAATGGGAAGAATGCTTACCTCATGTTGAGTTTGCTTATAATCGGGCAACACATTCTACTACCAAGGTAAGTCCATTCAAGGTAGTGTATGGTTTTGATCCCCGTACTCCACTTGATATACTTCCTCTACCTATTAATGAGAGAGTTCATATTGATGCTAAGGAGCGTGCTGAATTTATTTTGCAAATACATGAGACCGCTAGACTTAGCATTGAAAAGATGAATGAAAAGTATAAAATTGCTGGTAGTAAGGGACGAAAGGAAGTAAAGCTTGATGTAGGAGATTTAGTGTGGTTACACTTAAGGAAGGATAGATTTCCAGAATTGAGAAAGTCTAAACTAATGCCTAGAGCTGATGGTCCATTCAAAATAATAGAGAAGATTAATGATAATGCATACAAACTTGAGTTGCCTCCCGAGTTCGGGGTTAGTCCTATTTTTAACATTTCAGATTTGAAACCATACTTGGGAGAAGAGGATGAGCTTGAGTCGAGGACGACTCCACTTCAAGAGGGGGAGGATGATGAGGACATCACTCCTATGGATACACACAACACTCCTCCAAATCTGGACTTGCAAGGTCCAATGACTAGAGCTCGTACACGACAACTAAATTTAGAGGTGAGCTCGTTCCTACGTTCTTCGCTATATGTTACTTTTGAGAATGGTTTGCTACCTAATGATTATTTTATGATTAGAAACCATGGAGAGGACCAGGAGATGATGGGAGAAGGATTTGGAAACGTGGAGGGCCAGCAAGGGCTTGGAAGCCAAAGTGGAGGCCCAATCAAAACCGACTTCGAGTCTGTTTTGGGGCCCAGGACCAGTCTGTACTAAAACGGTCGCCCAGGACGCATACGGACTCGGATTTGGACGTTCTACATATGCACGGAAAGATAAGGAGAAGACCTTTCCAATGCCGCCGGCCTCATGTCAAAATTCATCCGGAGTCATCGGGAATCGTCAAAACAAGAGAGAGTCCAGAATCTGTGTCGGTGCTGCGTCGCTTATTTTTTGTCTTTGGGCCTTGTATCTAGTTGAGCCCAATTCAGGGCGCGTCCAGAGGGTCTTGCACGACCCTAGGGTCTTTATATACAGCCACCGCTGCACCATTAGGGTTGGGGTTTTGCTTAGATCAATTCTATTCATAAACAGTTTCGCCGTTCATCGGTTTGTGAGACCCCAACTTCGAGAGTTTAATCATACATCTGCAATTGTGTTGCATTATTCGTTGTTCTTGCTTGTGTTCTTGATTCGCAGGCAGGGATTAGCCTTCTCGGCGAGGTCAATCGTCTTTTGGACGGTTGATAACCAGAGGAGACGTCGTGCTGCGATTGCGGGGTTTAGAACGTGCTGTTCTGAAGCCGGATCGATTTGTGTGTCGCCTCCGACCAAATCAACTTACCAAGAACCTTTCGGAAGATCGGGAACCCTTGTCCACATCAGTCGGTCGGCGGGAGTAGGGGTGGGTTGACCGGCATCAGCAGATGGCATTTCTTCATCATCACCCTGATCCCTAACATATTGTCATCGGCTCCCAACAGTCTGCTTCACTAGTCGACTGGGGGGAGGCAGGGTGACAACTAGATCAGCATGTTCATGTTGAGTGCCTGCAGAAGAACTTGAGGCTCCAGTGCAGGTCTGCTGCGGCTTCTCAACATAATCCGGTCCCTCAGTATCGGTAGGAGGGAGCGAAGGATGGGATATATAAGTATCCAGAACCTACACAAGAATCAAGATATCAAGCAGGACATCAAGATAAGAAAATAAGGGATTACTCAAAGTAGACTGAGGCTTACTCGGGCTCGCGTAGTGCCCTTGTTATACGCCATTCGGATCAACGAGTCATCCTGACGGATATCCCCTTCAAACATTTTTGATAGGCATTTCTTATGAAGTTCACCATTCGGTGGGTCGGGCACCTCCCTGGTTTCATCATTATTAACATAGTTTCATGCCAGGTGACTTTGAAGCTTCAGGGGCTGCACTATGTGTACTATTAAGCTTTTAATGATGGTGGTGTCGTCAATGCCTTCAGCCTTCAAGTCAGCTATCTTCTTCAACAGAGTGACCACCTGAGGGTTGGTCGGATCAGGCTTCTCTGTCCATTGCGCCAGGGGAATTGCCTTGGCACCTGTGAAGTCGGCAAGAATAAGGGGAGGGTTGTCACAATAGAACCACTCGTCCTTCTAGTTATTGTTTCCAGTCTTCAAGGACACATTGATGTAGGCTTCCTTCTTGCGCAACTGGAAGCCAACACCGCCTATAGCTACTTGATTGTCCTTGGTCGGCAGCGGTCGGAGGACGAACAGATGGCAAAATAGATTGAAGTGGGGGAGAATGCCCAAAAATGCTTCACACATGTGCACGAAGATGGTGATGTGAAGAATGGAGTTGGGATTGAGGTTGACAAGCTCAATCCCATAAAAGAATAGGAGCCCACGCAAGAAGCTGCAGCAGGGGACTCCAAAACCATGCTAAAAGAACGAGCGGAACACAACAATCTATTTATGAATGGGGATGGGGCAAGATTCGTGGGGTACCTTCCAGTCGATCCGAACTTGCTCTAGAAGGATGCCATCGACCACCATCTGGTTCATATCAGCTTGGGAGAGGCTGCTCTTCGAGAACTCCTGAAGCTGCTCCGGAATGTCGATCTCCGACGAAGAGGACGCGGCGGCGGCAGTGGAAGTTGCTAGAATCGAGGTGGAAACCTTCTTGCGACCCATGGTGATGGTTTTTTTTGGGCGCAGCGGATTGAGTGTTGAACCCTGATAGAAGCTTGGGGGCTAAGTACGGAGAGATCTATGGTGGCTGGAAGCAAAAGCACTAACCCTAGCCGGAGAAGCAGAGGCGTCACTGAGAGTAGAGGAGGCGCGAGGAAGATGAGGAGTTCGTGCGCAAATGCGGCGTGGACTGAGAGTCAACTTGTCTCTACCCTTTTATACTCCCACTTTTGACCTAAGGGTCCCATTGGCCGGAATGGGCCTTACAGTGACGCAACTTTTTGATTAATCAGAAGATTAATTAAGGGTCTTAAACATGTTTAGGGTCTAAAACCTTGAGAAGTAAAACTCGGGGGCTTCTTTGATGAGAAGCATTTAAAAATGTTTAACCGTATCTATATGATTTGATGATCATGTAGCAAAGGACTTGATGGTCATACGGATATAAGTTCAAAGGTTATGGTATTGGTTGAAGTCAATAACTAAATTACCAAAATTAGACTTATAGATGGATAGAGTGATGGATCATTAGGGAAAGGCTATATTATGATTGATGTCATTTAGCTTAATACCATATATGATTGATGTCATGTTGGTTCACATGAATTGAATATGATTGATATCATAAAATTCAGACCGACCAGTCACTCGGACATAGTGTATATCACTCGGCCTTTTTAATAATCGGTCGGCAAGGTTGAAGCCTTACAAGATGGCTTACTGGTTTGATGACCAGAGGTCTGTTAAACTCGGACTTGATGGTTTGATTAAAATACATACAAAATAATAAGAGCTAATATAATTAGACTCTTGCATTATTTGTTAGTCTCCAAATTATACAAGAGTCGGGGGCTATACCTGATCAGGTGCACCTGACCGGTGCACCAGATCTATTAGGAACTTCAATAAAGAAGTCTTCCTAATTTATGATCAACATTGAAGATCACTCTAAGAATCAAAGCTCAAAATCAGGAAGCACTCGGGGGCTGTTGTGGGATACTTGCTCTACGAGTATCCTTAAACAAGACTAAGTCAGAAGCCGACCAGGTACTTCGTCAATAAGGAAGCCGACCGACTCGACTTAGAGCACAAGGCATTTAGAGATAGACTTTCCATCTAAATCTTTATAGATTACGACTAGGACTCTTCATGTACCCCCCTTCCGACCGGATATATAAGGCGGCAGGGTACCCCCCATCGGGGAGAGACAGACCAGACAACACAAGTTTCACAACATCAATACAATACACAGAACACAGGACGTAGGGTTTTTACTCTCATCCAGAGGGCCCAAACCTGTATAACTCGGCGTCTTGTGTTACCATCATAGTTCTTAGTCTCAATGTAGCCCTAAATATTTACTGCCGATCTCAAGCTTTGACAGACTCCAGCAACATCACCGATGCGGACTTGCGGTGGCTCTTCAATGCCATCTCATTGCAACCCCATGATGGTGCTGGTGCGGGGTTGGATCAACAAGAGGAGCAAGAAGAGCAAGAAGTTGGCCTTCGGGGCCTATCTTCAGCGAATAGCAGCCCTTGTCTGTGATAGCGACGGACTAGGAGGGCGCAACGATAAGTGGGAGTGCATGACGGAGATCGGCGAGAATATGACTCATGACAATATTGTCACGGGAAGTGTTCGCGCCGGCTTCCATGTCAGCGGCACCAATGTAAGGTTCTCATGTGTGGAGCTAGGAGTTTTTCTCCCTTGTAAGCTGGAGGGAGGAAATTGGCTTGAAGATGGTCTCCTAGAAGGGGGCCAAATTTCCAAGGACCGCCATGGGCGAGTACGACAACTGGCAACTTTTGCAATGGCCGGCAGCGAGTGGGACTCCTGGGGGTCATGCCAAGGGCCTCAAAAGTACCAGTTAGGGTGGAGCGATGTAGTGGGCGGTTCATAGCCCTCTGTGCCGATCGACGCAGGCAACGCATCGATCGGCGCCACCTACTTCAGCGTAGGCGTTGACTACAGGTACCAAGGACGGGTACCTATGGTGCCTCGGTGCCCGGTGCAGACTTCTTCGTGCCCATGCAAGGGTAGCTCGACAACAACATGCATCACATCGAGCACGTGGAGGATGCCACGTCCCAATGGAGGAACAACCACGACATGATGGTGGAGGAGTTTGAGCGACTCAAGGCGCGATGCTATAGCTTCAATCAGCCACCGTCTCCACCTCCGTTTGACTAGAGGTGCCTAGGAGTTGGCACATGTATCAGTTTCCTGGTTTGCGTTTTCTTTTATTTTTTGCAATCTTTTTCTTTATTTGCATATGTCTGTGTGAGCGGGTTGGTAAATCATGTATCAGGTGTGTTTATTTTCATGCAAGTGTGTTAGTAGTAGTTAATAGTGTGCTTACTTTAATGCAAGTGTGTTAGTAGTAGTTTTATTTTCATGCAAGTGTGTGCAAAAATCATCACCATGTATTCGAGTTTTGATCTTAATATAATGGTGGCGGTTATGCTCTTTAGGAGAATTGAAGTACTTATCTTTTCTTGAAAAATGTCGATGAAGACCAAATAATGTTGAGCATTGAATAAAATTCAAACTTACACTTAACAATTATTCGGCAAATATGTCTTATGTGGAGCAACTTTGAGTACCCATGTGCTTCATTTGCATTGTCCAATTTGTGATGATAACTTAGTACCAATCTTTTTATAAATAAATTTTCATGTTATGAACTATGGAATTTATTGTTTCCAATATCCTTACCTATCAATGCCATAATTTGAGCAATACTCATGAGCCTTTGATATGTAGATAAACATTAAACTGATGGTTGAGTTCGGTTAGGATTTAATTCTTGTTGGTATGAACTTTACTAAGATGGCCAAATCTTTGTATATCTTTTCATAGCCTTGAATTATTCATGCAAAAATTCCGCTGAGTATTCCACCATAAACCCAAAATGTCTTGTTGAGTATCATTCCTTGACCACATCCTATATTTCTAGCTTTATTTTAAGCCAGGAGAATCAAATACCAACAAATGCTGGTGAGTTCAGGTTAAGAGCCAATCGGCGCACTCTGAGCCGATCGGCGCAGCAAAGAGAAAAAAAAAGAAAAAAAAGAGAAAAGCTCTACTGTTTGCTAAGGGACTAGCAAAATTTTAGTGTGGGGGGATGGTATATGACATGCTTATTCTCGAAATTCATTCTAATATAGCCATGAATCATTCCAACCATGTGCAATCTGATAATGTGAGTTCCTTTTTCTTCCAAAATCAAATTTTTGCTATGCACATGTCCACATATCCAAAGTTTGATTGAAAGATGAGTTGTTGCTTTGGATTATTTGGAAGATAGATTCTTTATGTTCACAACAATCTTTGAAGTGATTTTCATGTGTGGAAAAGTTATAATTTATGAGTTGGACATGATCCTTTGCTTTGGGGAGAAGCTTTAAAGCCTAATGCCCATATTTGAACTATTTTGCTGAATACCAATATGAAATACACCACAATAGAACAATGCTCAACATTTGCTGATTTGAAATATCTTTTATGATAGAGAGAGAGAGTATGTTCTTTAATTTTTCTTTCTTTTACTTTACTCAGGACGAGCAAAGGTTTAAGTGTGGGGGAACTGTTGGCACTTCCTAGGTGCCCCTTTTATATGTGAATATAACCCCAATTAGAGCATAATTGATGCCAATTTAGGCCATTTACCTATGATTTTGTCTATATATTTGTATATGCGTTGTTTTGGAGCTTTATTGCAGAAACGGGTAAAATTAGTGATTAAAGTGATGCTGGAAGAGGACAGGAGTCTAGAAGCAACAAAAAGCACTAAAGAAGCCCAGTGCGCCGATTGGCGCAACCCATGAGCCAATCGGCGCACTGATGTTTTGACCCACAGAACTCACCGAGGTCCATTCCACGTGTTTTATGGAAGCTTATCTGCGCAAGACACTTGAAGATATTTGCCTAATAAGATTTATGGAACTTCAAGATCTCGCGTGCAGTAAAAGACTTTATCTCAAAGGAAAAGGCCCACATGATAGCTGTGGAAGACAGAGGAACCGACTTGGAAGAGAAACCAGAGAAGACACAGCTTGCGTTGATCAGTGCAATCCTGCATCGATCGGTGCAATCGCCTTATTTGCTAGAAACCGAGTCCTTTACGAGTAGAACTCTTATATATACTTGTAAGCCGTGGTTGCGAGAGACAAGAGGCATCGGAGGGACAACAGATCTGTGAGTTAGAGCCACAGGGGTTCGTCCTGTTAGAATAGATCTCTAGTTGAGTTTCAAGAACCATTGGTGTAAGAGTTGATCTGTCAAGGTAGGCCATCTCGGCGGTGATGAATCTTACTCTATGTATCTCAAGGATGATCGAATATGTTCATGATGGTTTTGGTGATTTATCTTTTTTGATTCTGTAATCATGTATGTGCTTATTCCAATTGCTTAGTTCAAAGAGGCTAAGTAGGTTGATATTATCTTGATCGTGGTGATCAGGATAGTATTCGGACATTGTATTGATTATGGTTGCTTGATGATGCTAGTAGTGTGGTTTAGCGGTGATAGCACTAAACCTGTTCAGCACTATTGGATAGTGGAGTAGGGTAAGATACTCACGCGATTAAGGGTTTCCTCTCGACAGTGATAAATCAGGAGCCCCTCGGAAAGGTGGGTGGTCCTATCCATTATAGGTTTTCATTGATCCATGTAATTACCATTATGATGCTATTTGATTAGACTTTCTAGTTACGATCTCACTAGTAGATATCTGGCTACTTACTTAACAGCTTAGGCTTACAAGGTATCTGGCGTACTTTGGCTTAGATTCGTTCGTGTGCCGATCGGCTCAACTCTAGCGCCGATCGGCACAATCACAAATTCGGTAGTGTGCCAATAGGCTCAACCCTGCGCTGATCGGCACAACGATAGATTTGCTGTCTGGCGCATCTTTGCACTGGCCAATCTCCCCTCATGCAACTTGAACTCGACGGTAGCCTTGAATAGATCTTTTACTGTTAACTTTGTTTAATAATCCCTAAGGTCCCAATGGATACGAGAAACCTTGGAATACTCAATTCAAATGGAAAATTGCTACAATCGTACACCATCCTCTTGCGGTATATAAGTGGGTGCGTAGTTACAACCAACAGTGATACATGACAAGTATGAAATTATGGGCTAATATCTATAGGAGTGTTGTCTATGTAGGAATCATCTCTAAACTCTATTACAAATCATATGGATGATGGTTGCCTTGGCGATTGATGATAATGACCGTAAGCATGGAGGTTTGTGAGCTTGATGGAGTCCAAGGGTTGATGAAGATGGATCAAAGCTAAGGACAAGCTATGAGCAAGTGTTGGGAACACTTGTCTAGTTGCTAGGTCTTTGAGTCCATCGAAAAAAACTAGACTATCAAAGGGGTCTAGGTCATTCTCTTAGGCCATGTCTAGTAGGTGATGTGCTAGGTTGCTCGGTGAAATCACAGGTACTAGATGACAGTGGAGAAGCCAAGGAGCTGTTCGGAGAAGCCTGGAAACAAAGTCAAGCGAGGATGATAAGTTTCAGCTTCTGGATGAAGTGACCGGACAGAGGGGTCAGAGGTGACCGGACTATATGGTAACTAAGTGGTTTTGTCCAGAGCCTACAACGAGCAATGAGGAAACTGCCAAGTCTGGAATGCTCTAGTGACCGGACAGTCCGGTCAGTAGAAGTGTGACTTGGGTAGTGAGGAAGCAACGCGTGAAATATTTCTGGACTGGAGAGAGAAACGGAACGGATGGTCCGGTCGGCACGAAATCAACAGTGGGTGGAGCCATTGGAGCTGGATTTTGATGTGACTGGAAGGTCCGTTTAGCTAGTGACTGGACAGTACGGTCAGTGGGCCCAGAAAGTTGATTTCATGGAGCAACGACTAGTTTGAGGTTGGGAGCCAATATAACTTCGTTGCTGGGGTCTTTGTGACCTTTCTCTGCCATTTGGTAAGGTCCAAGAGGAAGAGAAGACAACACAAGAAGGAGATATTGCATATCTTGAGAGTGCTAGTGGAGAGTAAATTGAGCATCTTGCACATCTAAGGCTAGGGTGTCCTTGAGGGTGTGATCTAGATTGTTACTCTTGGTCTATGGTGAGACCTATACCGGCTAGGTGTCGGTGATCAAGCCGATTGTGATTGGTTGTGAAGGCCATCACACGTTTATACACAATTTGAGCGTACCGTTGAAAGGGGCATCACTAGTAAGCGCCCGTGTCAGCTCGGGGAGTCTGGCAAGTTCTTGAGGGAAGCAAGCTTGTGCCATGATGGCAGCGGTGACGCACACCGTGTCTTCACTCCGGGAGTGATTGCGGGGTCGTTGGCGAGAACACCACATCGGTGGCGGGAGGGACTAGGACTCCGGTAGGAGTGGTCCAACGAGCAGTAGGGTAAGGCGCCATCCTTCTGAGACCTCAGGAAAAAATCATGAGCATTCCTTGACTCTCTCTTTACTATTCCGCAATTGTGTGCTCTAGTAACTTGGTTGAATTGTGGCTTGCATAGGCTAGTGTGTTTAGCTTCCACGCTTGCTTTTATCATGAACACTAGCATGTGTAGGGCTTGTCCTACTATAATTGTTTAGGTTGCAATGCTTGTTAGACTCAAGTAGTGTGAAGTGAAGTATTTTGTGAGCGGCTTACCGATTCAACCCCACCCATCTCGGTACGCCTTCGGTCCTTACAGATCACCACTAGAATTATGTAGGAGTTATTTTGAGTGGTCAGTTTTAGAAATTGGTGAATTTGGTACATAGTGCGAGTTTCTGATTCACCCCCATCCCCTCTCGGTCACTCGGTCCTTTCAACCCGTGAAGATAAGGAACTATGTCATCCCCGTCGACTTTGCGGTGCTAGATATGGAGGCCGATGTAAAGACAACTCTTATACTAGGAAGGCCATTCCTCAGTACCGCAAATGCCAACATTGATGTTGCAGCTAGAGAAATCCACCTTAAGATTAATGGGAACGAAGAGAAGTTTGCCTTGAAGCCCCGAACGGAACAATGCATTCTGTTACGCACCTTTTATGGCAAATATCCTAACACGGTGCAGAAGATTGAGGTGTACCCAATCACACCAAAATTGGGTGCACCTGTGGTAAAAGTCAAGAGCGCATGAAATGAAGAAAAAGGTCCCCGCTCAGCCAAAGAAAATCAAACAAGTATGGCAGAAGAAAGAAGTTGCACCGATCGTGGAAATTAATCCATCCATGAAGGGCACCATGAAAAATTGAACATGGAGGACGTCTTGTCCAAGATGAAAAATCCAGACCCTTGTCGGAAGGTAACCGATATTTATCCCCCCTTTCTCTCGTACATACCATCGAATTAGTTTTAAATTAGGCTAAAACAAATGGTGATGACTTGGTCAGATTTCCCTGCCGGGAGGTCAAATTTCATCAAAAACGACCATCCAGGTGATGATTCGGGACTCTAACCTGGCCAGTCAAATTTCAGCAGCCGAGAGGTCATTTTTCAGGAAAAATGACCACACATTGGGTAAGTTTTAAGTCGCCCAGAATCTGACTTGCCCAGTCAATTTTTAGCACCCGGGAGATCATTTTTCATGAAAAATGACCACCCGGCTGGGTGATTTCAGTGCCGCCTGACCATGGGTTTTCTCGGATTCCATGCTATTCTAATGCAGGGATGATGGCCATGAATGGAGGAGGTGTAGCCAGCCTTTCCTTTATGAAAAATGATCACCAAAAGCCCCCACCATGAGTGAAAGTAAATGAAAGAGGGCCACACATGTCACCTCACACTTTCACCACCCACACTCACCTGCCATCCTACTCCCCTAGGCCTCATGAGTGGCATGATACTCATTGCAAGCATACAACTTTAGCCATCCCATCACTCTATCCTTACTCCACACTATCTCAACACATTTCTAAACAAAATAAGCAAGTGAATCACATGGCGCATGGATCTAGCCCTCTCCCATCACCACCAAAGCGATAATAGAGGAAGTGGAGGAAAAAGGGCAGCCGGTCGGCAAGGTGTGGTGCCCCTTCCCAGAGGATCGAGGTCCTGACGGTGCTGATAACGCAGACACTTGATAATACAACATTGGTTCAAATTTAAGTTGAATATTACATCATTAAGTCATCAGAGTGCAGCGGAATATTACAAGTTCATAATGTTTTGAAAACACAGCGGAAGCAAATAACGATAAGGAGCTACGAGCTCGACGATACAGCATAGTAATGGTTCCTGCCCGAAGAACCATCACTCTAGCAACACACATCAATACTGCGGCGGCGAGTCGGACTCCCAGTGGGCAGTCCAACCCTCAGGGACTTGCATGTCCCATGGAAGCACATCTACAGGCAACACTACCTCTTCATTACCTGAAACAACAGTGGCACAAAGCCTGAGTACTAATTACTCAGCAAGACTTACCCGTCGGACATCTAGACATGCAATGGCTCTAATAGGTGGCTTGTTTGAAAAGACTCACACTAAGCAACCTATTAGTTCTATCAAGTTTTATTCATCAAGTTAATTGGGTATAGCAGAAATGTAACTTTAGTTGCAACAATAAGATGATAAAGCAATACATAAGTAAGTGCAACATAAGAGCAATAATAGTAACATCAACAATAAGCATCATGATCAACTTCCAAGTACCAGGTTCAACTGCGTGGTGACTCAGTGACCAAGTGGTACTCATTAATCCGAGGGACAACAATTGCAATTGATTTACACCAGCTGGGAAAACCCGAGATACACGACACATACGCACTAGTTAAGGTTGTATATGGCAACCTTTCACAAGAACGAAAAACAACTTGGTCCGGGTCTAGCATGCATTTGGTACTATTCAATACTTGACAAAGGGGCCGACCACAGACTGGTCCTAGGTTCGACAAGGCAGGGCTATCGCAGTCAACACTCATGTATTGCTGCAAACCTACACATGCATCATCCGTGCCCGGTCATGACATCAAAATAAACTTCTTTTATAAGTCCCATTCCAGTGGTCAAGTTCATTCTTAGTAATGATATCAATCGCGCCTAGTAATTGCTAAGCGTAGCGACACAGTACCGATACTACCAAGGTTCTAATGACAGTGGTATAGGTCATTTGGGTATTATGCAAGTGGGTTGCAATCAACTCCTATGACCTAATGCAACAATAATCCTAGACACTAGTAATATTCATAACTAGCAACTTTATAAATTGGTGAATGAAAACCGGGGCTTGCCTGGATCGATGTTAGTACTAGCAACTACCACGTCTTGCTCTGTGGAATCAAGGTCCTTCTGAATGTCCTCCTCTTTCTGCTCTTGGTTGTCATTGCCTACATGATAGAATTGAATTAACGACATATCGAAATACCGTTGAATGCAATGATATGATGCACAATGCTTTTTAAAAGTCAATAAAAATTATTGTTATGTTCTTGAAGCCATATGCTTCAGAGAAGTTGGGTCGTGTTTTAATGTTAATTAAAATTACTCTTATGTTCTTGAAGCCATATGCTTCAAAGAAACAATTTAAAGTTTCATCCTTTTATGTGTGTTATTCATTTATTTAGGTTTGTACTAGTTTTTCAGAACAACCAAGCAATTGAAATAGTAACCAATTGATTCTGGACTTGAGTGATTTATCATGAACAGAGACATAGGTGAATTGCATTTTTACCAATTTACAGCCTCTAGATATTATTATTCTAATTACTAGCATTTATTAAAATAATATAGTGATATGAGCAAATCAATTTAGTTTATTAAGTAAATTTAGGTTTCTGGACTTGTGTGTTTTACTGGGTACAGGGGCTTGTAAGAGAGATTGTTGTGCCAAGTGGCAAGGGCCAATTAATTACAGAATAATTACTAGAATTAATTTAAGCAAACACACTAAATATATTCCAGAGCTTAAAATAATTCATATTTTGCCAAACCAAAATTCGTGGTGATAGATAATTATGTGCTTACTAAGCATGCCAAAATTCAGGATTTAATTTTATTCCTAGAATTTCTGGTGAATTAATTAGTGTTTCCACAAATTAATGGATTACTAAAAATACAAGTATAGAGACTAAGATTTATTATTTTACTAAAATAGAGCTCTGCAAGATGAGTCTAACAAACTTTATTTGGGCTTCTCTAGATTTATTTTCGATTTTCTATGAGTTTTGGAAGTTTCAGCATTTTTCTGGCATTTTCCTGGGTTAAAGCTGCCACGTAGGCGACACCTAGGCTACACGCGGGTGCCACATCAGCACCACGCAGGCTGCCAGTAGGCTCCAGTCAGCGCGTCGGAACAGAGGCTGGCCTCGCCGGAGGGCTTGCCAGTGGGCGCTACGCGGGGAAAAAGCTCGTCGCGGGGGCAAATATTTGATGCGTATGACGAGGCAGAGGGAATGGTGGGGTTCGCGAGGTGGGGTTCTCACCGGAAGGCCGTCGGCGGCGAGAGGCGGTGGAGGGACAATGTTTGGCGAGGTCGCGGAAATGGCTCGGTGCACCAAATCGGGAGCGGTCTTCTCCTACAGCTTCACGGAGACGAGGCGACGGTCGGCATCTCGTCGGAATCGGACGAGGGGGGCCAGAGGGAGGGGCTCATCGTGGGGGCGGCTAAGTTTTGTCGAAGTAGAGGCGGTGACCGGGGATTAGCAGCTATGTCGGCGATCTCGTGAAAGAAACACAGAGCAAAAGGGTCAGGGAAGTGAGTCAGACGGGTGCGAACAAGAGAGGGAAAAGAATGGGTGACGGGGCTCACCGGGAGCAGTCAGTTTAGGCCGGTGGTGAAGAAACTCACCGGAGGGGGATGCCTCAGATGTTCTTGCGATTCAACCGATGTGCGAGAGGAATCGGCCAAGCAGGGGCATGGGAAGGGAGGAGAGGTCTATGCGCAGTGATTTGAGGCGTAGCTTGCAAGGAAGTGGTAGCGGCGGTCGAGCAGCAAGCTTGGTGCTCGAGTTCTGGCAATGGCAGAGTGATGGAGTGAGAGCGGAAGCGAGAGAGAGAGCAGAGGGCAGAGAGCGAGAGAGAGTGAGTTTGGGAGCACTTTGCTATCGCGCGGAGGGAAAGAAGCAAGTGGGGAAGCGAGAGCGGGAGAATCGGCAGGCATTGAATGCTTGCCGTGCGGCTCGGTGGCGTGCAGAGAGGAGAAGAGGTAAGCGGAGGCCGTTGGGCGGGTGCGCGGCTGAGAGGACAGGGCGGAGGAGTAGGGGGATGGCAGGCGACACTGTTGCGTGCGCTGGGTTCCGAGGTGGAGGGGTGAAGGTGGGCCGGACGGTGCGCCGGTGTCGGCAGGGGGGGGGGGGCTCTGCGCCAGTGAGGAGGAAGGAGAAGAAGATTTTGCGCTACACCCCCTGATGTTTTGGATTTCTTACAAATAGGTCCTTGGTCAACATTGGTTTTTAATAAATTGAAATAAAATAGCTAGGGATTTCCTAAAATGGTGAAATTTGGTGGACTGACTAATAAATGGTGGAGAACACTCTGGTGAAATTTATTTGAAATTTTCATAAACATATTTTTAGAATTTATTAAATGCATTAATTAGTTACTTAAGAATCAAATAATTAATTAAGGGTCTTGCCAAGCAGATAAAATGCCCAATAAATTCATAGAATTCTAATTTATTATTACCAAATTGATTATGAATTTATTTGACATGAGTTGTATTGAAATTTTTTAATTGCTTCAATAACTTGGTTGTAGGTTATTTATTTGCCTAGCATTAAGTCAATAGATGGGCTCTATCATTTTATGATATATTAACCATGATTAGTGCTCCTCATATTTGTTAAATTAAGGTGTGACACCTGGGGTGTCACAGCCCTCCCTCCTTAAAGAAATCTCGTCCCGAGATTATGAACAAGGTAAAGTAGAGGGAAGTGCGGTGGTCAAAACATACCCGTGTATGATGACCAAAACTTCGGGTAGTGAGTACTCAAAAATTTCTTAGATTCCCAAGTAGACTCATCCTCTAAGTGGTTACTCCATTGAACTTTATAGAATTTGAGGGTTCTATTACGGGTTGTGCGCTCTTTCTCGTCGAGGATCTTTATGGGTTGTTTGGAGTATGTGAGATCGGGTTGGAGTTGGTCATATTCTTCCAAAATCTTGTCGATGGGTGGCTTGAGACATCGCTTAAGCTGAGAGAAATGGAAGGTGTGATGAACTCCGGATAGATTAGCAGGTAACTACAACTTATAGGCCACGTTTCCACATCGCTCCAGAATTTGGAATGGTCCAATATAACGGGGAGCTAACTTTCCTTTGACTCCAAACTGTTGGATACCCTTCATAGGTGACACCCTGAGATAGACGTAATCACCCTTGTTGAAGTACAGTGGCCTATGTCGTCTGTTTGCATACTTCTCTTGTCGGCATTTAGTGGCTTTAAGATTGGCTTGAATGATACGAACCTTTTCTTCAGCATCCTAGACAAGGTCGGGACCAAAGGTTACCCTTTCTCCAGATTCAGACCAATTTAGCGGTGTTCTACAACTGCGACCATAAAGTGCTTCAAATGGCGACATTTTTAAACTCTCCTGGTAACTATTGTTGTATGAGAATTCCGCATAAGGCAAATACTCATCCCAATTACCACCATGTGTTAAAACACATGCTCTAAGCGTATCTTCCAATATCTGGTTGACACGTTCAGTTTGTCTATCAGTGGTGGCATGGTAAGCGGAACTCCGAATCAGCTTGGTACCCAGAGATGCATGCAGTTGTTCCCAAAAACGAGCAACAAACTGCAAGCCACGATCTGTAACAATGGTCTCGGGTACTCCATGAAGACATAGAATTCTTGCTATGTATTGTTCTGCATATTGCTTTATCTTGTAGGTGTTATTGATCGGTAGGAAGTGGGCAGATCTCGTGAGTCGGTCCACAATGACCCAAATCGAATCATGCTTTCGAGAGGTGAGAGGGAGATCAACAATAAAATCCATGCTGATGTCTTCCCATTTCCATGCGGGAATACTCAATGGTTGAAGTAATCCGGCTTGTTTCAAATGATCAGCCTTAACTCTCTGACAGGTGTCGCATTCTGCGACATATCGAGCAATTTCTCGCTTCATCCTTGTCCACCAGAAATTCTTCTTCAAGCCGTGGTACGTTTTATTACTACCCGGATGGATGGAGTACTTGGAGTGATGCGCTTCATCCAAGATTTTTCGTCGAGGTTCAAAGTCTTTTGGTACTACTAAACGATTATCGAACCATAGAGTACCGTCCGAGTCTTGGGTAAAGCATTTTGCTTTACCATCTTTAATGTTTTGACGGATATGATTCATACCAACGTCATTTTTTTTGTGCAGCAATGATTTCTTCACAAATAGTAGAATGCACACTTAGGTTGCTAATCACTACAGCAGGCAAAACATGAAGGCTAGGTTCTGAATTAGTTTCACGGTCATTTCTGTCCTGAGCTTCCAGCTCCAACTTGTTGCAGTGGACCTTTCTGCTTAACGCATCGGCGACCACATTAGCCTTGCCTGGATGATAATGAATCTCTAGGTTATAATCCTTAATCAGTTCTGGCCACCGATGCTGTCTCATGTTCAGATTAGTCTGGGTGAAGATATATTTTAAGCTCTTATGGTCTGTGTAAATATGCACTAAGTTGCCGAGCAAATAATGCCTCCATAATTTTAGTGCAAGTATAACTGCAGCTAGCTCCAAATCATGAGTTGGATAGTGCTCTTCATGCTTCCTTAGCTGTCGAGATGCATAGGCTATGACACGACCTTCTTGCATGAGTACACATCCAAGTCCTGTCCCAGACGCATCACAATATACGTCGAATGGCTTGGTGATGTCGGGTTGAGCCAATACTGGGGTAGTTGTCAATAATTTCTTCAAGGCTTGAAATGCTTCTTCACAATTGCTATTCCAATCAAACTTTTTCTCCTTTTTCAGCAGCTCTGTGATGGGTTTGGTCAGCCGAGAAAAATTTGGTATGAACCTACGATAATATCCGGCTAGCCCGAGGAAACTGCGTACTTGGTGAACTGTCTTTGGTGGCTTCCAATCTAGCACATCTTGAACCTTGCTAGGGTCTACCGAGATTCCTTCTGCAGAGACTATGTGACCAAGGAATGGCACACGGTCCAACTAAAATTCACACTTGCTGAATTTTGCATACAACTTGTGATCTCGGAGACGTTGAAGAACAATGTGAAGATGTTCAGCATGCTCTTCCTTGGACTTAGAATAGACGAGGATGTCGTCAATGAATACTACCACAAATTTGTCCAATTCTGGCATGAATACCGAATTCATGAGATACATGAAATGAGCTGGAGCATTTGTCAATCCGAATGCCATTACTAGATTCTCGAATAATCCGTATCTAGTAGAAAAGGCGGTCTTCGGAATATCTTCTACTCTGATTTTGATTTGATGATAACCCGAACGGAGGTCAATTTTTGAAAATACCTTAGCACCAACTAATTGATCAAAAAGGATAACAATTCCTGGTAACGGGTATTTATTCTTGATGGTAACTTCATTGAGTGGTCGATAATCAACAACGAGACGCAGAGATTTGTCCTTCCTCTTCACAAAAATAGCAGGGCTGCCCCAAGGTGAAGTGCTTGGGCCAATGAATCCCTTTTCCAATAACTCATTCAATTACTTTTTCAATTCAGCCAACTCATTCGGCGCCATCTTATAGGGTCGACGAGATATCGGAGAAGTTCCTGGCTGAAGCTCTATCTTAAATTCCACTTCATGGTCAGCTGGTAGGCCAGAGATATCCTCAGGAAATATGACCGGATACTCGCAAACAACAGGGATGTTCTCGAGCGATTGCCCTTCCAAGTGATGGAGAATCAAGGCTTTTGATGAATTCATATTTAGAGAAAATGTGTCTTTTCCATGAAAAGGGGAGTTGATGTGAACGATATAGGGCTCGATGTCTAGCATGGCTCTATGGGTTTTCATTCATAACATACCCAAAATGAAATCATTTCCTTGGTGGCTAAGCATGATAAAATCTACGGGGTAGATTTTCTTGTTTATTTCTAGAGAAGCTTTGCATACTATTTGATTGGCACTAATTTGCCCAGCGGGGGAAAGAATTGTGTAGCATCTTTCTATAGTCTGAGGTTGAAGATTAACTTTTCGCACCCATGCTTGGCTAATGAAATTATGCGTAGCACCAGAATCAAAAAGTGCAATGACAGGCTGGCGATAGAGCGAGAGCGTACCGGTCAGCACGGGTTCGCCCTGAGGGATGTTTTCAGCATTGGTGTAGTTCACTTGGGCACCACGAGACGGTGCATTCACATTCCTGCTTTGGTTCTGACGCTGGTTGTTGTTGCTGTTGTTGTTGCGCCTTGGTGTAGTGCAGTTCTTTGCAAAGTGGCCGGTACGACCACAATTGTAGCAAGGGTAGTTGCTTCCACGATCAGCAGGCAGTGGGGCATGAGCACTCGGGTTCCCTTGTTGCTGATACGGTGCACGGTACTGATTGATCTGCTATTGGTATGGTGCATGAGGTGGGAAGTTCTGCTGCTGTGATGGTCTCGAGTAGTTCGGGCCAAACCGCCGCTGAAGCTGTTGCTACGGTGCTGCCCGGAAATGTTGTCCAGTGGGTGAAGTATAAATCAGGCGATGCTTCGCCTGTGGGGCAGCAGAGGCAGTAGTAGAGGCCTTTCTCTTGTGGTCTTCTTCTTCAACTTGGCGCATAGCGCCTTCCTGGACAATAGCAGCATTGACCAAATCGTTGTATGTGCCAGTCGTCTGCCAAGTCAGACGTTCCTTGAGCTTGGCATTCATCCCACGTAGGAATGCGTATCTTTTCTTTTCCTCAGTATTAACATACTCAGTGGCATACTGAGCAAGGTGATTGAAAGCTTCAGAATATTGGAGGACATTCCTCCCTCCTTGTTTTAGATCCATGAATTCCTAGAACTTTCTCTGCATGAGGCCAGCGGGGATGAAATGAGCACGGAAAGCAGCTTTGAACTCATTCCATTCAGTGCGGCGTCCAGCGGGCAGAGAAGCTTCATAGTTGGCCCACCAGGCACTAGCAGAGCCCTGGAGTTATTGGTTGGCGAATAGCACCTTCTGGTGCTTGGTGCATTCTAGCAGACCAAACTTAGACTCGGTCTGACGCAGCCAGTGGTCGGCGTCCAGCGGCTCTCTGGCACGCTCGAAGGTTGGTGGGTGGGTACCCAGAAAATCTGAGTAAGTGCTCTGACGAGGCTGGTTGTTGTGGTGGTTGTTGTTGCCTCCATGTCCAGCCAGGTGGGACGTGATGTCGACCAACCGACGGAGCAGCTCGGAGTCATTCTGCTGCCTGTTGAGTGCGGCGGCCAGGACTTCAGCTGATGAAGGCTCAGCATTTGCTCCTTGCTGAGAGCTCTTAGGATCTTCCTGATTCCGAGTATGCACCATGCTGCAATTTATACGGTTGCACATTAGTTATTTCTCAAAATATTCCATAAAATCACATGCGCAGGAATATAAATTTGCAAGGGGCACGGTAAAATTTCAGAAATGACAACCATGTCCATTGATCCAATTTAGTCTACATGGTTGTTAAAGGACATCATCACGTGGTTCCTTACATATATGTGCCAACGCCTAGCTATGGTATTGCGGACACATTATGCAAGATTCACGCTCCTACACCGAACTAGGGATACATATGCTACATGACCATACATAGGGGTAGCGATTTATCTACTACTGGCCTAAATCTTCCGGCTCTTCTGGTTCTTCCGGTTCCATAGGCTCTTCTGGTTCCACCAGATCCATCATTTCCACATCGTTATTACCAACAGGTGCCATCTCCACATCGTCTTGTTCTCCATACTCTATGAAGATCTCATCCCAATTCCCTTCAATAGGAAGATGGGTAGCCTTGAATGCGTTCAAGTCATCTTGAGCCTCAATCATGTCATGCTCAAAATCTGGTGCATCCTGCAAGGCTTGGTCACGTTCTTCCATAATCACATCCATCTCTTCATTCTTGGCTTGGATTTGCTGGTTCAGTACTGCAATTTCTTCATCCTTAGCTTGTTTTTCGACCTCAGAAAGTCAAAGTGCAGAATGGAACACATCCAAACGTCGGCACAAGTTTGTGCACAAAGCAAAAGTGGACAAACCATAATACTCTATTATGGGTAGCATAGGATCATGGTGGCGATGGTTTGGGTCAAAGATGAAATCCACACGCCTCATCCACTCGAAGTTCATCACATCATTAATGGGTAGCAAGGCAACCGGTGTTCCAGCAACATCATGCTTGTGGTCTTCACAGAATCGAGTAAGTGCCTTGAATGCAGCTACATTCCAGGTGGAAGGCAGATCTGTCCCGATGATGCTATGGGTCCAAGATTCCCATGCGGGGATGACCGAGTAATTGGCGGGAACCGCCAGATGGATGACACATAAGGGGACTCCATGCTCCTAGAATTCCTTGCCAACATAGGTGGGAGGAATGGAATATCCGAATCTCTAGAGAACTCTCCAAAACAGATGAATCATCCCTGTGAACTCCAGGTCATCGGTAATTTCCCAACCCTGTGGTGGTTGTTTTTTGTTTTCAGCCATCTACAAAGAAAGTACTTTGATTGAGTCAATGAGTACGATTAAACTTTGTTGCAACAACAATAGCTACAAAGGGTACAACCAGTGCATAACGTAAGTCATCATAGTCTCAGTACATGACTCGGGATATGTGGCCATCGAGTTACAAAAGCATCTCATGCATTAACCCCAAAATACAACAACCTCGTGTGGATCAACAACAGTTACCTACCTAAACTGATCCTAACTACCGAGACTAATCTAGTCTACCACTATCCTCCTAGGTCCTGCCTCGGCTGGTGCCTTGTAGTCTACGTCGGACTCCTTGTCCATATCCTCCTACGGGTCCTCCTCCTCCGGTGGTGCGAGGGCCACCTCTAGCTGCTGCTGTAGACCCTGGTTCTCATGAGTCAGGGTCTCTAGGTCCTCTCCCATAAGCTCCATCTCGTGTTGTGCAGCCATCAACTGATGCTGCAAGTGCTCGTTGTGGTCGGCGCGTTGCTGCATAAACACGCCACGTCTGTCTACCTCCTGTGCGAGGGTGTCACGCTCTCCAGTCACCTCAGTGACACGAGTCTCGCTCGCCTCAAGAGCAGCAGTCAGTCGCTGAATCTCTCTCTGCTGTGCGTCAACCTGTGTCTACAGGTCATTCCTCTGAACCCAGGCCTGCTCGGCCTTAGCCAGTATGATCCTGCTATGGTTGCTAGCCTCCTCATCCAAGTTGAGGAGGTACTCGGAGTAGTAGGACACACGGTGGTACCCTGCGTGGTACGTCGGGTAGTCGTCGCGGCCGATGTGCCTCACGCGCCTCTGCCAGACCGGGTTGGCCTGGTGCTAGATGGGGATCATCTCAAACGGAGTCCGAGAGAACGCTGCTATGTGGCGCCCGCAGAAGTGGGTGAGAGCCCTGTGGGCGACTGTCTCCAAGCCCTCACGGAGGCTCCCACAAGTCGCCGTGCTCTCCATACCCGCCATGTCGAGGTTGTGCGGGTGAGTGGGCACGCTGATGTGCACCACCGCAAGAGTCATGCCGTGGTGACGGATCTCGCAGCCCTTGTAGGAGGGTGGCTTGTCGTAGCCCAACAAGCGTAGGAGATCCCACAACAGTGTTGGAAAGCCACGGTGGTGTAGCGCCACCCATCGTGCGAAAGCTCCTCAAAACCGTGGTCACCCATCTGGAACATAAACCCAATGGTGAGTACAATGTTCCATGAGTAACAATTTATTTCATATATAGTGCTATGAAATACAGAAACAAAGTTTTAGTTCACATTTTCCAGCCTCAAGGGGCAATGATACGGCAATGGGTTTTAAAATGGATTTTGTCTTGACTGTACCACAGTCAGAAAAGTGGATATTTTGAATCAGAAAACAAAGTCTCAAAAATTTGGGCTTGGATCCATGTTATAGTACACTTTCATAGCTTTCCAGATTATATTTACACTCTCAAAAATTCCAAGTAAATCTGGAGTTATGAATTTTGCAATTTCAGGTTGGCAGATTCTATTTCAGGATGACAGAGGCTTAATGTTTTGGCTCTACTGGACAGAGGGAAACCAGTAAATTGGTGAAACCTACTGGAGATGAAAATAGACTTCAAGCGCTTTCCAGATTGGGTTCAAACACCTAAAAATCCGAAGTATAACTTTAGTTATGAATTTTCTAAATTCAGGTCCATGCTGGAAACAGTGAGTTGATAGATTGCACTTGTCCACTGTTTCTGAGGTGGTTACTGTTGTGATCGAAATTCCGTCTCAATTTTTGGTGACAGGGAATGTTGAGACCTTTCTAAAGAGTGTTTATTTGCCTTATTTGGTTTTGTATTTCTATAGATATGAATTTTTGAAGTTGATAGCTAAATTCAGGACAGATTCTTATTATCTTGACAATTTGGACTTGTATTTCGAATTTTTATGTTGACCAAGTCTAGAGATTTAGTATCCAGAGGTTGGTGAGCAAGACGAGAACATATTTTAGTTTAGTTAAAAAGGGATGCATGATGCAGAAAGTGCCATTTTATTAACCTATCATTCCTCACAACTCAACACGTAATTTAGCGAGACTTAGCGGCACAAATATTTGGTGAGACTTAGCGGCACAAATATTTGGTGACGACCCGCACTCAACACGTAAGTCATTCTAAATGTTATACTAACGGCGTTAGCATACCTATAGAAGATCCATTGAAGAAAAAATACATCAAATTCAAAAGAAACTACGAAAAGAAGCATAGTTCTACTAGTAACAATCCATGGAAATGGATCGCCCCGTGATAAGTCACGAGCCAACAGTGTCTCGTATCTGCCTACGAGCACAGACACCGATATCACGCGTGTCGGTTAAGCACGCATGTACCTTCATTTGAAGAAGCCGTAGATGCAATAATGTAAACAAACATAACCCAGGTTAGCTTTGTCACCACCGTATTATCTACTAGGGGTAATACTAATGTATCCTCACCCGTAATATCGTGGTTTTCGAAAATACGATTTATTTGTTGCATTATCATAGACCACGGCTCTGATACCAGCTGTGGCGCCCCTTCCCGAAGGATCGAGGTCCTGACGGTGCTGATAACGCAGACACTTGATAATACAACATTGGTTCGAATTTAAGTTGAATATTACATCATTAAGTCATCAGAGTGCAGCGGAATATTACAAGTTCATAATGTTTTGAAAACACAGCGAAAGCAAATAACGATAAGGAGCTACGAGCTCGACGATACAACATAGTAATGGTTCCTGCCCGAAGAACCATCACTCTAGCAACACACATCAATACTGCGGCGGCGAGTCGGACTCCCAGTGGGCAGTCCAACCCTCAGGGACTTGCATGTCCCAGGGCAGCACATTCTCAGGCAACACTACCTCTTCATTACCTGAAACAATAGTGGCACAAAGCCTGAGTACTAATTACTCTGCAAGACTTACCCGTCGGACATCTAGACATGCAGTGACTCTAATAGGTGGCTTGTTTGAAAAGACTCGCATTAAGCAACCTATTAGTTCTATCAAGTTTTATTCATCAAGTTAATTTGATATAGCAGAAATGTAACTTTAGTTGCAACAATAAGATGATAAAGCAATACATAAGTAAGTGCAACATAAGAACAATAATAGTAACATCAACAATAAGCATCATGATCAACTTCCAAGTACCAGGTTCAACTACGTGGCGACTCAGTGACCAAGTGGTACTCATTACTACGGGGGACAACAATTGCAATTGATTTACACCAGCTGGGAAAACCCGAGATACACGACACATACGCACCAGTTAAGGTCGTATATGGCAACCTTTCACAAGGACGATAAACAACTTGGTCTGGCTCCAGTCTCAGCGAGTGGGCATGTCGTTCTGCCAATAGTACTTTGCGGTATGAACCGCCCACTCCAGCAGCAGAAGGGTCAACGACCACTATACCAGGAACCGTCCTCATTGCCGCGTCAACGCTACATCAGTTTACTAGTGCCCAAAGACTAGCATGCATTCGGTACTGTTCAATACTTGACTAAGGGGCCGACCACGGACGGGTCCTTGGTTCGACAAGGTAGGGCTACCGCAGTCAACACCCATGTATTGCTGCAAACCTACACATGCATCATCCCTGCCCGGTCATGATATCAAAATAAACTTCTTTTATAAGTCCCGTTCCAGTGGTCAAGTTCATTCTCAGTAATGATATCTATCGCGCCTAGTAATTGCTAAGCGTAGCGACACAGTACCGATACTACCAAGGTTCTAATGACAGTGGTATAGGTCATTTGGGTATCATGCAAGTGGGTTCCAATCAACTCCTATGACCTAATGCAACAATAATCCTAGACACTAGTAATATTGATAACTAGCTGAAAATCGGGGCTTGCCTGGATCGATGTTAGTACTAGCAACTACCACGTCTTGCTCTTGGGAATCAAGGTCCTTCTGAATGTCCTCCTCTTCCTGCTCTTGGTTGTCATTGCCTACATGATAGAATTGAATTAACAGCATATCGAAATACCGTTGAATGCAATGATATGATGCACAACGCTTGTTAAAAGTCGATAAAAATTATTGTTATGTTCTTGAAGCCATATGCTTCAGAGAAGTTGGGTCGTGTTTTAATGTTAATTAAAATTACTCTTATGTTCTTGAAGCCATATGCTTCAAAGAAACAATTTAAAGTTTCATCATTTTATATGTGTTATTCATTTATTTAGGTTTGTTATAGTTTTTTAGAACAACCAAGTAATTAAAATAGTAACCAATTGATTCTGGACTTGAGTGATTTATCATGAACAAAGACATAGGTGAATTGCATTTTTAGCAATTTACAGCCTCTAGATATTGTTATTCTAATTACTAGCATTTATTAAGTAAAATAGTGATATGAGCAAATCAATTTAGTTAATTAAGTAAATTTAGGTTTCTGGACTTGTGTGTTTTACTGGGTGCAGGGGCTTCTAAGAGTGATTTTTGTGCCAAGTGGCAAGGGCCAATTAATTACAGAATAATTACTAGAATTAATTTAAGCAAACACACTAAATAAATTCCAGAGCTTAAAATAATTCATAGTTTGCCAAACCAAAATTCGTGGTGATAGATAATTATGTGTTTACTAAGCATGCCAAAATTCAGGATTTAATTTTATTCCTAGAATTTCTGGTGAATTAATTAGTTTCTCTAGAAATTAATGGATTACAAAAAATACAAGCAAAAGATATATGAGTGATTTTTATGCCAAGTGGCATGGGAAATTTATTTATAAATTAATTACTAAAATTAATCTAAGAAAACACACTAAATAAATTCCAGAGCCTAAAATAATTCATATTTTTCCAACCAAAATTTGTCGAGGTAGACAATAATTGGTTTACTAAGCATGCCAAAAATCAGGATTTAATTTTATTCCTAGAATTTTTGGTGAGTTAATTAGTGTTTCTAGAAATTAATGGATTCTTAAAAATACAAGCTAAAAATACAAGAAATTAAGGGAAGTGAGTAAGACGGGTGCGCACGAGAGAGGGAAAAGAATGGGTGACGGGGCTCACCGGGAGCAGTCAATTTCGGCCGGCGGCGCAGAAACTCACCGGAGGGGGTTGCCTCTGATTTTCTTGCGATTCAACCGATGCGCAAGAGGAATCGGCCAAGCAGGGGCATGGGAAGGGAGGAGAGGTCTATGCGTAGTGATTTGAGGAGTAGCTTGCAAGGTAGTGGCAGCGGCGGTCGAGCAGCAAGCTTGGAGCTCGAGTTCTGGCAATGGCAGAGTGATGGAGTGAGAGCAGACGCGAGAGAGAGAGCAGAGGGCAGAGAGCGAGAGAGAGTGAGTTTGGGAGCGCTTTGCTATCATGCGGAGGGAAAGAAGCAAGTCGGGAAGCGAGAGAGGGAGAATCGGCAGGCATTGAACGCTTGCCGTGCGGCTCGGTGGCGTGCAGAGAGGAGAAGAGGGAAGCGAAGGCCGTTGGGCGGGCGCGCAGCTGAGTGGACAGGGCGGAGGAGCAGGGGGATGGCAGGCGGCACTGTTGCGCGCGCTGGGTTCCGAGGTGGAGGGGTGAAGGCGGGCCGGACGGTGCGTCGACATCAGCAGGGGGGGGGGGGCTCTGCGCCAGTGAGGAGGAAGGAGAAGAAGATTTTGCGCTGCACCCCCTGAAGTTTTGGATTTCTTACAAACAGGTCCTTGGTCAACATTGGTTTTTAATAAATCGAAATAAAATAGCTAGGGATTTCCTAAAATAGTAAAATTTGGTGGACTAACTAATTAAATGGTGGAGAACACTCTCGTGAAATTTATTTGAAATTTTCATAAACATATTTTAGAATTTATTAAATGCATTAATTAGTTACTTAAGAATCAATTAATTAATTAAGGGTCTTCCCAAGCAGATAAAATTCCCAATAAATTCATAGAATTCTAATTTATTATTACGAAACTGATTATGAATTTATTTGACATGAGTTGTATGGAAATTTTTGAATTGCTTCAATAACTTGGTTGCAGGTTATTTATTTGCCTACGATTAAGTCAATAGATGGGCTCTATCATTTTATGCTATATTAACCATAATTAGTGCTCCTCATATTTGTTAAATTAAGGTGTGACACTTGGGGTGTCACACAAGGGCTGCCGCCTGGCCTGAAAATATCGCTCCTGAAGGATCAAGAAGGCGACTAGAGGGGGGGGGGCTAGGAGCCAATTAAAATTCTTCTCAAGAACTTGGCCAATGTCCGATTTATAACCCACGCCAACCTTTGAAAGAAACACCAAGGTTACACACACCAACTTGTGATGTGCTAACCCTAAGAGTGACTCACACAAGTGAAAGAACTAGAGAGAAGGAAAGGAGAACAACAAAATTCAAACCAAGTTACTGGATGACCATCAGCATGTGACACCCAGGTGTCTCATTTTTTCCTAACAATCTTGAAGAGCACAAATTATAGTTAAGGGTAGCATGAAATAATATAAACCTCACTCAAATTTGAATTTATTCTAGGCAATTCAAAAACCCTACAACCAAAATATTGAGGTATCTTAAAAATTTCAATGTAGCTTATGCCAAATAAATTCATAATAAGATTAGTAATAATAAAATAGAATTTTATGAATTTAATGAGCATTTTAACAAATGTGGAAATGCCCTAATTAATTAATTAAAACATAGAAACCTCTCACAATGGGGAAATAATTATAAAATAATTGTAAACAATCTGGACAATAGGGTCCCACCAGAGCACCACAAATATCCCAAAGGACCTATGTGCAAAATCCTGATTCATTTGGAGGCCCCTAGCTATTTTATTTGGAATTACCTTTGACCATGGACTGTTTTGTAAAGGTCAGATAAAATCTAGGGGTGCAGTGAGAAAACTTTCTCGTTTCTTCCCCATTGGGCCGGCGCAACACTGTTCCTCCCGCTGCCGACACCACGCCTCAGCTGGCCTCTCCCCCACACGCCACCCTCCACCTCGGGACTTCACGTCGCTACAGGGCCACCTGCCCCTCTGCTCTCTCCCGTGCTATCCAGTCCTGTCGACTGCGTGCACCAACGAGTTTTCTCCTCTCCTCTGCACGCCACCGAGCAGCATGGCAACCTTCAATTCCTCCCCCCTCGTCACCCCTGGCTGCCAACCACTCCTTCCCCCTCTGCATGACTTGAAGGCGCACCCGTGAGTCCCAAACACACTCCATCTCTGCCCATTGCTCCCTACTCTCTCCCATGTCTCATTTCTCACCACCTCTTCGCCATTACAGAGCACCATCTCGAGCTGAGTCCCGCCTTTTCCGCTGACTCTCCTCACAAGTTGAACACCAAAACCCCTGCGTCTCACTCTCCTACACCTCCCTAGGCCACTCACTCGGCCAAATCTGCGCACACATTGGATGATTTGAAGAGAGATCAGAGGCGGCCATCTCCGGTGACCCCCCACCGCTACGGGCCAAATTCCCGGCCTCTGGTGTGTCCCATTCTCCCTTTCCTCCTTGTGCCCGTGCGCAATTCACTGCTTCACACTCCTAAACATCTTTCCCTTGTCTCCCAGCGTGAGATCGATGATATTTCCCGCACTGTTCTCCATCTGCTCTGTCGATCCAAGCCACCTCACTGATGAACCACTACTTGCGGCCCTCCTAGACGCTCACCATCATGATGCCGAGCATCCTCAAGTCACAGCAAAGTTGTAGGAGCAAGCGGAGATTGCTTTGGTGCTCACTACTCTCGGGAAACCGCCGCCGAAGACCTCCGTTCCGCCACCTCTCATTGATGGCCATCTTCCGTTAAGCCACTAACCTCGCGACCCCCTCCAGTCGTTCCGCCTCATTGCCCTCGTCACTCGGACGCACTCGCGACGAGCTCCCATCGCGCGCAGCCACCAGCGGCGGTATCTCCGGCGAGCTGCCCAGTTCCGCGGCGGCGCTGACTGGCGCCTACTGGCAGCCGAGCTGGCATCCGACATAGCGCTTAGGTGTTGCCTACGTGGCAGCTTTTAAACCAGAAAATACCATGGAAAATACCAGGAAAAGCCAGAAAATGTTTAAAAATTTGAAAACTCATAGTAAATCAAATTTAAACCCAATGAGGCCAAAACAAATTTTGTTAAATTCATTTTGGAATGCTCTATTTTAGTAAAATAATAAATAGATGTCTCTGTACATGTTTTTTTACTAATACAATACATTGTCAAAACACCAAATAACTCACCAGAAATTCTAGGAATAAAATTAAATCCTGATTTTTGGCATGCTTAGTAAACCAATTATTGTCCACCTCGACAAATTTTGGTTGGAAAAATATGAATTATTTTAGGCTTTGGAATTTATTTAGTGTGTTTTCTTAGATTAATTTTAGTAATTAATTTATAAATAAATTGCCCATGTCACTTGGCATAAAAATCACTCATATATGCCTCTATTCACAGTAACTCACATATGTCCAGAAACATAAATTTATTCTACTATTTAATTTATTTGCTCATATCACTCATATACTCTATTTAATTGCATAAAGAATATATATACCTAAAATCTTAAATATCAACTTCACTTCTCTGAAGCATATGGCTTCGAGAACATAATAATAATTTTGATTGACATTAAAACACAATATGCTTGCATGCATCATACCATTGCATTGAATGGTGTTCCAACAATGCCGTTAACTCAATTCCATCATATAGGTAACGACCACTAGGATCAAGAAGAGGATATTCAGAAGGATCTTGATTCTTAGGAACAAGAAGTTGTAGTTGCTAGCACTAACATTGATCTAGGCAACCCCTGGTTTGCATTCGCCTTTTTATAAAGTTTTGCTAGTTTACAATATTATTAGTGTCTATGATTATTGTTGCATTAGGTCATAGGAGTTGATTGAAACCCACTTTGCATGATACCCAAATGACCTATGCTACTGTTGTTAGAACATTGGTAGTATCAATACTGTGTTGCTATGCTTAGTAATATTAGTCTTGATAGATATTATTACTAAGAAAAGACTTGACCACTGGAACTGGACGTAATAAAAGAAGTTTACTTTTGATGCTATGACCGGGCAGGGATGATGCATGTGTAGGTTTGCAGCAACACATGGGTGTTGACTGCGGTAGCCCTACCTTGTCAAACCTAGGACCTGTCCGTGGTCAGCCCCTTGATCAAGTATTGAACAGTACCGAATGCATGCTAGTTTATGGGCACTAGTAAACCGATGTAGCACTAAAGGTCACTTGCATTAAGGACAGTTAAGGGCGTTGGTCTTTGACCCTCCTGCTTCTGGAGTGGGCGGTTCATACCATGAAGTACTGTTGGTAGAACGGCATGCCCACTCGACGTCACCACACCTAGTCTGAGGCGTGGATGCTTTTCTTGTGAAAGGTTGCCGTATACGATCTTAAGTGGTGTGTATGTGTCATGTATTTCGGGTTTTCCCAGCTGGTGTAAATCGATTGCAATTGCTGTCCCTCACAGTAATGAGTACTGCTTGGTCACTGAGTCATCACGTAGTTGCACTTGATGTTATGAATATGGATTTATGTTGGTTATTGCTGATTATTATTATTGCTCTATTGTTGTATTTACTCTATGTACTGTTTTATTACTTTATGTTACCTCACTAAAGTTACTTTCTGCTCTACCAAATTAAATTGAGAAAATAAAACTCGATAGCACTAATAGGTTGCTTTTTTAGTGCGAGTCCTTTCAAACAAGCCACCTATAAGAGCTTTTGCATGTCTAGGTATTAGAGGGGTAAGTCTTGCTGAGTAATTAGTACTCAGGCTTTGTGCCATTATTGTTTCTCAGGTATTGAAGAAATAGAATTGCCTGTAGATGTGTTGCCTTGGGACATGCAAGTCCTTGAGGGTTGGATCATTACTAGTAGAATTATGCTTATTTTTGTAGTTTCTTTTGAATTTGATGTATTGTTTCTGAAATGGATCTTCTTCAGATACATTAACGCCGTTAGTATGACACTTAGAATGACTTACGTGTTGAGTCCGGGTCGTCAATAAATACTCGTGCCGCTAAGCATCGGCAAAATATATGTTGTGTTGTGAGGAACGATAGGTTAATAAGATGAAAATTTTGCATCATGCATCCCCTTTTAACTAAACTAAAAATTTTGTTCTCATCTTGCTCACCAACCTCTGGATACAAATTTTCTAAGCCTGATTGAGCATACAAATTTCAAAATACAAGCCCAATTGTCAAATTAACAAGAATCTGTCCTGTTTTTAGCTGTCAACTTCAAAAATTCATAGTTATTGTTTTACTCAACCAAATAAGGCATACAAATACTTTTTAGAAAGGTTTAAACATCCTCTGTCCCCCAATGTTTAAAATAATTAGTGATCATAACAGTAACAAACTCAGAAACAAGGAGCAACTATAATCTGCCAACACACTGTTTCTAGCATAACCCTGAACTTAAAAATTTCATAACTGGAGTTGTACTTCAAATGTTTTGGTCTGTGAACTCAATCTGGAAAGCCCTTGAAGTCTATTTTCACCTCTAATAGGTTTCATAATTTTACTAGTTTCCCTATGTCTAGTAGAGCCAAAACACTAAGTCTCTGTCATTCAGAAACAAAATCTGCCAACCTGAACATGCAAAATTCATAAGTCCAGATTTACTTGGAATTTTGGAGAGTATAAGTACAATATGGAAGGCTGTGAAAGTATACTGTAACATTGTTCCAAGCCCCAATTTTGAAGACCTTGTTTTCTGATCGAAATACCCACTTTTCTGACTATTGTACAGTTAAGATAGAATCTGTTTAAAACCCAATGCCGTATTATTACCCCTTGAGACATGAAAATATAAACTAAAACTTTGTATCTATATTTCATAGAACTTTATATGAAATGCATTTTTAATGTAAGGAAGGTTTGACTCAATCAAAAATACTATCCTTTGTAGATGGCTGAAAACAATGAACAGGCCCCACCGGGTTAGGAGATAACTGACGGTCTGGAATTCACTGGGATGGTTCATCTGTTTTGGAGAGTTCTCCAGAGTTTTGGATATCACATTCCCCCCACTTATGTTGGCAAGGAATTTCAGGAGCATGGAGTCCCCTCTTGTGTCATCCATGTGGCAGTTCCCGCCAACTACTCGGTCACTCCCGTATGGGAATCCTGGACCATTAGCGTCACTAGGACAGATTTGCCTTCCACTTGGAATGTCGCTACTTTCAAGGCACTCACTCAATTCTGCGAAGACCGCAAGCATGATGTTGCTGGAACACCCATCGCCTTGTTGTCCATCTATGATGTTATAGATTTTGAGTGGATTAGGCATGTGGATTTCATCTTTGATCCAAACCATCGCCACCATGATCCTATGCTGCCCATAATAGAGTATTATGTCTTATCCACTTTTGCCTTGTGCACAAACTTGTGCCGACGTCTGGATGTGTTTCATGCTGCACTTCGACTTTCTGAAGTTGAAAAACAAGCTAAGGATGAGGAAATTGCAGAACTGAACCAACAAATCCAAGCAAAGAATGATGAGATGGATGCAATTATAGAAGAACATGACCAAGCCTTGTAGGATGTAGCAGATTTTGAGCATGACATGATTGAGGCTCAAGATGACTTGGACGCATTCAAAGCTGCCCACCTTCCTATTGAAGGAAATTAGGATGAGATCATCATGGAGTATAGAGAACAAGAGGATATAGAAATGACACCTGCCGGTATTAATGATATGGAAATGATAGATCCGGAGGAACCAGAAGAGCCTATGGAACCGGAAGAACCAGATTAGCCGGAAGATATAGGCCAGGAGTAGATGGTTCGCTACACCCCTATGTACGGTCGTGTAGTATATGTATCTCTAGTTCAATGTCTATTGAAGGAAATTGGGATGAGATCATCATGGAGTATAGAGAACAAGAGGATATAGAAATGGCACCTGCCGGTATTAATGATGTGGAAATGATAGATCCGGAGGAACCAGAAGAGCCTATGGAACCGGAAGAACTAGGTTAGCCGGAAGATATAGGCCAGGAGTAGATGGTTCGCTACACCCCTATGTACGGTCGTGTAGTATATGTATCTCTAGTTCAATGTAGGATTGTGAATCTTCCATAATGTGTCTGCAATACCATAGCTAGGCATTGACCCATGTGTGTAAGAATCTATGTGACGATGTCCTTTTAACAACCATGTAGTCTGAATTGAATTAATGGAGATGGTTGTTGCTTCTGAATTTTATTTATATTCTTGCACATGTGTTTTTATGGATTATTTTGAGAAATAACTAATGTGCAATCGTATAAATTGCAGCATGGTGCGTACCCGAAATCAGGATGATCCTGAGAGCTCGCGGCAAGGAGCTAATTCTGAGCCCTCATTGGCTGAGGTATTGGCTGCTGCACTCAACAGGCAGCAGAATGACTCCGAGTTGCTTCGTCGGCTAGTAGATATTACGTCCCATTTGGCTGGACATGGAGGCAACCGCAACAACAACAACCAGCCTCGACAGAGCACCTACTCAGATTTCCTAGGTACTCATCCGCCGACATTCGAGCGTGCCAGAGAGCTGCTGAACGCTGATCATTGGCTGCGTTAGACTGAGTCTAAATTCAGTCTGCTGGAATGCACTGAGCACCAGAAGGTGTTGTTCGCCACCCAGCAACTCCAGGGCCCTGCTAGTGCCTGGTGGGCCAACTATGAACCTTCTCTACCCGCTGGACGCTACACCAAGTGGAATGAGTTCAAGACTGCCTTTCGTGCTCATTTCATTCCTGCTGGCCTCATGCAGAGGAAATTCCAGGAATTCATGGACCTGAAATAAGGAGGGAGGAATGTCCTCCAATATTCTGAAGCTTTCAATCACCTTGCTCAGTATGCTACTGACTATGTCAACACTGAGGAGAACAAAAGATATGCATTCTTGCGTGGGATGAATGCCATGCTCAAGGAACGTCTGACTTGGCAGACAACTGGCACCTACAATGACCTGGTCAATGCTGCTATTGTCCAGGAAGGCGCTATGCGCCAAGTTGAAGAAGAAGATCACAAAAGCAAGGCCCCTGCTAGTGCATTTGCTGCCCCATAGGCGAAGCATCGCCTGATTTACACTTCACCCACCGGACAGCGTTCCTGGGCATCCCCGCAGCAGCAATACCAGTGACAGTTTGGCCAGAACTACTCGAGGCCACCACGGCAGCAGAACTTCCCACCTCGTGCACCATACCAATAGCAGAACAATCAGTATCGTGCACCATATCAACAGCAAGGAAACCAGAAAGCTCATGCCCCACAGCCTGCTGATCATGGGAGCAGCTATCCATGCTATAACTGTGGTCGTACCGGCCACTTTTGATAAGAACTACACTGCACCCAGGCGCAACAACAACAACAACAGCAGCAACCAGCGTCAGAACCCGAACAGGAATGTGAATGCACCATCTCGTGGTGCCCAAGTGAACTACACCAATGCTGAAGACATCCCTCAGGGCGAACCCGTTCTGACCGGTACGCTCTCACTCTGTCGCTTGCTTGTCCTTGCACTTTTTGATTCTGGTGCTACGCATAATATCATTAGCAAAGCTTGTGTGCAAAAACATAATCTCCACACCACCACCATAAATAGATGCTACACCGTCCGCTCTCCTGCTGGACAAATTTTTGCTAATGAAGTGGTATGTAAAGCCCCACTAGAAATAAATCAAAAGATTTACCCCACCGATTTCATCATGCTCAAGAATCAAGAAATCAACCTAATCCTAGGAATGATCTGGATGAAAACCCATAGAGCCATGCTAGACATCGAGCCCTATATCGTTCACATCAACTCTCCCTTGCATGGACAAGACACCCTTTCCCTAAGCACAGTTTCATCGAAAGCCCTGGTTGTCCATCACTTGGAAGGACAATCACTCGAGAACATTCCCGTTGTTTGTGAGTATCCGGACGTGTTCCTTGAAGATATCTCTGGCCTTCCATCTGACCATGAAGTGGAATTTAAGATAGAGCTACAGCCAGGAACTTCTCTGATATCCCGTCGTCCGTATAAAATGGCCCCAAATGAGCTGGCTGAATTGAAAAAGCAATTGAATGAGTTATTGGAAAAGGGATTCATTCACCCAAGCACTTCACCTTAGGGCTGCCTTGCTATTTTTGTGAAGAAGAAGGACAAATCTCTGTGTCTCATCGTTGATTATCGGCCTCTCAACAAAGTTACCATCAAGAATAAATATCCACTACCTCGAATTGACATCCTTTTTGACCAATTGGTTGGTGCCAAGGTCTTTTCAAAAATTGACCTCCGTTTGGGTTATCATCAAATCAAGGTCAGAGCAGAACACATTCCTAAGACCACCTTCTCTACTAGATATGGATTATTCGAGTATCTAGTAATGTCGTTCGGATGAACAAATGCCCCTGCCCATTTCATGTACCTCATGAATTCGGTATTCATGACCAAGCTGGACAAATTTGTGGTAGTATTCATTGATGACATCCTCATCTATTCTAAGTCCAAGGAAGAGCATGCCGAACATCTTCGCATTGTTCTTCAACATCTCCGAGATCACAAGTTGTATGCACAATTCAGCAAGTGTGAATTTTGGTTGGACCTTGTGCCATTTCTCGGTCACATAGTTTCAGCAGAAGGAATCTCGGTACATCCCAGCAAAGCTCAAGATGTGCTAGATTGGAAGCCATCGAAAATAGTTCATCAAGTTCGTAGTTTCCTCGGACTGGCTGGATATTATCGTAGGTTCATCCCTAATTTTTCCCAATTTTCCAAGCATATCACAAGATTACCGAAAAACGATATGAAGTTCGAATGGAGTGATAAATGTGAAGAAGCATTTTAGAAGTTGAAGGAAGTATTAACCACAGCCCCAGTATTGGCTCAGCCGGACATCACCAAACCGTTTGACGTGTATTGTGATGCATCTGGGATAGGACTTGGATGTGTGCTTATGCAAAGCGGTCGTGTCATTGCCTATGCATCACGACAACTAAGGAAGCATGAAGAACATTATCCAACTCATGATTTAGAACTAGCTGCAGTACTGCTTGCACTAAAAATTTGGAGGCATTACCTACTCGGGAATTTAGTGCATATCTACACAGATCATAAGAGCTTGAAATACATTTTCACTCAGACCGATCTGAACATGAGACAACATCGATGGCTGGAATTAATCAAGGATTACAATCTGGAGATTTATTATCATCCAGGCAAGGCCAATGTAGTCGTCGATGCGCTAAGTAGAAAAATCCACTGCAATAACTTGGTGCTGGAATTTTAGGATAGCAGCAACCACGTAACTATTTCAGAACCTAGCCTTCATGTTTTGTCTACTATAGTGATTAACAACCTTAGTATACACTCCGCCGTCCGTGAAGAAATCATTGCTGCACAGAAGAATGACATTGGTATGAATTATATCCGTCAAAACATTAAAAATGGTAAAGCAAAATGTTTCACACAAGACTCGGACGGTACCCTATGGTTCAATAACCGTCTAGTGGTACCAAAGGACTTTGAACTTTGACGGAAAATCTTGGATGAAGCACATCACTCAAAATACTCCATCCATCCGGGTAGTAACAAAATGTACCAAGAGTTGAAGAAGAGTTTTTGGTGGACAAGAATGAAGAGAGAAGTTGCTCGATACGTCACAGAATGTGATACTTGTCAGAGAGTTAAGGCTGACCATTTGAAACCGGTCGGACTACTTCAGCCATTGAGTATTCCCGCCCAGAATGGGAAGATATCAGCATGGATTTCATTGTTGGCCTCCCTCTCACTTCTCGGAAGCATGATTCGATTTGGGTCATTATGGACATACTCACGAAATCTGCTCACTTCCAACCAATCAATAACACATACAAGATAAAGCAATATGCAGAACTATACATAGCGAGAATTTTGTGTCTTCATGGAGTATTCAAGACCATTGTTATAGCGAGAACAACTGCATGCTTCTCTGGGTACCAAGTTGATTCGGAGTTCTGCTTACCATGCCGCTACTGATGGACAAACAGAGCGTGTCAACCAGATTTTGGAAGATATGCTTAGAGCATGTGTTTTAACACATGGTGGTAACTGGGATGAGTACTTACCATATGCAGAATTTTGATATAATAATAGTTACCAAGAGAGTCTAAAAATGTCCCTATTTGAAGCACTCTATGGTCGGAGTTGTAGAACACTGTTAAACTGGTCTAAATCTAGAGAAAGAGTAACCATTGGTCTTGACCTTTTCAAGGGTGCAGAAGAAAAAGTTCATACCATACAGGCAAATCTTAAAGCTACTAAATGCCATCAGGAGAAATATGCAAATAGATGACGTAGACCACTATATTTCAATAAAGGTGACTATGCCTATCTCTGAGTGTCTCCTATGAAGGGTATCCAACGGTTTGGAGTCAAGGGAAAGTTAGCTCCCCGATATATTGGACCGTTCCAAATTCTAGAACGATGTGGAAACGTAGCATTCAAGATGGAGATACCTGCTAACTTATCTGGAGTTCATAACACCTTTCACGTCTCTCAACTAAAGCGGTGTCTCAAACCACCCATTGACAAAATCTTCGAAGACTATGACCAACTTCAGCCCGATCTCACATACTCCAAACAACCAATAAAGATCCTCGATGAGAAAGAGCGCACAACCCATAAAAGAACCATCAAATTCTATAAAGTTTAGTGGAGTAATCACTCGGAGGATGAATCCACTTGGGAATCCGAAGAATTCCTGAGTACACAGTACCCAAAATTTTGGTAGTCATACGCAGGTATATTTGACCACCGTACTTCCCTCCAGTTTGCCTTGTTCTTAATGTCAGGATGAGATTTCTTTAAGGAGGGAGGGCTGTGACACCCAGGTATCTCATTTTTGCCTAACAATCGTGAAGAGCACAAATTATAGTTAAGGGTTGCATGAAATAATAAAAACCTCACTCAAATTTGAATTTATTCTAGGCAATTCAAAAACCCTACAACCAAAATATTGAGGTATCTTAAAAATTTCAATGTAACTTATGCAAAATAAATTGATAATCAGATTAGTAATAATAAAATAGAATTTTATGAATTTAATGAGCATTTTACCAAATGTGGAAATGTCCTAATTAATTAATTAAAACATAGAAACATCTCACAATGGGGAAATAATTATAAAATAATTGTAAACAATATGGACAATTGGGTCCCACCAGAGCACCACAAATATCCCAAAGGACCTATGTGCAAAATCCCGATTCATTTGGAGGCTCCTAGCTATTTTATTTGGAATTACCTTTGACCAGGGACTGTTTTGTAAAGGTCAGATAAAATCTAGGGGTGCAGTGAGAAAACTTTCTCCTTTCTTCCCCATTGGGCTGGCGCAGCACTGTTCCTCCCCCCTGCCGATGCCAACACCTCTGCTCGCCTCTCCCCCACATGCCACCCTCCACCTCGGGACTTCACATCGCTACAGGGCCGCCTGCCCCTCTGCTCTCTCCCGTGCCGTCCCGTCCTGCCGACCGCAAGCGCCAATGAGTTTTCTCCTCTCCTCTGCACACCACCGAGAGGCATGACAACCTTCAATTCCTCCCCCCTCATCGCCCCTGGCTGCCAATCACTCCTGCCCCGTCTGCGCGACTTGAAGGCGCACCCGCGAGTCCCAAATACACTCCATCTCTGCCCACTGCTCCCTACTCTCTCCTATTTCTCATTTCTCACCACCTCTTCGCTATTACAGAGCACCATCTCGAGCTGAGTCCGGCCTTTTCCGCTGACTCTCCTCACAAGCTGAACCCCAAAACCCATGCGTCTCACTCCCCTACACCTCCCAGGCCACTCACTCGGCCAAATCCGCGCGCGCTTTGGATGATTTGAAGAGAGATCAAAGGCGGCCATCTCCGATGACCCCCCACTGCTGCGGGCCAAATTCTCGGCCTCTGGTGCATCCCGTTCTCCCTTTCCTCCTTGTTCCTATGCGCAATTCACTGCTTCACACTCCTAAACATCTTTCCCTTCTCTCCCAGCGCGAGATGGATGATATTTCCCACACTGATCTCCCTCTGCTCCATCGATCTGAGCCACCTCGCCGATGAACCACTACTTGCGGCCCTCCTAGATACTCACCATCGTGATGCCGAGCATCCCCAAGTCACCGTGAAGCTGTAGGAGCAAGAGGAGATCGCTTTGGTGCTCACTACTCTCGGGAAACCGCCGCCGAAGACCTCCGTTCCGCCGCCTCTCGTCGACGGCCATCTTCCGGTGAGCCACTATCCTCATGACCCCCTCCAGTCGTTCTGCCTCATCGCCCTCGTCACTCAGACGCACTCGCGACGAGCACCCATCGCGCACAGCCACCAGCGATGGGATCTCCGGCGCAAACCCAATGAGGCCCAAACAAATTTTGTTAGATTCATTTTGAAATGTTCTATTTTAGTAAAATCATAAATATATGTCTCTGTACATGTATTTTTACTAATACATTAAATTGTTAAAACACCAAAAAACTCACCAGAAATTCTAGGAATAAAATTAAATCCTGATTTTTGGCGTGCTTAGTAAACACATTATTGTCTACCACTACAAATGTTGGTTTGGTAAAATATGAATTATTTTAGCCTTTGGAATTTCTTTAGTGTGTTTGCTTAGATTAATTCTAGTAATTAATTTACAAATAAATTGTCCATGCCACTTGGCATAAAAATCACTCATATATGCCTTTGTTCACAATAAATCACATATGTCCAGAAACATAAATTTATTCTACTAATTAATTTAATTGCTAATATCACTTATATACTCTATTTAATTGCATAAAGAATATATATACCTAAAATCTTAAATATCAACTTCACTTCTCTGAAGCATATGGCTTCGAGAACATAATAATAATTTTGATTGACATTAAAACACAATGTGCTTGCTTGCATCATACCATTGCATTGAACGGTGTTCCAAAAATGTGGTTAACTCAATTCCATCATATAGGTAACGACCACCAGGATCAAGAAGAGGATATTCAAAAGGATCTTGATTCTTAGGAACAAGAAGTTGTAGTTGCTAGCACTAACATTGGTCCTGGCAAGCCCCGGTTTCCATTTGCCTTTTTATAAAGTTTTGCTAGTTTACAATATTACTAGTGTCTATGATTATTGTTGCATTAGGTCATAGGAGTTGATTGAAACCCACTTTGCATGATACCCAAATGACCTATGCTACTGTTTTTAGAACATTGGTAGTATCGGTACTGTGTTGCTATGCTTAGTAATATTAGTCTCGATAGATATTATTACTAAGAAAAGACTTGACCACTGGAACAGGACTTAATAAAAGAAGTTTACTTTTGATGCTATGACCGGGCAGGGATGATGCATGTGTAGGTATCCAGCAACCCATGGGTGTTGACTGCGGTTGTCCTGCCTTGTCAAACCTAGGACCCGTCCGTGGTCGGCCCCTTGATCAAGTATTGAACAATACCGAATGCATGCTAGTTTATGGGCACTAGTAAACCGATGTAGCACTAAAGGTCACTTGCATTAAGGACGGTTAAGGTGTGTTGGTCTTTGACCCTCCTGCTGTTGGAGTGGGAAGTTCATACCACGAAGTACTGTCGGCAGAACAACATGCCCACTCGACGTCACCACACCCGGTCTAAGGCGTGGGTGCTTTTCTTGTGAAAGGTTGCCATATACGACCTTAAGTGGTGCATAAGTGTCATGTAATGCAATTGCAATTGCTGTCCCTCGTAGTAATGAGTACCGCTTGGTCACTGAGTCATCACGTAGTTGCACTTGATGTTATGAATATGGATTTATGTTGGTTATTGCTGATTATTATTATTGCTCTATTGTTGTATTTACTTTATGTACTATTTTATTACTTTATGATGCCTCACTAAAGTTACTTTCTGCTCTACCCAATTAAATTGAGAAAATGAAACTTGATAGAACTAATAGGTTGTTTATTTTGATGTCATGACCGGGCACGGATGATGCATGTGTAGGTTTGCAGCAATACATGGGTGTTGACTGCGGTAGCCCTGCCTTGTCGAACCTAGGACCCGTCCGTGGTCGGCCCCTTGGTCAAGTATTGAATAGTACCGAATGCATGCTAGACCCGGACCAAGTTGTTTTTCGTCCTTGTGAAAGGTTGCCATATACGACCTTAACTGGTGCGTATGTGTCGTGTATCTCGGGTTTTCCTAGCTGGTGTAAATCAATTGCAATTCTTGTCCCTCGCATTAATGAGTACCACTTGGTCACTGAGTCGCCACGCAGTTGAACCTGGTACTTGGAAGTTGATCATGATGCTTATTGTTGATGTTACTATTATCGCTCTTATGTTGCACTTACTTATGTATTGCTTTATCATCTTATTGTTGCAACTAAAGTTACATTTCTGCTATACCCAATTAACATGATGAATAAAACTTGATAGAACTAATAGGTTGCTTAGTGTGAGTCTTTTCAAACAAGCCACCTATTAGAGCCGTTGCATGTCTAGGTGTTCGATGGGTAAGTCTTTCTGAGTAATGAGTACTCAGGCTTTGTGCCATTGTTGTTTTTTAGGTATTGAAGAAATAGAATTGCCTGTAGATGTGCTGCCTTGGAACATGCAAGTCCCTAAGGGTTGGACTGCCCACTGGGAGTCCGACTTGCCACAACAGTGATGTTGTGTGCTGCTAGAGTGATGGTTCTTCGGGCATGAATCATTACTATGTTGTATCATCGAGCTCGTAGTTTCTCAACATTAATTGCTTCTGCTGTTTCAAAATATTCATGAACTTGTATTATTTCGCTGCACTCTGATCACCTTAATGATGTAATATTCAAGTTAAATTTGGACCAATGTTGTATTATTAAGTATCAACATTATCAGCACCTTTGGGACCTCGATCCTCTGGGAAGGGGTGCCACACGGCAGTGCCGATTGGTACTATCAGTAGTGCCAATCATGTCTATCGGCAGTGCTAATGTGGGGTTCGGACCCGAGCCACCAGCAGTGCTGATCATGGCATAGGCAGTGCCGATTCGGGTTCTGACCCACCGGTAGTGCTAGTCCTGGTTGTCGGCAGTGCCGATCGACCCGCGATAGAACAAAAAAAAGGATTTGGGATTAGACAAAACTTGATCAAAACCTAATCAAACGAACTCCAAATGATGTGATTTTTGGACAAGACAATCCTCAACACATCGCGACCCTAATCCTAGAAGATCCACTCAATTGGCTCAAGGAATCATCATAAATTTCAGATCTTGTGCCAAGAACACAAAAAAGGGGAAACTTGAGAAATCTTTCAAATCGGAGATGCTAGAGCGTATTCGGCCAAGGTCCTATGGGGATTTGTTCTAGCTCATCATAGCACCAAGATCCCTCAAGAAATCCGCCCAAAAACTTCCCAAAAATGAGATAAAAAATTCCCACGAAAATAGCTCCAAAAATAGGGAAAAAGAGAAATTCGGGATTTCGGGAGAGAGGAAGATCTTGAGCATGAAAATAATTCTCATACCATGGAAACATGCTTACAAGATCCATAGGTACAAGGCTAGGAAGCCACTCTCTTCCTCCCACTATTTGGAAGAGAAAGAGATGTCTCTCACACACCCTCTCTTCTCCTCTAAAACAAGAAGACCTCTCCTAGCACTTCGAAATGAAGACCTAGCAAAGCTAAGGGAAAGAGAGGCACATCTTCCACCATCCCTACCTCTCCTTATATAGGCCTAGGGGTTGTCCTAAAGACCATACTACCCCTCACTTACAATACACTGCCACCTACCATTGGGGGCACAACTGTCCATCTTTTTCCTCGTCACCCGAACGCCATCGAGACCTTCATGACTTTGCTTCGCCTTGATGCAAGCTCCGCGATGGTGCCACGTGCACCTCCAATCGTCACCACCGGTTTTGAGGCCAAATCGGGAAACTGCCTTGCATGCTTCCCAAAGCACAACTTCTTGATCTTGACGCATGTCACATCGTCCCGTGATCCTCGTCGGCAAGTCTCTCCCGCCTCCAGTCCATTGAAAGCCTCTACTTGCACCGACGCTCGATCACTTTTGACTTGGTCAACTCCGCCATCTTGATCACCACCCATGTTTCTAAGGCTCAACCGTGAAATCATCCTTGCTTCTTGCCTCTAACACGTGTACGGTATGGATCACCCTTGACTACACCTGGCCTCCAAGTCCCCTACTTGTGCCTGATCCTCTCGCTGTTGACCGCCAAGTTGACTCCAGTGAACCGATACATCATGAGACAAGCAAACACATTTCCAAACTCCTGCAACATCACCAATACCTCTACCAACACCGGTTAGTCAAAACCACTAGCATTTCAACTCAAACACCGAATCAACCAAAGTCAATTACTCATCACATATTGCAAACCATGGCACATATCCACATGGTTTCTCAGCTCCCCTCGAGCCTATAAATACCAATGCTTACCCTCCACATTCTTCACCTCTCAATCTTCAGCTAAAACCAATCTCTCCCTCACATCTACCTCTCTTACACTTCCTTTCTCTTTTCACTAGTTGTTTAGTAAGTGCACTTTTAACTTAGGAATAAAAGGATGCTGCAACAAAACCAACCAGAGGAAGTTTGTTATGTCTTGCATGTTTGCCCGGCTAACACTTGAACTACTAACCGAACGACTAACTGCTAACTACTATATCATATTGTCCTTCAGGTATTGTGTCCAAGTAACCCTTTTGTAGGAATGGCCAACATTTGGAGGAGCCTCTACACAAAGTTAAGCAGCAGCTCAAGTCATGGGAGACATAGCCCAAGTGAGCGCTCAGAAGCTAAACACTTGGAGGTTGCCTACGGGCAAGCTCCAAGCTACCATTTAGAATCAATGTCCATATCCGAGGCTGTAACTGTAGCAAGTGAACGAGGAGGAGGAGATAAAGGATTTGAGAAGTTCATGGAGAGTGAAGAGTACATGGTGTTCAACGACTTCGATGAGCAAAAGCAAGTTCACCGCCATTCGAGACCGGGAGTACACAACCGTGCGCAAGTTTGACCCATGACTTCCTCAAGCGAATCGGTGTCCTTGCGAATTTTGAGTACGCACTCAACACGGCCAGATGGTATGATTTCTATCGCCTCGATGTATATGGTTCTAAATGGCTCACTATCAAATTTCTTTGCACTTTGAAAGTTCATGCCCATGAATCAAATAAAACATGCACTCTCTATGAATTTCATCTTTTTGGTGAAACATACGAATAGTCCTTAAATGAAATTATTACTTATCTTGGTTTTGACCATAAGGCAACATTAGACATTGATAAACTTAAAGGTTTCACACCACAAGGACTTTGGGCAAAGATAGGAAATCCTCTTACGGGGCAAGAACACACTAGTGACACTCAGAACCCATCGCTCTGTATCATTCACCATTTTATCACTCACTACATAACCCCTCAATAGTTTGGATAAAGCCTATCTCCATGCTTTAATCAAAAAGATTAAATGAACCCCATGTTTTTCCTCATCAACCATTGGCTCACCATAGCATTCAGGCAACAAGGACCCATTACTTTTACCCCTTTTGTCACTAGAATTGCTAGAAAGGTCGATGTACTTCACAGAGCTAGAATAGATCATCTCTCTAGCGCTCCTTTGCTAGGAGAAGATCATTTCTTGCAAGCCCACCTGTTGAAAGAGGAAAACAATAAGTACTTCATGCTTTATCCAGTGTATGACATAGAAATTGAATTACCTAACTCCCAGCTCACTATTATCCGTAAAAGGAGCTTTGTGTACAAATTGCAAGCTTCCTTACAGCGTGCATGACATAGTGTTGTAGGGATAGACCAAGAACAAGAGCACAACTCCGGTGGGAAGAGCAACAACATGGAACCTCGATGTACACGCCTCAAACAGGTCGATCGGGAGGTCCCCAATATAACTGGGAGCAGCCACAATTCCCCGGTTTTGCATGTTCATCGACCCACGACACTACTTCCTCCAATGACAACTATGAGCCCCCTAATCCGTACCGATGGGGAGTTACCATCAACCTCATGGAGGCGTAGGCACTTCTCGTTCTACCCGATTCACATCATACAACTTTTCAGAGTTGCAAGAAGATATGCAATACTTGGCTACCAATGCTTATGAGACCAACATGCAAACTCAAGAAATACAAGCAGCCATAAGGAGACAACAAGAATGGCAGCATCAGATGTCAGAACAAGTTCAGACAAATATCTCCATGATGGACCAACTGTTCGGCCATTTTAACATTGAGTATCAACCGCCGCAGTAAACACCATCTAAGCTTAAGTCTTGCAAAGACCTAAGCTTAGGGAGGTCCCCAAACCAAGGTGTGCCAATTGCTGTATCCTCTCTCCCTCTTCCTCTAGTTGAGTCATTTCGTTTTTAGAAAATTTAAGAAAACCCAAAAATATTTTACCTTTTAAGGAAAACCATAAAAATTGCAAAGCCAAAAAGTACAAAAAGATTTCCCTTTACAAATAAAATTTGAGAACTTGGTCTCTACGTTGCCTATGGAAATGATGAATAGTTGCTCTATTAGCTCCCTTTGAGTCTCAAGTATACAACCTCTACTCCTCATCTTTTGTGGGTAATGGTAGACTGGCATGATGATAACACTAGTCCCTCTATGTTTTATTGGGTGCAAAATGGCTAATAAACACCAAGTCTAGTTGTTGGAGTTTATGATATGGCATGTATTGGATAAGTCTGTGATTTCCTTATGATTAGAGTCCAATGATTTCATTCAAAACCTTGCTGCAACAAAACTCCTTACTTGGTGCACATCTTCCCTATGAAAGATAATTCCCTACCATGGCCAAATGTTAATTTGCAAAACCATGTCTATGACATTTATGCATGCACTGAGTTTAGTTAGCATTTGATCCTTCTGAGGGACATGCACTTCCAGAGCCAATCATTTTTCTTCACGTTATCTTTAAGTTCTCAAATTAATCATGCTTAGTCATGCATCCACTTCACCAAGCATGCCAACCAAAAATCTTTCTTTTTGCGAGCCTTTGATCCTATTAAAAGATTATGGTCCTCCCAATTGCTCAGAAAAATCTTGCAAAAATATTTGAACCATTGAATTAGCCTCTTTACACCATGAGAGCTGGAGGAAAGAAGCAAAGAAAGAAAGAAATAAAAGAGAAGAAAAATTTATCAGCTCTCATGGATGTGCTATATCAAAAAGCTTCAAGGTTCATACAAAAATAAAATATTTCTTTGAGCAAGAATAAAGAACCATTTTTTTCTCTAGCACAAAAATCTAGTCTTTGGGATAAATCTGCACCCAAAACCTTTGCAGTTGTGCTAGCCCATTCCTTCGCATAAGTGCATTCTCTTCCTCTTCCCTGGAAATTATTTCTAAATGATTGGAATGAGGAAGTTTTAGAAAGTAGGATCAGCATTTGGTCAGGAAATACACCCTTTGAGAGATGAGAGACATAGTGGAAGATTGCACCAAGAGGGAAAATTTTCATTCTTATGCAACATTACAAAAGCTTTGGACTCATGATCGAAAAGGAGATTGCATGACAAAGTCTAAACTAGCCGTCCTAGACTTCAATCGTTTATGACAAGGTTATAAAATGCCAATAAGCCCCGCTGTACATTGAGAATGACATAGTAACCTAGTTGTGCTGGTTTACACTTACCATATTGTGTTCGAGTATGTGTTTGTGTACTTGATACTTGTAGGGTGCTAATATTGAAGCAACTCCTAATCCATCACCTCTAAGTTTTAATTTGCTTGGGACGAGCAAAGGTTTAAGCTTGGGGAGGTGTTGGCGGCTGATAAAACCCAAATTTGGCCACCAACAGATTGGGAATTGCAAGGTAAAGAATAAAGTTTAATAAATATTTGTATAAACTAATTAAGTTTCATGAGTTTTGGTGAAATATGTGTTTGCACGCATAAAACAGCAAAAATATGCAAAAACATGAAGAACCACCCCATCGGCTGATCGCAACTGTGAAATAGCCATTTTCACCGGCCGGCAGGGTCATTTTTAGGCTGAAATCAGGAACCGGCTGAGAGGGTCACATATTGCTGAAATCAGCCACCCCGCTGATTAACCGGAATCATTTTTCAGGCTGATCATCTGAACCAGCTGGTTTTACAGAAACACTTCACAGTGATGCCGTTTTCTCCTCCCGGATTAAAAATGATGAGATGTGGCTAAGGAAAAGAAGGCCAACAAGTGGCCTAACCGGGAGAAGTCAAGGGGTGACCCGGAGAGGGTCAGCACCCGGCCAAGGCCGCCACCCAGCCTGGGTTGCCACCCGGGGTTGCCAGCCCATGAACCCTAATAGGCCTACCAGCCCCAAAATGGAGAAGTCGGTACGAACCGACCAAATAACCACCATCGGGAGACGATCCAAGCCAACCAAAAGAAGTTGGTCGCGAATCGACATGATCCTACGGCCACCCGGCAGTGCATGCCGCTTGGCACACGTGGCCACCCGGCCTTGCCCGCCGTCCGGCGGACCAACTTTTGCTTGCCGACTCTTCTTCACCTACATTACCCCTCTGCCCATTGCCACCAATAAATAGAGGGGGGAATTCGGCAGAAAAGAGGAATCATCAAAGAAAGACATCAAGGAGTACATTTCCCACTACTTGTGCTACTTAGTAGAGTAGATTATTGTGCGATACTTGCTATACGAGTATCTAGAGATATGCCTAAGTCGGTTACCGACCGGGTATCTTATCCATAAGGAAACCGGTCGAGTCGGCTTGGAGCACAAGGCAATTGGAGATAACTTTCTATGTAAATCCTTATAGGATACGAGTATGACTCTTCATCTACCCCCTGCCGACCGGATATATAAGGCGGCAAGGACACCCCATCGAGGACATGAAATTACAAGCAATATAATCCACAGAACATAAGACGTAGAGTTTTTACTCTCATCGAGAGGGCCCGAACCTATATAACTTGGCGTCTTTCTCAACCATCATAGTTCTTAGTCTCGATATAGCCCTATGAATTTATTGCTGGGATCATGTCTCGACAGTTGGTGCGCTAGGTAGGGGACAAGGCTCACGGGGATTCTCCATCGACTATGATGGCCAAAACCCCCAACATCCAATACTCCCCAGACTACAAGATCTCCTTCAGATTGCTCAACTTCACCGTCGACACCAACAGAGAGCTAGGTCTAGAGAATCACCGATCCGACTCGGCCGTAGCCGGTTCTATGGCGCGATCACCGAGCTTGCCGGATCTGATCCCAGCATTGGTCCCACTTGGATTCAACAAAACAGATCCATCCTCTGGGTATGACTCAAAGTCGGTCCATTCCTTTGATGAGGATTCGGTTGGATCGGCTTGGTTATACCCTCCGTCCGTGAACATGGTCGATATAGAGGAGAATCCATCAGAAACCAACGACGAGGAGGGTGACCGAGAAGATAGTCATGAATAAGATGGTTGTGCAGAAGAACATGCAGAAGAAGGCCAGAAGTAGGATAACCCCCCAGACAACGATTTATCGGCAGGACACCACCGCCGACCGAGAGGGTCATGCGGATCCCGCCTCCCACGCCGACTGGACCTTGGACCGGAGATCGAAGTGGACGGCATCAAGGTCTACGACACCCCGCAGAACAACATCATCGGGGCTAAAACATTGCTCGATAGTTTGATGGTTGATGCAGCATATCAGACCCCTGTGATGCACAAGGTGTTGGCTATGCCTATGGCAGCCGCTGCCCAAGATTCTGCCACAGACAAGTCACAGTCGGTGACGAGCTCCAATGATGCGACCTCACGCGGTCAACAAAGACGCGAGGATCTGAGAAATTCCCTCAGTATCCATGACAGTCAGAATACTATTAACTCCCACTACGAGGAGCGCTCTCGGGACAACCAACACTACGAGGAGGAGCGCTACGATCCGAGGACTGACGACTGATGGGATGACCGGCGGAACAGCTAATGGGATGACCGACGACCCCCCTCCAAGGAACAATCGCGATGACCGATGTCGATGAGATGATCAGGACCAGCACGACAATCATGATGAAGACAATCAACATCGTTGCCATGATGATGATGTCGGCCTGTGACACAACCATCACACGACTCCATCTCCTGATCGATATAGAAGGTCCCCAACTCCGAGTGATGAAGAGCTTGATGGCATCAAGGCTTATGTACCTGAGCTTCCTATAGCTCGATGGCCCAAAAGATTCAAGCTAGTTCCCATCAAAAATACAATGGTTAGACCAACCCTCGAGAGTGGCTTCAGCTCTACAGTACGGCGATTTGGTCGGTCGGGGTGATACCTATGTAATGGCCAATTATCTACCAGTCTACCTTGATCCGGCCATTTGGATATGGCTCACATCTCTTCCAGAGAAATCAGTCACCACTTGGGGAGACCTCAACAAAAAACTCATAGAAAGTTTCCAAGCTACTTGTAACCGGCTGGGCAGTCACTTCGACCTCACTCGGATCAAGCAGAAGTTTGACGAGCCCCTCCGCGACTACATCAAGCAATTCTATGCCAAGAAGACAAAGACCCCTAATATCCCAGAGCAGCAAATCATTGCTGCCTTCCAAAGAGGCACAGTGATGACCTGGTCCGGGAAATCGGTCGGAGGAATCATGACCTCAAGTTGGCCACTCGGGACTGCTTCAAGATTGCTGATAAGTTCACATCAGGCGAATCAACGCTGGATGACATTCGCGGAAAAGGCAAGGAGAAGTGCTCGAACAAGCCGGAGTCCTCTAAAAGGACAAGAAAAGGAAGTCTGACAACATGGTTGCTATCGGCTTTCTGAAATAGAAAAGCAAGCCAAGATTCTGGAGATTACAGAATTAAACCAACAAATCCAAGTGAAAATGAAGAGATGGATACGATCATCGATGAGCGTGACCAAGCTATTGGAGATGCAGACATAATGGAGTCTGAATTGCAGGAGCTTCAGGTCGAATTTGATGCCTTCAAGGCTAGCCACCTCCCCATCATAGATAACTGGGATGAAATCCTTATGGAGTATGGAGAGCAAGTGGATGAAGTAATGGAACAGGCAAATAATGTTGATGTAGAGATGATGGGACCGGTCAAGCCGGAAGAACCCATGGACCCGACAGAACCAGATGAACTGGTAGACATAGACCAGGAGTAGATGATTTGGTCGTGTATGTTCCTTAGTGTGTCCGCAATACCATAGTTAGGCGTCGACACCATAAGCTTTAATTAGTGTGATGTTATCTTTTAGAACCATGTAATCTACTTTGGATTTATGAAAATGGCTATCCTTTCTTAAATTCTTGGAGCACCTTGCAAGTTTTTACACATATGTCCTTATGGGAAATTTTTGAGAAACGACTAATATGTACTGCATAATTGCAGTATGGTGCGAACTTGGAATCAGGATGATCCTGAGAGCTCTCAGTAGGGAGCTAATGCTCAGCCATCACTGGCAGTGGTTTTGGCTGCCACACTCAACCGACAGCAGAACGACTCTGAGTTGCTCTGCCGATTGGTTGATATCATGTCCCACTTGGTTAGACATGGGGGCAATCGCAACAACAACCACCAGCCTTGACAGTGCATCTACTCAGACTTTCTGGGTACGCATCTGCCGACTTTCGAGAGTGCCAGAGAACCTCTGGACGCCGACCACTGACTACGCCAGATCGAGTCTAAGTTCAGTCTGCTCGACTGCACTGAGCACCAGAAGGTGCTATTCGCCGCCCAGCAACTCCAGGGCCCTGCTGGTGCCTGGTGGGTGAACTACACCGCTTCACTACCCGCTGGACACCGCGTCGAGTGGAATGAGTTCTGGATCGCTTTTTGAGCTCATTTTATTCCAGCCGGTCTTGTACAGAGGAAGCTTCAGGAGTTCATGGATCTGAAGCAAGGAGGGAGGAGTGTCCTCCAATACTCTGAGGCATTCAATCACCTTGCTCAGTATGCCACCGAGTATGTCATCACTGAGGCGAAGAAGAGGTATGCTTTCCTGCGTGGCATGAATGCCACACTGAAGGAGCATCTGACCTGGCAGACGACCGGCACCTACAACAACTTGGTCAATGCTGCTATTGTCTAGGAGGGTGCCATGCGCCTGAGGAAGATGAGCGCAAGAGGAAGGCCCCTGCTAGTGCCTCTGCTGCCCCACAGGTGAAGCATCGCCTGGTGTATACCTCCCTGTTTGGACAGCGGTACCGAACGTCCCCACAACAGCAGTTTCAGCGTCCGAGGCCACAGCAGCAGCAGTACTTCATGCCTCGTGCACAGTACCAGCAGCAGCAGCACACTCAGTACCGTGCACCCTACCAGCAGCAGGGAAGTCAGAATGCGCGTGCTCCATAGCCTGCCAGTCGTGGAGGCAACTACCCGTGCTACAACTGTGGTCGCACCGGCCATTTTGCTAAGGAATGTACAACACCCAAGCGCAATAACAACAACAACAACAACAACAACAACAACAACAACAATTATCACCCTCCGTAGAACAAGAATGTGAGTGCACCGTCTCGTGGTGCTCAAGTGAACCACACCAGCGCAGGAGATATTCATCAGGGAGACCCCGTGCTGACCGATCCGCTTTCACTTTACCGCCAGCCTATTATCACTCTCTTTGATTCTGGAGCAACCCATAATTTTATTAGCAAAGCTTGTGTACAAAAACAAAATGTTTACACCACCACTATAAACCGATGCTATACTGTTCGCTCCCCCGCTGGTCAAATTCTAGCTAATAAAATAGTGCGCCAAGTCCCACTAGAAATCAATCAGAAAATCTACCCCACTGATTTCATCATGCTCCATAACCAAGAAATTGATTTAATTATTGGCATGATGTGGATGAAAACCCATAGAGCCATGCTTGATATTGAGCCCCGCCTCATTCATTTGAACTCTCCCCTGCATGGTCCCGACACCCTTTGTCTTGGTGCTACTTCATCCAAAGGTCTAGTTGTTTATCAATTGGAGGGACCATCACTTAAGGATATTCCTGTTGTCTATGAATATCCCGATGTATTTCTGGAGGATATTTCTGGACTTCCACCGTACCGTGATGTGGAATTCAAGATTGAGCTTCAGCCAGGAACTTCTCCGGTCTCTCGTCATCCCTATAAGATGGCTCCCAATGAGTTGGCTGAATTGAAGAAACAGTTGACTGAGTTGCTAGAAAAGGAATTTATTTGCCCAAGTACTTCACCTTGGGGATGTCTTGCCATTTTTGTGAAGAAGAAGGACAAATATCTGCATCTTGTTGTTGATTATCGGCTACTCAATGAAGTCACCATCAAGAATAAATATCCACTGCCCCGCATTGACATTCTTTTTGATCAATTGGTTCGCGCCAAGTTCTTTTCAAAAATTGACCTTTGCTCAAGGTATCATCAAATCAAGATAAGAGCAGAGGATATTCCAAAGACTGCTTTCTCCAGTAGATACGGACTATTCGAGTATCTAGTGATGTCATTTGGACTGACAAATGCACCTGCCTATTTCATGTATCTCATGAATTCAGTTTTCATGCCAGAGCTGGACAAATTCATGGTGGTATTCATTGATGACATCCTTATCTATTCGAAGTCTAAGAAAGAACATGCGGAACATCTTCGTATTGTTCTTCAGCTTCTACGGGATCACAAGCTATATGAAAAATTCAGCAAGTGTGAATTTTGGTTGGACCGTGTGCCATTTCTCAGTCACATTGTATCAGTTGAAGGTATCTCTGTAGACCCAAGCAAAGTGCATGATGTGCTAGATTGAAAACCGCCTACTACTGTCCAACAAGTTCACAGTTTCCTTGGACTAGCTGGATACTATCGGAGGTCCATTCCCAATTTCTCTCAGTTGACCAAGCCCATCACCAAACTGCTCAAAAAGGATAAGAAGTTCGATTGGAGCAATGATTGTGAGGAAGCATTTCAGAAAATGAAGACACTGTTGACTACTGCCCCAGTATTAGCTCAAATGGACGTCATCAAGCCTTTTGACATATATTGTGATGCATCCAGGACAGGACTTGGATGTGTGCTCATGCAGGATGGTCGTGTCATTGTCTATGCATCTCGACAACTACGAAAGCATGAAGAGCATTATCCAACTCATGATTTGGAACTAGCTGCGATTGTTCTTGCACTAAAAATCTGGAGGCATTATTTGCTCGGGAACTTAGTGCACATCTATATAGATCATAAGAGCTTAAAGTACATCTTTACTCAAACTGATCTGAACATGAGACAACGCCGATGGCTAGAATTAATCAAGGATTATAATCTGGAAATTCATTATCACCCAGGCAAGGCTAATGTGGTCGCGGATGCTCTGAGTCGAAAAATACACTGCAGTAGTCTGCTGATAGACAACAGCATTGAAGCCAGTATCACAGAACCCAACCTACATGTATTGCCTGCCCTAGTGATCAGCAATCTCAGTATTCATTCCACCATTTGTGATGAAATCATTACCTCATAAAGGCAAGATGTTGGAATGAAGCACATTCGGGAGAACATTAAGAGTGGCAAGGCAAAATGCTTCACACAAGATTCTAATGGTATTCTGTGATTCAATAACCGCCTAGTAGTACCAAATGATTTCAAGCTTCGTCGAAAAATCTTGGATGAAGCCCATCATTCAAAGTACTCTATTCATTCTGGAAGTAACAAGATGTACCAGGATTTGAAGAAGAATTTCTGGTGGACCAGAATGAAGTGGGAAGTTGCTAGGTATGTCATGGAATGTGACACTTATTAGAGAGTTAAGGCTGACCATTTGAAGCAAGCTGGACTACTTCAACCATTGAGTATTCCCGCATGGAAATAGGAGGACATCAGCATGGATTTCATTGTTGGTCTCCCCCTCACCTCTTGAAAGCATGATTCAATTTGGGTCATCGTGGACAGACTCACGAAATCTACTCACCTCCTACTGGTCAACAATACCTACAAGATAAAGCAATATGCAGAACTGTACATAGCCAGAATTATATGCCTTCATGGAGTACCCAAGACCATTGTTACAGATCGTGGCTCGCAGTTTGTTGCTCGTTTCTGGGAACATCTGCATGCATATCTGGGTACCAAGTTGATTCTGAGTTCAGCTTATCATGCCGCTACCGATGGGCAAACTGAGCGTGTCAACCAAATCTTGGAAGATATGCTTAGAGCATGTGTCTTAACACATGATGGTAACTGGGATGAGTACGTACCGTATGTAGAATTCTCATGCAACAACAGTTACCAAGAGAGTGTAAAAATGTCCGCTTTTGAAGCACTCTACGGTCGGAGTTGTAGAACACCGTTGAACTGGTCCGAATTGGGAGAAAGAGTAACTTTTGGCCCTGATCTTGTCAAGGATGTAGAAGAAAATGTTCAGACAATTCAAGCAAATCTCAAGGCTGCTAAATGTTGTCAAGAAAAGTATGCAAACCGACGACATAGGCCATTGTTTTTCAACAAGGATGATTTCGTCTATCTCCGAGTGTCACCAATAAAGGGCATTCAGCGCTTTGGCATCAAAGGCAAGTTAGCACCCCGCTATATTGGCCCATTTAAAATCTTGGAGAGATGTGGACAAGTCGCCTACAAGCTGGAGTTACCTACTTATCTATCTGGAGTACATAGCACGTTTCATGTGTCACAACTAAAATGATGTCTCAAACCTCCAGTAGATATTGTCTTGGAAGAGTATGATCATCTTCAACCAGATCTCACATACTCTGAGCAACCAATAAAAATCCTTAATGAAAAATAACGCACAACCTGCAAGAGAACCATCAAATTCTATAAAGTACAATGGAGTAATCACTCAGAAGATGAATCCACCTGGGAATCGGAATTTTTGAGTACCCATACCCGGAATTCTGGTCTTCTTTCTCAGGTAAAATTGTATCACACCCCCTCTCTAGTCTGATTTGTTCTTAATCTCGGGACAAAATTTCTTTAAGGAGGGAGGGCTGTGACACCCAGGTGTCCTAACTTCAATTAACAAGTACATTAAGAATTAATTTGAGCAAGAATGAAACATGAAATAATAGAGTAAGTTAAAAATTTGAACTTCTTTAAGTTAAATAAAACCCCTGAAAGCAAAATGAGAAGCAAATAAAATTTTTCCATATAACATGTGCCAAATAAATACATAATCATTATGGTAATAATAAAATATAATTATAGAGCAAAAATGAGGATTTTAGCTTAATTAGAAGTGCTCCAAATAATTAAGTTAAGCCTTAAAACCTTTCAAATTTAAATTTGAATTCTAAATTAATTGTCTCAATTCTGGACAAATGGACCCCACCAGAGCCTCACAAATATCTTTGAGGACCTATATGCAAAATTCTAGTTCAATTGGACTCTTGTAGCATTGGGGAATTAAATTAAAACTAAAAAATGACCTTTCTGTAAACTTTTTAAAAGCTGGGGGTACCTCTACAAAATCACCATCGTTTTCCTCCTGGCGCTGGCCGATTCCCGCCCGCGCGCACCTGCACAATTCCCTGTCATCGCTACATTCTCGGGACTCGGTCCCACACTTCCGCACCTCCGCATTCGTCGCCGTCGTGACGTTGCTGCCGCCCAGCCGCTAGCTGCCACCAAGGCGAGTTCCTTTCGCCACTGCCCAAGGCCGCCATACCAATGCTGCCACTCGGTTTCCGGCCGTCGACAGCTACCTCTGCGCCAGCATACCTCCCTTCCAAGCGTGATCGCCTCGACCCATCGACCGGCTAGCCCCGCTGCTCTCTAACCTCGCTCACGCCGCTAGCCGCCGCGTGACCCGTCACCTCGCTGCACAAAGCCGACGCGGTCTGCCACGAGCGTGCTCCGTGATTCCAGGCCTCTGACCGGTTCCCATGGACCCAGCCGCTCCAGCCTGCGTAACCACGACCGGTCACCTCACCCTGCCCTCCTCCTCTCCGCACGCTACTACCAGCCGAGCGCGCGAGTCGCTTTTCCTCTGGCCAATGCCTGCCATGGCCAAAAGCGAGCCGCGCCCATGTCGTGCTCCTCGAATTTCCCTACGCCAATGGCTCCCTGCAGCCGTCAATGCCCAATATTTCGTGCAAGCACACTACGCAGCCGTGCCGCTTTCCCGTTGACCCCTTCCTGGTCTCCCCACCTATAAATTCCCCTTCCTCTGCTCCTCTTCCCCATCCTTGCTTCCGCAATTAATCGAGCAAGCTCGAGCTTGAGCTCCACCGTCTCCACAGCTTCCCGAGCCCAGCTGAACTCATGCACACGTCTGCTCCCCCACTACCCCTCCCCCCCCCCCCATATGGCTATGCTAGATCGCTTTCATGCACACATTGGCTGAATCACAGAAGATTCCGAGGAGATCACCTCCGGCGACCTCTTCCACTGCCGGCCAAAATTAGTTGTATCCGGTGAGCCTACTCGCCCCATTCCACTTCGCGCGCAAGCACAAGCCCTCCGCGCATCTCTTTGACCCCATGTTTTTCCTGGTTCCTCCACTAGAGCCGCCGGCACCTCAGTTTTCCCCGATCCTGCCCATCGCCGCCGTTTGCCGAGGCCGCTCCATGACGAGCTCTACTTTCCGGTCCACCTCATCGCACTCCTATCCGATGCCGTGCTTCGTGGCATCACCATGAAGCTGTGCACGGCAGCGGAGTCCAGGTTTCGGCCCCGACTGTTAAACGCGACACCGCCGAACCTCTCCCTTCCACCACAGCTCGACGCCGGACATCTCTGGTGAGTTTCCGACCCCAAAAACCCCTCCTTCGTGCTCGCCTTGATGCGCACATCATGTTTCTGCTTTCGTGGCGAGTTTTTGCCACACGACGCGCCCTACGACAAGCCCTCCAGCGAGCTCCAGCCGCGCGCCGCTGCGCTCCAGCGAAGCCGACTGGCAGCCGAGCTGGCGCCTACTGGCTCCGACGTGGCCCTGACATGGCATTTAATTAAATAACTTGTGTAAGCACTAATTAATTCCTTAATAATCCTACGAATGAATTTAATTCTAATGTTTTGCATGCACTGTTATTTCATGTTAATACATCACCCTGATTTTTGGTTAAGATAATTTTGCAATATTTCATACTGAATTAATTATTTAATGCTCTAACTTGAATAAAATCTAGTAATTAAATTATTAATGTCCAGAAGCTATAACTTGGTCAAAATAAAGTTCATATATGTCCCTATTCATGATAAATCACTGAAGTCCAGAACCAATAGTTTATTATTTTAATTGCTTATTTGTTCCTAAAACTATAACAACCCTAATTAAATGGTTAACCCACATAAAATGATGAAACTCTAATTTGTTTCTTTGAAGCATATGGCTTTGAGAACTCATTAATAAGGTTGTTAGCACCAAAACACTAACGCAATATGCATCCATCATATCATTGCATGTGATGGTGTTGCAATAATACTGTTAAATCCATTGTTCATCAATAGGTAACGACACCCAGGAGCAGGACCCCGACGTCTAGCAGGACCAAGAGCCCGAAGAGCAGGAGATTGTAGTTGCTAACACTTGTGTGGATCCAGGCAAGCCCCGGTTTGCATTAGCCCTTTTAAAGTTTTGCTAGTTTTTATCACTACAAGTGTCTAAGTATATTTTGTTGCATTAGTTCTTAGGAGTTGATTGAAACCCACCTTGCATGTACCCCAAATGACCTATGCTTCTATTATTAGAACCTTAGTAGGATCGGCAATAAATGCTATGCTTAGTAATTAATAAATCTTGATAGATATCATGATTACTAAGGAATGAACTTGTTCACTAATTATGAACTTAATGAAAGAAGTTAATTTTGATGTTCTGGCCGGGCAGGGAATTATGCATGTATAGGTTTGCAGCAACACATGGGTGTTGACTGCGGTAGCCCCGCCTTGCCCACCCTAGGACCCGTCCGTGGTCGGCCCCTTCGTCAAGTATTGAACAATACTGAATGCATGCTAGTTTATGGGCACTAGTAAACCGATGTAGCATTAAAGGTCACTTGCATTAAAGATGGTTAAGGTGTGTTGGTCATTGACGCTTCTGCTGCTGGAGTGGGCGGTTTATACCGTGAAGTACTATTGGCAGAACGGCATGCCCACTTGACGTCGCCACACCCGGTCTGAAGTGTGGGTGCTTTTCTTGCGAAAGTTTGCCGTATATGACCTTAATTGGTCCGTATGTGTCATGTATTTCGGGTTTTCCCGGCTGGTGTAAATCAATTGCAATTGTTGTCCCTCACAGTAATGAGTACTGCTTGGTCACTAAGTCGTCACGTAGTTGCACATGATATTTGGAATTGGAAGTATATTGATTATTGCTAGTTATCATTCTTGTTATTGTCCTTATGTTGTACTTACTTTTATGTATGTTTTATTATCTTATGTTGCTTCACTAAAGTTACATTTATGCTCTTCCCAATTAAATTGAGAAAATAAAACATGATAGAACTAATAGGTTGCTTAGTGCGAGCCTTTTTAAACAAGCCACCTATTACAGCCATTGCATGTCTAGGTTTTCACAAGTAAGTCTTGCTGAGTAATTAGTACTCAGGCTTTGTGCCTCTGTGGTTTTTATGTACTAAAGAAATAGAATTGCCTGTGATTGTGTTGCCTTGGGACGTGCAAGTCCCTGAGGGTTGGACTGCCCACTGGGAGTCTGACCTGCCGCCGCAGTGTTTGTGAGTGCTGCTAGGGTGTTGATTCTTCGGGCGTGAATCATCACCATGTTGTATCATCGAGCTCGTAGTTTTCTTATCGTTATTTAGCTTCCATTGTTTTTCAAAACATTATGAACTTGTATTTCCGCTGCACATTGATGTAATAACTAAACTTAAATTTGGATCATTGTTGTATTATCAAGTGTCTGTGTTATAAGCACCTTCGGACCTCAATCCACCGGGTAGGGGTGCCTCAGATGGCCGACAAACTGTTGATGTTGTCCGACTGGTAGGAGATCTAGAAGGCAGTCAACAATGAGGAGCAGACTGATGTGGAAGTCCCTATGAAGAAACCCACCAAGGACAAGATACAAACGAACGGTGTCCCAACAAAGGAAATCGCGCTCAACCCAGAAGACCCTGCTAAGGTCACTTATGCAGGGGCCAACCTCCACGAGAAATAGGAACTTATGCTCACTCTTTTCCTCCAGGAAAATAGGGACATCTTTGCTTGGAAACCATCTGACATGTCGGGAGTTCCTAGGGAAAAGATTGAGCACGAATTAAGGGTGCCTCCTGGGCCACCCCTGTCCGGCAAAGGCTTAGAAGGTTCGCACAAGACTGCAATGACGCCATGAAGAAGGAGATAGCTAGGTTATTAGATTCTAAGTTTATAAAGAAAGTGTATCATCCTGATTGGCTGGCAAACCTAGTCCTTGTACCCAAGAAGAATAAAGAGTGGCAGATGTGTGTGGATTATACTGACTTGAATAAGGTCTGTCCTAAAGACCCTTTCACATTGCCACATATCGACCAGATCGTAGACTCCACAACTGGGTGTGAGCTTTTAAGCTTTCTAGATGCCTATTCAGGGTATCACCAGATCTCACTGAAAGTCAAAGATCAAATCAAGACTTCCTTTATAACGCCTTTGGCACCTGTTGCTACATTACCATGCCCTTTGATTTGAAAAATGCTGGCGCGACTTACCAACATGGTATTCAATGCTGCCTCGTAGCTCAAATCGGTTGGAATGCAGAAGCATACGTTGATGACATCATTGTAAAAACTAGGAGTGTCGAAGAACTTCTTTCTGACGTGGCAGAAACTTTTGACAATCTGTGATGGACCAAAAAGGTGACCAGAGGGGGGGAGGTGAATGGGAACCAATTAAAATTCCTCTCAAGAACTTGGCCTATATCCCAAATACAACCCGAACCAACCTCTAAAAGAATCACCAAGGCCACACACACCAACTTGTAATGTGCTAACCCTAGGAGTGACTCACACCAGCGAAGAACTAGAGAGAAGCTAAGGAGAACAACAAAACTCGAACCAGTCAAGAAATAAAACTCAAAACAAGTTACTGGATGACCATCGGCAGTGTTGGTCACAGGCACTGACAGTGCCAATTGGTACTATCGGCAATGCCAATCATGTCCATCGACAGTGTCGATGCAGGGTTCGGACCCAAGTCACTAGTATTGCAGGTCATGACATCGGCAGTGCCGGTCCTGATCTTCGGCAGTGATTGATAGAACAGAAATCGGGATTAGGCAAAACTTTACCCAAATCTAATCAAACAAACTCCAAATAATGTTATTTTTGAAATAGTCAATCCATAACACATCACAACCCTAATCCTAGAAGATGCTCTCATTTGGCTTGAGGAATCATCATGAATTTCAGATCTTGTGCCAAGAACACCAAAAAGGGGAAACTTGAGAAATCTTTCAAATCGAAGATGCTAGAGCACCAAGATCACCCAAGAAATCCACCCAAAACCTTGACCAAAAGTGAGATAAAAAATTCCCATGAAAATAGCTCCAAAAATAGGGAAAAGGAGAAATTCAAGATTTAGGGAGAGAGGAAGATCTTGAGCATGAAAATAACTCTCATATCATGGAAACATGCTTACAAGATCAATAGGTACAAGGCTAGAAAGCCACCCTCTTCCTCCTACTATTTGGAAGATAAATAGATGTCTCTCACACACCCTCTCCTCTCCTTTATTAAATGAAGACATCTCCTAGCACTTTGAATGAAGACCTAAGGAAAGGCGAAGGGAAAGAGAGGCACCTCTTCCACCAGCCCTACGTCTCCTTATACCAATCCTACCCCTTACCTACAATACACTGCCACCTACCACCAGGGGCAAAACCATCCATCTTTCTCCTCATTGCTCGAACGCCCTCGGGTCCTTCACGACTTTGCTTCGCCTCGAAGCAAGCTGTGTGATGGTGCCACGAGCACCACCAACCACCACCACTAGTTTCGAGGCCCAAACCAGGAAACCGCCTTGCATGCTTCTCAAAGCATGACTTCTTGGTCACTTCAACCGAAGCAAGACTTCATGATCTTGGCGCATGTCACCTCATCCTGTGATCCTCCTTGTCGGCAAGTCTCTCCTGCCTTCGGTCCATTGGAAGCTTCTACTTGCACCGACGCCCGATCACCTTTGACTTGGTCAACTCTGCCGTCTTGATCACCACCTGCGGTTTTGAGGCTCAACAACGAAACCTTCCGTGCTTCTTACCTCTCCATGTGTATGGTGTGGAACACCCTTGACTTCACCCGGCCTCCCGATCGTCTGTCCCCAAGTCTCCTACTTGTGCCCGATCCTCTCGCTGTTGACCGCCAAGTTGACTCCAGTGACCTACACATCATGAGACAAGCAAATACATTTCCCATCTCGTGCAACTTTTACCAATATTTTCACCAACTCCAGTTAGTAAAAACCATGATATGCATAAACACATGCAATCCCCAAATTCTCGCATTTCAACTCAAACACCAAACTCAACCAATGTCAATCACATATTGCAAACTATGGCACATATCCACATGGTTTCTCAATCTCCCCCTTGATTAGTACATTGACAACCTCAAATGCACAAAGCTTAGAGATTGGAATGCGAGACCGAATAAGCACATCCAAATGGCTCAAACCCAAAGAAAAGCTGAAAAGTAGCCATCTAGCATAAGAGGGATAAAAAAAACCAAGAGTTGACAAAGAAAGGTACTCAAGAACACAAAGGTTGTGAAAAGCACATGAAAAACGCTCAAGGACATGATATGCTCCCCCTCAACTTGTGGTAGGTGTCATGTAATGCAAAATAGATCATTTTGAGTTTCTTAGCATTATTTGCGCATGACCCAATATTTTCTCCCCCTTTGGCAATGAACTCATCAAAGAGCCAAAAGAACAAGCAAGCATGCAATGCATGAAATGCAAACCTAAGGAGCTTCAACAATTATGCAAACAATCATTTAACCTTGCTAATCATAAACATAGAGCCATGAAGTGTCAAAGCAATTGCTCACAATCATACAAAGACCAAAAATAGATAGCAAGGCATAAACATCAAGAGCTATACAAGCTAAGCAAAAAGATTGACTATCTTAGATAGAATCAAACTTACTCCTCATGAGAAAAGCTGCCACCACATGTATAAGTACTTCCATCCAAGGCAAAACAAGCATCAAGTGAATCAAAAGATACTAGCCAGTCTCAATCTCAACTAGAGCAACAAGCATTCATAGAAAATAAGCTCTACAAGCGCTCACATATGCAACAGAGACTCATAAAAAAAGAGAAAAGTATTATTCTTATGTGATCCTCATGTATCTTCTAATCCGTGCGGAGGGTCGCCCGACTGGGTACGGCAAACACCCCGAGGCTTCAAAGTACAATGTTTGGATTTAGCATTTTATATTACTTCTAATACATGCAGAGGGTTGCACAACTGGGTACGGCAAACAACCCGAGGCTTCAAAGCACAATCAACTTATTTTGCAAATTAGAAGTATAAGGGTGAGCATGCCTTTGCGGCAAAAGGAACAAATGTCCCACAATGTTCTATCATGAGCCAAATATTTACAAAGCCACATTTCACAAACACAAGGTGCCATAGCCAAGATATCCTCTAGACTAGCCTCAATGCAAGTTCTAACAAGGATAAAAACAATTATACACATGGTGAGAAAGTTTTAGCTAGATTAGTTCATAAGGTTCACAAGAAGCTAAGTTTACCTTTAAGATTAGCAAGTTGCTCCAAAGGGTCTACAACAAGCCAACAAATCTAAGCATGAGAGATTACTATCACATCCACACAACTTAGCTCAAGCTCAATCATAGCAAAGAGAAATACAAGAAGGCATAAGAATCAAAGCTCATCTACCAATGCATATATTACATATGAGATGCAATGCATAAAAGGTAAGATACATATATACAAGAGAACAGCAACTCCCCCTCAAATGATGCCATAAGGATGGCAAATACCGAGCTGCCCCTGAAGAAAAGCGAATCGTGAAGCATCTAGGGGCTTGCTAAGGATATCAGCCAGTTGGTTTTTTGGTGTCGATGTATTTGAGCTCAACATCTCCCTTCTCAACATTATCTCTTAGGAAGTGGAATCACACATTAATGTGTTTAACCTTACCATGTTGGACTATGTTCTTGGATAAGCATATGGCACTGGAGTTATCACACATGAGTGGAACATTCTTAAAGGTTAACCCATAGTCTCTCATGGTGGATACAATCCATAGGATTTGTGAGTAGTAGCTAGCGGCAGCAACATACTCACCCTCTGTGGTGGATTGGGCTACACTCAACTTCTTACAAAAAGACCAACAGATCAAAGAAGTACCCACGAAATGGCAAGTACCAGAAGTGCTCTTCCTATCAATTCTACACCCAGCAAAGATTGCATCTGAATACCAATGAGATCAAGAGATGAAGAGTACCAAAGACAAAACTCAAGAGTTTTTTTAAGATACCTAAAGATGTGCTTGACAGCCTTGCAATGAATCACCCTTAGGGAAGCCTGAAAGAGAGCACAAAGACACACTACAAAGTGTATGTCGGGTCTTGTCGCTGTCAGGTACAAGAGGGACCCAATCATGCTCCTGTACTCCCTTTGGTCCACCGCTTCATAGTCTTCGTCTGCGTCAAGTGCCGTTGTAGTGGACATTGGCGTTGACAACAGCTTCACATTGACCATGTTAAACTTCTTTAGGAGATCCTTCGTGTACTTGGCTTGATGTATGAAAGTGCCTTGCTTGTACTGCTTGATTTGAAGTCCAAGAAAGAAGGTGAGCTCGCCCATCATCAACATCTGAAATTCACTTTCCATAGCTTTCTAAAATCTAGAAATAAGAGCATGAGAGGAACATCCAAAGATGATATCATCCACATATATCTAAACCATTAGAAAGTCATTGCCATGCTTTAGAGTGAACAAGGTTTTGTCAACACACCCCATGACATACCCCCGCTCTAGCAAGAAGGTCTTAAGTCTAGCATACCATGCCCTAGGTGCTTGCTTTAGCCCGTACAAAGCCTTTTGTAGCTTATACACATGGTTTGAGTATTTGTGGTGCTCAAAGCCAGGTGGTTATTTCACGTAAACCTATTCCTCTATGAAACCATTTAGGAAAGCACTCTTGACATCCATTTGGTGGAGTCTAATTGTGGGACATATATACCCAGGATATCTAACCACTCAGCTAACTGGCCGAGTGGGCCGGGGGCTCGGCTATGGTGTATTCGGCCCAGAAGATATTTACTTAGATACTTGTTTGAGTAAGCACCAAGTTAGATTAGAAGATATGTTGGATAGATAGGATCTGTTGTAACCGACTGAAAGACTACCATGTAAACCCCTGCCCTTCGGATATATAAGGGGGGCAGGGGGCCTTCGGCAAGAGACAGACTCATATTGGAACCCTAATTCCAGTGCGAACCCTAGCAATACAGAAACACCAAACAGGATGTAGGGTTATTATCCTTCGGGAGGCCCGAATCTGTATAAACCTTGTGTCCTATGTCCATCGATCTTTCATACTCATACGCATATCTAGAACTACTATTGAGAATATCTCTCAACAGCTGGCGCGCCAGGTAGGGGACGCATTGAGTTCAGCTTCGCCGAAATTGATGGCTTTCATCGACATCAAGTTTCGCCCGGGAGACAAGATCCGCTTTGGTACCTTCAGCCTCGTCGCGAATCAGTACGGTAACCTCATCGAGAAATATCACGTGGCCCATTCGGTGGCCACCATGCCTTCAAACGCAGGCACCAGCAAAGCTTCGATGGCCGAACGAATCGTTCTGGTCGGCCGGTTCTAACTCGGTCTCAACAACGCGGCAACAGCGTTCCAAGCGGAAACCCTCTCGGGCTCCTACTCAATGTCGCCTGCAACACCCCGATCGACAACCTTGGCCGACTCGGACCTTACTACGGTTGATCTCCCGACTCCTCACGTGGATCAGTCGGATGAAGATCCCAATTTTTTTGATGAATCAAGATTTGTTGCAACAATCGGCCTTGAAAACGAGGCAGTCCTGGACTTGATCAAAGGGCCGAGTGATTCAGAAAGTTGCTCCTCGGATTACCACGAGGTATTCATGGTGGCACGTGCAGACCAAGGAGGGACCGGCAGCGCTCCAACCGGCAGGCAACCCCGCCTACCGCCCGAAGGCATAGGCCTATTGCAGAGTACCATGATCAGCATCCGAGCGCCGACCTATGCAATGGCATACCACCACATGATGCGCGGGCTCGATTGGACAGTAGATACCAGGAGCACGATGATGCGGCCCACTGAGAGTACGAAGATGAACGGCGCCAGCGCGGTTATGTCGACTATGAACATGACCCGGTAGCCAGCCAGAGATGATCATTACCGTGATCGACGGGACAAGGGCTGCCGCGAGGATAGATCCCAGCGAGGACCTGGCTACGAGCGAGAATGGATCCCGGTCACCGACGACTATGATGAGGAGGCTCGCATTCGAGCCTTCACTCGAGAGCTTCGAACCGTCAGCTGGCCAGTCGGCTTCAAGCCAGTAGGCATCAAGAAGTATGACGACAAGACAGATCCGCGTGACTGGCTTCACGTCTATTCAACAGCCATACGAGCACTCGGCGGTGACAGTTTTGTCATGGCCAACTACTTGCACATCCGCCAGGCCCCGATGGCACGAACCTGGCTCACCAACCTGCCTGACAATTCCATCAGTTCCTGGGCGGATCTCTGACGGTAGTTCATCGCCAACTTTTGAGCCACCTTTGACAGGCCAGGGAACCACTAGGAGCTCGGCCAGATCAAGCAGCGAGACCAGGAGCCACTTCGAGATTACATCCAATGCTTTTGCCGAGTGAAAAATACCATCCCTAATATCTCGGATGCTCAGGTCATCGCCGCCTTCCAAGGTGGCCTTCGTGATGACGATCTGATAAAGAAGATTGGGAGGTTAGACGCCGGCGGCAGATTGTCAGCCAAAGAACTGTTCACCATGGCCGATAAATATGCTACGGGCAGTTCGGCTCTCTTCCAAGTTCGCCGGTACAAGGAAGCGAACCCAAGGAACCAGTCGGGCCCACCCAATTACAGCAAAGACGGTGACAAGAAGTGAAGCAAGACCGAACGGTGGCCAACACCGAGCGTCCCACCAGGAGGAAACTGGTCACTCAGGACGACTTTGACAAAATGCTTGATGGCCCTTGCCTGCTCCACGATGGAGTTCACAAAGTCAGAGAATGCTTTAAGACCCATGAAGATAACTACTCGGATTATTACTTGCAGTACACGACAAGTCAATACTAGAAATAGAAAGTTAGAGATAGAATCCTAGTCGAAAATCATGTTGTAACCGACTAGGACACTTGCCATGTAACCCTGCCCCCCCCCCCCCAAGATATATAAGGAGGGGCAGGGGCTCTCTCATTAACACCCGTATAATACACCATAAAACACAGGACATAGGGTTGTTATCCTCCGAGAGGTCTGAACCTGTCTAAACCTTGCGTCTTGTGTGTCCATCGACTCTTGGTCTCGCGCATGCCTCTACCGATAAACAAGGATCATGGGTAGCTCTATGATCTATTGCCGATATTAGTATTGACAGTTGGCGCACCAGAAAGGGACTGGCGTTGTGATCGGCTTGTCGAGTTCGATGACTTTTTTTTTGAAGTTTCAGTTGTGTCATGTGATGGTCTGTGGCCGCCTTACGGTGTGTGTTTCGCGTCGCTGCGTCGGATCGCAAGCATGTGCATGTCGTGGCGCTGTAGGCTTGATGTGACATGATTGTGCATAGCTGCCGGCCGGGCGTATACGAGTCGGCCAGTTTATCAAGTAGTCGACGTTTCATCAAGTTCTGCTTGTATACGAAAGATGATGAGGCCTGCATGTGCGCAGGCGCAGGGGGAAGTTTCTTTTTCTTTCTTCATTCTTTCCAGATTATTTTATTTCTTATTTGCTAATCAATTTGGCTTAGTCGAGAACTTATCACATAGTGCTTTTGGACTCTTTTTGTTTTGCACAAATGAATTATATTACAAGGAGACACGGTGCTTGACTGGTGGTTCAAGATCGTGATCGATATCAGCTCAGGCTGATCAATATCGGCAACTCGGCAGTCGGTTTCATCGTCATTCTTGTATTCACGGGTGATAAGTTGCGCGGCAATGCTAGAGAACTAGTCCACACCAAGATCCATGTCGTTAATAGAGGCATGGAAGGTCAATCAGATTGACTTGGATATGGCCTTCCTCAACATTGCCCACCACGGAGAGCTCAGTTTTTCTCTTTATTTTTTTCCATATTATTATATTTCATATACACTAATCATTCTGATTAATGAAATACTCATCACATGATTGATCCTTTTGCATGTACGAGTTGTTACACTTTTCATGTCCATCAGTAGAGACGGATCTGCGACATGGACGTTCTCGAAGTTGGTCAGTGTTGCGTGCTCCCAGATCACAATCGCGCCTGGTTGTCTCCGGGAGATTTCCATCAGCCACAATATCAGTGCACTCGGCAACCTGTCAAGTTAACTATCCAATGAGGCAATGACTCGGTGACTGGGAAACAAAATAGCTCAACAACTTGGTCAATTTGATGCCTTGATTGACTTGACCAATCACTCGATGTGGTGATCAATCACTCGGCATGGGAATTTAGCAATTTGCGATTCGACGGATTGGACAATGAGTTATTCGATGACTCGATCGCTGGCTTTTTGATCTAGCTAGCAAGCTCGGGGGCTCGTCTTCGACTCATCTATTATGGAAAAGCTAAGTGATGTGAATATGGCCCGATCTTCCGAGAGGTAAGGGGATAAACTCGAATTTGGGAAACTCGGCGTCGACGACCCGGCTTGAATCAGACACAATCCAACCCCGCAACCGTTACACTAAGCACAACTTGATTGTTCCTACAAGCAAAATCGAGAACACAAGCAAGAGAGGATAAACACGCAATCTGAAATTGCAAATATGGATGAAGCAAATCACAAGAAAAGGTTCAAGCTCTGAACACAAAAGGACTAATCGCCACAGTGGTGTAGAACAAGAACAGGGGCCCTGGATTACTGTAAAAGGACTTGTCGCCACAGTTACAATAATTTGATCAAGTTTCTCTCTGGAAAACTAAACTAAACAAAACCCAAAACTAAAAGACAGCGGCTACTGAGTTTATGTAGGAACCAGGGACGTCCTAGGGTTGGGGGCGACCAGGGGAGGCACCCACAACATGGGCTTTAAGGCCCGACACGATACATGGCCAAGTTGGCCCAAAATAGGTGGCGCAGCACCTTGTCATGGTCACATATTATGACTCACGACCCTTCTGGAGCTAGGACCAGAAACAAAACGACGGCGTCGTCATCCCCTTTCCAACACATCAAAGAACGCCTCGTTTGGACGTCGGATATGGAGATATCATCAAAACCGTGAAGGGGTGTCGTCTGAATCCGAGACAAACGCGGCGACCGTGTTGGTGACGACTTGTAACTTGGGGAAGGCCATGATATGCGCGTATCCAACATGGTGATGTCCTCATCACTAAGTAAATTTTATAATTTTTTCTTACCAATATGACTTGGCCATATAGCTGGTCCATCATTTGACGCCACGACAACTCGGTCAATGGCTTCATGGTGACTCATACCTCTGTTTCGATGACCCAGTGGTGTGCTCAGTGGCTCATTTTCGAGTCACAAAATCCTACATGCACATATCAGGAATTTTTTTTCTCTCCTTTTTTATTTTTGTTCCCTATTTATTTATTCCCTATATGTTAATTAATTTGTATCAATTAATAAACTGGATACTTATTATGTGATATATTTTTTTGGCATGTATATACGAGTTGATCATCTATGGTGTTGTTGGTTGTATGGTGTTCGTTAAAGTAAATCAAGTGCTTGTTGCTGTGAAAAGGCGGTGATCAAGATGGCGAGGCCGGTTATCCACTCGGCTGATGGGTCAGCAACTCGGCGACGCAATGGCTCGTCTACACGGTTGAAGGCACAAGCACACTGGTGACGCTTTGAGTCACTTAAGCATTCAAAGCCACTCGTTGACTCGACAACACGGCTAATCGGTGAATCGGCGTGAATCACGGTGGCCGATGAGTGCCACTACACGTGATTAACCAATCAACACGATCGTCTTGCCAAGTTGCTCCAAAATTGAAGTGTGGCGCCCCTTCCCGGAGGATCGAGGTCCCGATAGTGCTGATAACACAGACAATTGATAATACAACATTGGTTCAAATTTAAATTTAATATTACATCAATTGGTCATCAGAGTGCAGCGGAATATTACAAGTTCACAGTGTTTTTGAAAACACAACAGAAGCAATTACGATAAAGCTACAAGCTCGACGATACAACATAGAAATGGTTCGTGCCCGAAGAACCATCACTCTAGCAACACACATCAATACTGCAGCGGCGAGTCAGACTTCCAATGGGCAGTCCAACCCTCAGGGACTTGCATGTCCCAGGGCAGCACATTCTTAGGCAATTCTACCTCTTCATTACCTGAAAACAACAGTGGCACAAAGCCTAAGTACTAATTACTCAGCAAGTCTTACCCATCAGATTTCTAGATATGCAATAGCTCTAATAGGTGGCTTGTTTGGAAAGACCCGCACTAAGCATCCTATTAGTTCTACCAAGTTTTAATTCTCAAAATTAACTGGGTAGAGCATAAAGGTAACTTTAGTTGCAGTAACAGGATAATAAGGCAATACATAGAGTAAGTGCAACATAAGAGCAATAGTTGTAGCATCAACGATAAACATCATAGTTAACTTCCAATACCAGGTTCAACTACGTGACGACACAATGACCAAGTGGTACTCATTACTGCGAGGGACAGCAATTGCAATTGATTTACACCAGCTTGGATAACCAGAGATACATAATACATATGCACCAGTTAAGGTCGTATATGGCAACTTTTCGCAAGGACGAAAAACAACTTGGTCCGGGTCCAGTCTCAGCGAGTGGGCATGCCGTTCTGCCAATAGTACTTCGCGGTATGAACCGCCCACTCCAGCAGCAGAAGGGTCAACGACCACTGTACTAGGTACCGTCCTCATTGCCGCGCCAATGCTATATCAGTTTACTAGTGCCCATAGACTAGCATGTATTCGATACTGTTCAATACTTGACCAAGGGGCCGACCACGGGCGGGTCCTAGGTTGGACAAGGCAGGGCTACCGCAGTCAACACCCATGTATTGCTGCAAACCTACACATGCATCTTCCCTGCCCGGTCATAATAGTAAAATAAACTTCTTTTTAGGTTCCCGTTCCAGTGGTCAAGTTCATTTCTTAGAAATGATATCTACCGGGTCTAGCAATTACTAAGCATAGCGACACAGTACCGATACTACCAAAGTTCTAATGACAGTGGCGTAGGTCATTTGGGTATCATGCAAAGTGGGTTCCAATCAACTCCTATGACCTAATGCAACAGTGATCACAGACACTAGTATTATTGAAAACTTTATAAAATGACGAATGTAAACCGGGGCTTGCCTAGATCGATGTTAGTGCTAGCAACTACAACGTCTTGCTCTTGGGGATCAAGGTCCTTCTGAAGATCCTCTTCTTCCTGCTCCGGGTTGTTGTTGCCTATATGATAAAATTGAATTGTCGGTATTATCAAAATACCGTAGAGTGCAATGATATGATGCTCAATGTCTTTAAATGTTGATTAACATTATTATTATGTTCTCGAAGTCATATGCTTCAATGTTCTCAAAGCTATATGCTTCAAAGAAACAAATTAGAGTTTTATTATTTTATGTGTGTTAATCATTTATTTAGGATTGTTATAGTCCTTCAGAATAATTAAGGAATTGCAATAGTAACCAATCGATTCTGATCTTGAATGATTTATCATGAACAGGGACATAGATGAATTGTATTTTTACCAATTTACAGCCTCTGGATATAATTACTCTAATTACTAGCATTTATTAAAGTAAAATAGTGGTATGAGCAATTAATTTAATTTATTTAAGTAAACTTAGGTTTCTGGACTTGTGTGAATTACTGGGCACAGAGACTAGTGTGAGTGATTTTTGGGCCAAGTGTCAGGGGCCAATTAATTATAAAATAATTACTAGAATTTATTTAAGAAACCACACTAAATAAATTCCAGCGCCAAAAATAATTCATATTTTTCTAAACCAAAAATTGTGGTGATAGATAATTATGTAGTTATTAAGCATGCCAAAAATCAGAATTAAATTTGGTTCCTAGAATATCTGGTGAATTAATTTGTGTTTGGACAATTAAATGAATTAATAAAAATGCAAGTACAGAGGCAATGATTTATTAATTTACTAAAATAGAGCAATTCAAAATGAACCCAACAAATTTTATTTGAGCCTCATTGGGTTTAAACTCGATTTACTATGAGTTTCCAAAGATTTATGCATTTTCTGACAATTTTCTGTTTTTAGGGGGGTTTCCACGGTGGAGCCACGTGGGTGACATGTCGACTCCATGTCGGACGCCAGTGGGACTACTAGTCGGCTTGCCGGAGCAGCGGCTGCCTCGCCGCAGGGCTCGCCGGCGGGTGCTACGCGGGAAGAAAGCTCGCTGCGGGAGCAAATAAACGACGTGCACACGAGGCGAAGGGGATGGAGGGGTTCGCGAGGTGGGGTTCTCACCAGAAGACCGTCGACGGCGAGAGGCGGTGGAGGAAGGTCTTCGGTGACTTCGTGATGATGGCTTGGAGCAGGAAATCGGGCGGGGTCGACTCCTACAGCTTCACGAGAGCACCATGGAGAGCGGCATCAAGTCAACGTTGGACGGGGATGGCCAGAAGTAGGAGCTCGTCGACGAGGCGGCTTGATCCTTGCCGGCACCAGAGCAGAGTCAGGGGAAAAAGGTGATTGCCGGCCACTTGAGCAGAGGAAACAAAGGAGAAGTATGTCAGGGAAATGCGTAGATGGTTCGCGCGCGTGGGAGAAGAAAGATTGGTGGCGAGACTCACCGAGGTTACCGAATTTTGGGCCGGCATCAAAGGAGGTCACCGGAGTTGCCTGCTTCGGTTTTCTTCAAATTGGCTAGGGCTCACGCGGGGTTTGGTCGAGCGAGTGACATGGGAATGTGGAGGAGGTGTGAGCGCATGGGTATGAAGTTTAGCTCGTGCGGGAGAAGCCGTGGAACGACGGCAGCCGAGTTCGAGCTTCAGCTTCGTTTAGCAATGGCAAAGAGGGGCAAAGAGAGGAGAAAATAGAGAGAGCAGAAGACTGAGAGCGAGAGAGAGTGGTTTCGTGGGTTTGCAGGTTCATTTCCATGTTACGAAGAGATAAGAGTGAGTGGGGAGAAACGGGAGCGGAGGAAATGGTGGGAATTGAAGTCGTCAGCCAGTGGCGTGCAGAGAAGAGGGGAGAAGAGAAATCCGTTGGGTGAGCTCGCGGTGAGGGGATAGGGCGGAGGGCAGAGGTGCAGGCATTGACGCTGTAGCGCGCGCGCATTTCCGAGGTGGGGAGTGAAGGCGAGCCGGGCGGTGCACCGGCTGCAGAGAGGAGCCGGCAGGTTGTACGCCAGTAGGGAGGAAGAAGAGCGAGATTTTACACTGCGCCCCCTGATCTTTTAGATTTAGTGCAAACAGGTCCCTAGTCAAAGCTGATTTTCATTAATTCAAAATAAAATAGCTAGGGACTTCCTAAATTAGTGAAAATTGGAGGACTGACTTTTTAAATGGTGGAGAACACTTTGGTGAATTTTATTTGAAATGTTCGTAAACATATTTTTAGAATTAATTTAATGCATTAATTAGTTACTTAATAATCAATCAATTAATTAAGGGTCTTGCCAAGCAGATAAAATGCCCAATAATTTCATAAAATTCTATTTTTAGTATTACCAACATGATTATGAATTTATTTAGCATAAAGTTGTATTGAAATGTTGGAATTGCTTCAATAACTTGATTGCAGGGTTTTTATTTGCCTAGAATTAATTAAAAGGGAGTGAGTCCTATTATTTCATGCTATGTTATTCATGACCTAAGCTCTTCATGTTGGTTAAATGAAGTGAGACACCTGAGGTGTCACAGCCCTCCCTCCTTAAAGAAATCTCGTCCCGAGATTATGAATCAAGGCAAACTAGAGGGAAGTACGGTGGTCAAAACATACCTGTGTATGACGACCAAAATTTCGGGTAGTGAGTTCTCAGAAACTCTTTCGATTCCCAGGTAGACTCATCCTCTAAGTGGTTACTCCATTGAACTTTGTAGAATTTCAGGGTTCTATTACGGGTTGTGCGCTCTTTCTCATCGAGGATCTTCAAGGGTTGTTCAGAGTACGTGAGATCGGGTTGGAGTTGGTCATACTCTTCCAAAATTTTGTCGATGGGTGGCTTGAGACATCGCTTAAGCTGGGAGACATGAAAGGAGTGATGAACTCCGGTTAGATTAGCGGGTAACTCTAGCTTATAGGCCATGTTTCCACATCGTTCTAGAATTTGGAATGGTCCAATATAACAGGGAGCTAACTTTCCTTTGACTCCAAACTGTTGGATACCCTTCATAGGTGACACCTTGAGATAGACGTAATCGCCCTTGTTGAAGTACAGTGGTCTATGTCGTCTGTTTGCATACTTCTCTTAACGGCATTTAGCGGCTTTAACATTGTCATGGATGGTACGTACTTTTTCTTCAGCATCCTTGACAAGGTCAGGACCAAAGGTTACTCTTTCTCCAGATTCAGACCAGTTTAGCGGCTTTCTACAACTGTGACCATAGAGTGCTTCAAATGGCGACATTTTTAGACTCTCCTGGTAACTGTTGTTGTATGAGAATTCCGCATAAGGCAAATACGTATCCCAATTACCACCATGTGTTAAAACACATGCTCTAAGCATATCTTCCAAAATTTGGTTGACACGCTCAGTTTGTCCATTTGTGGTGGCATGGTAAGCAGAACTCCGGATCAGCTTGGTACCCAAAGATGCATGCAGTTGTTCCCAAAAATGAGCAACAAACTATGAGCCACGATCTGTAACAATGGTCTTGGGCACTCCATGGAGACATAGAATTCTTGCTATTTATACCTCTGCATATTGTCGTACATTATGTCTATTGTTGACTGGCAGGAAATGGGCAGATTTGGTGAGTCTATCCACAATGACCCAAATTGAATCATGCTTTCGAGAAGTGAGAGGGAGACCAACAATAAAGTCCATGCTGATGTCTTCCTAATTCCAAGCGGGGATACTCAATGGTTGAAGTAATCCGGCATGTTTCAAATGATCAGCCTTAACCCTCTGACACATATCGCATTCCGCAACATACCGAGCAATTTCTCGCTTCATCCTTGTCCACCAAAAATTCTTCTTCAAGTCTTGGTACATTTTGTTACTACCCGGATGGATAGAATATTTGGAGTGGTGTGCTTCATCCAAGATCTTCTGTCGAAGTTCAAAGTCCTTTGGTACTACTAAATGGTTATTGAACCATAGAGTACCGTTCGAGTCTTGGATGAAGCATTTTGCTTTGCCACCCTTAATGTTTTGTCTGATATGATTCATACCAACGTCAGTTTTCTGTGCAACAACAATTTCTTCACGAATGGTAGAATGCACACTTAGGTTGCTAACCACTACAACAGGTAAAATATGAAGGCTAGGTTCCAAATAAGTTTCGTGGTCATCTCGGTCCTGAACTTCCATCTCTAAGTTATTGAAGTGGACCTTTCTGCTTAACGCATCGACGACTACATTAGCCTTGCCTGGATGATAATGAATCTCCAGGTTATAATCCTTAATCAGTTCTAGCCACTGACGTTGTCTCATGTTTAGATCAGTCTGGGTGAATATATATTTCAATCTCTTATTGTTTATGTAGATGCGCACTAAGTTGCCGAGCAAATAATGCCTCCATATTTTTAGTGCAAGTACAACTGCAGCTAGCTCCAAATCATGAGTTGGATAGTGCTCTTCATGCTTCCTTAACTGTCGAGATGCATAGGATATGACATGACCTTCTTGCATGAGTACACATCCAAGTCCTGTCCCAGACGCATCACAATATACGTCTAATGGCTTGGTGATGTCGAGTTGAGCCAGTACTAGGGCAGTTGTCAATAATTTCTTCAATGTTTGAAATGCTTCTTCACAATTGTTGTTCCAATTAAACCTTTTCTCCTTTTTCAGCAGCTCCGTGATGGGTTTGGTCAGCCGAGAAAAATTTGGTATGAACCTACGATAATATCCGGCTAGCCCGAGGAAACTACGCACTTGGTGAACTGTTTTTGGTGGCTTCCAATCTAGCACGTCTTGAACTTTGCTAGGGTCTATCGAGATTCCTTATGCAGAGACTATGTGACAAAGGAATAGCACACAGTCCAACCAAAATTCACACTTGCTGAATTTTGCATACAACTGGTGATCTCATAGACGTTGAAGAACAATGTGAAGATGTTCAGCATGCTCTTCCTTGGACTTAGAATAGACGAGGATGTCGTCAATGAATACTACCACAAATTTGTCCAACTCTGGCATGAATACTGAATTCATGAGATACATGAAATGAGTTGGGACGTTTGTCAATCCGAATGAGATTACTAGATACTCAAACAATCCATATCTAGTAGAAAAGGCGGTTTTCGGAATATCTTCTGCTCTGATTTTGATTTGATGATAATCCAAACGGAGGTCAATTTTTGAAAATACCTTAGTACCAACCAATTGATCAAAAAGGATATCAATTCGTGGTAACGGGTATTTATTCTTGATGGTAACTTCGTTGAGAGGTCGATAGTCAACAACGAGACACAGAGATTTGTCCTTCTTCTTCACAAAAATAGCAGGGCAGCCCCAAGGTGAAGTGCTTGGGCGAATGAATCCCTTTTCCAATAACTCATTCAACTGCTTTTTCAATTCGGCCAACTCATTCGGGGCCATTTTATAAGGTCGACGAGATATCGGAGAAGTTCCTAGCCGTAGCTCTATCTTAAATTCCACTTCACGGTTAGATGGTAGGCCAGAGATATCTTCGGGGAATACGTCCGGGTACTCGCAAACAACGGGGATGTTCTTGAGCGACTGCCCTTCCAAGTGGTGGACAATCAGGGCTTTCGATGAATTGATGTTTAGAGAAAATATGTCCTCTCCATACAAAGGGGAGTTGAGGTGAACGATACATGGCTCGATGTCTAGCATGGCTCTATGGGTTTTCATCCAGAACATGCCCAAAATCAAGTTAATTCCCTGGTGGCTAAGCATGATAAAATCCGTGGGGTAGATTTTCTTGTTTATTTCCAAAGGGGCTTTGCATACTATATGATTGACACTAATTTTCCCAGTGGGGGAACGAATTGTGTAGCATCTTTCTGTAGTCTGGGGTTGAAGATTAAGTTTTTGCACACACGCTTGGCTAATGAAATTATGCGTAGCACCAGAATCAAAAAGTACAAGGACATGCTGGCGATAGAGCGAGAGCGTACCGGTCAGCACGGGTTCGCCCTGAGGGATATCTTCTGCATTGGTGTAGTTCACTTGGGCACCACGTGACGGTACATTCACATTCCTGCTCTAGTTCTGATGCTGGTTGTTGTTGTTGTTGTTGTTGCGCCTTGGTGCAGTGCAATTCTTTGCAAAGTGGCCGGTACGACCACAATTGTAGCAAGGGTAGTTGCCTCCACGATCAGCAGGCAGTTGGGCATGAGCACTCGGGCTCCCTTGTTGCTGATACGGTGCACGGTGCTGAATGTTCTGCTATTGATAAGGTGCACGAGGTGGGAAGTTCTGCTGCTGTGGTGATCTTGAGTAGTTCAGGCCAAATCATCGCTGAAACTGTTGCTGCGGTGCTGCCCGAAAACGTTGTCCGGTGGGTGAAGTATATATCAGGCGATGCTTCGCCTGCGGGGCAGCAGAGGCAGTAGCAGGGGCCTTTCTCTTGCGGTCTTTTTCTTCAACTTGGCGCATAGCGCCTTCCTGGACAATAGCAGCATTGACCAGGTCATTGTATATGCCAGTCGTCTGCCAAGTCAGACGTTCCTTGAGCGTGGCATTCATCTCACGCAAGAATGCGTATCTCTTCTTTTCCTCAGTATTAACATACTCAGTGGCGTACTGAGCAAGATGATTGAAAGCTTCAGAATATTGGAGGACATTCCTCCCTCCTTGTTTTAGATCCATAAATTCCTGGAACTTTCTCTGCATGAGACCCGCGGGGATGAAATGAGCACGAAAAGCAGCCTTGAAGTCATTCCATTCCATGCGGCGTCCTGCGGGCAGAGAAGCTTCATAGTTGGCCCACTAGGCACTAGTAGAGCCATGGAGTTGTTGGGCGGCGAACAACACCTTCTGGTGCTCGGTGCACTCCAGCAGACCGAATTTAGACTCGGTCTGGCGCAACCAGTGGTCGGCGTCCAGTGGTTCTCTGGCATGCTCGAAGGTGGGTGGATGGGTACTCAGGAATTCTGAGTAAGTGCTCTGATGGGGCTGGTTGTTGCGGTTGTTGTGGTTATCTCCACGTCCAGCCAGGTGAGTCGTGATGTCGACCAACCGACGGAGCAGCTCGGAGTCATTCTGCTGCCTGTTGAGTGCAGCGGCCAGGACTTCAGCTAAGGAAGGCTCAGCATTCGCTCCTTGCTGAGAGCTCTCCGGATCTTCCTAGTTCCGAGTACGCACCATGCTGTAATTTATACGGTTGCACATTAGTTGGTTCTCATAACATTCCATAAAATCACATGCACAAAATGTAAATTTGCAAATGGTACGGTAAATTCTCAGAATGACATCCATCTTCATTGATTCAATCCAGTCTGCATGGCTGTTAAAGGACATCATCACACGGTTCCTTGCATATATGTGCCGTCGCCTAGTTACGGTATTGCGGACACAATATGCAAGATTCACACTTTTACATCGAATGAGGAATACATATACTACACGACCATACACAGGGGTAGCGAATCATCTACTCCTGGCCTAAGTCTTCCGACTCTTCCGATTCTTCCTATTCCATAGGCTCTCCTGGTTCCTCCAGATCCATCATTTCCTTGTCATCAACACCGGTAGGTGCCATCTCCACATCGTCTTGTTCTCCATACTCTATGAAGATCTCATCCCAATTCCCTTCAATAGGAAGATGGACAGCCTTGAATGCGTTCAAGTCATCTTGAGCCTCAATCATGTCATGCTCAAAATCCATTGCATCCTGCAAGGCTTGGTCATGTTCTTCTAGAATCGCTTCCAACTCTTCATTCTTGGCATGGATTTGCTGGTTCAGTTCTGCAATTTCTTCATCTTTTGCTTGTTTTTCGACCTCAGAAAGTCATAGTGCAGAATGGAACACATCCAATCGCCGACACAAGTTTGTGCACAAAGCGAACGTGGACAGACCATAATACTCTATTATGGGCAGCATAGGATCATGGCGGCGGTGGTTTGGATCAAAGATGAAATCCACACGCCTCATCCATTCGAAATCCGTCACATCATTAATGGGTAGCAAGGCAATGGGTGTTCCAGCCACATCATGCTTATGGTCTTCACAGAACCGAGTAAGTGCCTTGAATGCAGCTATATTCCAGGTGGAAGGCAGATCGGTCCCGGTGACGCTAAGGGTCCAAGATTCCCATGCGGGGATGATGGAGTAATTGGCGGGAACCGCCACATGGATGATACATGAGGGGACTCCATGCTCCTGGAATTCCTTGCCAACATAGGTGGGAGGAATGGAATATCCAAATCTCTGGAGAACTCTCCAAAACAGGTGAACCATCCCTGTGAACTCCAGGCCATCGATAATTTCCCAACCTTGTGGTGGTTGTTCATTGTTTTCAGCCATCTACAAAGAAAGTACTTTGATTGAGTCAATAAGTACGATTAACTTTGTTGCAACAACAATAGCTACTAATGGTACATCCAATGCACAGCGCAAATCATCATATTTTCCATACATGACTCGGAATATGTAGCCCTCGAGTTACAAAAACATCTCACGCATCAACCCTAAAATACAACAACCTCGCGTGGTTCAACAAAAGTTACCTACCCACTGATCTTGACTACCGAGACTAGGCTAGTCTACCCTCATCCTCCTAGGTCCTGCCTCGGGCGGGTGCCTCATAGTCTACGTCAAACTCCTCGTCCATATCCTCCTACGGGTCCTCCTCCTCCGGTACTGCTGGTGGTGCAAGGGCTACCTCAAGCTGCTGCTGTCGGCCCTGGTTCTCCTCGGCTAGGGTCTCTAAATCCTATCCCATAAGCTCCATCTCGTGCTGTGCAGCTGTCAACTGATGCAACAGGTGCTCGTTGTGGTTAGCGCGCTACTGCATAATCACGCCACGTCTGTCAACCTCCTGCACGAGGGTGTCGCGCTGTTCAGTCACCTCAGTAACATGAGTCTCACTCGCCTCCAGAGCAGCGGTCAGCTGCTGAATCTCTCTTTGCTGTGCGTCAACCTGTGTCTTCAACCTGTGTCTGCAGGTCATTCCTCTGAACCCAGACCTGCTCTGCCTCAGCCAGTATGATACTGGTATGGCTGCTAGCCTCCTCATCCATGTTGAGGAGGTACTCGGAGTAGTAGGACACACGGTGGTACCCTGCATGGTACGTCGGGTAGTCGTCGTGGCAAATACGCCTCACACGCCTCTGCCAGACCAGGTTGGCCTGGTGCTAGATGGGAATCATCTCAAACGGAGTCCCAGAGAGCGCTGTTGTGTGGTGCCCACAGAAGTGGGTGAGAGCCCTGTGGGCGACTCTCTCCAAACCCTCACGGAGGCTCCCACAAGTCGCCGTGCTCTCCATACCCGCCATGTCGAGGTGGCGCGGGTGTGTGGGCACGCTAATGTGCACCTTAGCAAGAGTCATGCCGTGATGATGGACCTCACAGCCCTTGTAAGAGGGCGGCTCGTCATAGCCCAACAAGCGTAAGAGATCCCACAACAGTGTAGGAAAGCCACGATGGTGGAGTCCGGTGGTGTAGCGCCACCCGTCGTGCGAAAGCTCCTCAAAACCGTGGTCACCCATCTGGAACATAAATCCAATGGTGAGTACAATGTTCCATGAGTAACAATGCATTTCATATATAGTGCTATGAAATACAGAAACAAAGTTTTTGTTCACATTTTCCAGCCTCAAGGGTCAATGATACGGTAATGGATCTCAAAACAAATTCAGTTTCAGATTGATATAGGCTTAATGTTTTGGTTCTACTGGACAGGGGAAAACTGGAAAGATGGTGAAACCTATTGGAGATGAAAATAGACTTCTAGGGCTTTCCAGATTGTATTTAAACACCTAAAAATCCGAAGTATAACTTTAGTTATGAATTTTTGAAGTTGGCAGCTAAAAACAGGACAGATTCTTGTTAACCTTGTTATTCAGAATTTTATACTTATTAGGCTTAGAAAAATTTTATTCAGAGGTTGGTGAGCAAGGAGAGAACCGATTTTTAGTTTAGTTATAATAGGATGCATGATGCAAAACCTTCATTTTATTAACCTATCGTTCCTCACCACACAACACCTAACTTGCCGAGACTTAGCGGCACGAATATGTGGTGACGACCCGCACTCAACACGCAAGTCATTCTAAAGGTTATACTAACGGCGTTAGCGTACCTGCAGAAGATTCTTTGCAGAAACAATACATCAAATTCAAAAGAAACTACGAAAAGAAGCACAGTTCTACTAGTAATGATCCATGGAAAAAAAGGATAGCCCCGTGATAAGTCACGAGCCAACAGTGTCTCGTATCCGCCTGCGAGCATAGATACCGATATCACGCGTGTCGGTTAAGCACGCACGTACCTTCGTTTGAAGAAGCCATAGATGCAACAATATAAACAATCATAACCCAGGTTAGCTTTGTCACCACCCTACTATCTATAGGGGCAATACTAACATATCCTCACTTGCAATGTCGTGGTTTTCGAAAATACGATTTATTTGTTGTATCATCATGGACCACGGCTCTGATACCAGCTGTGGCACCCCTTCCCGGAGGATCGAGGTCCCGACGATGCTGATAACATAGACACTTGATAATACAATATTGGTTCAAATTTAAACTTAATATTACATCAATTGGTCATTAGAGTGCAGCGGAATATTACAAGTTCACAGTGTTTTTGAAAACACAGCGGAAGCAATTACGATAAAGCTACGAGCTCGACGATACAACATAGTAATGGTTCGTGCCCAAAGAACCATCACTCTAGCAACACACATCAATACTGCGGCGGTGAGTCAGACTCCCAGTGGGCAGTCAGACCCTCAGGGACTTGCATGTCCCAGGGCAGCACATTCTCAGGCAATTCTACCTCTTCATTACCTGAAATCAACAGTGGCACAAAGCCTGAGTACTAATTACTCAGCAAGTCTTACCCGTCGGATTTCTAGACATGCACCGACTCTAATAGGTGGCTTGTTTGGAAAGACCCACACTAAGCATCCTATTAGTTCTACCAAGTTTTAATTCTCAAAATTAACTGGGTAGAGCAGAAAGGTAACTTTAGTTGCAGTAACAGGATAATAAGGCAATACATAGAGTAAGTGCAACATAAGAGCAATAGTTGTAACATCAACGATAAACATCATAGTTAACTTCCAAAACCAGGTTGAACTATGTGATGACGCAATGACCAAGTGGTACTCATTACTGCGAGGGACAGCAATTGCAATTGATTTACACCAGCTGGGATAACCCGAGATACAAGACACATACGCACCAGTTAAGGTCGTATATGGCAACTTTTCGCAAGGACGAAAAACAACTTGGTCCAGGTCCAGTCTCAGCGAGTGGGCATGCCGTTCTGCCAACAGTACTTCGCAATACGAACCGCCCACTCCAGCAGCAAAAGGGTCAACGACCACTGTACTAGGTACCATCCTCATTGCCACGCCAATGCTACATCAGTTTACTAGTGCCCATAGACTAGCATGTATTCGGTACTGTTCAATACTTGACCAAGGGGCCGACCACGGACGGGTCCTAGGTTCAACAAGGCAGGGCTACCGCAGTCAACACCCATGTATTGCTGCAAACCTACACATGCATCTTCCTTGCCCGGCCATAACAGTAAAATAAACTTCTTTTTAGGTTCCCGTTCCAGTGGTCAAGTTCATTTCTTAGTAATGATATCTACCGGGTCTAGCAATTACTAAGCATAGCGACCCAGTACCGATACTACCAAAGTTCTAATGACAGTGGCGTAGGTCATTTGGGTATCATGCAAAGTGGGTTCCAATCAACTCCTATGACCTAATGCAACAATGATCACAAACACTAGTATTATTGAAAACTAGCAAACTTTATAAAAGGGCGAATATAAACCGGGGCTTGCCTGGATCGATGTTAGTGCTAGCAACTACAACGTCTTGCTCTTGGGGATCAAGGTCCTTCTGAAGATCCTCTTCTTCCTTCTCCGGGTTGTTGTTGCCTATATGATAGAATTGAATTGTCCGTATTATCAAAATACCATAGAGTGCAATGATATAATGCTCAATGTCTTTAAATGTTGATTAACATTATTATTATGTTCTCGAAGTCATATGCTTCAAAGAAACAAATTAGAGTTTCATTATTTTATGTGTGTTAATTATGTATTTAGGGTTGTTACAGTCCTTCAGAATAATTAAGCAATTGCAATAGTAACCAATCGATTCTGATCTTGAGTGATTTATCATGAACATGGACATAGATGAATTGTATTTTTACCAATTTACAGCCTCTGGATATAATTACTTTAATTACTAGCATTTATTAAAGTAAAATAGTGGTATGAGCAATTAATTTAATTTAATTAAGTAAACTTAGGTTTCTGGACTTGTGTGAATTACTGGGCACAGAGACTTGTGTGAGTGATTTTTGGGCCAAGTGGCAGGGGCCAATTAATTCTAAAATAATTACTAGAATTAATTTAAGAAACCACACTAAATAAATTCCAGAGCCAAAAATAATTCATATTATTCTAAACCAAAAATTGTGGTGATAGATAATTATGTAATTATTAAGCATGCCAAAAATCAGAATTAAATTTGGTTCCTAGAATATCTGGTGAATTAATTTGTGTTTGGACAATTAAATGAATTAATAAAAATGCAAGTACAGAGGCAATGATTTATCAATTTACTAAAATAGAGCAATTCAAAATAAACCCAACAAATTTTATTTGAGCCTCATTGGGTTTAAACTCGATTTACTATGAGTTTCCAATGATTTATGCATTTTCTGGTAATTTTCTGTTTTTAGGGGGGGGGGGGTTCCACGTTGGAGCCACGTGGGTGACACGTCGACTCCACGTCGGATGCCAGTGGGACTGCCAGTCGGCTTGCCGGAGCAGCGGCTGCCTCGCTGGATGGCTCGCCGGCGGGTGCTACGCGGGAAGAAAGCTCGCCGCGGGAGCAAATAAACGACGTGCGCACCAAGGCAAAGGGGATGGAGGGGTTTGCGAGGTGGGGTTCTCACCAGAAGACCGTCGGCGGCGAGAGGCGGTGGAGGAAGGTCTTCGGCGACTTCGCGATGATGGCCTGGAGCAGGAAATCGGGCGGGGTCGACTCCTATAGCTTCACGAGAGCACCACGAAGAGCGGCATCAAGTCGACGTTGGACGGGGATGGCTGGAAGTAGGAGCTTGTCGACGAGGCAGCTCAATCCTTGCCGGCACCAGAGCAGAGTCGGGGGAAAAAGGTGATTGCCGGCCACTTGAGCGAAGGAAACAAAGGAGAAGTAGGTCAAGGAAATGCGTAGATGGTTCACGCGCGTGGGAGAAGAAAGATAGGTGGCGAGACTCACCAAGGGTACCAAATTTTGGGCCGGCATCGGAGGAGGTCACCGGAGTTGCCTGCTTCGGTTTTCTTCAAATTGGCTAGGGCTCACGTGGGGTTTGGTCGAGCGAGTGACATGGGAATGTGGAGGAGGTGTGAGCGCGTGGGTATGAAGTTTAGCGGTGCGGGAGAAGCCGTGGAACGATGGCAGCCGAGTTCGAGCTTCAGCTTCGTTTAGCAATGGCAGAGAGGGGCAAAGAGAGGAGAAAATAGAGAGAGCAGAAGATTGAGAGCGAGAGAGAGTGGTTTCATGAGTTTGCAGGTTCGTTTCCAAGTTGCGGGGAGATAAGAATGAGTGGGGAGAAACGGGAGCGGAGGAAATGGCAGGAATTGAAGTCATCGGCCAGTGGCGTGCAGAGAAGAGGGGAGAAGAGAAATCCGTTGGGCGAGCTCGCGGTGAGGGGATAGGGTGGAGGGCAGAGGTGCAGGCATTAATGCTGTAGCACGCGCGCATTTTTGAGGTGGGGAGTGAAGGCGAGCCGGGCGGTGCGCTGGCGGCAGAGAGGAGCCGGAAGGTTCTGTGCCAGTGGGGAGGAAGAAGAGCGAGATTTTAGACTGCGCCCCCTGATCTTTTAGATTTAGTGCAAACAGGTCCCTAGTCAAAGCTGATTTTCATTAATTCAAAATAAAATAGCTAGGGACTTCCTAAATTAGTGAAAATTGGAGGACTGACTTTTTAAATGGTGGAGAACACTTTGGTGAATTTTATTTGAAATTTTTATAAACATATTTTTAGAATTAATTTAATGCATTAATTAGTTACTTAAGAATCTATTAATTAATTAAGGGTCTTGCCTAGCAGATAAAATGCCTAATAATCTCATAAATTTCTATTTTTATTATTACCAAGATGATTATGAATTTATTTAGCATAAGTTGTTTTGAAATTTTTGAATCGCTTCAATAACTTGATTGCAGGGTTTTTATTTGCCTAGAATTAATTAAAAGGGAGTGAGTCCTATTATTTTATGCTATGTTGTTCATGACCTAAGCTCTTCATGTTGGTTAAATGAAGTGAGACACCTGGGGTGTCACATGATGGAATTCGAATCGAGTACACATAAGGGATGTTTTCTGTTCATCTTTAATCTTCCATGTTATTTTATTATTTACACATTATACCCATTGGTCTGGTTATTTAAATCTCATCATGTTTCATGGTTTCTTTTGCATGGACGTGTGTGACATGGAGTTCATACTTTGGGTCGTGTTGGAGACTTGGGGGGTTGACTTGGCCACTTGGCCGATGATCTAACTATTCAACCAATGACTTGGCACTTTGATGTTCCAACAACTTAGCTATTTGACGACTCAATTAATCACTCGGCGAGGCGACATGGTGATTGGGTTACTCGCATCGACAATCAAGCCGCATGCTCGGGGGCTTGTCTATGGCTTGCATATGGCTCATCTACAATTTGTCTACTATCCAAATTATCTCATTGATATCACTCAGTCATGGAGTGTCGAGTCCATGGATCACTCGGCGACAATATCAGTGCACTCGGCAACCCGTCGAGTTAACTATCCAATGAGGCAATGACTCAGCGACTGGGAAACAAAATAGTTCAGCAACTCTTCCAATTTGATGCCTTGGTTGACTTGACCAATCACTCGATGTGGTGACCAATCACTCGGCGTGGGAATTCAGCGACTTGCGATTCGACGGATTGGACAATGAGTTATTCGACGACTCCATCGCTGGCTTGATGATCTAGCCAGGAAGCTCAGGGGCACGTCTTCGACTCATCTATTATGGAAAAGCTAAGTAAATTTTATAATTTTTTTCTTACCAATATGACTTGGCCATATAGCTGGTCCATCACTTGACGCCATGACAACTCGGTCAATGGCTTCATGGTGACTCAGACCTCTGGTTCGATGACCCAGCGGTGTGCTCAGTGGCTCCTTTTCGAGTCACAGAATCCCACATGCACATATCAGGAATTTTTTTATCTCCTTTTTTATTTATGTTCCCTATTTATTTATTTCCTATATGTTAATCAATTCGTATCAATTAGTAAACTGGATACTTATTATGTGACATATATTTTTGGCATGTATGTACCAGTTGATCATCTATGCCGTTGTTTGTTGTATGGTGTTCGTTAAAGTAAATCAAGTGCTTGTTGCTGTGAAAAAGGCGGTCATCAAGATGGCGAGGCCGGTTATCCACTCGGCTGATGGGTCAGCAACTCGGTGACGCAATGGCTCGTCTACACGGTTGAAGGCACAAGCACACTAGTGACGCTTCGAGTCACTTAGTATTGAAAGCCACTCGTTGACTCGACAACATGGCTAATCGACGAATCGGCGTGAATCACGACGGCCGATGAGTGCTACTGCACGTGATTAACCAATCAACACGATCATCTTGCCAAGTTGCTCCAAAATTGAAGGAATTCGGATCGAGTACACATCAGGGATGTTTTCTGTTCATCTTTAATCTTCCATGTTATTTTATTATTTACACATTATACCCATTGGTCTGGTTATTTAAATCTCATCATGTTTCATGGTTTCTTTTGCATGGACGTGTGTGACATGGAGTTCATACTTTGGGTCGTGTTGGAGACTTGGGGGGTTGACTTGGCCACTTGGCCGATGATCTAACTATTCAACCAATGACTTGGCACTTTGATGTTCCAACAACTTAGCTATTTGACGACTCAATTAATCACTCGGCGAGGCGACATGGTGATTGGGTTACTCGCATCGACAATCAAGCCGCATGCTCGGGGGCTTGTCTATGGCTTGCATATGGCTCATCTACAATTCGTCTACTATCACAAATTATCTCATTGATATCACTCAGTCATGGAGTGCGGAGTCCATGGATCACTCGCCCACGGAGCGCCGAGTCATTAGATCACTCGGACATGATCAACTACTCATGGTTTCTGGAATTTCGATCCCTCGGACCTTTTGAGCTGTTATGTCAGGGGCTCGTCTTTAGCTCGATGGATATTAAGCAGCTATTTTATAATTTCAGTTTTATTCATCTAATTAAAGGCCGTAGGTTCTTTAACTTATCGATGATTTCTTTCTGCATAATCTTGATGCATTAGACTCTCGGTATTACCTTAACTTGCATATGCTTCATAGAGTGAGTTCTTAGTCTCCATAGTTCATATCGTTTGTTGAGGACCGAGGCGGCTTTTTACCTTGACTCACATGTTCATCCGTGTGAGTTCTTAGTCTCCATGCTTCATGTTGAATATTAAGGAAGTCGTTTAGTAGTATTGGTACTTGATATATACTGGTTGTGAGAGTTAGGCTCGAGTTCATACAATACTTAATCACCCAATACAACCCAAGCATCTATTTCATTTCTGGCAATGGATCAATATTGTTATTTTATATATGTATCACATATTGAATATATTATTTAATTTATCAGTGTACTACCTATTGAATACATTGTTGGTTTTATCAATGTATTATCTTTTGAGTACATTGTTTGTTTTATATACGTATTACTTATTGAATACATTATTTGTTTCATCAATATATTATTTATTGAATACATTATTTTCATCAATTATAGTAGATATATCAACTGGAGCTATTTTATTGACATCACTCGGTCCATCGACTCTCGGTCTCGCGCATGCACACTTTCCTAATGGCTTCTATATGTGCAACAGGAGCAAAGGTTTCACCATAGCCTAAGCCCTCCACTTGACCAAAACCCTGGAAAACAAGCCTAGCCTTGTTTCTAACAACCTCACGATCTTCCCCATGCTTGCTTTCAAAAACCCATTTGGTTCCTATGACATTGACACCAACAGAAGGCTCTACTAGGGTCCATACTTCGTTTCTTTCAAAGTTCTCTAACTCCTCTTGCATGGCATTAACCCAATGTTCATCTGATAGTACGTGTCCAACATCCTGAGGTTCAAAGGTGGCAACAAATAGAGAATTGGTAAAGCAGGCAAGATGTGTAGACCTTGACCTTGTTGTTCTCTAATAGAGATTACCAATCATTTGTTGAGGTGGATGTTGATGCTGAATGTGGTGAGGAGCCTCTCTCTCAGAGCATACCACTGCTTCAACCACAGCTGGAGCTGGCTCGGCAGCTGCTAAGGTCGATGTAGAAGCTTCTGGACCATCTGCTAGAGTGGTGGAAGTAGCAAGAACAAGCTCGGATGTGGGATGGAATGACTCATGATCTTCATCATCCAAGCCCTTTAAGTCCTCTTCTACAAAGATGCTCTCCCCCATCCCCTTGGTACATGCAGTCTCAATCACATTGCTTACACAGGAGCTTGACTCATCAAAGGTTACATCGCAGGATTCTACCATGGTGTTAGTTTCCAAATTTAAAACTTTGTAGGAATGACCATGAAGGTGTAGCCAAGAAAGATGCCATCAAAAGATCTTGACTCAAACTTATCAAGGTTACCACGCTTGAGAATGAAGCACTTGCAACCAAAGGCAAGCAAATGAGAAACAGATGGCTTCCACCCAAGACGTATCTCATAGGAGGTCCCATTAAGAATTGAGCGCAAGAAAATCCTATTGGAAACATAGCAAGACGTGCCAATGGCCTTAGCATAGAACTGCCTCAGAGTCCTATGCTCAACGAGCATCGTTCAGGCCATTTCCTCCAAGGTTTTATTCTTTCTTTTGACCACAACATTCTACTGGGGGACACGTGGTGCTGAAAACTGATGCTCAATACCAAGCTCAAGACAGAAAGCATCAAAAGAGGAATTCTTGAACTCGGTGCCATTATCACTACGGATTGCTCGTAATGCACCAGAGAGTTCCTTGAAGAACCTCAAAGCTAATCTCTAAAAGTGATGAAACACTTCATCCTTGCTCTCAATAAAGTAAACCCAAGAGTAGTGAGAGTAGTCGTCAACAATCACAAGAACATACCACTTCCACCCGCCGAACGAAACCGAGAAGGACCAACAGTGTCCATGTGAAGCAACTCTCCAGGGCATTCAGTCATCACCAAATTAATTGGTGGATGAGAAGCGGCAATCATTTTCCCATGACGACAATGAGCACAAACCAAATCCATATCAAACATGAGCTTAGGCAATCCTCGGATCAAACCTAGGCCACTCAAGCGACAAAGCAAGTCAAAGCTCATGTGACCTAGTCTCCTATGTCATTTCCAGGGCTCAGAAGAAGATTGAGCAAACAAGCACTTATGCGAACCAGGGGAAATAGCAAAATCAGCCTAAAAAACTTTCCCAATGCTAGAAATCCCACAAACTAAGGACCCATTCGAATCAAGAACACAAGAAGTATTTTTTCTTAAAGCACACTTCCAAACCGACATCAAGCATCTGAGAGACAGAGAAGAGATTGTACCTGAGATGGTCAATCAAACCAACATCCTTGAGAGTGAATTTTTCATTTACCTTTACTGCGCCTCTTGGCTTCACTCTCCCTCTCTTGTCATATCCAAAGGGCACATACTCCCGGTGCTTCAAGGGAGTGAGGCTGGAGAACCATTTTGCATCTTCAGTCATGTGACATGAACACCCGGAGTCTATGAACCATTTCTTCTCCAAACCTGCTGCCTACAAAGAACGAGAAGGAAAAGTCGATGGCTCAGTGCTAGGGTTAGTAAAAAAACATTTGGGAATCCAGCACTTCACCATACAACCGGTAGTAGTCATCATAGTTCTTTGCATATTATCATTGGAACGCATGGGACGAGAACCACGATGGGGAAAATGTGGCCCGTCAAAGTGTCTCGACTCAAACCTAGGGTTGTGAGGACAAAAATCATCTGTGTGAAAGCCAAATCCACGCAAGAGACACTCACCACAATGGGGAAAACGTGGGGTGCCAAAATGCTACTGCACAAAGCCTCTGTTTTGTGAGGGATGACCCTGTCCACTATAGGCATGAGAAAAAGAGCGAGACTGAAAGTCAACAAAATGATCATGATGCACATTTCTAGTTAACTCAACTTGCATCCACTCAGTCCTCTTATGCCTATAACAGTACTGATTGTCGATGCTCAAGACCGGCAGTAAATATATAGGGCTACGTCGAGACCAAAAACTATGATGGTTACACAAGACGCCAAATTATACCGGTTCGGGCCCTCTTAATGAGAGTAAAAACCCTACGTCCTGTGTTCTGTATTGTATTGATTGTCATGAGATGTTCTCTCTCTCTCTCTCTCTCTCTCTCTCTCTCTCTCTCTCTCTCTCTCTCTCTCTCTCTGTCCCCGATGGGGGGTACCCTGCCACCTTATATATCCGGTCGGTAGGAGGGTTCAGGCAGAGTCCTAGTCGTACTCTACAAGGATTCTATATGGCAAGTCTAATCTTTCTTGTCTTGCACTCCAAGCCGAGTCGGTCGGCTTCCTTGTTGATGAAGTACCCGATCGTCCACCGACTTAGCCTTGTATGAGGATACCCGTAAAGCAAGTATCCCACAGCAGCCACCGAGTGCTTTCTAATTTTGAGCTTTAATTCTCCGAATGATCTAAAGATCATAAATTAGGAAGACCTCGTTAAAGAAGTTTCTGATAGATCTGGTGCACCGGTCAGGTGCACCTGATCAGGTCTAGCCCCCGACTCTTGTATAATTTGGAGACTAACAAATAATGCAAGAGTCTAATTGTATTAGCTCTTATTAATTTGTTTATAGATATTCAAACCATCAAGTTTGAATCTTTTAGACCTTTGTTCATCAAACCCTTGGGTCCTATTGCTAAGTGACCACTTTGCCGACCGATCATCAAACCGGCCAAGTGGCACATATTATTTTTGAGTGATGGGTTGGTCAGAATTTTACGACTCTAGTCATATTCAGTATTAAGCTAAATGACTTTAGTCATAATATAGCTTTTCCCTAATTCCAATCACCCGTTTAAGTCCAAATTTGGTAATTTTGGTTATTTGACTTTAGTCAGTACCAAAACCTTTGAACTTGTAACCATATGACCATCAAGTCCTTTGCCACATATTCATCCAATCACATAGATATGGTGAAATAATTCTCGGGTACTTCTCATCAAAGAAGCCCCCGAGTCTCATTTTTCCTGGTTTGTAACCCTAATGGGCTTAAGCCCTTAATTAACCTTTAAGTTAATATTAAGGTTGCACTACAGTACGGTCCACCCCGGCCCATGGGACCCTTAGGTCAAAAAAGACAAGGGTATAAAAGGCTGCACCAGGTTGACCCTCAGTCCACGTCGTATTTGCACGTGAACTCTTTGTCTTCCTTGCGCCTTCTCTGCTCTCGCGACTCCTCTATTTTTCCGGCTAGGGTTAGCTTTCTCGCTTCCGGCCGCCACAGATCCCGTCGCGTTTAGCCCCCGAGCTTTGGCAAAGTTTCTCAAACTCCTCCACCACGTCCAATCCTGTTCGTGATGGGTCGCAAGAGGACTTCCGTTTCAATCCCAGCTTCTTTCGTCGCCGCCGCCGCCGCGTCGTCCTCGTCGGAGGTCTACATCCCGGAGCAACTTCAGGAGTTCTCGAAGAGCAGCCTTTCTCAGGCTGACATGAACAAAATGGTGGTGGATGGCGTCCTTCTAGAGCTGGCTCGGATCGACTGGAAGGTACCTCGCGAATCCTACCCCATCCCCATTCACCAGCAGATCATAGTGTTTCGCTCATTCTTTGAGCATGGCTTTGGAGTTCCCTGCTGCAGTTTTTTGCGTGGGCTCCTTTTTTTTTATGGGATTGAGCTTGTCAACCTCAATCCCAACTCCATTCTTCATATTGCCATCTTCGTACATTTGTGTGAAGCTTTTCTTGGCACTCTCCCCCATTTCGATCTCTTCTGCCATCTGTTTATCCTCCGACCGCTGCCAACCAAGGATAACCAAGTGGCCATAGGCGGAGTCGGCGTCCAGTTACGCAAGGAGGCCTACATCAATGTCCCATTGAAGACCGGAAACAAGAATTGGAAGGATGAGTGGTTCTATTGTGACAACCATCCCCCTGTTCTTGCCGACTTCACTGTTGCAAAGGCTATTCCCCAAGCACATTGGATAGAGAGGCCCGATCCGACCGATCCTCAAGTGGTTGCTCTACTCAAGAAAATTGCTGGTCTGAACGCTGAAGGCGTCGATGGCATCACAGTCGTCAAAAGCTTTATCATCGGACGAGTTCAGCCCCTGAAGCTTCAATGTCACCCGGCCTAGGACTATGTTGATGAGAATGAGACAGGGGAAATGCCGGACCCACCGATTGGTGAACTCTACCGAAGACGCTTGTCGAAGATGTTTGAAGGGGATATCCTTCAGGACCATTCTTTGGTCAAAAAGGCATATAACAAGGGCACAATGCGAGTCCGAGTAAGCCCCAGTCTGCCTTTAGCTATCCCTTGTTATCCTATCTTGATGTTGTACTCAATGTTTTGTTCTTCATGCAGGTGCTGGATATTTATGTATCTCATCCCCCGCTCCCTCAGACCGATACTGAGGGACCTGATTATGTCAAAAGGACACCGCTGACCGGCGCTGGGGGTTCAAGTTCCTCCGCAGGCGCTCGGCCAGTCAGCATCACTCCCGTCGTTACTCTGGCCTCCCCTGACAAGCTCTAGAAGCGGACTATCGGGCGCAGACGCCAATATGTGGGGGACCAGGACAAAAATGAAGAAATAACTGCCGTAGATGCTGGTCAACCTGCTCCTGCAACCTCCAACCGACATTCAGACCGACTGGAGCCCCCGAGCCCAACTCAGAGGTCAATGGAAGAGGTGGTGCAGACTAACAAGACTGACCAGCCCTCTCAAAAGAGGAAGAAGACTGATTTTCAGTCGACTTCTTCAAAGAAGAGGCTATGTCGGATCAAGCTCAAGAAGGCTCCTAGGTTTAATCTTTAAACCCTATACTCCTTGTCTCTTATTGCTGATCTCAACATTTCCTGATCTCTTCCTTCTATGTTTTTTTTTTGGCAGTCGGACAAGTGATTCTCAGAGTGCTCAGGGATCCGAGGATACTCGGTCTGAGCTCCCACCTCGTCCGACTGGTGTGGCCCATTCGGTTGGCAAGTCTTCAAACACGCCGACCGAAGTGAATAAACCGTTTGAAAAGACGGTTCCTGCCTCCACTCCCGAGCCTCTCCCTCAGACCACTTCAACTAATGTCTCTTTGCCTCTTGACAAAGTTAAAAGGACTCTTCCTGCAGATATGCTTGGTCGGCCTGAGGTGGAGGATGTGGTGATTTTGCACCAACACCGGGAGTCCAGCAAGGTAACTCAATATTATGCTTTTACCTTGCTTCACTCTCATCTTTTAGCTCATTTATCTTCTGTATATCAGAAAGTGTATGCTCTTGTGGAGTGAAAGCAGGCTAGAGTGGAATATCTTGAAGCCGAAACTTTCGGTATGTCCTTGGTCGCCTAATCTTCTTGTCTTTATGTTTTAGACTAACTTCTTATTCATTGTCTTGCTAGTCATCGGTCAGCAACTCTCCAAGGCCCTAGAGGAAAACAAGAAGTTGTTGGCCGACCGACAAGAGATAAACAAGGTCTTAGACCAAGTTCGTGCAGATCTGGCTGGTACGTTTTCCTACCGTCCATATTTAGGCAATCTGCTGACCACTCTAATGCTAAAAGTTTTACTTTTAGCTTGCGATAAAAAAATCACCGATCTGGAGAAGTTGACTTCCAACCAGCAGAGGTTCGTTGACACCTTGAAGGTTGAGAAGGAAAGCCTCTCCAAATTGGTTGAAGACCAGAAGACCGAGATCACTCGGCTGCAGGAGGAACTGAAGGGGACTGAAGCAAAGATAGAGGAGGCTAAGACTGTCTCCAAATCCTTCAAATGTAAACTTGCCAGTAAGCCTTCGACTTCATCCTTCTGATTGATTCTTCTGTTGATCATACTGACCAATAATTATTATTTGCAGCTCTATCTTACGCCACCCAGAAAGCAATGAACTATGTTCATGCTAACCGAGTGGAGCAGACCGGTCACTCTCTGGACTACTTGCTGGAGCATGCATCAGAAGCCATTGCTTATAACACTCGGTGAGTGGCGATCGAAGCCGGGAGTCAAGTGCTGGTGATTTGCCAATCCTTGTCTCCTGCTCTGCCATTGGACAAGATCAAAGAGGGCTTTAACCCCGACCTGACCGACGACCAATGTCAGTTGCTCCTGGATTCCATGCTAGAGACTTCCCAGGCCTTGGTCAAAAATATAGAAATCAATCCGACCGTGCTGACTCCTCCAGCAACTCCAGAGGTCGAACTTCGGGCTGACTCTTCCTCTCCTTCAAAGGAGATATAATCCTGTAATAGTGTAAAACATTAGTAGTGTTTTAGTAATGATACTTGTATATAAACTAATCTTATGCTTTTATAGCTTTAGAGGTTTGACAAAAATATCATTGACATGTTTCTATCAAGAGAAACAAAGATTGCATCAGTCTGCCATAACATATTAGGTTGTAACCCGTAACCGCGTAACAAACAGAATCGACCAATCGACACATGACCTCTGACACTTTTGGCTCTGGGTTTAGTGTAGTGGTAGTCTGATGTGCAGCACAAAGTATTTAACCATGATGTATAAGCGTAAGACCAAAATAATAAAGACCAAAACTCAAGATCTCATGATAATAAGTCGGTCAAAAAATAGGCCAAAACCAAAATATGGTTAGACCAAGATGGGACATTATTGCTAGACCCCTGGCTCGATTGTTTAATAAAATAAATTAAGGAATCGAGACAATATAGAATGAAAATCATTAGAAAATCTTTCATTAAAAAAGACCGAAGTTTCATTCATAAATAATGTATAAATACACAAAATAATAGCTAAGTATAGAAACGACGTAGCTGATTTATTTTCCAGGAGTTTGGAATATCATCGCCGTCTTCATACACCAGTTGGTAAGCCCCCGGGCGAGTGAGTTCCTTCACTACGTACGGTCCTTCCCACTTTAGAGAGAGCTTATGCTGATTATTTGTCGATTGCACTCGGTGAAGCACTAGGTCTCGAACTTGAAAGTGGCGACTGCGGACATTCCTATCATAATAATGATGCAAGCCTTGTTGGTAGAGTGCCGACCAAAACAGAGCGTGATCACGCAACTCCTCTGCCGCAATCAAATCAATCTCTCGGTTCTCCTCAGAAAGCTTTTCATCGTACACTTGAACTCATGCCAAGACAAGACTAACCTCAGTCGGTAGCATAGCTTCTGAGCCATAGACCAATGAAAAAGGTGACTGTCCAGTAGCCCGACTGATGTTTGTTCGAAGCCCCCAAAGGACAGAAGGCAACTCTTTGACCCACCAACCGGCATAAGGTTTGAATCTGTCAAATATCCACGACTTTAATCCTTGAAGAATTATACCATTGGCCCGTTCGACCTGCCCATTGCTTTTTGGATGAGCCACTGATGCAAAGTGGATCTTTATTCCCATCTCATCGGCAAAGTCCCGGAACTCCATTGAAGTGAATTGAGTGCTATTATCGGTAATGATACCATGAGGAACTCCAAACTGAGTGAATATATCTTTGACAAACTCAATCGCCTTCTTGGATATAATCTTGCCGACCGGCTTCGCTTCAATCCACTTGGTGAATTTGTCGATATCAACAAACAAATGAGTGAACCCGCCTGGCGCTTTCTTGAAAGGACCGACAATATCAAGCCCCCAAACAGCAAAAGGCCAAGTCAATGGTATCATGTGAAGTTGCTATGAAGGCACATGTGTTTGTTGAGCGAAGAATTGACAACCCTCACACTTCCGAACAACTTGGTGTGCATCTTCGACCGCCATGGGCCAATAAAACCCTTACCGGAAAGCTTTGCCGACCAAAGTCCTGGAAGCTGCATGATTGCCACATATTCCCGAATGAATCTCTTCTACCAACTTCTGGCCTTCAGGAATTGAGATGCATTGCATCAAAATGTTGGAACCACCCCTTTTGTAAAGTTGGTCCCCGACCAACAAGTATCCTCGAGATCGGATCTTCAACCTTTGTTGCTCATCAGGATCCGAGGGCAGCGTTCCCTTATCCAAATACTGGATGAGTGGGTCACGCCAGTCGATCTTGGAGACGTTGTCGCCAACCAGATCAGCAACAATACTCATCAACACGTTCGACCGGGGAGAAATTGTTGGGGAATCCAGAACATGTAGGAAAACACCAGGCGGTACTGCAGCCCGAGATGATCCTATCTTGGCTAACTCATCAGTAGCCTGGTTATTATCTCGGAGAACATGTGTGAACTTCAATCCATCAAACTTGTCTTCGAGTTTTCACACTTCTTGGCAATAAGCACTCATGTTATCATCTACACAATTCCAATCCTTGGTGACCTGATTAATGACCAAGGCCGAATCACCAAATATGTCGATGCGCTTAATGCCGAGTGACATAGCTATGCGCAGACCGTGTAGGAGAGCTTCATATTCCACAACATTATTAGATGCGCAAAACATGATTTGAAGGACGTATTGAAGCCTTTCTCCAGTAGGCGAGATAAATACAACTCCCGCACCTACCCCTTGTAATTGAAGGGAACCATCAAAGTACATTTTCCAGTACTCGATATCTTGGGCAGTAGGAGGATTTTGAATCTCTGTCCACTCGGCAATGAATTCAGCTAACGCTTGTCCCTTTATAGCCGACCGAGGCGCGAACGTAATAGTATACTGACCAAGTTTGACTGCCCACTTGGCTATTTTTCCTTCAGCTTCTCGGTTATGTAACACCGTCCCGAGTGCAAAAGAAGTTTGAACTTCAATTGGATGAGCTTGGAAATAGTGCTTCAACTTCCTCGAGGTGATCAATAATGCATATAACAACTTCAAGATCTGCTGGTACCTTGCCTTAGAGGCGCTGAGAACCTCACTCACAAAGTAGACCGGATGCTGTACTTTTTGCACGTGTCCCTCTTCTTCTCGGTCGACTATCAAAATAGTACTCACAACCTGGGTTGTGGCCGAGATATAAAGCTGAAGTTTTTCTCCTGGCTCCAGAGGCACCAACACTGGAATACTGCTGAGATGAATCTTTAATTCGTCAAGTGCCGACTGCTTTTTAAGCAATCGGAAGAGTGGTAACCCCCTAACCCCCAGTCAGGAAATAAAGCGACTCAAGGATGCCATGCATCCGGTCAGCTTCTGAACGTCCCTTTGAGAATTAGGTGGCTTCATATCAAGGATTGCCTTGACTTTATCTAGGTTAGCCTCTATACCTCGTTTCGAAACGATGTAACCGAGTAACTTTCCCGATGGAACCCCAAAAACACACTTTTTAGGATTTAGCTTCATTGAATAATGTCTTAGATTGTCAAAGGTTTCTGCCAGGTTAGAGAGAAGTTCTTCGACTTTTTGAGTCTTGACAACGATGTCGTCAACATACGCTTCAGTGTTCCGACCGATCTGAGTGGCAAGGTAGCGTTGAATACCTCGTTGGTAAGTCACGCCAGCATTTTTCAGACCGAACGGCATAGTGATATAGCAATAGGCGCCGAACAGTGTTATAAAGGAAGTCTTGATCTGATTTTTGACTCTCAGTGGGATCTGGTGCTAGCCTGAATAGGCATCCAGAATGCTTAAAAGCTCACATCCGGCTGTCGAATCTACAATCTGATCAATACGAGGAAGAGCGAAGGGGCCTTTTGGGTAGACCTTGTTGAGATCGGTATAATCAACACACATCCTCCACTCTTTATTCTTTTTAGGTACAAGGACTGGATTTGCTAACCAGTCGGGATGATACACCTCCTTTATAAACTTAGCTTCTAACAATCTAACTATCTCCTTCTTCATAGCGTCCTTGCGGTCTTGCGCAAATCTTCTAAGCCTTTGGCGAACGGGGGTAGCCCCAAGAGGTACCCTTAACACGTGCTCAATCTTTTCCCTAGGAACTCCCGGCATGTCAGATGGTTTCCATGCAAAGATATCCCTATTTTCCTGGAGGAAAAGAGTGAGCGCGAGTTCCTATTTTTCATCAAGGTTGACCCTAGCATAAGTCACCTTATCGGGGTCATCTGGATCGAGCGAGATCTCCTTGGTTTGGATGTCATCGGTCTGGATTTTGTCCTTGGCAGGTTTCTTTGTCAGAACCTCCGCGTCAGTCTGCTCCTCTATGCCGACTGCCTTCTGGATCTCCTTTTGGTCTGACAGCATCAACTGTTTGATAACCATCTCATAACTCTGCACATCACAATCAAAAGAATTCCAAAGATCAGAGTGGAGGGAGATTATTCCGTTCGGGCTTGGCATCTTGAGGGTGAGATACGGATAGTGCGGAACAGCCATAAACCTAGCCATCGCCGGTCGACCGATGATAGCATGGTATGCTGATTCGAAGTCTGCCACCTGGAAGAGGATACGCTCTATCCTAAAGTTATCGCGGGTGCCAAAGGTGACTGGCAGACTAATTTGTCCAATTGGGACTGAAATCTTGCCAGGCACAATCCCATGGAAGGGTGAAGAACTCGGTTGGAGGTCATTGGTTGACAGACCGAGCTCTTGAAGAGTCCTGGTGAAGATTAGGTCCAAACTGCTTCCTCCATCGATGAGTACTCTATTGAACTTCACCTCCTTCATAGTCGCAGCAAGCACCAATGGGTATCGACCTGGTTTTGGTAGATGTTTTGGATGGTCCGACCGATCAAAGGTGATTGGCATCTCAGACCACCTCATGTACTGAGGCGTAGCTGGCTCCATCGAGTTAATCTCTCGAAGCTCTAACTTTTGCTTGCGCTTGGACGTATAGGCATCCGGGCCTCTGAAGATGAAGTTTACTTCTTTGCGGGGCTCCTGGAACTCTCCTGAATCATCCTTGTCATCATTATCCTTGGGCTTGTCTTTGTTGCTGTTGTTGCGCCTCGGGGGATCTTTGGCCACCTTGAGCGCAGCTGTCGCAAAACCCTTTAGATAATAGCAATCCTTTGCTTTGTTGTTTTCCTTGGGGTGCCAAGGGCAAAGGCCACTCAACAACTCATCAGTAGACGGCTGGTTCGTCCGAGGATTCTTCCAAAACCGGTCCACTGTGTTGACAATATTGTCAGGTTTTCTCTTCTTGTCCTTCTTAGAGGACTCAGGCTTGTCCGACCGCTTCTCCTTGCCCTTTCCTCGGATATCATCAAGTGCAGACTCTCCTGATGCATACTTATCAGCAATCTCGAAGCACTCTTGAGCAGTGAGCTTGAGATCATGGTTCCTTCGACCGATTTCCCGGACCAGATCATCACTGTGAATTCCACCCAGGAAGGCAGTAATGATTTGCTGATCGGGGACGTTGGGGATCTCAGTCTTATTAGCGCAAAACTGCTTGATGTAGTCGCGAAGAGGCTCGTCACCCTTCTATTTGATCCGAGTGAGGTCGAAGTGGTTGCCCGGTCGGTTGCAAGTTGCTTGGAAACTTTCTATGAGTTTCCTGTTGAGGTCTCCCCAAGATGTGACTGACTCCTCAGGTAGAGATGTGAGCCGTATCCGAACGACAGGATCTAAGCAGACCGGAAGTTAATTAGCCATTACGTAGGAATCACCTCCAGCCAACCGAATCATCATGCTATAGAGTTGTAGCCATTCTCGGGGGTTGGTTTGTCCATCATATTTTTCGATGGGAACCGGCTTGAATCCTTTCGGCCATCAAGCAATGCGAAGCCGAGGGACGTAAGCCTTGATGCCATCGATCTCGTCATCAGTTGGCGTTGGTGACCACCTTTGTCGGTCTGGGGACGTTGATGGGCAACGACGATGGCGTAGGCTGACATCCTCATCATGATGACGTTGTCGATTGCCATCATTATCGCGCCGATCCCGATCGTCATGTCGATGTCGGTCGTCACGGTTGTCTCTTGGAGGAGGATTCTGACGATCGTCCCGTTGGTTGTCCCGTCGGTCTTCCTGGCAGTTTTCTCTGGAAGGGGGATCTTGGTGATCCTCCTGTCGATCGTCTCGTCGGTCGTCTCATCAGTCTTCCCGGTAGTTTTCTCTGGAAGGGGGATCTTGGTGATCCTCCCGTCGATCGTCCCGTCGGTCTTCCCTGCAGTTTTCTCTGGAAGGGGGATCTTGGTGATCCTCCCTTCGTTCACGATGTTCTTCCTCATAGCGTTGGTTGTACCGAGCGCGCTCCTCATGGTGAGAGTTGATGGTGTCTCGTCCATCACGGATGCTGAGAGAATTTCTCAGGTCTTCACGCCTACGCTGTCCCTGAGGAGATGCATGGCTAGAACTTGCGACCGACTAAGACTTTGCAGCATCTTGCGTTGCTGCAGCCTTGAGCATAGCCACCACCTTATGCATAGCAGGAGTCTGATAGTGGGCATCAACCATTAAAGTGTCAAGCAATGTCTTGGCCCCGGTGATGTTGTTCTGTGGGGTGTGGTAGACCTTAACACCATCGAGATCCAGTCGGCGTGCGTTGCATGATCCACGCGACCCTCTTGGTCGACGGCGGTGACCGACCGATAATTCATCAGCTGGCGGGTTATCATCCTGTCGGCCTCCTTCGACCAGCTGGTTTTGACGACCACCGGCTAGATTCCCTTCTTCTTCGGCATCTGGATCCTCATCCTGGTTTCCAGCAGCAGGATCTACTATATCCACCATGTTGACTGTATGGGGATATGAGTAGGTCGATCTGACCGTGTCCTCATCAAAAGACCGATCTGATGTCGAGTCATATCCGAAGGAAGAGTCTTCCTGCTCAGATCCGAGTGGGATCAATGCAGGGATAATGTCAGACGGACTCGGTGATCGCGCCATGGGGCTGGCTGTGGTCGAGTCTGATCTGTAGTTGTTCAGACCTAGGGCTCCATTGTCGCCGACCATGAAATCGAGCGATCCAAAGGAGATCTTGAAGTCCGGTGAGTATTGGATGATGGGAAGTTCAGCCATCATAATCGACGGAGAATCCCGGCGACCCTTGACCCCTTCCTGGCGCGCCAACTGTCGATGCTCAAGACCGGCAGTAAATATATAGGGCTACACCGAGACCAAGAACTACAATGGTTACACAAGACGCCAAATTATACAGGTTCGGGCCCTCTCAATGAGAGTAAAAACCCTACGTCATGTGTTCTATATTGTATTGATTGTCACGAGATGTTGTCTCTCTCTCTCTCTCTCTCTCTCTCTCTCTCTCTCTCTCTCTCTCTGTTCCCGATGGGGGTACCCTGCCGCCTTATATATCCGATCGGCAGGGGGGTTCAGGCAGAGTCCTAGTCGTACTCTACAAGGATTCTATATGGCAAGTCTAATCTTTCTTGTCTTGCACTCCAAGCCGAGTCGGTCGGCTTCCTTGTTGATAAAGTACCCGGTCGGCCACCGACTTAGCCTTGTATGAGGATACCCGTAAAGCAAGTATCCCACACTCATCCAAGTGACCCTTACCACCGTAGACCATGCAAATGTAAACAATCTCATGTTTAGGCTTTGTTTGCACAGGAGGCTTGGGTTTTGGCTTCTCTGTTTGCTTTGGGTTGAAGGAAGGTTTGGGGTTTGGTGGATAGTATGTGTCAATGGGTTTGATGGTTGTTCCTCATCCTTGTAGATAGAGCTTGGCAAAAACTTACCCACATTCTCTCTCTCCTTGTCACACCTCTCAAATCCCAAGCCCAAGTTGTAGGTTTTCTAGCACTTTCTTTGACCCTTTCAAAGTCACTCTCAATCATCTCCTCACTCACTAGGGTTCTTTGGAGCCTAGAAACAAGATAGTCATTTTCCTGGACTAGGACTTTGGTTTCCTTCCTAGTGATTACTAGCTTATCCTTAAAAGACACACACTTCACATGGTAGTGGGAGAACTTTAGAGCGAGTCTCAATTAACATCTTGGACTCGAGCTCTTTGACTTTGAGGGTTTGAGCTTCCAACTCACTAGTGAGCTTGGGGAACTTCTGACATGCACCCAAAAGAGTTGGTCTAGCCTTGAATTCATCAAGCTCTTTAAGGGCACTCTCAAGCTGACTGGTAACTGGAGCATGCACACTTTCCCTCTGTGTAAGATCATTCATCACAACTTGACAAGACTCACACTCTGCAACAATGTCATCTTTAGCAAGCTTAGACCTAAGCGAAGTGATTTCATACTCAGCACTCTCCAACTTAGACTTAACCTCTCTATTCTCACGTATAGCACTGTGAAGCCTATCATCTTGCATGAGAAAAACATCGCAAAAGTGATCAAGTTTAGAAGAGAGCTCATCAAGAGTGGGAGGTACCTTACTTTTGTCGGAGTCAGTGCCAAAGTTGGTGTCATGGTCGTTCTTTGCATGAAGCAAAGCCAAGTGAAGTCATCCTTCATCCTGACTCATGGCTTCTGAACCTCCTCCTCAGAGCTTGTAAGGCCATCGCTTGATGTGAGGTCGACATTGCTCAAGGAGACAACGCAGGCCCGTGCAATGGCCTTGGCGAACTTCTTGGAGTCCTTGCATCGCTTGTAGGAGTGGTTCTTCATCTTCTTGAAGTCTTCAGTATAGTTGTCGTGGTACCCAACCTTCTTCTTCTTCTTGGGACAGTCAGCAATGAAGTATCCAGGGTCACCACACTCGAAGCAGATTCTTGGACCACCTCCTCTTCTCTCCTTCCGATTGTTGTAGAACTTCCTAAACTTCCTTGTGAGCAAGGACAACTCCTCTTCAGGAATGCACTCCATCTGTTCATCGGAAGCTGCAACAAGATAAGAAAGAGCAAACTCCAAAGAAGACTTGTCAAGTGAGGAGTTAGTTCCATAAGAAGCACCACTGTGACTACCCTTTTTAGAGCTAGAAAGCAAAGCCATGCTAGAAGCAGGATTAACATGATTAGGACGAGATTTCCTAGACAGTTCATGAGATTTCAGGTTGCTATATAGTTGCTCACAGTTCAAGGTATTGCAGTTAGCAGTTTATTCTAGAGCAGCAATTGCTTGGCTCCATCATTATCATTATACACAAGGTTACCACAAGCCCGCAAGTTGCACACAATGGCCTTAAACCTACAAAATGTGTCATCTAGTGACTCGCCAGGTTTTTCTGCAAAGGTTTTGTACTATCTATTGCAAGAATCCTTACGCATAGACTTGACTTGATTGGTACCCTCATAGTACATGTAAAGCTTTTCCCAAATGGCATGTGTAGTATCAAGATGAGTCACACGATCATGTTCATTCCTACCTAGAGTAGAAAGCAGGATATTGACAGCTTAGGAGTTGTTCTCATACCTGATTAACTCACTTGATGATCCAGTGTGGAGATCTTGTGGTATAGGATACTCCTGCTCAACAATTTCCCAAATTACGTGTCCTTGGCTTAAGAGATAAGCCTTGGCCCGTGACTTCCAGTAGGGAAAGTCCTCTCCATCAAACATCCGGAGCTTGACCGCACGCTTCTCCATGTCTCCTTCGGATCACAAAGCCGGTGAAGGTCAACTAGTGATCAAACCAGCTCTGATATCAATTAAAGGACCAAGAAGGCGACCAGAGGAGGGGGGTGAATGGGAGCCAATTAAAATTCTTCTGAACAACTTGGCCTATATCCCAAATACAACCAGAACCAACCTTTGAAAGTATCACCAAGGCCACACACACCAACTTATGATGTGCTAACCCTAGGAGTGACTCACACCAGCAGAAGAACTAGAGAGAAGCAAAGGAGAACAACACTCGAACCGGTCTAAAAACAAACTAGAAACAAGTTACTAGATGACACTATCGGCAGTGCCGATCAGGTCCATCGGCAGTGTCGATGCGGGGTCCGGACCAGAGAACAGAAAAAGGATTCGGGATTAGGCAAAACTTGATCATAACCTAATCAAACAAACTCCAAATAATGTGATTTTTGAACAAGTCAATCCTCAACACATCACGACCCTAATCCTAGAAGATCCACTCAATTGGCATAAGGAATCATCATGAATTTCAGATCTAGTGCCAATAACACCAAAAAGAGGAAACTTGAGAAATCTTTCAAATTAAAGATGCTAGAGATATGGATTCGGCCAAGGGCCTATGGGGATTGTTCTAGCTCATCATAGCACCAAGATCCCCCAAAAAAATCGCCCAAAAACTTGACTAAAAGTGAGATAAAAAATTCCCATGAAAATATCTCCAAAAATAGGGAAAAAGAGAAATTCGGGATTTAGGGAGAAAGGAAGACCTTGAGCACGAAAATAACTCTCATATCATGGAAACATGCTTAGAAAATCCATAGGTACAAAGCTAGGAAGCCACCCTCTTCCTCCAACTATTTGGAAGAGAAAGAGATGTCTCTCACACACCCTCTCCTCTCCTCTATTACATGAAGACCTCTCCTAGCACTTTGAATAAAGACCTAAGGCATGGCTAAGGGAAAGAGAGGCACCTCTTCCACCAGCCCTACCGCTTATATAGTCCTAGGGGTCGTCCTAAAGACCATCCTACCCCTTACCTATAAAACACTGCCACCTACCATCAAGGGCAAAACCATCCATCTTTCTCTTCATCGCCCAAACGCCCACGGGCCCTTCACGACTTTGCTTTGCCTTGAAGCAAGCTCTGTGATGGTGCCACATGCACCACCAACCACCACACCACCAGTTTTGAGGCCTAAACAGGGAAAGCGCCTTGCACGCTTCTCAAAGCATGACTTCATGCTCACTTCCACCAAAGCAAGACTTCACGATCTTGACGCATGTTACCTTGTCCTGTGATTCTCCTCGTCGGCAAGTCTCTCCCGCCTCTGGTCCATTGGAAGCCTCTACTTGCACCGATACTCGATCACCTTGGACTTGGTCAACTCCGCCGTCTTGATCACCACCCGCGGTTTTCAGGCTCAACCGTGAAAGCGTATGTGTTTCTTGCCCTCCACGTGTACGATGTGGATCACCCTTGACTTCCTCCAGCCGCCCGATCGTCTAGCCCTAAGTCTCCTACTTGTGCCCGATCCTCTCGATGTTGACCGCCAAGTTGACTCCAGTGACCTACACATCATGAGACAAGAAAACACATTTTCCATCTCCTGCAACTTCACCAATATCTTCACCAACTCTGGTTAGTCAAAACCATGACATGCACAAACCCATGCAATCCCCAAATTCCCGCATTTCAACTCAAACACCAAACTCAACCAATGTTAGTTACTCATCACATATTGCAAACCATGGCACATATCCACATGGTTTCTCAATTTGAGACATTACTCAATGAAGCTGAATCCTAAAAAGTGCATTTCGGGGGTTCCTTCGGGAAAGCTACTTGGTTACATCATTTCAAAATGAGGTATAGAGGCTAACCTGGATAAAATCAAGGTGATCCTTGATATAAGGCCACCTAATTCTCAAAGGGACATTTAGAAGCTGACCGGATGTATGGCATGCTTGAGTCGCTTTATTTCCCTCCGAGAGGTCAGGGGGCTACCGCTCTTTAAACTGCTCAAGAAGTAGTATAACTTCGTATGGGCAGACGAGGCACAATCGGTGTTGAATGAGTTGAAGGTCCACCTCAGCAATATTCCAGTCTTGGTGCCTCTGGAGCCAGGAGAAAAGCTTCAACTCTACATATTGGCCATAACTCAAGTTCTGAGTACCGTTTTAACGGTCGACCGAGAGGAAGAGGGTCATGTACAGTAAATACAACACCCGGTCTACTTCATTAGTGAGGTTCTTGGTGCTTCTAAAACACGATACCATCAGATCTTGAAGCTGCTATACGCACTTCTAATCACCTCAAGGAAGTTGAAGCATTATTTTCAAGATCATCTAATTGAAGTTAAACATCCTTTGCACTCAGCGTAGTTCTTCATGACCGAGAAGTTGAAGGAAAAATTTGCTAAGTGGGTGGTTGATGAGAACATCACTCCTAAGGATACATGCAACACTCCTCCAATTCTGGACTTGCAAGGTCCAATGACTAGAGCTCGTGCACGATGACTAAATTTAGAGGTGAGCTCGTTCCTACGTTCTTCATTATATTGTAATTAGGAGATGATGGAAGAAGGACTTGGAGACGTGGAGGACCAGCAAGGACGTGGAAGCCAAGGTGGAGGCCCAACCAAAACCGACTTCGAGTCTGTTTCGGGGCTCAGGACCAGTCTGCACTAAAACGGAGGCCCAGGACGCATACGGACTCAAATTTGGACGTTCTACATATGCACGGAAAGATAAGAAGAAGACCTTTCCAATGTCTCTTGTCTCATATCAAAATTCATCCGGAGTAATCGGGAATTGTTGAAACAAGAGAGGATCCAGAATCTGTTTCGGTGCTGCCTCGCCCGTTTTTGGCCTTTGGGCTTTGTATCTAGTTGAGCCCAATTAGGGGCACATTCAGAGGGTCTTGCACGACCCTAGGGTCTTCAATACAGCTGCCACCACACCATTAGGGTTTGGGGTTTGCTTAGATTATTCTGTTCATAACAGTTTCACCGTCATCATGGTTTGTGAGACCCCAACTTCGTGAGATTCATAATACATCTGCAATTGTGTTGCATCCTTCTTTGTTCTTGCTTGTGTTCTTGATTCACAGGCAGGGATTAGCCTTCTTGGTGAGGTCAATCATTTTAGGACAGTTGATAACCAGAGGAGACATCGTGCTACGATTGCTGGGTTTAGAACGTGTTGTTCTGAAGCCGGATCGATTTGTGTGTCGCCTCCGACCAAATCAACATATCCAGAACCTTTTGGAAGATCGGGAACCCTTGTCCACATCAAGTGGTAATCAGAGCTTTAGGTGCACCGTCAGGTTCGCACTACCCTTAGTTAATTTTGTTTTGTGTTCATCCTATCGTCCATAGAAAAGCCCAAAAAAATTTTCCCTCCGCCCATAACCACGTGTTTAGCCTTTGCATATTTCAATTTCAGAGTCTGTAGTGTTGAGTTTGTGCCATAGTTCTTGTTTAGTTGCTGGTTTAGTTTCTGTTTTTGTCATCAGTAGTGTTTCCCTTGCAACCCCAGCCGCCATCCCCTTCACCATCCTCTGTTTTGTTGGCTTTTTATGCTAGAGTTGATTGACCGACACACCTAGCCTAGTCCCACCCTAATCCCACCCTAAACACACCATCAACACCCCAGACCAATCCCCACAAATTCCACTTTCCATTGCCTCCATGCCACCAAAAAAAATCCTACCTGATTCCAAACCCGACCCCAAACCCGACTCGGGTTTCTGGAAAACCGACTCCGACCCCCTTTCGGTAAAACGGGTATAACATTTCGCTCAGTTGTCCGTTTTGGCTGAAAATTTTATAGGAGATTCTTGACTCAAAGTTGAGCATACCTACACTAAGCTATGCTCTGTGTGCCCTCATCAAAAAATTCAAAAAAAAAATCGGGAAGATAAAGAAAAAATTGATTTAAGTTTAAACCCAACATTTTCTACAACTTCATGATTTTCTGTAGGCCACATCCTACCTCTATTTGAGCTGAAATTTTCTGTGGATTCTCCCCCATTGTTGGTGAGTTGGAGAAAAATATCAATAAAATAAAATAAAAAAAATAAATTTGGGATTTCTACTAGTGCTACATCTAGCCCCCTGAAATTTCTGGATTTGGCTATTTTGCACTTAGCCCCCTGTTATCGCCTGTGTGTGTTTGTCTCCTTGTTTCTACTTTGCTATCAATACTGTTCTAGGACATATTTAGACCAGCAACTAGGGACAAGTTACTTGGGCACTTATTCAGCTTTACTATCTGTTTTTGATTTGTGTACCACTCACATATATATATTTGGCCTTCCTAGCTCTACATATTTCTTCTGGACAACACACAGGTTATTTTGTGACCCTTGCAATTGTGGAACACATCTCTCTGGTATTCTTTTCTTTGCTTTTCAAAACTTTGTAAGAGCTTTGTAAGGAGTCTCCTTTTGCTGTGTTGAGAGGCACCACTGCTTAGCTGTTTTGTAGGGATAACCTTCATTGTTTGTTTCCTGTTTTGGTGTTTGTGATGGCAGGAAGTGACGAAGGAGAGATGGCTTCACCCTCACAATTTGCTGAGTGTGTGAGCCAAGAGCAGCTCCAGAATGCTTTGCAGGCTGCTCAGAGTGATTTGGCAGAGATGATCACCAAAGCCGTTACTAATGCGGTCAGCAAGCTTTACATTGAAGAAAGCATCGAGCGGTTGGAGAAGCAGATCTCTAAGTTAACCAATCAGGTTGTTGTGTTGGAGACCGCTCCCAAAACCAATGATACGAACACCAATAACAACAACGACGATGTTGAAGACGTCCATGATGAAGACACAGTGTATAAGGCTGATGGCACCATGGATAGGTCAGCTACAAGGACCGCATGATTATGACGTCGTTTGCAACATAATACTCAAGGTATGGGTGGGTTCCATAACTACAATCGTCGTCCACACGATAACGATGCTCCAGATGACCCATATGCTAAAATTAAGTTTTCAATTCCTTCATTTTTGGGTCAGTATGATGGTGATGTTTATCTTGATTGGGAGATGACTATAGAACAAAAAATTATTGCCCACCTTGTTCCTAAACAACATAGAGTTAGACAAGCTACTAGTGAGTTTAAGGACTTTGCTATTGTTTGGTGGAGTGGTCTAGCTGCTGAAACTGATTTGCCTACTACTTGGGAAGAACATAAGGTAGCAATGCGTGATCATTTTGTTCCCCCTTCTTTTTATAGAGAGATTCGTAATAAACTATAGCATTTAGAACAAGGAGATAAAACTGTTCAGGAGTACTTTACTGAGCTTCAGAAGGGTTTGATTCGTTGTGCTGTAGTTGAAAAAGTAGAGGATCAGATTTGTCGCTTTTATTCTAGTTTAAGAAAAGAAATTCAAGACATCCTTGATTATAAAGAATATTATACCCTCACCTAGTGTTTCCGGTATGCTATGCTTGCAGAGAAAGAATCACAGGGACTTTTCCAGGCTTTTGAGGAGTACAGCAAGTCAAGGAACTCCTACCCCCCACGCTCGACGGGGACTTCGGGGCTGCCAAGGCCATCTTTCCGGCCGCCCCCACCAGCAGCTACCAAGGAAACCAGTGTTGTTTCTGTAGCCCCAAGATCAGCCCCTGCTCCTTCTACACGCTCAGGTAAACCTTCTGTGCAGGTACCAGCTAGTAGTGCCTCCTCTGTTGCTTTGACAGGGCGCACTATAGGGATTTAGTGTCACCGCTGCCATGGACTTGGTCATGTGCAGAAAGATTGTCCAAGTAGGCGGGCATATGTGGCGACAGACGATGGCGGTTACATGAGCATCTCCGATGTGGAGGATGAGGAGGAGGACGTCGCTGCCACCAGTAGTGACCTCGTCCTTGGAGGCGGAGACACCACGGGATACATGAACATTATTGTTCAACGTGTCCTTAGCACACAAGTTAATCAGCCCGAGACGATGCAGCGCCACAACTTATTCCAAATTTTCTTCGTCATCAAGAACCGCCGAGCACGTGTCATCATTGATGGAGGGAGCTGGAATAACTTGGTGAGTTCTGATGTGGTCAACAAGCTTGCTTTGAGCACATGTCCACATCCACATCCGTACTACATTCAGTGGTTAAACGACTCTGGCAAAGCTAAGGTAATACAAACTTGCAGAGTTCCTTTTTCCATTGGTTCTTATGTGGATTCTGTTGATTATGATGTCGTACCCATGCAAGCATGTTCACTTTTGTTGGGTAGACCTTGGGAATTTGATAATGATGATGTACACCATGGTAGAAGTAATAAGTACACTTTTATGCATAAAGGAACTAAAATTATTTTGTTACCAATGACCCCTGCTGAAATTGTACAAGCTGATTTAGAAAGAGCTGCTAGTTTGAAAAATAAAGGTCCTGAAATTCAATAACCTGTTAATTCTAATTCTACACCTAGTAATGTTAATGATTCTTCAAGTTCTAAGGGTGCTGGAATTAAATTACAAGGTCGTTCATGTCTTGCAACAAAATCTGAGCTTGCTAAAATTTCTAATAATGATGATATTTGCTATGCTTTGATATGCAAAGAAGCTTTGTTTTCGCTTGCTGATATTGCTTCTAGTGCTTTGTCTCCTGCTGTCACTAACCTTTTGCAGGAGTATGAGGATGTTTTTCCAGCTGAGATACCCCTGGGATTGCCACCTTTGAGAGGGATTGAGCATCAAATTGATTTGATTCCGGGTGCTACTTTGCCAAACCGTGCTGCTTATAGGACCAACCCTGAGGAGACTAAGGAGATACAACGACAAGTTCAAGACCTTTTGGATCGTGGGTATGTTCGTCAATCACTTATTCCTTGTGCTGTTCCTGTACTTTTGGTTCCTAAGAAAGATGGTACTTGGCCTATGGGTGTAGATTGTAGGGCCATCAATAATATTACTATTAGGTATCGTCATCCTATTCCTCGGCTAGACGACATGCTTGATGAGTTATGTGGTGCTATAATTTTCACTAAAATTGATTTGCGTAGTGGCTACCATCAAATTAGAATGAAACTTGGAGACGAATGGAAAACAGCTTTCAAAACCAAATTTGGATTATATGAGTGGTTAGTAATGCCTTTTGGTTTAACTAATGCACCTAGTACTTTCATGCGCTTGATGAATGAGGTTTCAAGAGCTTTCATTGGCAAATTTGTGGTAGTTTACTTTGATGATATCTTGATTTATAGCAAATCCATAGATGAACATATGAATCATTTGCATGCTGTTTTTTAATGCTTTAGGAGATGCACGTTTATTTGGTAACCTTGAGAAGTGCACCTTTCGCACGGATCGAGTCTCTTTTCTTGGCTATGTTGTGACTCCACAGGGAATTGAGGTGGATGAGGCGAAGATTGAAGACATAAAGAGCTGGCCTGTACCAAAAACTATCACACAGGTGAGGAGTTTTCTTGGTCTTGCAGGTTTCTACCGCCGCTTTGTCAAAGATTTCAGCACCATTGCTGCACCTTTGCATGAGTTGACAAAGAAGGTCATTGATTTCCATTGGGGTAAGGTACATCATGAGTCTTTTGATGTTTTGAAGGATAAACATACACATGCACCATTGCTGCAATTACCTAATTTTGATAAGATTTTTGAGCTTGAATGTGATGCTAGTGGTATAGGCATTGGTGGTGTTTTGATGCAAGATAGTAAACCTATTGCATACTTTAGTGAGAAAATTACTGGGCCTGTTTTGAATTACTCCATGTATGATAAGGAATTGTATGCACTTGTACGTTGATTAGAGACGTGGCGTCATTATTTGCTACCCAAAGAATTTATTATTCATTCTGATCATGCATCACTTAAGTATATTCATTCTCAGTGTAATTCGAACCGTAGACACGCTAAATGAATTGAGTTTATTGAGTCCTTTCCTTACATAAATAAACATAAGAAAGGGAAGGATAATATGATCGCTGATGCTTTATCTAGGTGCTATACTTTATTGTCTCAACTTGACTGTAGATTTTTTGGACTTGAGGCAATTAAAGAACAATATGCTGCTGATGTTGATTTTAAAGAAGTATTGCTGCATTGTAAAAAAGGTCGTGCATGGAACAAATTTGTGTTGACTGATGGCTTCTTGTTTAGAGCTAACCGCCTATGCATTCCAGTTGGTTCCATTCGTCTTTTGTTGTTACAGGAGGCTCATGGAGGTGGATTGATGAGTCATTTTGGTGCCAAGAAGACGGAGGATATTTTGGCCACATACTTCTTTTGGCCAAGGATGAGGAAAGATGTTGAGCACTTTGTTGCTCGCTGCACTACATGTCAAAAAGCTAAGTCTCGCTTGAATCCACATGGTTTATACATGCCACTTCCTGTTCCTTCTATTCCTTGGGTGGATATTTCGATGGACTTTGTTTTAGGACTGCCTAGGACTAAGAGGGGGGGTGATAGTATTTTTGTTGTTGTGGATAGATTTTCTAAGATGGCACACTTTATATCTTGTCATAAGACTGATGATGCTAGTTATATTGCTGATCTCTTTTTTAAAGAAATTGTACGTTTGCATGGTATGCCTTCTACTATTGTTTCAGATCGTGATGCAAAATTCTTGAGTCACTTTTGGCGCACGCTTTGGAATAAGTTGGGTACAAAGTTGTTGTTTTCTATAACTTGTCACCCACAAACTGATGGAGAAACTGAGGTGGTAAACCGCACTTTGGGTACTATGTTGATAGCTATTTTGAAGAAAAATTTGAAGCAATGGGAAGAATGTTTGCCTCATGTTGAGTTTGCATATAATCGGGCAACACATTCTACTACTAAGGTAAGTCCTTTCAAGGTAGTGTATGGTTTTGATCCCCGTACTTCACTTGATATACTTTCTCTACCTATTCATGAGAGAGTTCATGTTGATGCTAAGAAGCGTGCTGAATTTATTTTGAAAATGCATGAGACCACTAGACTTAGCATTGAAAAGATGAATGAAAAGTATAAAATTGCTGGTAGTAAAGGTAGAAAAGAAGTAAAACTTGATGTAGGAGATTTAGTATGGTTACACTTGAGAAAGGATAGATTTCCAGATTTGAGAAAGTCTAAATTAATGCCTAGAGCTGATGGTCCTTTCAAAATAATTGAGAAGATTAATGATAATGCATACAAACTTGAGTTGCCTCCTGAATTTGGGGTTAGTCCTACTTTTAACATTTCAGATTTGGGAGAAGAGAATGAGCTTGAGTCGCGGACGACTCCACTTCAAGAGGGGGAGGATGATGAGGACATCACTCCTAAGGATACATGCAACACTCCTCCAATTCTGGACTTGCAAGGTCCAACGACTAGAGCTCGTGCACGACGACTAAATTTAGATGTGAGCTCGTTTCTACGTTCTTTATTATATGTCACTTTTGAGAATGGTTTGCTACCTAATGATTATATTGTAATTAGGAACCATGGAGAGAACCAGAAGATGATGGGAGAAGAACTTGGAGACGTGGAGGACTAGCAAGGACGTGGAAGCCAAGGTGGAGGCCCAACCAAAACCGACTTCGAGTCTGTTTCGGGGCTCAGGGTTAGTCTGCACTAAAATTGAGGCCCAGGACGCATACAGACTCGGATTTGAACGTTCTACATATGCATGGAAAGATAAGAAGAAAACCTTTCCAATGCCACTGGTATCATATCAAAATGCATCCGGAATCATCGGGAATCGTCAAAACAAGAGAGGGTCCAGAATCTATTTCGGTGTTGCGTCGCCTGTTTTTGGCCTTTGGGCTTTGTATCTAGTTGAGCCCAATTAGGGGCGCATCCAGAGGGTCTTGCATGACCCTAGGGTCTTCATATACAGCTGCCACCGCACCATCAGGGTTATAGTTTTGCTTAGATTATTCTGTTCATAACAGTTTTGCCGTCATCACGATTTGTGAGACCCCAACTTCGTGAGATTAATAATACATCTGCAATTGTGTTGCATCCTTCTTTGTTCTTGCTTGTGTTCTTGATTCATAGGCAGGGATTAGCCTTCTCGGCGAGGTCAATCGTTTTAGGATGGTTGATAACCAGAGGAGACGTCGTGCTGCGATTGCGGGGTTTAGAACGTGCTGTTCTGAAGCCGGATCGATTTGTGTGTCGCCTCCGACCAAATCAATGTATCCAGAACTTTTCGGAAGATCAGAAACCCTTGTCCACATCAGTGGTCGAGCTTGGTCAATATACCATCACGTTCATGCCTCATTCGGAAATCAAAGGGTAGGCATTGGTTGACTTCATTTCTAAGTGGTTAGAGATTCAAATGCCTCCTGCATCGCAAAATATCGAGTACTAGAAAACGTATTTCAATGGATCCCTCCAGTTACCTGGAGCTGGTGCAGGAATTGTGTTCATCTGATCCACAGGAGAGAAGCTACGATACGTCCTCCATATCATGTTTCACGCGTCTAACAATGCTACAGAATACAAAGACCTTCTACACGGTCTGCGCGTAGCTATCTCGCTCGGCATTGAGTGCCGCAACATCTTTGGTGACTTGGCTTTGTTCATTAACCAGGTCACTAGGGATTGGAATTGTCTAGATGACAATGTGGGTGCTTATTGCCAGGAAGTGAGGAAGCTCAAAGACAAGTTTGATGGATTGAAATTCACACATGTTCTTCGAGATAATAACCAAGCGGCTGATGAATTAGCCAAATTGGGATGGTCTCGATCGATTGTCCACCCAGTGTTTTCCTACACACCCTGGATTCCCCCACTATTTCTCCTCGGTTGGATGTTCTGACGACCGATGTTGCTGAACCCATAAGCGATGACAACATAGAGACCGACTGGCGCGACCCAATTGTCCAATTCTTGAACAAGGGAACATTGCCTACGGATCCAAATGAGCAACAGCGATTGAAGGCTAAATGTCGAGGATACTTGATGGTGGATGATCTGCTTTATTGAAGAGGGGGATCGAACATTTTGATGCAACGCATCTCATTTCCAGAAGGCAAAAAGTTGATGGAAGAAATCCATTCAGGGATATGTGGCAATCATGCAGCTTCCAAGACTTTGGTTGGCAAGGCTTTTTGGCAAGGGTTTTACTGCCCTACAGTGGTCGAAGATGCACACCAGGTCATTTGGAAGTGTGAAGGTTGTCAATTTTTTGCCCAACTAATACATCCGGCCCAGGTGGGGTGGAACGAAGCCTGACACACCGATCCAGATTCCCTGAATCCCGCAATCTTAGCACCACAACTCCTGCCAAATGCTCGACACACCGATCCGATTCTAGGTCCACGACCCGAATCCGTATTCTTAGCACCGCAACTCCGACGCCCCCACTTAAGGTGGCTTCCACCTCCCAAGCTAAGCAAGGTGAGATTATTCAGAGGCTCACACGGTCGCCGCCCCAGCGGGTAATAGTGGAGGATGTCCTCATCATTCTCCCCTTCTTAACAAAAGCCCAGCTCTGATACCAAATGATACATCCGGCCGAGGTGGGGTGGAACGAAGCCCGACACACTGATCCGGATTCCCCGAATCCCGCAATCTTAGCACCACAACTCCTGCCAAAAGCCTGATACACTGATTTGATTCTAGGTCCACGACCCAAATCCGCAGTCTTAGCACCACAACTCCGACGCCCCCACTTAAGGTGGCTTCCACCTCCCAAGCTAAGCAAGGTGGGATTACTCAGAGGCTCACACGGTCACCGCCCTAGTGGGTAATAGTGGAGGATGTCCTCATCACCAACAGACACATGTGCCTTCGCAGCAACTTTAGATGATACCTTTGACTTGGCCTTTTGCAATCCGGGGGCTTGATATTGTCGGTCCCTTCAAGAAGGCGCCAAGAGGGTTCAACCATTTGTTTGTTGCTATTGACAAATTCACTAAGTGGATTGAAGTGAAGCCGATCGGCAAGATAACGATGAAGAAAGCGATTCAGTTTGTCAAAGATGTCTTCACTCAGTTCGGGGTCCCTCATGATATCACTGTCGGTAATGGTACTCAGTTCACATTTGAGGCGTTCCGTGACTTTGCTGATGAGATGGGAATAAAAATCCACTTTGCATCAGTGGCTCATCCTCAAAGTAATGGCCAGGTCAAACGGGCCAATGGTATGATTCTTCAAGAATTGAAGCCCCGGATATTTGATAGGCTCAAACCCTATGTCGGTCGATGGGTTCAAGAGTTGCCTTCAGTTCTATGGGGGCTGCGTACTAATATCAATCGGGCTACTAGCCAGTCACCCTTCTCATTGGTATACGACTAAGAGGCTATGCTACCGACCGAGGTCAACCTTGTATCAACGCGAGTCAAATGGTACGATGCGATGCTTTCTGAGGAGAGCCGAGAAATTGATTTGATTGCAGCAAAGGAGTTGCCGGTGCAAGTGACAAGGGGGCCCAATGGATAGGGATCGGGAGAGACTTGCCGGTGGTCAGGATCACGAGACAAGGTGACACGTGTCAACATCAAGAAGTCGCGCTTTGAGAAGCATGCAAGGTGGTTTCCCGATTTGGTGTTCAAGACCGGTGGCGGCAATTGGAGGTGCACGTGGCACCATAGCGGAGCTTGCGTCGAGGTGAAACAAAGTCGTGAAGGACTCGATGGTGTGACGGTTGTGCCTCTGGTGGTAGGTGGCAGTGTATTATAGGTGGTGGGTAGGATGGTCTTTAGGACAACCCCTAGGCCTATATAAGGAGAGGTGTGGCTGGTGGGAGAGGAGCCTCTTCCCATTAGCCTTGTGTTAGGTGTTCATTTCAAAGTGCTAGGAGAGGTCTTCATGTAATAGAGGAGAAGAGAGGGTGTGTGAGAGACATCTCTTTCTCTTCTAAAAAGTGGGAAAAAGAGGGTGGCTTCCTAGCCTTGTACCTATGGATCTTGTAAGCATGTTCCCATGATATGAGAGTTATTTTCGTGCTCAATATCTTCCTCTCTACCTAAATGCCGAATTTCTCTTTTTCCCTAGTTTCGGAGCTATTTTTGTGGGAATTTTTGATCTCACTTTTGGGCAAGTTTTTGGGTGGATTTCTTGGGGGATCTTGGTGCTGTGATGAGCTAGAACAAACCTAAATGGATCCTTGACCGAATCATAAGCTCTAGCACCTTCGATTTGAAAGAATTCTCAAGTTTCCCCTTTTTGGTGTTCTTGGCACAAGATCTAAAATTCATGATGATTCCTTGTGCTTTTTGAGTGGATCTCTTACGAGGAGTGTCATGACGTATTCAGGATGATCTGGTCCAAATTTTGTGATTTTTGGAGTTTGTTTTATAGGGTTTTAGCAATTTTCTTTCCTGAATGGAGCTGCTATTTTGCCCAGGACAGAACTTCCATGGCTAGGACAGAACTTCCGTCCCCGTGACAGAACTTCCATCAAGAACCACAGAACTTCCATGAGTGATAGTACTCCTGTCGCTCGGAACTTCCATGATTGACAGAACTTCCGTCGGGCACCACGGAACTTCAGTCAAGCTCAGTTTTGTGATTTTGCCGGATCTTCCTTGTTTCCCTTTTTGTTCCTCTGGTGCTTCCGCTATGTGTCCTATTAGTTCAAATCATTCCGAGGGTTATCACATCACAAGTTGGTGTGTGTTATCTTGGTGATTTGGTTAGAGGTTGGCTTGGGTTGTAGTTGGGATATAGGCCATGTTCTTCAGGAGAATGTTAATTGGCTCCCATTCACCCCCCCCCCCTTTGGTTGCCTTCTCGGTCCTTCAATTTGTATCAGAGCCGGTGTGATCACTAGTTGACCTTCACCAGTTTTGTGATCCGAAGGCGACATGAAGAAGCGTGTGGTCAAGCTTTGGATGTTCGATGGAGAGGACTTTCCCTACTGGAAGTCACGGACCAAGGCTTATCTCTTGAGCCAAGGACGTGCAACTCGGGAGATCGTTGAGCAATACTATGCCATACCGGCCAACCTCAACACCGCGCCAGTAGGTGAGTTAAACATGTATGAGAACAACTCTAAAGCTGTCAATATCCTGCTTTCTGCTCTAGGTAGGAGTGAACATGATCGTGTTGCTCATCTTGATACTGCACATGCCATTTTGGAAAAGCTTTGCACGTATCATGAGGGTACCAATCAAGTCAAGTCTATGCGTAAGGATTTTTACAATAGACATTACCAAACCTTTCGACAAAAACCTGGCGAGTCACTGGATGACACCTTTCGTAGGTTTGAGGCTATTGTGTGCAACTTGCGGGCTTGTGGTAACCTTGTGTACAATGATAGTGATAGAGCTAAGCAACTGCTGTATTCACTTGATGAGAATATTTGGGGGGTTAAAATAGCTGCTCTTAAAGAAACTGCTAACTTCAATACCCTAAACTATGAGCAACTGTATAGCAAGCTGAAATCTCATGAACTGTCTAGGAAATCTCGTCCTAATCATGTTAATCCTGCTTCTAGCATGGCTTTGCTTTCGAGCCCTCAAAAGGGTGATCACAGTGGTGCTTCTTATGGAACTAACCCATCACTTGACAAGTCTTTTTTGGAGTTTGCTCTGTCTTCTCTTGTTGCAGCTTCCGATGAACAGATGGAGTGCATTCCTGACGAGGAGATGTCCCTGCTCACAAAAAAAGTTCAGGAAGTTCTACAACAATCGGAAGGAGAGAAGAGGTGGTGGTTCAAGAATCTGTTTCGAGTGTGGTGACCCGGAACACTTCATTGCTGACTGTCCCAAGAAGAAGAAGAAGACCAGGTACCATGACAACTACATTGAAGACTTCAAGCAGAAGAAGAACTGCTTCTCCAAGAAGGGCAAGAACTCCAAGAAATTCGCCAAGGCCATTGCACGTGCCTGTGTTGCCGCCTTGAGCAATGTCGACCTCACATCAAGCGATGATCTTACAAGCTCTAAGAAGGAGGTTGAGAAGCCACGATTCAAGAGGAAGGACGACTTCACTGGGCTTTGCTTCATGGCAAAGAACAACCACGACACTGACTCTGGCTCCAACTCCGACATAAGCGAGGTACCTCCCACTATTGATGAGCTCTCTTCTGAACTTGATCATTTGCGCGATATTTTACTCATGCAAGATGATAAGCTTCGCAGTGTTGTACGTGAGAGTAGAGAGCTTAAGTCAAAATTGGAGAGTGCTGAATATGAGATCACTTCGCTTAGGTCCAAGCTTACTAGAGATGACATTGTTGCTAAGTGTGACTCTTGTCAAGTTGTGTTGAATGATCTTGCCAGAGGGAAAGTGTGCATGCTCAAGTTGCCTGTCAGCTTGAGAGTGCCCTTAAAGAGCTTGATGAATTCAAGGCTAGAACAACTCTTTTGAGTGCATGTCAGAAGTGCCCCAATCTCACTAGTGAGTTGGAAGTTGAAACCCTCAAAGTCAAAGAGCTCGAGTCCAAGCTGCTAAATGAGACTCGCTCTAAGGTCCTTCCACCATCATGTGAAATGTGTGTGTCTCTTAAGGACAAGCTTGTAATTACTATGGAGGAAAACAAAGTTCTAGTCCAAGAAAATGACTATCTTGTCTCTACACTCCAAAGAACCCTAGTGAGTGAGGAGAAGATTGAGAGTGACTTGGCAAGAGTCAAAGAGAGTGCTAGTAGGTCAACCTATAATTTGGGCTTGGGATTTGAGAGGTGTGACAAAGAGAGTGAAAATGTGGGTAAGTTTGTGTCTAGCTCTAGCTACAAGGATGAGGAACAATTCATCAAACCCACTGACACATACTATCCACCAAACCCCAAACCTTCCTTCAACCCAAAGCAAACAGAGAAGCCAAAACCCAAACCTCCTGTGCAAACAAAGCCTAAACATGAGAGTGTCTACATTTGCATGTTCTGTGGTCGTAAGGGTCACTTGGATAAGTACTGTTATAGGCGTAAGATGATTGAGAGAGTGCATGCTGAGTTAACTAGGAATGCGCATCATGATGATTTTGATGGTTTTTAGCCTCACTCTTTTTCTCGTGCCTATCATGGACAGGGTCATTCCTCATATGGCTTTGATTCATGAATAAGAGTCTTTGCGCAACAGCGCTTTGGTGCCCCATGTTTTCTCCATTGTGGTGAGCATAGCTTGCGTGGATTTGGCTTTCACAAAGATGATTTCTATCCTCACAACCCCAGGTTTGAGTTGAGATGCTTTGACAGGCCACGTTTTTTCCATCGTGGTTCTCGTCCCATACGTTCGAATGATAATGTGCAAAGAACTGTGATAACTACTACCGGTCGTATGGTGAAGTGTTGGATTCCCAAATGCATTTTGACTAACCCTAGCACTGAGCCATCAACTTATCCTTCTCGTTCTTTGTAGGCAGCAGGTTTGAAGAACAAATGGTTGATGGACTCCGGGTGTTCACGCCACATGGCCAGATATGCAAAGTGGTTCTCCAGCCTCACTCCCTTGAAGCGCCAAGAGTATGTGACATTTGGAGATGACAAGAGAGGGAGAGTGAAGGAAAGAGGTGCGGTAAAGGTAAATGAAAAATTCACTCTCAAGGATGTTGGTTTGGTTGAGCCTCAAGTACAATCTCCTCTCTGTCTCTCAGTTGCTTGATGTTGGTCTGGAAGTGAGCTTTAAGAAAAATGCTTCTTGTGTTCTGGATTCGAATGGCTCTTTGGTTTACGGGATTTCTAGCATTAGGAAAGTTTTTCAGGTATTTTGTTGTTTCTCCGGGTTCTCACAAGTGCTTATTTGCTCAATCTTCTTCTAAGCTCTGGAAATGGCATAGGAGACTAGGTCACATGAGCTTTGACTTGCTTTGTCGCTTGAGTGGCCTAGGTTTGATCCGAGGATTGCCTAAGCTCAAATTTGATAAGGATTTGGTTTGTGCTCCTTGTCGTCATGGGAAAATGACTGCCGCTTCTCATCCACCAATCAATTTGGTGCTTACTGAACGCCTTGGAGAGTTGCTTCACATGGACACTATTGGTCCTTCTTGGGTTCATTTGGCGAGTGGGAAGTGGTATGTTCCTGTGATTGTTGATGACTACTCTCGCTACTCTTGGGTTTACTTTCTTGAGAGCAAGGATGAAGTGTTTCATCATTTTTGGAGCTTAGCTTTGAGGTTGTTCAAGGAACTGCCTGGTGCATTACAAGCAATCCGTGGTGATAATGACACTGAGTTTAAGAACTCCTCCTTTGATACTATTGAGCATCAGTTTTCAGCACCTCGTGTTCCCCAGCAGAATGGTGTGATCGAAAGAGAGAACAGAACCTTGGTGGAAATGGCCCGTACGATGCTCTATGAGCATAGGACTCCGAGGCGGTTCTAGGCTGAGGCCATTAGCACTGCTTGCTATGTTTCCAATCGAATTTTCTTGCGCTCAATTCTTAATGTGACTTCCTATGAGCTATGTGTTGGGAGGAAGCCATCTGTTTCTCATTTGCATGCCATTGGTTGCAAGTTCTTCATTCTCAAACGTGTCAATCTTGATAAGTTTGAGTTGAGATCTTCTGATGACATCTTTCTTGGCTACACCCTTCATCGCCATTCCTACAGAGTTTTGAATTTGGAAACTAACACCATCGTAGAGTCCTACGATGTAACCTTTGATGAATCAAACTGAGGCGCCCCTTCCCAGAGGATCGAGGTCCCGAAGGTGTTGATAGCACAGACACTTAATAATACAGCAATGATCCTAATTTAAATTTAGTTATTACATCAAAGCATAGCGGAAATACAGGTCCATGATATTTTGAAAACATCAGAAGCAAAATAATGATAAGAACTACGAACTCGATGATACAGCATAGTGATGATTCATGCCCGAGGAACCATCACTCTAGCAGCACACAACAGTCACTGCGGCGGCAGGTCAGACTCCCAGTGGGCAGTCCAACCCTCAGGGACCTGCATGTCCCAAGGCAACACATCTACAGGCAATTCTATCTCTTCAGTACCTGAAAACCACAGAGGCATAAAGCCTGAGTACTAATTACTCAGCAAGACTTACCTGTCAAAACCTAGCCATGCAATGGCTCTAATAGGTGGCTTGTTTGAAAGGACTCGCGCTAAGCAACCTATTAGTTCTATCAAATTTTATTTTCTCAATTTAATTGGGTAGAGCAGAAATGTAACTTTTAGTGAAGCATCATAAGGTAATAAAACAGTACATAAAGTAAGTACAACATAAGAGTAGTAGTAATAATAATAATAATAATCAATAACCAACATAATCCATTCCATAATATCGGGTGCAACTACGTGATTGGTGCGGTGACCAAGCGGTACTCATTACTGCGAGGGACAACAATTACAATCGATTTACACTAGCTGGGAAAACCCAAAATACACAATGCATACGCACCAATTAAGATCGTATACGGCAACCTTTCGCAAGAAAATCACCCACACCTTAGACCGGATGTGGTGACGTCGAGTGGGCATGCCGTTCTGCCAATAGTACTTCGCGGTATGAACCGCCCACTCCAGCAGCAGAAGGGTCAATGACCAACGCACCTTAACCATCTTTAATGCAAGTGACCTTTAATGTTACGTCGGTTTACTAGTGCCCATAAACTAGCATGCATTCGGTACTATTCAATACTTGACCAAGGGGCCGACCACGGATGGGTCCTAGGGTGGGTAAGGCAGGGCTACCGTAGTCAACACCCATGTGTGGCTGCAACCTATACATGCATAATTCCCTGCACGGCCATACATCAAAAGTAAACTTCTTTTATAATTTCAAATTTAGTGATCAAGTCTATTTCATAATAATAATTTATATCGAAACTATTAATTCCTAAGCATAGCAGTTCAGTACCGAGCCTACCAAGTTCTATTAATAGCAATATCTGTCATTTGGGGTAACATGCAAGGTGGGTTCGAATCAACTCCTATGACCTAATGCAACAATATAAACATAGACACTAGTAATGATATAAACTAGCAAAACTTTTAAAAAGGTAAATGCAAACCGGGGCTTGCCTGGATCCATGCTAGGGTTAGCAACTATAGTCTCCTGCTCTTCGGGCTCTTGGGCTTGCTGGATAGCGGGTCCTGCTCCTGGGTGTCATTACCTATTGATGAACAATGGATTTAACGTTATTATTGCAACACCGTCACATGTAATGATATGATAGATGCATATTGTGTTAGTGTTTTGGTGCTAACAACCTTATTAACAAGTTCTCGAAGCCATATGCTTCAAAGAAACAAATTAGAGTTTCATCATTTTATATGTGTTAATCATTTAATTAGGGTTGTTATAGTTTTTAAGAATAAATAAGCAATTAAAATAGTAATCAATTGATTCTAGACTTGAGTGATTTATCATGAGCAGGGACATATATGAATTCCATTTTTACCAAGTTACAGCCTCTGGATATTATTATTCTATTTACTAGCATTTATTCAAGTTAAAGCATTACATAATTAATAGAGTATTAAATACTGTAGAATTAACTTAACCAAAAATCAGGGGGGTGTATTACCATGAAATAACAGTGCACGCAAATGATTGCAATTAATTAGCATTTATAGAATTAATAATGAATTAAATAAACTTTACATTACTTAATTATATAATAAAAATACATGTACAGAGGGAGTTGGTTATCATTTTATTAAAATAAAGCATATTATTATGAAACTTACAAACATGGTTTGAGGTCATTTGGACTTGAAACGAATTTACTATGCTTTTTAGAAGTTTTCAGCAATTTCTGTAATATTTCTAGTATTTCTGTTTTAAACAATGCTACGCGGGGCCAGGTCAGCGGCCTCGTGGGCAACACATCAGCGCCACGTCGGGCCATGTGGGCAGCCAGTAGGCGCCAGTCAGCGCTGCCACGGGGCAGGGCTGCTTGCCGGAGGGCTTGCCGCTGGACGCGTCGAGCGGCAAAAGCTCGTCGCAGAGGCGGGGAAATGGCATGCGCGTCGATACGGAGGGTTTGGTGGTGCTATCGAAGTGGAAGACTCACCAGAAAGGGGTCGACGACGAGCAGCGACGAAGAATGAAGTCCAGCGACGTCGCGTTCTACCCAGGGAGCACCAAATCGCGCTGCTAGCTCCTACAGCATCACGGGGGTGCGGTGACTGTCGACATCTTGTGGTCGTCCACTGAGGAGGACCGGAAGGGGGTGTTCAACGTGGATGCGGCTCCGATATGGTGGCGTAGGGGAGCAGAGCGGAGAAGCAAGATCTTGACAAGAACATTACCCTGTGACCTGCGCCGATAGGCGGGGCCTGCTTGTCGGTGTCTTGATTATGGTCCCGCCTGTCGGCGTCCTGATTACACCTTTTGGTAGCTGAGAGAGTTTATATTTAATAAGTAAAAAGTTTTGGACATGTTACATAATGGTCAAGTGCCATGCTGGATAGTCAATTGTTTCGCGCGGTTCGATCCCTACCTAATACAAGCACCCTTGGTTGCTTTTTCTTTTTTTTTTCACAGCCAGGTTAAGGTGGGCAAGCCCAAAAGCTGCTTCTACTTCGACAGGCCCATCAGCTGCACGTGCAGTCCATCTCGTGATAGAACCCATTCATGCCCAAACAGAGCAGCCCGTTCTAATCCCTACCTAATGCAAGCACCCTTGGTTGCTTTTTCTTTTTTTTTCCCACAACCAGGTTAAGGTGGGCAAGCCCAAAAGCTGCTTCTACTTGGACAGGCCCATCAGCTGCACGCGCAGTCCATCTCGTGATAGAACCCATTCATGACCAAACAGAGCAGCCCGTTCTAATGCCTACAAAAGAAACAGCCCATGAATGAGTAGGACTATCATTATTTTTTTTCTTCCAGTTCTTTTAATTACTTATTAATTAAAATGATGTCTACACATGCACGGTCTCATGTTCAAATCCTTGTGGTGTTGGGTTTCAATTCCAACCCATTAGCACGCCAAGGCTTTGCTTTTTTTTCTTTTTTTTCACAACGGGGCCGACTTGGTTGCACAACAGGCTGTGTTTTATTTTTTGTTACCCGCAAACGGGTCAAGGTGGCTGCATGGTCGGTTCAAGATGCACTCAACAAAAATTGAAGAGTATTATTTATTTATTTTCTCGGATTCATTAAGTGCGTTTGTGCATTTTCTCTTTTTTTCCCTCCACACATTCACCATTCTATATTTCAAAATTCCTTTGCAAAAGATACGCATCATTAATTTGTATCTTTTAATATTAATTGAAGGACCGAGAAGGCGACCAGAGGGGGAGGGGTGAATGGGAGCCAATCAAAATTCTCCAAGAGAACTTGACCTATATCCCAAAAACAACCCAAGCCAACCTCCGAACTAATCACCAAGACTACACACACTAACTAGTGGTGTACTAGCCCTAGGAGTGATCAACCACAACAAGAAATACAGCAGAAACAAAAAGGAAACAGTAGAGACTCAAGATACTCAAAAACCTCACAAACTGCACCTTATTGAGCCACCATCGGCAGTGCCGATCAGGACCATCGGCAGTGCCGGTTGGGCCCATCGGCAGTGCTGATCTGGCCCATCGGCAGTGCCCGTGCGGGGTTCTGAGACCCACCGGTAGTGCCGATCGACGCCGACAAAACAGCAGAAACTTTCGGGAATTTGACAAATCTTCTCCAAAACCTAACCAAACGAACTTCAAATGACGCAATTTTTGGACCAGTGAATCCTCATCACATCATGAACCTAATCCTAGAAAATCATCTTAATTGGCTCAAGAAATCATCACGAATTTCACATCTTGTACCAAGAACACGAAAAAGGGGAAACTTGAGAAATCTTTCAAATCGAAAGCGCTAGAGCTATTGATTCAGTCATAGATCCATAGATGATTATTTTAGCTCATTCTAGCAACAAGTTTCTCAAGAAATCCGAGCCAAAAACTCGTCCAAAAATAAGATCGAAAATCACCACGAAAATAGCTCCAAAAATAAGAAAAAGGGAATTTCGGGATTCAAGTGAAGAGGGAAATCTTGAGCACGAAAATACTTCTCATATCATAGAAAGGTGCTTACAAGATCCATAGGTACAAGGCTAGGAAGCCACCCTCTTCCTCCCACTATTTGGAAGAGCAAGAGATGTCTCTCACACACCCTTTCCTCTTCTCTAAAATATGAAGTACTCTTCTAGCACTTTGAATAGAGTCCTAACACAAGGCTAATGAAAGAGAGGCACCTCTCTGACTAGCCACACCTCTCCTTATATAGGCCTAGGGTCTATTGTCCACATAAGCACTCTACCCTTAACCTACATAACACACTCACCTATAACCGGGGGCATAACCGTCCATCTTTCACCTCATCGCCCGAATGCCATTGGACGCTTCATGTCTTTGCTTCATCATGAAGCAAGCTCCGTGATGGTGCCACGTGCACCACCAACCACCGCCACCGATTTTGAGGCCCAAACCGGGAAACTGCCTTGCATGCTTCTCAAAGCGCGACTTCTCGATGTCGACGCATATCATCTTGTCCCGCAATCGTGACCACCGACAAGTCTCTTCCAGTCCCTGTCCATCAGGCCCCTAATGTGGACAAGGATTCCTGATCTTCCAATATGTTCTGATAATCTTGATTAAGGCGGAGGCGATACACAAATCGATCCGGCTTCCGAACGACACGTTATGAACTCCGTAATCGTAGCACAACGTCTCCTCTGGTTATCAACCATTCAAGAATGATAGACCTCGCTGAGAAGGCTTATCCTTGCCTGTAAATCAAGAACACAAGCAAGAACAAAGAAGAATGCAACCAAATTTGCATGTATACGATGAATCTCACAAGTTGGGGTCTCACAAACCGATCCAACGGCAAAACTGTTATCAACAGAATAATCTAAGTAAAATCCAAACCCTAATGAAGAGGCAGCAGCTGTATATGAGGACCCTAGGGTCGTGCAAGACCCCCTGGACGCAGCCCTAGGTGGGCTCAACTCGATACATGGCCCAAAGACCGATTACAGTGTTGCAGCACCAGAACAGATTTTGTAAGTCGTCTTGTTTCGACAATTGCTGAAGGCTCGGGATGAATTTTGACATATGACCAGTTGGGTTGAAAAGTTCATTTCGTTATCTTTCTAGGCATATATAGAACGTCTAAATCCGAGTTTGTATGCGTCCTGGGCGTCCGTTTTAGTGTAGACTGGTTCTGGGCTCCGAAACAGACTCGAAGTTGGTTTTGATTGGGCCTCCACCTTGGCTTGGACGTCCTTGCTGGCCCATCACGCCCCCAATCACCTCCCCAGCTATCTCATCATCATCTCCATGATTCCTAACAACAATTATTTCATTAGGTAGCAATCTATTCTCAAAATCACATAAACAAAATATTAGAAACGAACTCACATGTAAATTCAGGTGATACGCATGAACTTTCATCCTAGTTGGAGGAGTGTTGTGTATATCCATATGTGTGATGTCCTCATCATTCTCCCCCTTTTAATTCAGAGTCGTCCTTGACTCGAGCTCATCTCTTTCAACCATGTATGGTCTCAAATTTGAAATATTAATTGTGGAACTATTCCCAAACTTGGGATGCAACTCATATTTATATGCATTATGAAATTTGTCATCACAATGTGAAACTACAATAGAAGGCATGTCACACAACTGAACAACATCTTTGAAAAATTGGCCAACAGTATGAACATCATCCTCACTTTTATGACAAGTTAGAAAATGTGTGATCTTAGAAACAGTAAAAAAACTTGACATGACATCACAATTGTTATTGCAGTTTTCTAGTGTCTCATTGAGTTGCACAACACAAGGAGGTTTCAATGTTGAAGAAATATAAACTCTGTGCACTATAAACAAACCTCTATGATTATAATAGCCAATAGCATGAAAATTATTTCTTGTCAATAAAGGAAATTTAGTTTGAGAAAAGATTTTCTTCTCATTGGCATTTAGATCACAAAGAACATCAAATTTAATATAACCCAAAGTATTTAGAGAAGTCAACAATTTCTGCTCATCCTTTTCACATGTAACTAAAATCAAATGTTTTATTTCGGCACTATTGGGTGAATCAGAAGCAGAAGCATCAAGCTCATTCGTTTGTTGTGGCAAAGGTATAAGTGAAGCATTGGCACATAACTCCTCTTTATCATAAGGACCAATAGATAAATCAACTTATAACAAAGGAATATCATCATAAGGTTCCAATACAGCAAGATTATTGGAACAATTCATCACATCAAGAAAGCTTTTACCTGAAGCAACAACCTGTTCTTTATCTTTCCCACTATCATCTTCTTTATGTAGATGTTGAAATATATTAGTTGCAACAAGAGGCAAGGAAATATGTTCATCCTCTAGTAAAATCAGATTTTGATGGAAGTGTTACAACATTTGAAATAGCCCATTCTATCCTAAATGGTTCATTCTTTCTTCTCTCAAATCTTTGTTGGTCCTCTTCTAAAATTTCAGCAGCAATCATAGGTTTAAGAGTAACCCTTCTACCATTGTATTTAAATGAGTAGCTATTAGCAATGGCATTGTGTGAAACATTATTTGTAGAAATTCAAGGTTTACCTAATAACAAATGACATGCTTGCATAGGTACTATATCAAATTCTGCACTATCCTTCTAAGAACCAATAAAAAATTCAATGTGTGCAATTTGATCTACCTTTATCTTACCACAATAATTTACCCATTGGATGTAGTATGGACATGGGTGTGGTTGTGTGGTCAAGCCAAGCTTCTCGACCAACTCCAAGATTGCAATGTTGTGGCTACTCTCTCCATCAATGATGACACGACAATGTCGATCCTTCACAACAAAGTGAGTCTGGAATAAATTGTTCAATTGATTTTGATCTACCTTCTCCATTTGAGAACTGAACACTCGTTGTGCTACAACACTCTTATCATCATGAGATGCCATCAATTCATTCCCATGAGTATTGGAACCTGTCATTGTTAGTAGCAAACAAGAAAACACACAAGAGTATATTTTCCTATCACTACTATGTAATAACGGTGGAAACTCTCAACAAGAAAATGGAAGCATCTCACCAAGCCCTTACAAAGTTCTTAATTACAGCAAGCAAAGGATACCTTGGAGAGTGTGAACTGACGATTGCGAGAGTCAAAAATTTGTGCCTGTTCAGAAGAATATATATGGAGTTTGGATAGGCAATATTAGGTAGCAAGGATTAGCAAAATTTCAATTAAGAAATTGCAAAACTGAATAATAGTCCCAAGCTAGTCTATGTCACTAGCCTAAACTTGTCTCGGACCTAGTTCAAGTAAGCAATCAAATGACTTAACAAAGGACGCAAAGGCTGCAAGCAATTCTGAATTTTTATCTTTGCCTTTTTCTACTTCTCTTTTTTGTGCGGCTTTTTCTCTTGTGCACTTTTGCCTTTTTCTTTTCTTTTCTTGTGAATCAAAACTGCAGCAAGGTATTAGTGCTAGAAAAAAAAAGGAAAATATATTCTACCACAAGGAAAATTATGATATGAATATGATAGACACAAAGATAGATAATATATTATTCCAAAACTCTCAATGTGTGCAACAAACTGGAATTTTTTTTCTTGATTCTCTATGAACAAGGACGTGCACCACTCAAACAAGACCAAAGAACAAGCACTAGACCAACAATATAATGACCTTGTAGGGACTAAAATTCAGAAAAGCAAAATAAACTGAAAATTGCATAGCGCAAGGGGGATACAGGACAGCAAAAACACGACGAACAAATATTTTTGTAGGGCAGTTTTTTGGAGTTTAGGACTGAACAAAATAACAGGGATAAGGGTGAACCTAATGGTATACCTGAAGCTCTGATTACCACTTGATGTGGACAAGGGTTCCCGATCTTCCGATAGGTTCTGATAATCTTGATTAAGGCGGAGGCAATACACAAATCGATCCAGCTTCCGAACGACACGTTCTGAACCCCGCAATCATAGCACAACGTCTCCTGTGGTTATCAATCGTTCAAGAATGATTGACCTCGCAGAGAAGGCCTATCCTTGCCTGCAAATCAAGAACATAAGCAAGAACAAAGAAGAATGCAACCAAATTTGTAAGTATACGATGAATCTCACAAGTTGGGGTCTCATAAACCGATCAAACGGCAAAACTGTTATCAACAGAACAATCTAAGCAAAACCCAAACCCTAATGAAGAGACGGTGGCTGTATATGAGGACCCTAGGGTCATGCAAGACCCCCTGGACGCAGCCCTAAGTGGGCTCAACTCGATACATGGCCTGAAGACCGATTACACTGTCTCAGCACCAGGACAGATTCTGTAAGTTGTCTTGTTTCGATGATTGCTGATGGCTCAGGACGAATTTTAGCATGTGACCAGTTGGGTTGGAAAGTTCGTTTTGTTATCTTTCCAGGCATATATAGAACGTCTGAATCCGAGTCAGTATGCGTCCTGGGCGTCCGTTTTAGTGTAGACTGGTTTTGGGCTTCAAAACACACTCGAAGTCGGTTTCGATTGGGCCTCCACCTTGGCTTGCACGTCCTTGCTGGCCCATCACGCCCACAATCACCTCTCCAAATATCTAATCATCATCTCCATGATTCCTAACAACAATTATTTCATTAGGTAGCAATCTATTCTCAAAATCACATAAACAAAACATTAGAAACGAACTCACATGTAAATTCAGGTGATACGCATGAACTTTCATCCTAGTTGGAGGAGTGTTGTGTATATCCATGTGTGTGATGTCCTCATCATTAAATGATACATTCGGCCCATGTGTAGTGGAACGAAGCCCAACACACCAATCCGGATTCCCTGAATCCCACAATCTTAGCACCGCAACTCCTGCCGAAAGCCCGACACACCGATCCGATTCTAGGTCCACGACCCGAATCCTCAGTCTTAGCACCGCAACTCCGGCGCCCTCACTCAGGGAAAGGCCCAATCTCCCTAAAAGACTAGTCTGATAGGTGAAGGTGGCTCTCCCTTTTAAGGTGGCTTCCACCTCCCAAGCTAAGAAAGGTGAGATTATTCAGAGGCTCACATGGTCGCCGCCTAGCAGGTAATAGTAGAGGATATCCTCATCATTCTCCCCTTCTTAACAAGGGCCCAACTCTGATACCACATGATACATCCAGCCCAGGTGGGGTGGAACAAAGCCTGACACACCGATCCGGATTCCCTGAATCCCGCAATCTTAGCACCGTAACTCCGGCGCCCCCACTCAGGGAAAGGCCCAATCTCCCTAAAAGACTAGTCTGATAGGGCAAGGGTGGATCTCCCTTTTAAGGTGGCTTCCACCTCCCAAGCTAAGCAAGGTGGGATTATTCAGAGGCTCACACGGTCATCACCCTAGCGGGTAATAGTGGAGGATGTCCTCATCAGCCCCCTTGTCACTTGCACTGGCATCCTGTTCGCCGTGACTTGGTCAACACGCCGTTTTCATCACCACCACGGTTTTGAGGCTCAACCGCGAAACCGTTCATGCTACTTGCCTCTCCACGTGTACGGTGTAGATCACCCTTGACTTCACCGGGCATCCCGATCGTCTGGCCCCAAGTCCCCTACTTGTGCCCGATCCTCTCGCCGTCGACCGCCAAGTCGACTCCAGTGACCTTCACATTATGAGACAAGCAAACACATTTCCCATCTCCTGCAATATCACCAATATCTCCACCAACTCCGGTTAGTCATAACCATGATATGCAAACCCATGTAATCCCTGGATTCCCGCATTTGAACTCAAACACCAAATCCGCTCAAGTCAATTACTCATCACAAATATAGAAAACCATGGCACATATCCACATGGTTTCTCAATCTCCCCCTTGATGAGTACATTGACAACACCAAATGCATAAAGATTAGAGATTGAAATGCGAAGCCGAATAAGCACATCCAAATGACCAAACCCAAAGAAAAGGTGAAAACAAGCCATCTAGCAAGTAGGGATCATAAAACTAAGAGTTGGCAAAGAAAGTGTCTTGAGACGCAAAGAATGTGAAAAGCACAAGAAAACATTCAAGATCATGATATGCCCCCCCCCCCTCAAGTTGTGGTAGGTCTCATGTAGTGCAAAATGGATCATATGAGTTTCTTAGCATTATTTGTGTATGACCCAAAAATTTTCTCCCCCTTTGGCAATGAACCCATCAAAGAGGCAAAAGAACAAGCAAACATGCAATGCATGAAAATACAAACCTAAGGAGCTTCAATAATAATGCAAACAAGCATTTAACTCTACTAACCATAACCATAGTGCCATGAAGTGTAAAAGCAATAGCTCCCAATCATGCAAAGATCAAAAATAGATAGCAAGGCATAAACACCATGAGCTATACAAACTAAGCAGAAAGATTGACTAGCTTAATAGAATCAAAGTTGCTTATCATGAGCAAAACTGCCACCACATGTGTAAGTACTCTCATCCAAGGCAAAACAAGCACCAAGTGAATCATAATAATCTAGCCAGTTTCAATCTCAACAAGGGCAACAAGCATTCACAGAAAATGAGCTCTACAAACGCTTACATATGCAATAGAGACTCAGTTGATCAAGTGATTATTGTTTATCCTCATGTGTCCTCTTATCCATGCGGAGGGTTGCACGACTGGGTACGGCAAACACCCCGAGGCTTCAAGTCACAATGTTTGGATTTAGTATTATGAGTAATTCTTGATCAAAGCACTTAGCAGATTTTTCAAGATTATGCACAAGACAAAAGAGCATGCCTTTGCGGCAAAAGGAACACATATTCCCACAATGTTACATCATGAGCTAAACATTTGTAAAGCCTTCCATTTCGCAAACACAAGGTGCCAAAGCCAAGACATCCTCTAGACTAGCCTCAACGCAAGTTTCAACAAGGATAAAAGCAATTATACACATGGTGAGCAAGTTTTAGCAAGATTAGATCATAAGGTTCACAAGAAGCTCAGTTTACCTTTAAGATTAGCAAGTTGCTCACATGAGTTTATAACAGGCCATCTAGAAAATCTAAGCATGAGAGATTACTATCACATCCACACAACTTAGCTCAAGCTCAATCATAGCAAAGAGAAATGCAAGAAAGCATAAGACTCAAAACTCATCTACCAATGCATATATTACACATGAGATGCAAAGCGAAAATGGTAAGATACATATATACAAGTGAACACCAACTCCCCCTCAAATGATGCCATACGGATGACAAACACCAAGTTTCCCCCGAAGAAAAGCATGTCTCGAAGCATCTAGGGGCTTGGTGAGGATATCAACTAGTTGGTTTTTGGTATCAATGTATATGAGCTCAACATCCCCCTTCTCAACATTGTCTCTCAGGAAGTGGAATCGCACATTGATGTGTTTGACGTTACCATGTTGGACTGGGTTTTTGGCTAAGAAAATGGCACTGGAGTTATCACACATGAGTGGAACACCCTTAAAAGTCAACCCATAGTTTCTCATGGTAGACACAATCCATAGGATTTGTGAGCAGCAGCTAGCAGCAACTACATACTCAGCCTCTATGGTGGATTGGGCAACACTCGACTGCTTACAAGAAGACCAACAGATCAAAGAAGTACCTAAGAAATGGCAAGTACCGGAAGTGCTCTTCCTATCAATTCTACACCCAGCAAAGTCCGCATCCGAATACCCAATGAGATCAAGAGATGAAGATGCAGAGTACCAAAGACCAAACTCAAGGGTGTATTTGAGATACCTGAAGATGCACTTGACAGCCTTGCGATGAGTCACCCTTGGGGAAGCTTGAAAACGAGCACAAAGACAAACCGCAAAGTGTATGTCGGGTCTTGTCGCTGTCATGTACAAGAGGGAGCCAATCATGCTCCTGTACTCTCTTTGATCCACAGCTTCACAGTCTTCATCGGGGTCAAGAGCCGTTGTAGTGAACATTGGTGTAGACAACAGCTTCACATTGACCATGTCGAACTTCTTCAGGAGATCCTTCGTGTACTTGGGTTGATGTATGAAAGTGCCTTGCTTGTACTACTTGATTTGAAGCCCAAGAAAGAAGGTGAGCTCTCCCATCATCGACATCTGAAATTCACTTTCCATAGCTTCCTGAAATCTGGACACAAGAGCATGAGAGGAACCACCAAAGATGATATCATCCACATAAATCTGAACCATTAGAAAGTCATTGCCGTGCTTTAGAGTGAACAAGATTTTATCAACACCTCCCATGACATACCCATGCTCTAGCAAGAAGGTCTTAAGCCTAGCATACCATGCCCTAGATGCTTGCTTTAGCCCATACAAAGTCTTCTGAAGCTTGTACACACGGTTTGGGTATTTGTGGTGCTCAAAGCTAGGGGTTGCCTCACATACACTTCTTCCTCTGTGAAACCATTTAGGAAAGCACTCTTGACATCCATTTGATAAAGTCTAATGCCCTTGGAGGCAGAAAATGCAAGCAAGATCCTAATAGCTTCTATGCAAGCAACAGGAGCAAAGGTTTCACCATAATCTAAGCCCTCCACTTGGCTAAAACCTTGAGCAACTAGCCTAGCCTTGTTTCTCACAACCTCACCATCCTCCCTATGTTTGTTTCTGAACACCCACTTGGTTCCTATGACATTGACATTTTTGGGAGGCTCTACAAGGGTCCAGACTTTGTTTCTCTCAAAGTTTTCCAACTCCTCATGCATGGCATTAACCCAATGTTCATCATATAGTGTGTGTCCAACATCTCGGGGTTCAAAGGTTGCAACAAAGAGAGAATTGGTAAAGCAAGCAAGATGTGCAGACCTTGACCTTGTTGTTCTCTCATAGAGATTACCGATCATCTATTAGGGTGGATGTTGACACTGAATGTGGTGAGGAGCCTCTCCCTCAGAGTGTACCTCCCCCTCAACCATAGCTGGAGCTTGCTCAACAGCCGCTGAAGTCGATGTAGAAGCTTCTGGACCCTCTGCTGGAGTAGTGGTGGCAGGAGGAACAAGCTCAGATAAGAGATCAAGAGAATCATCATCATCATCATCAGAGCCCTGTAGGTCCTCTTCTACAAAGATACTCTCCTTCATCTCCTTGTCACCTGCAGACTCAATCACATTCCTTGCACAAGAGTTTGATTCATAAAAGATTACATCATAGGATTCTACGATGGTGTTAGTCTCTAAATTCAAAACTCTATAGGAATGACCATGAAGAGAGTAACCAAGAAAGAATCCATCGAAAGACCTTGACTCAAACTTATCAAGATTGCCACGCTTGAGAATAATGCACTTGCAACCAAAGGCACGCAAATGAGAAACCGAGGGCTTTCTCCCAAAACGCAGCTCATAAGAAGTCATATTAAGAATTGAGTGCAAGAAAATCTGATTGGAAACATAGCACACAGTCCTAATGGCCTCAACCCAGAACCGCCTCAGAGTCCTATGCCCATAGAGCATCATCCGAGACATCTCCACTAAGGTTCTGTTCTTTCTTTCAACCATACCGTTCTGCTGGGGAACACGAGGTGCTGAAAACTGATGCTCAATACCATGCTCAAGACAGAAAGCATCAAAGGAGGAGTTCTTGAACTCGATGCCATTATCACTGTGAATTGCTCGTAATGCACCAGGGAGTTCCTTGAACAACCTCAAAGCTAAGCTCTAGATGTGATGAAACACTTCATCCTTGCTCTCAAGAAAGTAGACCCAAGAGTAGCAAGAATAGTCGTCAACAATCACAAGAACATACCACTTCCCACCCGCTGAACAAACTCGAGAAGGACCAACGGTGTCCATATGAAGCAACTCTCCAGGGCGTTCAGTCATCACCAAATTGATTGGTGGATGAGAAGCGGCAATCATTTTCCCATGATGACAAAGAGCACAAACCAAATCCTTATCAAATTTGAGCTTAGGCAATCCTCGGATCAAACCTAGGCCACTCAAGTGACATAACAAGTCAAAGCTCATGTGACCCAGTCTCCTATGCCATTTCCAGAACTCAGAAGAAGATTGAGCAAACAAGCACTTGTGAGAACCAGGAGAACCAGCAAAATCAGCCTGAAAAACTCTGCCAATGCGAGAAATCCCACAAACCAAGGAACCACTCGAATCAAGAACACAAGAAGCATTCAACTTAAAATGCACTTCCAAACCAACATCAAGAAGCTGTAAGACAGATAGGAGATTGTACTTGAGATACTCAACCAAACCAACATCTTTGAGAGTGAATTTTTCATTTACCTTTACCGCACCTTTTACCTTCACTCTCCCTCTCTTGTCATCTCCAAAGGTCACATACTCCCGCCGCTTCAGGGGAGTGAGGCTGGAGAACCACTTTGCATCTCCGATCATGTGGCGTGAACACTCGGAGTCCATCAACCATTTGTTCTCCAAGCCTCCACCTGCTGCCTACAAAGAACAAGAAGGAAAAGTCGATGGCTCAGTGCTGGGGTTAGTCAAAAGAGATTTGGGAATCCAGCACTTAACCATACGACCAGTAGTAGTCATCACAGTTCTTTGCACATTATCATTTGAACGCATAGGACGAGAACCACGACGGGGAAAATGTGGCCTGTCAAAGCGTCTCGACTCAAACCTTGGGTTGTGAGGATAGAAATTATCAATGTGACAGCCAAATCCACGCGAATGACGCTCACCACGATAGGGAAAACATGGGGCGCCAAAGCACTGTTGTGCAAAGCCTCTGTTTCGTGAATCAAAGCCATATGAGGAATGACCCTATCCATGATAGGCACAAGAAAAAGAGCGAGGTTGAAAGTCAACAAAATCATCATAAAAAGCATCCCTAGTCAACTCAGCTTGCTTCCTCTCAATCCTCTTACGCCTATAACAGAATTCATCCAAGTGGCCCTTGCAACCACAAAACATGCAAATGTAGACACCCTTAGGATTAGGCTTGGTTTGCATTGCAGGTTTGGGTTTTGGCTTCTCTATTTGCTTTGGATTGAAAGAGGGTTTTGGATTGGGTGGATAGTATGTGTTAGTGGGTTTGATGGCGTTTTCCTCATCCTTGTAGCTGGAGCTAGAAACAAACTTACCCACATTCTCACTCTCCTTGTCACACCTCTCAAATCCCAAGCCCATGTTATAGGTTGACCTAGAAGCACTCTCCTTCACTCTTGCCAAATCACTCTCAATCTTTTCCTCACTCACTAGGGTTCTCTGGAGCCTAGAAACAAGATAGTCATTTTCCTGAACTAGGACTTTGTTTTCTTCCCTAGTGATTACTAGCTTGTCCTTGTGGGTGACACACACTTCACACGGATGTGGAAGAACTTTCGAGCGAGTCTCATGAAGCAACTTGGACTCAAGCTCTTTAACTTTGAGGGACTGAGCTTCCAACTCATTTGTGAGCTTGGGGCACTTCTGACATGCACCCAAAAGAGTTGGTCTAGCTTTGAACTCATCAAGCTCCTTGAGGGCACTCTCAAGCTGACTGGCAACTTGAGCATGCACACTCTCCCTCTATGATGAGGACATCACTCCTAAGGATATATGCAACACTCCTCTAATTTTGGACTTGCAAGGTCCAATGACTAGAGCTCGTGCACGATGACTAAATTTAGAGGTGAGCTCGTTCCTACATTCTTCATTATTTGTCGCTTTTATTTTGGTTTAAGAAAAGAAATTCAGGACATCCTTGATTATAAAGAATATTATACCCTCACCCAGTGTTTCCAGTATGCTATGCTTGCAGATAAAGAATCACAGGGACTTTTCCAGGCTTTTGAGGAGTACAACAAGTCAAGGAACTCCTACCCCCCACGCTCGACGGGGACTTCGGGGCTGTCCAGACCATCTTTCCGGCCGCCCCCACCAGCAGCTACCAAGGGAACCAGTGTTGTTTCTACAGCCCCGAGATCAGCCCCTGCACCTTCTACGCGCTCAGGTAAACTTTCTGTGCAGGTACCAGCTAGTAGTGCCTCCTCTGTTGCTTCGACAGTGCGCACTACAGGGATTCAGTGCTACCGCTGCCATGGACTTGGTCATGTGCAGAAAGATTGTCCAAGTAGGCGGGCATATGTGGTGACGGACGATGGCGGTTACATGAGCCCCTCCGATGTGGAGGATGAGGAGGAGGACATCACTGCCACCGGTAGTGACCTCGTCCTTGGAGGCGAAGACACCACAGGATACATGAACATTATTGTTCAACGTGTCCTTAGCACACAAGTTCATCAGCCCGAGACAATGCAGCGCCACAACTTGTTCCAGATTTTCTTCGTCATCAAGAACCGCCGAGCACGTGTCCTCATTGATGGAGGGAGCTGCAATAACTTGGTGAGTTCTGATGTGGTCAACAAGCTTGCTTTGACCACACGTCCACATCCACATCCGTACTACATTCAGTGGTTAAACGACTCTGGCAAAGCTAAGGTAATACAAACTTGTAGAGTTCCTTTTTCCATTGGTTCTTATGTGGATTCTGTTGATTGTGATGTCGTACCCATGCAAGCATGTTCACTTTTATTGGGTAGACCTTGGGAATTTGATAATGATGCTGTACACCATGGTAAAAGTAATAAGTACACTTTTATGCATAAAGGAACTAAAATTACTTTGTTACCAATGACCCCTGCTGAAATTGTACAAGCTGATTTAGAAAGAGCTGCTAGTTTGAAAAATAAAGGTCCTGAAATTCAGCAACCTGTTAATTCTAATTCTACACCTAGTAATGTTAATGATTCTTCAAGTTCTAAGGGTGCTGGAATTAAATTACAAGGTCGTTCATGTATTGCAACAAAATCTGAGCTTGCTGAAATTTCTGATAATGATGATATTTGCTATGCTTTGATATGCAAAGAAGCTTTGTTTTCGCTTGATGATATTGCTTCTAGTGCTATGTCTCCTGCTGTCAGTAACCTTTTGCAGGAGTATGAGGATGTTTTTCCAGCTGAGATACCCCCGGGATTGCCACCTTTGAGAGGGATTGAGCATCAAATTGATTTGATTCCGGGTGCTACTTTGCCAAACCGTGCTGCTTATAGGACCAACCCTGAGGAGACTAAGGAGATACAACGGCAAGTTCAAGACCTTTTGGATCGTGGGTATGTTCGTCAATCACTTAGTCCTTGTGCTGTTCCTGTACTTTTGGTTCCTAAGAAAGATGGTACTTGGCGTATGTGTGTAGATTGTAGAGCCATTAATAATATTACTATTAGGTATCGTCATCCTATTCCTAGGCTAGACGACATGCTTGATGAGTTATGTGGTGCTATAATTTTCACTAAAATTGATTTGCGTAGTGGCTACCATCAAATTAGAATGAAACTTGGAGACGAATGGAAAACAGCTTTCAAAACCAAATTTGGATTATATGAGTGGTTAGTAATGCCTTTTGGGTTAACTAATGCACCTAGTACTTTCATGCGCTTGATGAATGAGGTTTTAAGAGCTTTCATTGGCAAATTTGTGGTAGTTTACTTTGATGATATCTTGATTTAAAGCAAATCTATAGATGAACATATGAATCATTTGCATGTTGTTTTTGATGCTTTACGAGATGCACATTTATTTGGTAACCTTGAGAAGTGCATCTTTTGCACGGATCGAGTCTCTTTTCTTGGCTATGTTGTGACTCCACATGGAATTGAGGTGGATGAGGCGAAGATTGAAGCCATAAAGAGCTGGCCTGTACCAAAAACTATCACACAGGTGAGGAGTTTTCTTGGTCTTGCAGGTTTGTACCGCCGCTTTGTCAAAGATTTCAGCACCATTGCTGCACCTTTACATGAGTTGACAAAGAAGGGCATTGATTTCCATTGGGGTAAGGTACATCATGAGTCTTTTGATGCTTTGAAGGATAAACTTACACATGCACGATTGCTGCAATTACCTAATTTTGATAAGATTTTTGAGCTTGAATGTGATGCTAGTGGTATAGGCATTGGTGGTATTTTGATGCAAGATAGTAAACCTATTGCATACTTTAGTGAGAAAATTACTGGGCCTGTTTTGAATTACTCCACGTATGATAAGGAATTGTATGCACTTGTACGTTATTTAGAGACGTGGCGTCATTATTTGTTGCCCAAAGAATTTGTTATTCATTCGGATCATGAATCACTTAAGTATATTCGTTCTCAATGTAATTTGAACATAGACATGCTAAATGGATTGAGTTTATTGAGTCTTTTCCTTACATTATTAAACATAAGAAAGGGAAGGATAATGTGATCGCTGATGCTTTATCTAGGCGCTATACTTTATTGTCTCAACTTGATTGTAGAATTTTTGGACTTGAGGCAATTAAAGGACAATATGCTGCTGATGTTGATTTTAAGGATGTATTGCTGCATTGTAAAGAAGGTCGTGCATGGAATAAATTTGTGTTGAATGATGGATTCTTGTTTAGAGCTAACCGCCTATGCATTCCAGTTGGTTCCGTTCGTCTTTTGTTGTTATAGGAGGCGCATGGAGGTGGATTGATGGGTCATTTTGGTGCCAAGAAGACGGAGGATATTTTGGCCACACACTTCTTTTGGCCAAGGATGAGGAAAGATGTTGAGCGCTTTGTTTCTCGCTACACTACATGTCAAAAAGCTAAGTCTCGCTTGAATCCACATGGTTTATACATGCCACTTCCTGTTCCTTCTATTCCTTGGGCGGATATTTCTATGGACTTTGTTTTAGGACTGCCTAGGACTAAGAGGGGGAGTGATAGTATTTTTGTTGTTGTGGATAGATTTTCTAAGATGGCACACTTTATACCATGTCATAAGACTGATGATGCTAGTTATATTGCTGATCTCTTTTTCAAAGAAATTATTCGTTTGCATGGTATGCCTTCTACTATTGTTTCAGATCGTGATGCAAAATTCTTGAGTCACTTTTGGCGCACGCTTTGGAATAAGTTGGGTACAAAGTTGTTGTTTTCTACACCTTTTCACCCACAAACTGATGGACAAACTGAGGTGGTGAACCGCACTTTGGGTACTATGTTGAGAGCTATTTTGAAGAAAAATTTGAAGCAATGGGAAGAATGTTTGCCTCATGTTGAGTTTGCATATAATTGGGCAACACATTCTACTACCAAGGTAAGTCCTTTCAAAGTAGTGTATGGTTTTGATCCCCGTACTCCACTTAATATACTTCCTCTACCTATTCATGAGAGAGTTCATGTTGATGCTAAGGAACGTGCTGAATTTATTTTAAAAATGCATGAGACCACTAGACTTAGCATTGAAAAGATGAATGACAAGTATAAAATTGCTGGTAGTAAAGGTAGAAAAGAAGTAAAACTTGATGTAGGAGATTTAGTATGGTTACACTTGAGAAAAGATAGATTTCCAGATTTGAGAAAGTCTAAATTAATGCCTAGAGCTGATGGTCCTTTCAAAATAATTAAGAAGATTAATGATAATGCATACAAACTTGAGTTGCCTCCCGAGTTCGGGGTTAGTCCTACTTTTAACATTTCAGATTTGAAACCATACTTGGGAGAAGAGAATGAGCTTGAGTCGAGGACGACTCCATTTCAAGAGGGGGAGGATGATGAGGACATCACTCCTAAGGATATATGCAACACTCCTCCAATTTTGGACTTGCAAGGTCCAATGACTAGAGCTCGTGCACGACGACTAAATTTAGAGGTGAGCTCGTTCCTACATTCTTCATTATATGTCACTTTTGAGAATGGTTTGCTACCTAATGATTATATTATAATTAGGAACCATGGAGAGGGCCAGGAGATGATGGGAGAAGGACTTGGAGACGTGGAGGACCAACAAGGACATGGAAGCCAAGGTGGAGGCCCAACCAAAACCGACTTCGAGTCTGTTTCGGGGCTCAGGACTAGTCTGCACTAAAACAGATGCCCAAGACACATACGGACTCGAATTTGCACGTTCTACATATGCACGGAAAGATAAGAAGAATACCTTTCCAATGCCACCGGTCTCATATCAAAATTCGTCTGGAATCATCAGGAACCGTCGAAACAAGAGAGAGTCCAGAATCTGTTTTGGTGCTGTGTCGCCTGTTTTTGGCCTTTAGGCTTTGTATCTAGTTGAGCCCAAGTAGGGATGCGTCCAGAGGATCTTGCACAACCCTAGGGTCTTCATATACAGCCGCCGTCGCACCATTAAGTTTTGGGTTTTGCTTAGATTATTCTGTTGATAACAGTTTCGCCGTCATCACGGTTTGTGAGACCCCAACTTCGTGAGATTCATAATACATCTGCAATTGTGTTCCTTTCTTCTTTGTTCTTGCTTGTGTTCTTGATTCGCAGACAGGGATTAGCCTTCTCAGCGAGGTCAATCGTTTTAGGACGGTTGATAACCAGAGGAGATGTCGTGCTGCGATTGCGGGGTTTAGAACGTGCTATTCTAAAGCCGGATCGATTTGTGTGTCGCCTCCGACCAAATCAACGTATCCAGAACCTTTCGGAAGATCGGGAACCCTTGTCCACATCACTCTATGTAAGATCACTCATCACAACCTGACAAGATTCACACTCTACAACCATGTCATCCTTAGCAAGCTTAGACCTAAGCGAAGTAATTTCAAAATCAGCACTCTCCAACTTAGACTTAAGCTCTCTACTCTCACGAACAGCACTGCAAAGCTTATCATCTTGCAAAAGCAGAACATCGCGCAAATGATCAAGTTCAGAAGAGAGCTCATCAAGAGTGGGAGGTACCTCGCTTGTGTCGGAGACGGATCCAGAGTCGGTGTCGTGGTCGTTCTTTGCCATGAAGCAAAGCCTGGTGAAGTCATCCTTCCTCTTGACTCATAGCTTTTCAACCTCCTCCTCCGAGCTTGTAAGGCCTTCGCTTGATGCGAGGTCGACATCGCTCAAGGCGGCAACGTAGGCGCGTGCAATGGCCTTGGCAAACTTCTGGGAGTTCTTGCCCTTCTTGTAGAAGCGGTTCTTCTTCTGCTTGAAGTCTTTAGTGTTGTTGCCGCGGTACCTAGCCTTCTTCTTCTTCTTGGGACAATCAGCAATGAAGTGTCCCGGGTCACCGCACTCAAAGCAGGTTCTTGAACCACCTCTTCTCTCCTTCCGGTTGTTGTAGAACCTCCTGAACTTTCTTGTGGGCAAGGTCAGCTCCTCATCAGGAATGAACTCCATCTGTTCATTGGAAGCTGCAACAAGAGAAGACAAAGCAAAGTCCAAGGAAGACTTGTCAAGTGAGGGGTTAGTTCCATAAGAATCATCATTGTTACTAACCTTTTGAGAGCTAGAAAGCAAAGCCATGCTAGAAGCAGGAATAGCAAGATTAGGACGAAATTTCCTAGATAGTTCATGAGATTTCAGCTTGCTATACAGTTGCTCACAGCTTAAGGTGTTGAAGTCAGCAGTTTCTTCTAGAGCAGCAATTTTAACCCCCCAAAGCTTTTCATCAAGTGAGTACAGCAGTTGCTTAGCTCTATCATTGTCATTGTACACAAGGTTACCACAAGCCCGCAAGTTACACACAATTGCCTCAAACCTATGAAAGGTGTCATCTAGTGACTCGCCAGGTTTTTGTGCAAAGGTTTGGTACTGTCTATTGTAAGAATCCTTACGCATATACTTAACTTGGTTGGTACCCTCATGGTAAGTATAAAGCTTAACCCACATAGCATCAGCAGTGTCAAGGTGTGCAACCCTATCATATTCACTCCTACCAAGTGCAGAGAGCAAAATATTGACAGCTTTGGAGTTGTTCTCATACTTGACTAACTCACCTGTAGATGCAATGTTCATGTCCTGTGGTACATCATACTCCTGCTCAACAATCTCCCAAATTGCACGTCCTTGACTCAGCAGATACGCCTTGGTCCGCAACTTCCAGTAGGAGAAGTCCTCTCTATCGAACATCCACAGCTTAACAGCGTGCTTCTCTATGTTGCCTTTGGATCATAAAGCCGGTGAAGATCAACTAGTGATCAAACCGGCTCTGATACCAATTGAAGGACCGAGAAGGCGACCAGAGGGGGGGGGGGTGAATAGGAGCCAATCAAAATTCTCCAAGAGAACTTGGCCTATATCCCAAAAATAACCCAAGCCAACCTCCGAACCGATCACCAAGACTACACACACCAACTAGTGGTGTACTACCTCTAAGAGTAATCAACCACAGCAAGAAACATAGCGGAAACAAAAAGGAAACAGCAGAGACTCGAGATACTCCAAAACCTCACAAACTGCACCTTACTGAACCACCACCGACAGTGCTGAGCAGGACCATCGGTAGTGTCGGTTGGCCCCATCGGCAGTGCTGATCTGGCCCATCGGCAGTGCCCGTGCGGGGTTCTGAGACCCACCGGTAGTGCCGGTCCTGGTCGTCGGCAGTGCCGATCGACCCCAACAGAACAGCAGAAACTTTCGGGAATTTGACAAATCTTCTTCAAAACCTAACCAAATGAACTCCAAATGATGCAATTTTTTGACCAATGAATCCTCATCACATCATGACCCTAATCCTAGAAAATCATCCCAATTGGCTCAAGAAATCATCACGAATTTCACATCTTGTGCCAAGAACACCAAAAAAGGGGAAACTTGAGAAATCTTTCAAATCGAAGGTGCTAGAGCTATTGATTCGATCAAGGATCCATAGATGGTTTTTTTAGCTCATCCTAGCAACAAGTTTCTCATGAAATTCGAGCCAAAAACTCATCCAAAAAAGAGATCGAAAATCACCACAAAAATAGCTCCAAAAATAAGAAAAAGGGAATTTCGGGATTCAAGTGAAGAGGGAAATCTTGAGCCCGAAAATACTTCTCATATCACAGAAAGGTGCTTACAAGATCCATAGGTACAAGGCTAGGAAGCCACCCTCTTCCTCCCACTATTTGGAAGAGCAAGAGATGTCTCTCACACACCCTTTCCTCTCCTCTAAAACATGAAGTCCTCTCCTAGCACTTTGAATAGAGTCCTAACCCAAGGCTAATGAAAGAGAGGCACCTCTCCCACCAGCCACACCTCTCCTTATATAGGCCTAGGGTCTATTGTCCACATGACCACTCTACCCTTGACCTACATAATACACCCACCTACCATCGGAGGCATAACCGTTCATCTTTCATCTCATCACCCGAATGCCATCAGACGCTTCACGTCTTTGCTTCATCATGAAGCAAGATCCGTGATGGTGCCACGTGCACCACCAACCACCGCCACCGGTTTTGAGGCCTAAACTAGGAAACCGCCTTGCACGCTTCTCAAAGCACGACTTCTGGATGTCGATGCGTGTCACCTTGTCCCACAATCCTGACCATCGGCAAGTCTCTCCCAGTCCCTGTCCATCGGGCCCCCTTGTCACTTGCACCGGCATCCCATTTGCCTTGACTTGGTCAACACGCCGTCTTCATCACCACCATAGTTTTGAGGCTCAACCGCGAAACCATCCGTGCTTCTTGCCTCTCCACGTGTATGGTGTGGATCACCCTTGACTTCACCCGACATCCCGATCGTCTGGCCCCAAGTCCCCTACTTGTGCCCGATCCTCTCGCCGTTGACCGCCAAGTCGACTCCAGTGACCTACACATCATGAGACAAGCAAACACATGTCCCATCTCCTGCAATATCACCAATGTCTCCACCAACTCCGGTTAGTCATAACCATGATATGCAAACCCATGCAATCCCTGGATTCCCACATTTGAACTCAAACACCAAATCTGCTCAAGTCAATTACTCATCACAAATATAGCAAACCATGGCACATATCCACATGGTTTCTCACTAATAAAGAGTAAACCTACTTTGGCATCAATTGCTTTTTGTGCCTCAGTGGAAAGAACTCACGCTCAGGTACTTGAGGTCATGGGTTCGAACGGCTCGAACCACCCCTTGGTGGCTTGGCCGCAAGAGGCTTTTCATTTTGTTTTCTTTTATCATTTTTCACAACTGGGCTGACTTGGCTGTTGGGCTTTTATAGTTTTCTTCTATTATCCGTAATGGGCCGATGTGGCAATATTGGTCGGTCCAAAATTTCTTCTATTTTTTTCTCATATTCATTCTCATCATTCTGATTCTTAAATTTCTTCATGAAAAATATATGTTATTAATATTATAAAAATTATCATATTAATACAATAAAAAGTTTCTAATTTGATAAGAAGAATTATACCTATTTGATTTTTTATTTTTTTGGAGAATGATCCTACTTTGTAATTAAATTCACAATAGAAACTATAATCAAATAGTTTCTCTCTTGCGACACATAATTGTTCGTCGCAAAATGACATTTGTTTAGTTTACGACGATTTTCGTATGGCTATTGTGACATACTAAAAATCTATGTCGCTAAATTAAGTCGAATGTCATAAAATGGATTGATCTGTGACATTTTTACTTAATGTCACTCTATAAACGTCGCAGAAGGTCAAATTTCTTGTAGTGCGTGGGCTGCCAGTAGGCACCAGTCAGCGCCACCCGAGGCAGGGCTGCTCACTGGAGGGCTCGTCGCGGAGGCGGGGAAATGGCATGCACGTCGATGCGGAGGGTTTGGTGATGCTGTCAAAGTGGAAGACTCACCGGAAATGGGTCGACGATGAGTGGAGACGAAGAATGAAGTCCGACGACATCGCGTTCTACCCAGGGAGCACCAAATCGCGCGCTGCTAGCTCCTACAGCATCACGGGGGTGCGGCGACTGCCAGCATCTTGTCGTCGTCCACCGAGGAGGACCGGAAGGGGGTGTTCACTGTGGATGTGGCTCCGATATGGCGGCATAGAGGAGGTCAGCCGAGGAAAAGGGTAATGCCGGCGTCCTTGCGCAAGGAGTCAAGGTGGAGAGAGGTCAGACACGATCAAAGAGGTGTTGCGCATCGTTGCGAAGAGAAAGGAGAGGCGAGGCACACCAGAGTCGAAGAATTTGGCGTCGACGTCAAAAACTGCCGCCGGGGAACATCATTCAGTGTTTTTCAAATTGGCTCGATTTCACGTGAAGATTGGCCCGTGGTGAGCAAGGGGGGCTACAGGGAGTTGAGGCGTGGCTGAAGGTGCTCTGAGTTCGGGGAGAGAGGCAGTGATGGCCGGGTATTGAGCTCGAGCTCAAAGCACGGTAATGGCGTGAGAGCGGGGTGCAGAAATTGGCAGAGGGAGGGGGATTTATAGGTCAAGAGGTTCATGTGCTGGGTTCACGAGGGAGCCATTGTGGTTGCGCAGGAAGGAGCACATGGGGTCGAGCAACCAAGAATAGTGTGGTGCGTGAATTGACGGAGCTCGGCCAGTGGCCATGTCGGCTTGGGGTGGAGCGAAAGAAACTCGCCTCAATGGTGGTTTGTGGCGTGCGGGAGGCCGAGCAGGCTGCGCTGAGGGGGCGGTGGAGTTGCGCGTGGGTTGGCGTGCTATCGGGGTGACGGGAACGGTCGAGCGCGGGGGATCGAGGAGCAAGGCATGGGCGCGGTGCCTTTTTGCAGAGTGCGATAGGACGAAGCGACGCGGTAGGTGATGGCTAGCGGCATGTGAAGGCCGCGCGGTAGTGCTGAAGTGACGGGGCGAGCACGTGCATGCTTTGCAGCGTGTCAGAGCAACAGGGACGGCCGGGCACAGAGAGGCAGGCCGGGTATTGGGGAACAACGGGGCAAAGGCGACCTTGGGCAGTGGCGAAAGGGACTCGCGACAGCGGCGGCTAGTGCCCGAGTGGGCAGCGGCGATGTGACGGCGGCAGGCGCGCTGGCGCGCGAGTGCGCGAGCGAGTTCCGAGGTGGTAGGCGCGTAGGCGAATCACGTGGGCGCGCGCGCGGGAGATGCGACGGGAGTTAGAAGACAATGCACTTTTGCAGAGGGGCCCTTCCTTTTTGAAAAGATTTTGTAGAAAGGTCCTCGATCAAAAAAATTTCAAATAACATAGTTCCAAGTGTGCAATTAAGCTGAAATTTTAAGTGAGGGCTTTTTGGAATTGGGGGAATTTATTAGTGAAGTTTAATTGGGTAGAAAACAATTTATTTAATTGTAATTAATGGTTAAAGTTAAATCATTTCTAGGTTTAATTCATTTATTTAATGGACTTCCTAATGGAATAAAATTTTTATTTTTGGTCCAAAATTCTGTTTTACTATTTTCATAATTCTATTGTAATTGCTTGGCCCTAGTTTTATAGAAAGTTTTATTTTCTTTCAAATTTTTGCTTACAGGGCTTTATTTTAACTTGTCCTCATTATTTCATGCTCATTACTTGAGTTCAGATTCTTGGTAATTCATGCTAAGTAAGAAAGTGAGACACCTGGGTGTCACACAAACTCTTGTGCAAGCAATGTGGTTGAGACTGTAGGTAACAAGGAGATGGAGGAGAGTATCTTTTTAGAAGAGGACCTATAGGGCTTGGATGATGATGATGATGACGATGATGAGTCATTCCATCACACACCTAAGCTTGTTCCTGCTGCTTCCACCACTCCGGTAGAGGGTCCAGAAGCTACTACATCGACCTCAGCAGCTGTCGAGCTAGCTCGAGCTGTGGTTGAGGGGGAGGTACGCTCTGTGAGAGAGACTCCTCACCACATTCAGCTTCAACATCCACCTCAACAGAGGATTGGAAATCTCTATGAGAGGACAACAAGGTCATGGTCTGCACATCTTGCCTGCTTTATCAATTTTCTATTAGTTTCCACCTTTGAACCTCAGGATGTTGGACATGCACTATCTGATGAACATTGGGTTCATGCCATGCATGAAGAGTTAAAATTTTTTTAGAGAAATAAAGTATAGACCCTATTGGAGCCTCCTGTTGGTGTCAATGTCATAGGAACCAAATGGGTGTTTAAAAACAAGCATGGGGAAGATGGTGAGGTTGTTAGAAACAGGGCTAGGCTTGTTTCCCATGGTTTTAGTCAAGTGGAGGGCTTAGACTATGGGAAAACCTTTGCTCTTGTTGCATGCATAGAAGCCATTAGGATCTTGCTTGCATTTGCTGCCTCTAAGGACATTAAACTCTACCAAATGGATGTCAAGAGTGCTTTCCTAGATGGTTTCATAGAGGAAGAGGTTTATGTAAAACAACCACCTGGCTTAGAGCACCACAAATACCCAAACCGCGTGTACAAGCTTCAAAAGGCTTTGTACGGGCTAAAGCAAGCACGTAGGGCATGGTATGCTAGGCTTAAGACCTTTTTTCTAGAGCGCGGGTATGTCATGGGGTGTGTTGATAAAACATTGTTCACTCCAAAGCATGGCAATGACTTTCTAATGGTTTAGATATACGTGAATGATATCATCTTTGGTGGTTCCTCTCATGCTCTAGTGTCCAGATTTCAGGAAGCCATGGAAAGTGAATTTTAGATGTCGATGATGGGCGAGCTCACCTTCTTTCTTGCACTTCAAATCAGGCAGTGCAAGCAAGGCAGCTTCATACATCAAGCCAAGTACATGAAGGATCTCCTGAAGAAGTTCGACATGGTCAATGTGAAGCCATTGTCAACACCAATGTTCACTACAACGGCACTTGACCCTTATGAAGACTGTGAAGTGGTCGACCAAACGGAGTACATGAGCATGATTGGCTCCCTCTTGTACCTGATGGCGATAAGACCTGACATACACTTTGCAGTGTGTTTTTATGCTCGCTTTCAGGCTTCCCCAAGGGTGATTCATCGCAAGGCTGCCAAGCGCATCTTCAGGTATCTCAAATACACCCTTGAGTTTGGTCTTTGGTACTCTGCATCTTCATCTCTTGATCTCATTGGGTATTCAGATGTGGACTTTGCTGGGTGTAGAATTGATAGAAAGAGCATTTCTGTTACTTGCCATTTCTTGGGTACTTCTTTGATCTATTGGTCTTCTCGTAAGCAGTCGAGTGTAGACCAATCCACCATAGAGGCTGAGTATGTTGCTGCCGCTAGCTGCTGCTCACAAATCCTATGGATTGTGTCCACCATGAGAGACTATGGGTTAACCTTTAAGTGTGTTCCATTCGTGTGTGATAACTCCAGTGCCATATGCTTAGCCAAGAACCCAGTTAAACATGGTAAGGTCAAACACATTAATGTGCGATTCCACTTCTTGAGAGACAGTGTTGAGAAGGGAGATGTTGAGCCCAAATACATTGACACTAGAAACCAATTTGCTGATATCCTTACCAAGCCCCTAGATGCTTCACAATTCGCTTTTCTTCGGGGGGAGCTTGGTGTTTGCCATCCTTTGAGGGCAAGTTGGTGTTTTCTTGTATATATGTGTCTTATCTTTTTGCATTGCATCTCATATGTAATAAATGCATTGGTAGATGAGCTTTGATTCTTATGCTTTCTTGCATTTCTCTTTACTATGATTGAGCTTGAGCTAAGTTGTGTGGATGTGATAGTAATCTCTCATGCTTAGATTTTCTAGATGGCTTGTTATAAACTCTTTTTAGGAACTTTCTAATCTTAAAGGTAAACTTGGCTTCCTGTGAACCTTATGAACTAATCTTGCTAAAACTTGCTCACCATGTGTATAATTGCTTTTATCCTTGTTAAAACTTGCATTAAGGCTAGTCTAGAGGATATCTTGGCCATGGCACCTTGTGTTTGTGAAATGTGGCTTTGCAAATGTTTAGCTCATGATGGAACATTGTGGGAACGTTTGTTCCTTTTGCCGCAAAGGCATCCTCATCCTTATGCCTTTAATTTGCAAAATAATTTGACTGTGCTTCAAAGCCTCGGGGTGTTTGTCGTACCCAGTCGTGCGACCCTCCGCATGGATTAGAAGTAATATAAAATTCTAAATCCAAACATTGTACTTCAAAGCCTCGAGGTGTTTACCGTACCCATTCGTACGACCCTCCTCACAGATTAGAAGATACATGAGGATCACATAAGAATAATGCTTTTCTTTTTTATGAGTCTCTGTTGCATATGTGAGCATTTGTAGAGCTTATTTTCTGCAACTGCTTGTTGCCTTAGTTGAGATTGAGACTGGCTAGTATCTTTTGATTCACTTGATGCTTGTTTTGCCTTGGATAGGAGTACTTAAACATGTGGTGGCAGCTTTTCTCATAAGGAGAAAATTTGATTCTATCTAATCTAGTCAATCTTTTTGCTTAGCATGTATAGCTCTTTGTGTTTATGCCTTGCTATCTATTTTTAATCTTTGTATGAGTGTGACCTGCTGCTTTTACACTTCATAGCTCTATACTTATGATTAGCAAGGTTAAATTCTTGTTTTCATAATTGTTGAAGCTCCTTAGGTTTGCATTTCCATACATTGCATGCTTGTTCTTTTGCTTCTTTGATGAGTTTATTGCCAAAGGGGGAGAAAATATTGGGTCATGCACAAATAATGCTAAGAAACTTAAAATGATCCATTTTGCACTCCATGAGACATTTCACAAGTTGAGGGGGAGCTTTTCATGATCTCGAACGCTTTCTTGCGTGTTTCACATTCTTTGCGTCTCAAGTCGCTTTCTTTGCCTACTCTTGGTTTTGTGATCCATATTTTGCTAGATGGCTTGTTTTCACCTTTTCTCTAGGTTTAGCCATTTGAATGAGCTTATTTAGTTTCGTATTTCAATCTCCAATCTTTGTGCGTTTGGTATTGTCAATGTACTCATCGAGGGGGAGATTGAGAAACCATATGGATATGTGCCATGGTTTGCAATATGTGATGAGTAATTGACATTGGTTGAGTTTGATGTTTGAGTTGAAATACTGGAATTTGGGATCGCATGAGTTTGTGCATGTCATGGTTTTGACTAACCGGAGTTGGCGGAGCCATTGGTGAAGTTGCAGGAGATGGGAAATGTGTTTGCTTGTCTCATGATGTGTAGGACAATGGAGTCGACTTGGCGGTCAACAGCGAGAGGATCAGGCACAAGTAGGGGACTTGGGGCCAGACGATCAGGATGCTGGGTGAAGTCAAGGGTGATCCACACTGTACACGAGGAGAGGCGAGAAGCACGGACGGTTTCACGGTTGAGCCTCAAAATCGGGGTGGTGATGAAGACAGCGTGTTGACCAAGTCAAGGTGAGCGGGATGCCCATGCAAGTGACAAGGAGCCCATGGATAGGCACCGGGAGAGACTTGTTGGTGGTCAGGATCACGGGGTGACACGCTTCAACATCAAGAAGTCACGCTTTGAGAAGCGTGCAAGGCAGTTTCATGGTTTGGGCCTCAAAACCAGTGGCGGCAATTGAAGGTGCATGTGGTACCATCGTGGAGCTTGCGTCGAGGTGAAGCAAAGTCATGAAGGGCTCGATGGCGTTTGGGTGATGAGGAAAAAGATGGATGGTTGTGCCCCTAGTGGTAGGTGGTAGTGTATTGTAGGTGAGGGGTAGGATGGTCCTTAGGACAACCCCTAGGCCTATATAAGGAGAGGTGTGGCTGGTGGGAGAGGAGCCTCTTCCCATTAGCCTTGTGTTAGGTGTTCATTTCAAAGTGCTGGGAGAGGTCTTCATGTAATAGAGGAGAAGAGAGGGTGTGTGAGAGACATCTCTTTCTCTTCTAAAAAGTGGGAAAAAGAGGGTGGCTTCCTAGCCTTGTACCTATGGATCTTGTAAGCATGTTCCCATGATATGAGAGTTATTTTCGTGCTCAATATCTTCCTCTCTACCTAAATGCCGAATTTCTCTTTTTCCCTAGTTTCGGAGCTATTTTTGTGGGAATTTTTGATCTCACTTTTGGGCAAGTTTTTGGGTGGATTTCTTGGGGGATCTTGGTGCTGTGATGAGCTAGAACAAACCTAAATGGATCCTTGACCGAATCATAAGCTCTAGCACCTTCGATTTGAAAGAATTCTCAAGTTTCCCCTTTTTGGTGTTCTTGGCACAAGATCTAAAATTCATGATGATTCCTTGTGCTTTTTGAGTGGATCTCTTACGAGGAGTGTCATGACGTATTCAGGATGATCTGGTCCAAATTTTGTGATTTTTGGAGTTTGTTTTATAGGGTTTTAGCAATTTTCTTTCCTGAATGGAGCTGCTATTTTGCCCAGGACAGAACTTCCATGGCTAGGACAGAACTTCCGTCCCCGTGACAGAACTTCCATCAAGAACCACAGAACTTCCATGAGTGATAGTACTCCTGTCGCTCGGAACTTCCATGATTGACAGAACTTCCGTCGGGCACCACGGAACTTCAGTCAAGCTCAGTTTTGTGATTTTGCCGGATCTTCCTTGTTTCCCTTTTTGTTCCTCTGGTGCTTCCGCTATGTGTCCTATTAGTTCAAATCATTCCGAGGGTTATCACATCACAAGTTGGTGTGTGTTATCTTGGTGATTTGGTTAGAGGTTGGCTTGGGTTGTAGTTGGGATATAGGCCATGTTCTTCAGGAGAATGTTAATTGGCTCCCATTCACCCCCCCCCTTTGGTTGCCTTCTCGGTCCTTCAATTTGTATCAGAGCCGGTGTGATCACTAGTTGACCTTCACCAGTTTTGTGATCCGAAGGCGACATGAAGAAGCGTGTGGTCAAGCTTTGGATGTTCGATGGAGAGGACTTTCCCTACTGGAAGTCACGGACCAAGGCTTATCTCTTGAGCCAAGGACGTGCAACTCGGGAGATCGTTGAGCAATACTATGCCATACCGGCCAACCTCAACACCGCGCCAGTAGGTGAGTTAAACATGTATGAGAACAACTCTAAAGCTGTCAATATCCTGCTTTCTGCTCTAGGTAGGAGTGAACATGATCGTGTTGCTCATCTTGATACTGCACATGCCATTTTGGAAAAGCTTTGCACGTATCATGAGGGTACCAATCAAGTCAAGTCTATGCGTAAGGATTTTTACAATAGACATTACCAAACCTTTCGACAAAAACCTGGCGAGTCACTGGATGACACCTTTCGTAGGTTTGAGGCTATTGTGTGCAACTTGCGGGCTTGTGGTAACCTTGTGTACAATGATAGTGATAGAGCTAAGCAACTGCTGTATTCACTTGATGAGAATATTTGGGGGGTTAAAATAGCTGCTCAATATCTTCCTCTCTACCTAAATGCCGAATTTCTCTTTTTCCCTAGTTTCGGAGCTATTTTTGTGGGAATTTTTGATCTCACTTTTGGGCAAGTTTTTGGGTGGATTTCTTGGGGGATCTTGGTGTTGTGATGAGCTAGAACAAAGCTAAATGGATCCTTGACGGAATCATAAGCTCTAGCACCTTCAATTTGAAAGATTTCTCAAGTTTCCCCTTTTTGGTGTTCTTGGCACAAGATCTAAAATTCATGATGATTCCTTGTGCTTTTTGAGTGGATCTCTTACGAGGGGTGTCATGATGTATTGAGGATGATCAGGTCCAAATTTTGTGATTTTTGGAGTTTGTTTCACAGGGTTTTGGCAATTTTCTTTCACGAATGGAGCTGCTGTTTTGCCTAGGACAAAACTTCCATGGCTAGAACAGAACTTCCGTCACCTTGATGGAACTTCCGTCAAGAACCATGGAACTTCTGTGAGTGACAGTACTCCCGTCGCCCGGAACTTTCGTGATTTTCAGAACTTCCATTGGGGACTTCGGAACTTCCGTCGGACACCACGGAACTTCCGTCAAGCTCAGTTTTGTGATTTCTTGGATCTACCTTGTTTCCCTTTTTGTTCCTCTTGTGCTTCTGCTATGTGTCCTATTGGTTCAAATCATTCCTAGGGTTAGCACATAACAAGTTGGCGTGTGTTTTCTTGGTGATTTGGTTAGAGGTTCGGTTGCGTAGTATTGAGATATAGGCCATGTTCTTGAGAAGAATGTTAATCGGATCCCATTCACCCCCCTCTGGTCGCCTTCTCGGTCCTTCAACGCCCATCTTCAAGGAATGAAGCAATGCAGTGGATCCAAACCCTAGCTAGAGTTCGAGGGCTTGAGGGCGATGAAGATATGCGGTGGCAATGGAAGAAAGTGCTAACCCTAGCTCTGGGAGCAGAGGAATCGCATGAATAGGGAAGATGTGAGGAAGATGAAGTGTTGCCTGCAAATGGCAGCGTGGACCTGGAGTCAACAATCCCCTGCTCCTTTTATACCTTCGCCTTTTGACCTAGTCCTCGGGTCCCATGGGTCGGTATGGGCCGTATAGTGACAGGCTTTGCCACCTAATGATAGTAATAATAATAATATAAAAGGCTTTATTCTGTAAAAAGAATTAGAGCTATTAACTTGAGCAATAATCTCAGGGGATTCTTTGATGAGAAGTAGTGGCAAGATCACTTAAAAATATTTTCCGTATCTATATGATTGGATGATCATATAGCAGAGGACTAGAATGTCGTACAGGAGCAAGTTCTAAGCAAAAGTTTCTGATTAAAGTCATCAAATAATTCTCAAAATTGAACTTGCATTGAGTTGGGTGGTGTTTTATTAAGAAAAAACTATGTTATGAATGATGTCATCATAGTTTAGTACTTGGTTATGATTGATGTCATAGCTATTATTTTTTTCACATGTGGAGTCAAAAGGTCACTTGGCTAAGGGTGAATATCACTCTACCTTTGATAGAATCGGTCGGCGCAATTGGTATTGGGTAGACCGAGTACTTGGTTTGATGACTAGGGATTTAGTTGCTTAAATTTGATTATTTAAGTGAAATTATATAACAAAATTTTAAGAGCTAATATTATTAGACTCTTGAATTATTTGTTAATCTCCAAATTATACAAGAGTGGGGGACTACACCTGATCAGGTGCAACTAGTCGGTGCACCAGATCCATCAGGAACTTGGGTTATGAGATCTTCCTAATTTATGACCTATTCACATTAGCATTGAAGGTCATTCGGTGAATCACAGCTCAAAATTAGAATGCACTCGGGGGCTGTTGTGGGATACTTGCCTTACGAGTATCTAGAGATATGCCTAAGTTGGTAACTGACCGGGTATCTTATCCATAAGGAAACCGACCGAGTCGGCTTGGAGCACAAGGCAATTGGAGATAACTTCCCATGTATATCCTTGTAGGACACGAGTAGGACTCTTCATGTACCCCTTGACGACCGGATATATAAGGCGTCGGGGACCCCCCATCGGGGACACGAAATTATAAGCAATACAGTCCAAAGAATACAGAACGTAGGGTTTTTACTCTCACCAAGAGGACCCGAACCTGTATAACTCAGTGTCTTTGGCAACCATCATAGTTCTTACTCTTGATGTAGCCCTATAAATTTATTGCCGAGATCAAGTCTCGACAGTTAGTTAGTCAGGAGTTAGAGTCTAGTCAAGAGCATCGCTCGGGATTCCATATTTTTTCTCTTTATGTAAGACTTATCCTTTATCAATATAAATATCTTTATTTTATATCTTGTCAAATATTTATTTTAATTTAGTCATTTCCCTCAAGTTACAATTATCGGCAAAAACTTTGTTGCATAGTTCATGGATTTCCTGGCTAGGATTCAATTAAGTATAGTTCTTTCTGGAACTTAGACTTGGTTATTCCCTAGCTATTCTTCCGCTAGGCCAATGGAAGAATATCTAGTGAATGCGTAGGTGCGGTGCCTAAGTTAACGCTAGCTGGATTTGCATTCATCCCCACGGGCTGTGTGGTAGGCGGCAGGTGGTGACAGCCCTGTCCGTCCCTTTAGTATTCCACCATGGTTGGGAAGTCTCAAGCAGGGTTGTCCAGTGATAGCGTAGCCACTAGTACAGAGGTTAGTTATCGATCCATATTAGTGGAACGCTTTCATGCCCCAAATTCAGCTAACAGGTGCAAGACTTGAGGTTGTACCAAGAAATTGGTGTAAGCGCTAAACCTGAGTAACTAGGATTTGACGCTTGACTTAGATTTATTAAGAAGATATATTTTTTAGATATCTTAGACTTAGATTCGCTGTCCTCCCGGTTAGCTTAACCAATCTCTTTATTTATCTTAGTGTGGATTTCTCCTGTGTTACTACCCCCAATTTTATCATTGAACATCCTTACCTCCATCTTTGGTCAGTTAGTTTAATTCTTATAGTTATATCTTTGTTAAACCAAGATAATCTTACGCCTAGCTTCCTTGAGGAAAATAAATACGATACCTTGGAATACTCCCAGGTGAAATGCTACAATGGTGTTCCGTGCACTTGTGGATTAATTCACTTTATTCTTAAAGTGTAACAAACACCAACAATCATTTCTGGCGCCATACCAGGAATAGCAATATTCTTGATGCGACGTTAAGAAGTGTCAACAACTTCTAGTGTAGAAGTTTCAACATATGGAGTGGTTGGGATGTGCACATGAACTTGATCAATAACACAGAGCAAGCATCTCACAAGGGTCAAAACAATTTGACAAAGTTCAATGAAAATACAAGTAGCAAATGCAATAGGTTTTCATTAAGATAATCATCTGGCTTTGGTAGGAATAAACTCATCATTGAGAAGATTGTGAATCTGGAGTTCTCATTTATAAGCTTTTGAAAATTAAAAATCTAGGAAGTTCACTTGGTTCCAAGAAAGGTTATGCTCTCTACGGTCATATCACATCTACCAACAATTTAGACAAGGTTTTCCTATGCAATGTGTATTTCCCATGGGCGATGAAAGAATGCAAGGAATAATCTTTATATATCCAGCATGAATGAGAAAGAAGTTTTATTTTACCTGCCATTTGTCATGCTTGCAAAAAAAAATCAATTCAAACAAAAACAGCAAGGGGTTGGTGATACAAGGAATACCGAAATGATTATTGTTCATTCATATCTCCTCCTCATGTTCCTTTTGATATTAACCTGTAGGGGTTAGCTAAATAAAAAAACTCAAAGGAACAAACCCAAAGTTGTTCCACAATTATTGCCGAGTAAATTTTATTGTTGAGAAGGAACAAATCAAACTTTTTTTAATAAGTTTGAAATGAAAAAATATCAAATCCTAGTAAAGGGAAACAAATTGGGTTACCTCATGTTAGTACTTTTTTAAGGTCATAAGTTTGACCATAAGAGCACTAGTTCATAGTGTAGCTATTGTTTTGGCAATGTGGCTCCCTTCATCACCAAAAACTCATCAACTCATTGCATACCTAAATGGTGAGGCTTGCAACAAGAACCACGAGATTTGCATCTACCACCATCCCTCTAAGATTTCTATTTTCTGAAAGAGTAGGAGGGGTGTGGCTCTCGTGTATAAAGCCATCTTGGCTCTTTGTTGAGGTGTGTGCAGTCTCTTGTGATAGAGGGACTAGAGATTTTTTCATGATGAAGCTTCTAGTCTTGACCTTTGTGTCCACTAGAATTCCAATAGAGCACACTCTATGTTGTTCTCTATAATCAAGCACTTTGTCCCAATTAGAATTCTCATTCTGTATATTACCCTCCATTTCCTTAGATGTTTCTTCCACCTTCTCTAATAAGGATCTTGCAAAATTACCACTCAGTGTTTTGAGGGCATTTTGAGGCCTTCCAAAGTTTGGTTGAGGGTCATCAAAGATGGAACTATCATCTATGGAAGCCTCTAGTGGATCTTGGACTGAGCTAGTAGTGGTTGTGGAAAAAGAGGTATGTTCATGCTCCTTCTCCTCACTATTTGGCACATGGTTCAGATTTAATCCTTTCATAAGCGTACGCCATGCTTGGCGCTGGGTAACTTGGGTGACATGGTCAATAGCGACCCACGCATCATCTATACTTTTCTTACGGAAGGGAATTTTACTGCATTCCCTCAATATCTTGGCGCTCTCCTTATGTAGACCTTCAACAAAATAGATCCAGAGCCTTTCTTGTGGGATGTCTATCCTTGGACCAATAGAGACAAGGTTCATAAAGCGCCTCCAACAGACTCCTATGTGTTCGTGATCCTCTTGTTTCATATTTCTGATCTCTGTCAGTCGACGCAAATACTTCTCAGAAGGAAAAAGATGCACTGTGAACTCGTACTTCAGATCATTCCATAGGGCTTTCAGGAATGTTGGATTTTGGACGATATACCACTCCATCCTATTAATTAACTCTAGGTACCAGCCCTTAGCATACCCATCTAAAGAGTAGAAGAGAAGTTTCCACATTAGCTCTTCCATTGGGAATTCGCTAGTGGGGTGTGTGGAACATATCTCCTCAACATTTTGAATATGGGTATAGGGATCTTCATCACTTTTCCCACTGAGGAGGGATGCTCGATCCTTAGCAACGAGTTTTGAGTAAAGACCTAAAATTCGACCACCTTTTTTATTGTGCGGACAACTGCTTACATTTTTAGTCCATGGTGTGTTTGGGAGATCAAGGATAATGGGACCACAAATAGGAGAGGAGTTATGGGGAAATGTATTGGCCTTTCTTGCCTTGTAATAACAGAAAAATTTAATAAGGGATCATATTGCTTCCTTACCTCTCTGTAGTCTCGTCCACAAGACCCTTTTTGACCGCATCTCTTCAGCCATTCCAGAAAAGGTTGATCACCATAATCAAAGGATTGAGGTGGGAGAGGAAGTGTGTCTTCTTGTACCGCTTCAGGGTGTGGTGGGTGGCGGGAGCTTGTTGTAGGGGCATCGATCTTATGTGGGAAACTCTTGGTTTCCGTTTCTATAGGTTGGCTGGAATTTCGGGTGCTTTCTTTGGTATGGCATGGGGAGATAGAGAACTGATCTTTAATGTTTTGGACAGCTTTGCCTATGATCTCTATTCCATTTGATGGTGTTGTACAAAGAAACGCACGCCCAGCTACAGTATTTAAATAAATTGCAGTTTTGCGTTTTAAACCAAAAAAGAAGTGTTGTAGTCTTATAGGCTTCTCTATTCCTATAGATACCCCATTACTAGTGTAGGATGGGAACTTTTCCTATGATGCTCCAAGTGATTCATGGTCATGTTGCTCAAAATTGATAACCTTCTTCCTTAAAGCAATAATCTTGTAGAGAGGAAAAAATTTCCGACAAAAACTCTCTCGCAAGATGGACCAATCTCCATTTGCTTCACCTACATGGTTAAAATACCATGCTTTTGCTACTCCTTCTATTGAGAAAGGAAACAAAATCCATTTCATGGTCTCTTTAGGAAAACCTTCAAGGGTAATAGTGAGCAACAAAGCTCGAACTGTCATAGGTGAGTATGTGGTTTTTCATTTTCTACCCCTATAAATGGTGTCTTTTGAATTACAAGTATGAGATCGAGATGAATCTCATAGCTCGAGGCTATGATTAAGAGTGATGAGGGTACGGGTTCTACGAATTTGCTCCTAGGGGCTGAGAAGTAGCGGATAGATGGGGGATTCATGGAAGGAAAGAAAATAAGAGAAGAAAATAAAAAATAAAGTTAAAAAGAATTGGGTTCGGATAAATGTTAGCTACCGTTCCCTGGCAACGGTGCCAGAAAGCTTGTTGGCGATCCTTAAGCCTAACAGAGAAATACACAAGCATACGGATGCCGCTGTAGCCTTCACCCGAGAGTATTCCAAGGTATCGAACCCACGGGGAACAAGAAGTGAAATTCTATTCTAATCCAATTCTAGTGAACAAAAGAGAAGGATAACAACGGGTTGAGAGGGTCCTCCAGCCTTGGCTTCATGTGACAACTTATATCCAAATAATCATCAGACTCCAATATCTACTCTTGTTTACTTTAGGGCATAGTCGTCCGAGGTACGGAAAGGGATTGGAAGGGACCTCGGGTAAAATTGCCATCAATGCCTACAAGCCCAACCCGAATATGGTGGACTATAGAGGATAGCTCAATGTTGTCACCACCTAACTACCTACCACATAGCCCGTGGGCTTGGGAGCAAACTTAGATAATTCTAAGTCTATACACCACGTATACACTTACTATTACTACTCTAACCTTGTTAACTAAAGGAAGAGTAACCACAGTCAAATAAAGTAAAAGACTTTATCTAACAAGGACTAAGAACCCATAAACATGATATAAATAATGAAAGCTTCAATGATTTAATGAACAAAAGAATGCCCACATGTTACCCAGCCGAAGGACGGGGACTCTACTCTTGGTGGAGAATCATCCCCGAGGCACAATGTGGAGACATCCTGGGCTCCCTCCCAGACTTCTACAACTCACTCTCACCCTCTATTCTAATACATTTCTATAGTGTGGCACTCGTTGTTCTCCTCTTCAATTGTTGCCTAAACCGCTAGCCAAACTGCGGTATTTATACCCAAATGATGGAGGGGCAGTACTTGTAGGCCGGTGGGAAGTCGGTGGCCGAAAATGGTGAAAACCCATTGGCCGTGGAGGTCGGGCGTAGGGTCAGTCAGGCGGCCAGGAAGGCCGGGCGGCCACCCGATTTGAGGGTCGGTTGGCCATTTTCCTTTGGTTTTATTTCGGTAGGCATGGTAGGCCAGGTGGTAGGCTTAATGGGCCGAATGGCCCGGTAGGCCGGGTGGCAAGACCGCCGAGAGACAACATCTGTCGGGCAGCATGACTCGCCGAGCAGCAAGGCCCACCGAGCGGCAAGGTCCGCCGAGCGGTGGCCCATTTGTTGTGCAGCAGCCCTTTGGCCAATTGGCCTAGTTGTCCTTCCCCTCTCCCGGTTGGGCCATGTGTCGACCGCCTTTCTTTGTCTCTTTGAAAATCTTTTGGACCAGAATTAGGAAACGACTTCATGGTGATAGCGTTTGCATGTCGGTCGGGTGAGGGGGTGAAGTTCCAAATCAACCGGTGGTCCTAGGTCTTGTTGTTGTACGATCGGGAATTGATTGAACACTTGAGTCACCCTACCGGGTGATGATAGCTTATTATGCGGCCGGTTGACAATTTTACTTGGTGGTGACCTGACCCGGTGCTAAATCTGGCTATTAACGACCCTGTCGGCTGCCAGGAAATGGCTGTTTCATAACCGTGATCGATCGACAGGGTATTTTCACATGTTTTTGCATATTTGGACCCTATAGCACCTACAACCACATATTTCACCAAAACACAAACTTCCATGACAAAATGCTAGTTGCCCTTGTGGAACTCATGAGTACAAAGATTATTTTCATTACATTATTAGTTAAGATCCACCTTTTTATGGTAAGTTGGTAGTCGAGAAAGGGAATTTATGACTACCAACATTCACTTGATGCCTGTTTTGCCTTGGATGGAAGTACTTATACATGTGGTGGCAGCCTTTCTCATGATAAGCAAATTTTGTTCTATCTAAGCTAGTCAATCCTTCTGCTTAGCTCGTATAGCTCCTGGTGTTTATGCCTTGCTATCTATTTTTGGTCTTTGTATGATTATGAGCTATTGCTTTTACACTTCAAAGCCCTATATTTGTGATTAGCAAGGTTAAATGCTTGTTGGCATATTTGTGGAGCTCCTTAGGTTTGCATTTTCATGCATTGCATGTTTGTTCTTCTTGCTTCTTTTATGAGTTCATTGCCAAAGGGGGAGAAAATAGTGGGTCATGCACAAATAATGCTAAGAAACTTAAGATGCCCTCATTTTTGCATTACATATGAACTACCACAAGTTCAGGGGGAGCATATCATGAGCTTGAGCATTTTCATGTGCTTTTCATAATCTCTGTGTTCTCAAGTTGCTTTCTTTGTCAACTCTTGGTTTTGTGATCCTTCTTATGCTAGATGGCTACTTTTCACTTTTTCTTTGGGTTGGAGCCATTTGGATGAGCTTATTTAGTTTCGCATTTCAAATTCTAAGTCTTTGTGCATTTGGTGTTATCAATGTACTCATCTAGGGAGAGATTGAGAAACCATGTTGATATGTGTCATGGTTTGCAATATGTGATGAGTAATTGACATTAGCTGATTTGGTGTTTGAGTTGAAATGCGGGAGTTTCGGATTGCATGAGTTTGTGCATGGTTACGATTATGACTAACCAGAGTTGGTGAAGATGTTGGAGAAGTTGCAAGAGATGGGAAATGTGTTTGCTTGTATCATGATGTGTAGGTCAATAGGGTCGACTTGGTGGTCAATGGCGTGAGGATTGGACACAAGTTGGGGACTTGGGGCCGGATGATCGGGAGGCTGGGTGAAGTCAAGGTTGATCCACACCATATACGTGGAGAGGCAAGAAGCACGGACGGTTTCGCGATTGGGCATCAAAACCATGGGAGCGATGAAGATGGCATGTTGACCAAGTCAGGGTGAGCAGGATGCTAGTGCAAGTGACAAGGGGGCCCAATGGAGCAGGACCGGGAGAGACATGCCGGTGGTTAGGATCATGGGACAAGGTTACACTTGTCAACATCAAGGAAGACGCGCTTTGAAAAGTGTGCAAGGCGGTTTCCCAATTTGGGTCTTAAAACCGGTGGCAGCGATTAGAGGTGCACGTGGCACCATCGTGAAGCTTGCGTCGAGGCGAAGGAAAGATGTGAAGGGCCTGAGGGCATCCGGGCGATGAGAAAGGAGTTGGACAAGTTTGCCCCTGGTGGTAGGTGGCAATGTATTACAGGTCAAGGGTAGTGTGGTCTTTAGGACAATCCCTAGGCATGTATAAGGAGAGGTAGGGCTGGTGGGAGAAGGTGTCTCTTCTTATTAACCTTGTGTTAGGTTTTCTTTTCGTAGAGCTAGGAGTATGCTTCAAGTTGTAGTGGAGAGAAGAGAGTGTGTGAGAGATAAGCTTTTCTCTCCAAAGAGTGGGAGGAAGAGGATGGTTTCCTAGCCATGTATCCATATATCTTGACTTGATGAATCAATGATATGAGATTCAAATTCGTGCTCAAGTTCTTCCTCTCTCCCTAAATGCCAAATTTCTCTTTTTCCCTATTTTTGGAGCTATTTTCATGGAGATTTTTTATCTCGATTTTGAGTGGGTTTTGGGATGAATTTCTTGGGTTATCATGGTGCTAGGACATGCCTAAACATTCGTTGGTGGATCCTTGAATGAATCCTAGGCAAGAGCACCTTTGATTTCATGGATTTCCTCAAGAATATTCAAACCCTAGGCATTTTGGTAGAACCTAAAATTCATGATGAAGTTTTGAGCTTTTCATGTGATTCTACTTGGAGAAGGAACTTCATACCACGAGACATCTTCTATCCAAATCTTGTTATTTTTGGAGTTTTTTGATAGGGTTATAGTATTTTCCCCTTCGAAGCACTGCCCTAATTTGAACCGAAAGGAACTTCTATCGATGAAGGAACTTTTGTCGTGACCCTGAAGGAACTTCCATCGATGACTTCCGTCGATGAAGGAACTTCTGTCGTGACCCTGAAGGAACTTTTGTCAACAAAGGAACTTTTGTCAAGGTCCAAAATTGGAATTTCTTAGATCTCCCATGTTTCCCTTTTTGACCCTCTTGAGCTTCCACTATGTGTCCTATTGTTTTGAATCATTCCTAGGGTTAGCACATCACAAGTTGGTGTGTGTGACCTTGGTGATTTGCTTAGAGGTTGGTTTGGGTTGTACTTGGGACATAGGCCAAGTTCCGGAGAAGAATTTTTATTGGCTCAAATTCCCCCCCCCCCCTCTAGTCGCCTTCCTCGGTCCTTCATCATTAATCATGAAAACATTCATACCTTGGGGATCCAATCATCAATGGTCATGAAGCTTACATGCTAGGCTCACTGTAGAGGCGAAGGTAGTTAGGGCAATAGTCACCAGGACTATCATTCTGAGGTCAGGGTACAGAGAGGAGTTCACACTCCTGCACTAGTGGGCAGTAGCAACTATGCTGTGGAGGCAACACTTTGACTTGGCAGACTTATTCATAGCGGAGATGGAGGATGTCATTTCAGAGAGGATTGGAGGACGTCACCTTGTCTGTGGTCCATATATTTGTTATCTCTCCTGAGGAGGCTTGGACTAGTGACAGAGGAGCAGTATGATGCATTCTCTAACCTAGTGACCACCAGCTATGCACATCGAGCCCCTAGGGGATCACAGTCTGCCTCCAACCAGCAGACAGATGAGCAGGAGTCACCACCAGTTACACTCGAGCAGGAGGCTCATCCAGAGAGGGTGGTTTCTAAGTCAGCTAGTACAGGAGCACCACCTCAGCCAGTAGCTAAAGAGACTGATCACACCACTACCTTAGCAGCGCTTGCAGGACACCTGGGTGACTTCATCCAGAGCTCAGCTGAGGACAGGCGTCAGATCATGGATGCGTTGAGGGGATAGGCAGAGCTTTAGAGATAGCAGATGATGTTGATGACCCAGATGGTAGATCTTACCAGAGGACAGCCTAGCCAGCAGGCAGGAGTCCCTGTGCTTTCATAGGTTCAGCAGCTCCAGACATAGCCAGAGCCCTTCACTGCTATGATGACGGCCTAGTCCAACAGTCTGTCATCACACTCAAGGGCATTACGACAGGGGGAGCAAGTTAGCTTTCCTCACCATCACAGTTCTCCCCCGTGTCAGCTTTTTCAGTGTCAGCACTCTTCTCCTCACCTACATAGTCTTTTGTTTCACAGATGGTAGGGAGTTTGTTCTCAGATATAGTGCATACCTCTCATCAGCCACTACTACAACTCTACCTTCTTTGTGACATCCCAGGTGTCTCACTATTTAACAAACATGAAAATCACGAATCATGAATAATATAGCATGAAATGATGAAGCCTCACTTCAATTATTTAAATTAACTCCAGGTAATTAAAAACCTGCAAAACAAATTGTGAGCCAAATGAAATTTTATTATACAACATATGCCAACTAAATTCATAATCAGATTGGTAATAATAAAATAGAATTTTATGAATTTAATGAGCATTTTACCAATTGTGGAAATACCGCAATTAATTAATTAAAGCATGAAAAACTTTCACAATGGGGAATTAATTATAAAATAATTATAAAAATTCTAACCAAATGGGTCCCACTAGAGCACCAGGAATATCTCTAAGGACCTATGTGAAAATTCCCAATTTAATTGGAGGCCCCCAGCTATTTGTTTTGGGAATACCATTGACCAGGGACCTTTTTGCAAGATCTTGAAAATATCTGGACGGCAGTGCAAAATCTTCTTCTCTTCTTCCTCACTAGCGCAGAGCTTCTCCCCCGACACCTCTCCTCTAGCGCACATGCCACCGCCTGCACCCTCCCCGCCTCGGAACTCCACCGCGCACAGTGCCACCTGCCCATCTGCTCTCCTCCCATGCTATCCCGTCCTGCCGCCCACGTGAGCCAACGGCTTTCTCTTCTCCCTTTTCCCTCTGCGCCATCAACCCGACTGGCCGGAAAATCTTCAATGCCAAGCGCTTCCCACCATTTTTCCCCTCGCTCAACCACACCCAACTGAGTGCACTCAACCCGCGACCCCCCCTCCGAAGCTCGCTTACTTCAACACTGCTCTCTGCTCTCCCTATTTCCTCCCCTCTGCACTTTGCTCCTCCCCACCATCACTGAGCCAGCCCAAGCTCGAGTCCCGCTCCCCCACTTTTCCCCGAACCGAGCCAGAGACACAAATTGCTGCGCACAAACCCACACCCCCTCCCCACGTACTTGCCCAGCTAAAACCGAGCGCGCCCTTGGCCAAATCGAAGAAAAACCAAGGTGAACCCCTCCAGCGACCTCCTCCGCCACGGGCCAAAATTCCTCGCCCCTGGTAAGCCTCGTCCCCTCCTTCCACTTCTCCCGTGCGCGCAAACCATCTACATGTTTCCCTCACCTATTTCCCCTTTGTTTCCTCCACCAGAGTCGACAGCATTCCGATTTGTCTCCCGCTGCTGCCCTGTTTCTGGCCAACCGACGCCGCCTCCACGAGGAGCTCCTATCTCCGGCCCTCTCTGACGCAAGCTGATGTGATGCTGCCCTTCATGGTGCTTCCGTGAAGCTATAGGAGAAGACCGCGCCCGATTTGTTGCTCCCTAGCAAAAACGCGAGGCCGCCAAACTTCGACTTCCGCCGCTCCTCGCCATCGAGGGTCCTCCGGTGAGCCACTCCCCTCACAAACCTATCCCACATGTCCGCCTCGGCCTGCTCTACATCTTAGTGAACTCGGAGTCGAGCTCCAGTGAGTCCACAGCCCAGCGGCGAACTCGCAAACTCCACCGGCGAGTCCCGCGGCGGCGCTGACTGGTGCCTACTGGCAGCTGAGTTGGCTCCGACGTGTCGTCTGCGTGGCTGCTGATGTGGCTGAAAGTTGCCTAGAGGGGGGGGGGTGAATAGGCAATCTAAAAATAACCCTGAAAAAGCACTAAAGGATAATCAAATAACCAGGAATGATGGAACTTCTGTTAGGGTCGACGGAACTTCCCTCGCCATGGAAGTTCTATCAAGTGACAGAACTTCTCACTTCCCTTCCCATAAACAATGAACAACGTGGATAACAAGGAGAAGGAAACACTAGCTTGGTAGAAGTGAAGCTAATATAATGTAAGCCGAGAATTCCTTAATGAAGACTAGCTACACAATCAACAAACGATACAAGTACAATAATATGAAAGAAATAAGCAAGCACAAATATAAGAGCGGGAAAGTAAAGAGAGACACAAGAATTAACCCGAGGTTCGGTAACCACACTAAGTAGTTCCTACGTCCTTGTTGAGGAGCCACACAAAGTGGTCGGGTCTCTCTCAACCCTTTTCCCCGCCAAGCAATCACCAAGATCGTGCTTGGATTTCTTTCTCCACTTGATTCTTTTCTTTCGGAGGCGAATCACACCTTCACAAACGTCCCCGACTCACCACACAAAGTTGGGAGCTCAAGGGCGACGCCTAGCCGTCTAGGAGACCAAGTCTCCAAGAATAACAAGTAAATCAAATCTTGATGGGGGAGGGAAAGATGTGCTCAATCTTTTGAGTGGATGGTTTCAATGTTTTTGTGGTTGGATCTCTCTCACTTTGATTTGAATCTCAAGAACAAGCCTAGGAGTGAGAGGGAAGAGCTCTAGCTGAAGAATGAGTGAAATGGCAAAGAATCCAACCCTTCCCACGGGGGAAGGGGTACTCTATTTATAGAGGGAGCTCAGAAACTAGCCGTTATAGTGTTTTTTGGGTCTGACGGAACTTCCGTGGTTACCCACGGAACTTCCTTCAATTCAAACTTAGACATTGCACGCGTCTGGGAGAGAAGCCAGATGTTGTGACGGAACTTCTGTCAAGGGGTGATGGAACTTCCGTCACTCTCGGTTTAACAAGGATCGAGCTTACAGAACTTTCGTGAGAGCCACAGAAATTCTGAGATGGAATTTCCGTCAGAGACTGACGAAACTTCCGTCACTCTCGAGAAGACAGCGGGTAGGAGCCCGACACTAACGGAACTTCCGTCAGGAGGTGATGGAACTTCCGTCACCTTCGGGTAGGCAGGGAGAGGGAACCCAACACTGACGGAACTTCCATAAGAGGGCTCACAGAACTTCCGTCACTCTCTGTTTGGCTTATAAAAGGACTGGTTTTTAAGGCTTGTTGGCTATACTTCTCACAAAAACTATTTAGAGTCTTGAGCACACACAATTCCCTTCTTAACAAGTTTGTTTTACCCCTCTTTATAGTTCGGCATACCTATGACTCAAAAAGATAAATAAAAGAACTAATTATTGAAGAGCTTTTGAGTCCATATCCTTTCCTTTCCTTTTTGGGAGTAAACAACAAATTGTAAATGACTAGTTTTGATTATCTGCACATGTACTTCATAAACAAGTTAGCACACTTTTAATCTTTTGTCATCGTTCACCAAAACTAACTAGGGGATCCTAGATGCATCTTCAATCTCCCCCTTTTTGGTGATTGATGACAATAGATTAAAAAGGATATAAAGAGGATAATCAAAAGAGACAAAGAGTAACATATAGTGGAGCTCCCCCTAAAGATATGCATGAATCACACAAACATGTGAGAAAGCTCCCCCTTTATTTTGCAATGAGTGGGGTACCTAACAGTGTGCAAGAGTGAAGCAAAGTGATAAGGCAATAACCACACATATCATAAGAACATTAGAGTTATTACAAAAGGTTCAAAAAATGTTCTGCACACAAAGCAAATAGAGAGGGGAACTAATCCATAGGTTCATCACTATCCTATTACAAAGCCTCTGAAACAAATATCCTTTTCACTCATCTCTCCCCCTTTGGCATCAAGGCACCAAAAAGAATGAAAAGAGGAGGAGATAAGAGAAAGGTATTACTCATCATCATCGGTGCTTTCATCATTGTCCTCGGCGTCCTCTTCATCACCCTCTTCTTCTTCGTGGCCTTCGTCCTCGCCTTCTTGTTCGTCTTGTGCAGCTTGTTCTTCATGAGCGGGAGTGGGTGGAGGAGCAAGATCATCCCAATCATAGCCGGCAAGTGGATCCTCAAAGACCGGTGGCTCACCATCGGGCTCACACTCGGAGCAATCCGGAGACACCTCATGGCCTTGAGCTCTTTGGTCTTTCTTGTAGTGCCGCACTTGCTTCTTAATGCGCCTCTTGTTCTCCCAGTTTTCTCTAGCATTGAAGCTGTAGGGGAACGGGTAGGCTACGATAGCATATAAAATTTCTACCGTTCAACCAGGAAACCTTGCAAGAGAGGATCATGGATCGTTACCACTAGACGCGCAGGCGGAGCGGAAGCGAATGTTGGAGCAGCTCGATCCAACGTAGTCGCGCGTTGATGTAGAGGAAGTAGTCGATCACGTCAATCGTCTCCTTCTAGTCCAGCCGTCGGCACCGCAGCAGCAACAGCGCCTCCTCGCGGTATTCACACGTACGGGGTTGGAGTACCGTGCGCGGCGTGCTAGCACCGGCAACACGGTTAGGGTTTTGTGGGCGAGTAAGAGGAGCACGGCGGCTAGGGTTAAGGACTGGTGGAATCACCTGCGCCCTAAGCCCCTCCTCCACTTAAATAGACCCTTCTAATGGGCCTCGACTAGTTGGCCCATTAGTGGACTAATTCCTCACACGGATCAATATCCGTATGACGCTCACATACGGATCAAATCCGTATTGTCTCTTGGGCATATCTCCAACAATCTCCCACTTGCACTAGAGACAATCACATAGGCAAGCGACGTTCCAACCCGTTAAGTGTGTGACCCGTTAGGTTCACATGTACACGACAATGATGTGAAAACCATTTTTCAAATCATAAATCAATAGCGGCACCTAGAAGCACATACTGATTCTCGTGTACACATAAAGATCATATCAGCTGAACCTTTGACATACGCAGTCAGCGATCCCTTTGCCTCACGATATTAGTCAAGCTTAAGGCAAGATACGTGTCATCCCTATAATAGCTCGACCATTCACTCGAACGTCTAGTGGATTTATCATGACTAACTTTTAGTCATTATGATTAACTTTTAATCACATTGGCATGGCCATGCACTTCTAAATCCATCTAACTCGAGGGGCCCAGAGATATCTCTCCTGTTATTAGGAGGGGCAAATTCCATCTTGACCGCTCACACCCCACGACATGTTTCATAGCATACCCGAAAATTACCTTTATAACTACCCAGTTACAGAATAGCGTTTGGTAATCCCTAAATATGCTATTATACATTCTGGGAATCAATGACAATCTCAGGTCTAAGGATCCCAAAGGTACATCATACAAGACAACAATTGATGACACAATAATAACATCTCAGCAAAGTCTATTAGTGGGTCAGTCCAACACTATGTTCTCCAACATGTGTTCACATTATTGATTTGATATCTCCATATCAATGATCTGTGAAACACGATCATCAACCAATACATGTGCTAGTCCATGAATCATTATTGTCCAACACAATGATATGGAACTAGGGATCATTTAGGATAATATTATAAAAGAACAATGAGTTTCACAAACAAGTCACGCACTTGTCAATCAATGCAATAATTATTATCCATAGAACAAAATAACACTTTATTCAATCACACATAAACATAGACATTACACAATCTCTCATACATTAATCATGCAGATATCTAATACCCATGGATCTCATATGTGCCTCATGTTTGGGCTGAGAGAGAGGTTTTGTCAACGGATCAGCGATGTTTGAGTCCGTGTGCACCTTGCATATCTTTACATCACCTCGAGCGACGATGTCCCGAATAAGATGATAACGCCGTAGTACGTGTTTGTTCTTTTGATGCGCTCTAGGCTCCTTGGCTTGCGCAATGGCACCACTATTATCACAATAGAGGTCCATTGGACTGGATGCACTAGGAACCACACCCAACTCAGAAACAAATTTTCTGATCCAAACAGCTTCCTTTGCAGCTTCTGAAGCGGCAAGGTACTCAGCCTCCGTTGTTGAGTCAGCAACCGTATCTTGCTTGGAACTCTTCCAGCTCACCGCGCCTCCATTGAGGCAAAACACATATCCAGATTGCGATCTCGAATCGTCTTTGTCGGTTTGGAAGCTAGCATCAGTGTAACCATTTACAATGAGCTCTTCCTCACCTCCATAGACTAGGAACATACCCATAGTCCTTCTCAAGTACTTTAGGATATTCTTATTAGCTCCCCAATGAGCTTCTCCTGGATTTGACTGGTATCTGCTCACAGCACTAAGAGCGTAGGCTACATCTGGGCGAGTACTTATCATGGCATACATGATGGACCCAACAGCCAAAGCATATGGAATCGCTCTCATTTTCTCTTGCTCATCTGGTGTCGAGGGACACTGAGTCTTGCTAAGAGAAACCCCATGTGACATGGGCAAGAAACCTTTCTTGGAATCCTGCATATTGAACCGTTTCAATACCTTGTCAATGTACGTGTCTTGGCTTAATCCAATTAGCCTCTTTGATCTATCTCTATAGATCTTAATGCCCAAAATGTAAGCTGCCTCTCCTAAGTCCTTCATTGAGAAACTCTTTCTCAAAGAAGTCTTAACAGCTTCAAGCATTGGAATATCATTACCGATCAGCAATATGTCATCCACATAAAGGACCAGAAAGACAAGCGCGCTCCCACTAGCCCTTTTGTAAACACAAGGCTCTTCTTCGTTTTTAATGAAGCCAAACCCTTTGACTACCTCATCAAAGCGAAGATTCCAACTCCGAGATGCTTGCTTTAGTCCATAAATGGACTTTTGAAGCTTGCATATCTTCCTAGCATTTTGTGGATCGACAAAACCTTCAGGCTGTGTCATGTACACATCCTCACTTAGGTTTCCATTAAGGAAAGCTGTTTTGACATCCATTTGCCATATCTCATAATCATAAAATGCGGCAATTGCTAGAAGGATCCGTATAGACTTTAGCATAGCGACGGGCGAGAAGGTCTCATCATAATCAACCCCTTGAATTTGCTTAAAACCTTTCGCCACCAATCGTGCCTTATAGATGTGAACATTTCCATCCATGTCTATCTTTTTCTTAAAAACCCATTTACACTCAATGGTTTTTACACCATCAGGCGGATCTATCAAGTTCCAAACTTGATTTTCTCTCATGGATTCTAATTCGGATCTCATGGCTCCAAGCCATTTCTCAGAGTCCGGTCCCATCATTGCTTCACTGTAAGTCTTAGGCTCATCATTGTCTAACAATAATATGTCTCGCTGCCCCGTGGTTAGGAGCGTGAACTTTTCAGGAGCGCGACGTGCCCTTTCTGACCTACGCGGGGCTGGTGTTTCAACAATTGGTTCAACAACAATTTGTTCATCCAATTGTGGTATAGCGGAAGAAGAAACATTTTCTGGAGCTTCTTGAACTTCTTCAAGTTGCACCGTTCTCCCACTTACCCTTTTGGAGAGAAACTCTTTCTCTAGAAAAACACCATTACGAGCGACAAACACTTTGCCCTCTTCCCGGTTGTAGAAATAATAACCTTTGGTTTCCCTAGGGTATCCTACAAAGAAGCATTTATCAGACTTGGAAGAAAGCTTATCAGACGTCATACGTTTTACATAAGCTTCACATCCCCAAATCTTAAGAAAAGACAACCCGGGACGCTTCCCAGTCCATATCTCATATGGTGTCCTTTCCACGGATTTAGATGGAACCCTATTAAGTGTGAAAGCGGCAGTTTCTAGAGCGTATCCCCAGAAGGACAATGGAAGATCACTTTGGCTCATCATAGACCTAACCATGTCTAACAAGGTTCGGTTCTTCCGTTCGGATACTCCATTCCATTGGGGCGTTCCTGGCGGAGTCCATTGTGGAACAATTCCACATTGCTTTAGATGTTCACCAAATTCATGGCTCAAATATTCACCACCACGATCAGATCGTAGGCGTTTAATAGTCTTGCCCAATTGATTTTGTACTTCATTTTGAAATTCTTTGAACTTTTCAAAGGATTCAGACTTATGCCTCATTAAGTAGATGTAACCATATCTACTAAAGTCGTCGGTAAAAGTTATGAAGTACTGAAAACCACCTCTGGCCGTGCAACTAATTGGTCCACATACATCCGTATGTACAAGTCCCAATAGTTCACTCGCCCTCTCACTATTTCCTGTGAAAGGCGACTTAGTCATTTTGCCAAGTAAACAAGATTCACATGTATCAATTGATTCAAAATCAAAAGAACTTAGAAGACCATCTGTATGGAGTTTCTTTATGCGCTTCTCATTTATATGACCTAAACGACAATGCCAAGTATACGTGGGATTCAAATCATTAGGCTTGAGCCTTTTCGCATCAATGTTATAAATAGGCTTATTCTCAAGATCTAAGTAATATAATCCATTCACCAATGGGCAATTACCATAGAGAATATTATTCAAATAAATGGAACAACACTTGTTCCTTATTATGACCTCATAACCATCATCTTCCTCCAAACATTTTGAAGAAATAATGTTTTTTCCTAAGGCGGGAATATAATAACAATTATTTAACTCCAAAACTAATCCTGATGGTAATGAGAGTGGATAAGTTCCGACGGCCAACGCAGCAACCTTTGCACCATTGCCGACGCGAGCATCCACCTCGCCTTTTGCACATTTCCTTGCTTCTTTAAGCCCCTGCAACGATTTGCAAGTATGAATCATCGATCCGGTATCAAATACCCATGAACCATAAGGACATGTAGCAACATTATTAATTTCAATAACATTGATACCTGAATTAGAAGTGTCTCCACCCTTCTTCTTCAGCTCTTCCAGAGAAAGCTTGCAATTCCTCTTCCAATGACCGGGTTTCTTGCAGTGAAAACAAGGATCACTACCCGCCGGTTTAGGCTTAGGAGCTGCTGCAGGCTTAGGCTTAGTGCTAGAGATCTGATCTGTAGCCTTAGCCTTAGTCTTGCGCTTTCGTTTCTTGCTATCCTTTTGAACCAAGTTAACTTGACTTGGACCAGATTTTTTGATGCTTGCCTCAGCTGTCTTAAGCATCCCATGCAACTCAGCCAATGTCTTCTCTAAGCTATTCATTTGAAAGTTCAAAATGAAAGGCTCATAGCTTGCAGGAAGCGACTGGAGAATCACATCTGTGGCCAAATCAGGGTGTAGAGCAGCACCAAGTTTCTCCAGATTCTCAATGTAACCAATCATCTTGATCACATGAGGACTGACAGAACCGTTTTCAGCTAGCCTGCACGCAAACAAGGACTTTGAGATGTTATACCTCTCAGACCTTGCTTGGTTCTCAAACATGCCACGAAGTCCCTCAATCATATTGTGGGCATCCGCATTCTCATATTGCTTCTGAAGCTCAGAGGACATAGTGGCAAGCATGAGACAGCTAACATCAACTGCATCATTGGTATGTTTCTCATACTCCCTTTTCTGAGTGGCAGTAGCATTTTCTGGCAGATCATCAGGATAGGGAAGCTCTAGAACATATTCCTTTTTCTCTTGCTTGAGAACAATTCTCAAGTTGCGATACCAATCAACAAAGTTTGTTCCACTAAGCTTTTCTTTTTCAAGAATTGAGCGCAAATTGAAAGTGTTACTAGCGGTTGGTGCCATGATCTACAACAGAAAATATGCAAATATAAGCACTATGTAAATATAAAACTCTTATAAACATTTTAACAAAAGTTTATTATTCCACTATATGCTTGGAATCGTTTTCCCTCAAAACGACATATAGTGGTTCAAGATCCATATTCAACTTAGATCCTAGTGAGCTTTGGCATCACCGCTAGAAATCTAGTGACATAGGTAAGCAACACTTTGCTAATCACATCCTTATGTGACTCTTGTTTGTTGGGTGGCATCACATGCCCCGGCGCCAACACCATGCCCCAAAGCCCAAAACCGTTTTGATAGCTTTGTTAATTAAACCAATACTATGCATATAAATGTCCGACATTTATCCTAATAATTAAGATAGTTGAGGTACTCTACTTTGGCAGACCTACCATACAACGATCATAATTTTAATAGGTGAAGCTATTGGAAGGGCATATAATTTAATTTTTCTTGAGGGAACCTATTCTAGCATGTTAATCATATCTAATATAAATAACATATGAAAGAATAGGATGATAGGAACATCATCACAGGCAATCATATTGACTGTGAAATAGTATGGCCCCTTTCAATTGGTGATCTCCATCTCCATTGTCATCGCCATGTCTCCCGTCCCTTCAACCATCATGCTTGAGGCCTCCATGAACTAACACTTAGCTACTACAACTAATAGCTAGTAATAAATTACATGAGAATATCAAGCATCACAGATCGACACGCAGGCCGTTATACAATAATATGACAGCCTCAACCCAGCTGTAATTAATCATGGCACGCAGGCCATGCAAATCACATATATACATCACATGCATCTTTTGGGCCATACTATTCACAACATTCTCTGCAAAAACAAGTTAGGCGAGAAGCGAATGCTAACATGTGGCCAAAAAGGGTTGTAACAATCTAGGCGTGTCCGTACGGCGGTCCCTGAAACCTCACAGGATTTCACAGATCGTATCTATAAAATCACAATGGAAATCCTATCAGGAAAATCATATTTGCCCGATTTTGAGTCATTCACAATGGCTTTGTTTTCCATTAGGTTTTCATGAGTAGACTGCGGTACATGATTATGATACTATTGGCTCCTCTACTGGCGCACGCAGTTAGTCCCGATGGTGATTCCAGCCGGTAGGGACAAGTCGCGCGCGCACGGAGAAGGAACACAAATAAATCAATGATGCATGTATTGCTATCCGCCCATTACCTTATGAACCTCCCTATCATCATTGATCTAATCAATCCGAACACAAAACATGTAATAGATCTCATCTAGTACATCAACATATCAACTATATGCACAAGATCTAGATCACAAACTACACAAGGTCGGCTCTGATACCACTGTAGGGGAACGGGTAGGCTACGATAGCATATAAAATTTCTACCGTTCAACCAGGAAACCTTGCAAGAGAGGATCATGGATCGTTACCACTAGACGCGCAGGCGGAGCGGAAGCGAATGTTGGAGCAGCTCGATCCAACGTAGTCGCGCGTTGATGTAGAGGAAGTAGTCGATCACGTCAATCGTCTCCTTCTAGTCCAGCCGTCGGCACCGCAGCAGCAGCAGCGCCTCCTCGCGGTATTCACACGTACGGGGTTGGAGTACCGTGCGCGGCGTGCTAGCACCGGCAACACGGTTAGGGTTTTGTGGGCGAGTAAGAGGAGCACGGCGGCTAGGGTTAAGGACTGGTGGAATCACCTGCGCCCTAAGCCCCTCCTCCACTTAAATAGACCCTTCTAATGGGCCTCGACTAGTTGGCCCATTAGTGGACTAATTCCTCACACGGATCAATATCCGTATGACGCTCACATACGGATCAAATCCGTATTGTCTCTTGGGCATATCTCCAACAGAAGCAACAAGCATTCAAGATGCTCTTGAGCATAGCGGCAATGGGAGATGATGGACGGCGGTGAGGGGGCTCAGGGGGAGGAGCGGAGGATGATGCACGAGGTGCTGCTGCTTCTACCCTAGCTGCCTTTTCTGCTGCTAACTCCGTCCAGATAGTCTCATGATGAGGGCGAGTGATCCTGGGCACACGAGGTCTCAAAGGCTGATGCTTGCACTCCTCAAAAATCAAGCCAGTCTCAGTCTCGATCATCCTCATAAGATATGGGGCAAAGGGTAGCACCTTCCTTGTGTCCAAGGAGGCAGAGTAGATCTCCTGAACAATGAAGTCCATCACACTAAAGGCTGCAGCTCCGTCTCTGAACCTAGCAAGAATATTCCGGGAGTGCTCGACAAGTGAAGTGGCATACCCAGCCTTAGGAGCAATAGTCACCCGGAGCATCCTGTTGAGGGTGAAGTAGAAGTTGTGCATTCTATGAGTGGTTCCCAGATATCTTGGTTGAAGGTCCTCATACATGAATCTCAGCTCAGAATCCTTCAACACTGACTCACAAGAGAGATGGTCCCTATCAGCATCATCATCATCCTGGAAAAAGAAGAAGGCCAGTCGAGAGGGGGACACCACATACTGCACACCTTGTGTCATCCAATGAACAAAGCCTCGTCCATCAATGTACAAGATGGAGTAGAACTGATAGATGACCTCCTCATTCCAATCATAGTTGAACCCCATGAGGTCATACACATGTCGTGCCTTGCAAGCTCCCACTATCTCATTGAAGGTTGACTCATCCTTGTCCTCCATGTACTTCTAGTCAATCCACTGATGAGTGGCCAACCGGTTCTTCCGGTTCATGTCAATGAGCATAGACATGTAGTAGTCTTGGTGAAACCAAGTGAGGAACCAGGGGTCACTTGCTTCCTTATCAGTCACAAGATATTGATTCTGCCTCCTTGCAGCACTCAGGCCTTCGGCATCCTTCTTGTAGTCCTTGAAGACATAATGAGGTGGGTAGATGGGAGCATGAACTCGAAGGTCCCTCATAATGTTCAAAGACTCATCTCTGGTTGACTTGCTCTTGCGTGGTTTGGGGCGAGGTTTGGGGTGGGTTTCCTTGACTGGCTTCTTCCCTTTATCGAGTGCCCTTCTAGGAGGAAGGGCGCCTCCTTGATCAACCGAAACTGTTTGAGCCCCAGAACTGCTTCCCTGTCCTATCCTTCTCTTGATCACGACTTCTCTTCTCTTGGTCAGGGGTATGAAATCCTCGTGGGAGGAGGGGGACTTGTTGGGTGAAGCTTGATGGTCCTCTTCACTTGAGTCCTCATGAATGGAGGGAGCATTGGACGCCCTCTTGACGAGAACCATTGTCACAAGCCTATAATGCACGATAAAGGAGACAATGGTTAAGGCAAAGGCAACGAAAAGGACCAATGAACATGTAGAAGTAAGTGCACTAAACTGCAGATGACAGAAGTTCCGTGAGGATCCACGGAAGTTCTGTCACGACGGAAGTACCGTAAGAAAGTCACCGAAGTTCTGTCGCTTGCAGTTAGCATCTAAACCTACACATCTTTTGGATCCCACTACAACTACTCAAATGCACTTAGAGAAAGATACTCTAGATACAAAGGAACCTATCTACCCAAGGGAAATCAAGACATTTGAGCATATTGACCAAGAACTGAAGAATGAGAGACAAGTTCATACCTAGGTTAAGAAGAAGGAAAAGTGATGGGGATTGAAGGAGATTCCAGAAGTTCCGTAGGGGAGGAATGGAGTTCCTCCCGACTTGATGATTTCTTTTGGTGGGATCTCCAACAATCTTCAAATCGCCCTTGAATTCGCCCTAGGGTTTGAGAGGAAGAGAGAGAGGAGAATAGAAAGAATGACCGGTTGGAGGAAGAAGAGGGAGGGGTAGTGCGACTTAACTAGGGACTGATGGAAGTTCCATTGATGGGCGACGGAAGTTCCGTCAGTCTCGGGTTGAGACGCGCCGCAGGAGAGACTCATGGAAGGTCTCACAGAACTTCCGTGGACGACGGAAGTTCCATGAAAGGGTCACGGAAGTTCTGTCGTTCTCGGGTTGGAACTAGAGAGAACACCTCTTCAACTGGAAGACTTTGAAGATGACAGAAGTTCCGTGAATGGGTCACGGATGTTCCGTCAGTTTCTGGAAAGAGGGTATAGGTTGCTACAAGTTTGAACTTATGGACAAGTTGCCTAAGGAGTATAAAGCTTGTCTCAACTTGTGAATAGTAACAAATCAACAGTCAAAACTATATTCACAAGTATCAACAATATGATCTAGTGATCAAAGAATTTTGTTTGAAAACAAGGACAATATGAAATTTTGAAAAGATTTTGCTTTTAAGATGATTTCCAAGATCAATACACCAATCAACAAGATTCTACTCCAGGTTGGATAAGTCAAGAATATTTAGTTCACTCCTAAGTTCACAAAACCGCTTCTCATCTAGGGGTTTGGTAAAAATATCAGCTAGTTGTTTGTAGGTTCTAACATAGCTAATATCAATATCCCCCTCTATAGAATGATCTCTCAAGAAGTGGTGCCGGATATCTATATGCTTTGTTCTATTGTGATCAATGGGGTTATATGCAATCGTGATGGCACTCTCATTGTCACAGAGGAGTGGAACTTTGGTCATAGTGTATCCAAAATCCTTTAGAGTTTGTCGCATCCAAAGTAATTGTGCATAACAACTTCCGGCTGCAACATACTCCGCTTCGGCCGTGGATAAGGCAACGGAATTTTGTTTCTTGGATGACCATGACACAAGGGACCTACCCAAGAATTGGCACGTCCCGGAGGTACTTTTCCTATCCACCTTACATCCAGCGTAGTCGGCATCGGAATAACCGTCTAACTTGAACTTGGAGCCCTTGGGATACCACAATTCTAAGTTTAGGGTGTGAACTAAATATCTTAAGATTCTTTTTACTACCACGAGGTGACTTTCCTTTGGAGCACTTTGGAATCTTGCACACATGCACATACTAAGCATGATGTCGGGCCTAGATGCACAAAGATAAAGCAAGGAGCCAATCATGGAGCGATATACCTTTTGATCCACGGGTTTACCGTTTACATCTAGCCCAAGGTGTCCATTTGTCTTCATGGGAGTCTTGCTAGGCTTAGCATTCTCCATGTCAAACTTCTTGAGTATGTCTTGAGTATACTTGATTTGACTTATGAATGTTCCTTCTTCAAGTTGCTTGACTTGAAAACCTAGAAAGAACTTCAACTCTCCCATCATGGACATCTCAAATTTCCTAGTCATAATCTTGGCAAACTCATCACAGAAAGATTGATTAGTAGAACCAAATATAATGTCATCGACATATATTTGGCACACAAATAAATCATTATCAACTTTTCTTGTGAAGAGAGTAGGATCGGCCTTGCCAATTGTGAAGCCTTTGTTGATCAAGTACCCCTTGAGATGTTCATACCAAGCTCTAGGAGCTTGCTTGAGGCCGTAGAGAGCTTTGTGAAGCTTGTACACATGGTTTGGTTTCTTTGGGTCTTCAAACCCCGGAGGTTGTTGTACATACACCTCTTCTTGAATGGGGCCATTAAGAAATGCACTTTTCACATCCATTTGAAAAAGCTTAAAGCCATGGTGAGTAGCATAGGCAAGTAAAATACGAATTGATTCAAGCCTAGCTACGGGTGCATAAGTTTCACCAAAGTCCAAACCTTCTACTTGTGAGTAGCCTTTTGCAACAAGTCTTGCCTTGTTTCTCACCACCACACCATGCTCATCTTGCTTGTTGTGAAAAAACCCATTTTGTACCTACAACATTTTTCTTGGGTTTCTCCACTAACAACCACACCTTGTTTCTTTCAAAGTTGTTCAACTCTTCTTGCATAGCCATCACCCAATCCGAGTCTTGAAGGGCTTGTTCCACTCTAAGAGTTTCCATAGAGGAAACAAACGAGTAATGATGACAAAATATAGCCATTCGGGATCTAGTAGTTACCCCTTTTTGGATGTCTCCTAGAATGTTGTCAACGGGGTGATCCTTTTGAATGCTTTGTCGTACTCGTGGATGAATTGCCCTAGATGCATCTTCTACCTTTTGAGTGATATCATCTTGAATGTCTCTATCCCCGCCATCTTGAGCTTGATCTTGGTTGTTACCTTGACCATGATCATCACCATGATCTTGGTCTCTCCCTTGATCTTGTTTATCATGTGGCTCTTGTGGAGACGGATCATCTTTTCTTGAAGAAGATGGTTCATTTTGACTTGAGTTTCGGTCTTGTGGTCGTATCTCTCCTATTGCCTTGTTCCTTATTGCATCACAAGGAGCTTCATCGCCTACATCACTTGGATTTACTTGCTCTACTTGAGAGCCATTAGATTCATCAAATTGCACATCCCGGGTGATTTCAACGACACCGGTGTATTTGTTAAAGACTCGATATGCATAGACGTTAGTTTCATATCCAAGGAGAAAGCCTTCATGTGTCTTAGGAGCAAACTTGGAGGATTTAGGTTTCTTATTTAGAATAAAACATTTGCTCCCAAAGACACGAAAGTATGAAACATTTGGAAGGTTACCGGTGAGAATCTCATATGGTGTTTTCTTCAAGATCTTGTGAAGATATAATCTGTTTGATGCATGGCATGCGGTGTTGATGGCTTCGGCCCAAAAGGTGTCTGGTGTCTTGTACTCATCAAGCATTGTTCGTGCCATCTCTATGAGTGTGCGGTTCTTTCTTTCGGCTACCCCATTTTGTTGTGGAGTGTATGGAGCTGAGAATTCATGCTTGATGTGCTTGATGCCTTCTTCATCAAGATATTCTTCAACTTGTGTATTCTTGAACTCGGTTCCATGGTCACTCCTTATTTTCTTGATCTTCACTTCATACTCATTTTGGGCTCTCCTCAAGAACATCTTTAGGGTACCTTGTGTTTCACTTTTGTCCTTCAAAAAGAATACCCAAGTGAAACGAGAATAATCATCAACAATTACAAGGCCATATTTGTTACTGCCAATGCTTATGTAGGCGACCAGTCCAAATAAGTCCATGTGGAGCATTTCCAATGGTCTTGTCATTGTCATCATTGTCTTGGATGGATGTGCCACTCCTTCTTGCTTTCCGGCTTGACATGCGCTACATATTTTATCCTTCTCAAAAGCAACATCCTTTAGTCCAACAACGTGGCCACCTTTAAGGAGTTTAGAAAGATTTCTCATCCCAACATGAGCTAGCCGGCGATGCCATAGCCAACCCAAGGTAGTTTTAGCGACCAAGCAAGTACTTAGGTTAGATCCTTCTTTGTTGGTGAAATCAACAAGATAGATCTTGTCCTCATGATACCCTTTGAAAGGTATTGAGGAATCTTTCTTCTTAAAGATGGTCACACCATCATCGTCAAAGAGACAACTATAGCCCATTTCACAAAGTTGTGATACGGACATTAAGTTGTATCCTAGACCATTTACAAGATAAGCATTACCAATTGAAAGGTCATAGGTGACATCAATCCGTCCACGATCAATTACCTTTCCCTTGTTGTCATTTTCAAATGATATGCCTCCACTTGGTAGATTGTCATGATCAAGTGTGGAAAACATTGATCTCTCTCCGGTCATATGATTTGAGCATCCACTATCGAGTACCCATATTGCACCACTGGAGGAGTATTCCTATAAGGGAGATCAAGCACGTGTTTTAGGCACCCCAGTTGGTTTGGGTCCCTTGACACTAGATACAAGAACTTTGGGCACCCACACACAAGTTTTCCACCTTGCATCATGTGGCCCAACAAACTTGGCAACTACTCTACCATAGTGATTACGGGTTAGCACATAAGAGGCATCAAAATCATCAAAGGATATGGTAGAGTTCTTGATGTTCTTGTTGACTTGGGAAGCATTCTTGGGCTTGATGATGCTTTCTTGTGCCACTTTCTTTCCCTTGCTCTCATGCACAAAGTTGATTCTCTTGTCGTGCCTTCTTTTGGGTCCATTCTTGTTGTACCCCAATCCTCTCTTGTCATGAGAGGCTCTTGGCTCACCAACTATTCTTGTTGTAGTATCCACTTGAGCTTTCTTCTTAAGCTCATTGACTTGGTTGGTTAGCTTCTCAATGATTGCATCTTGCTTGGCAATCATATCAACATCAAAGTTGTGGCACCTTCCACAACCCTTGCTTGTTGAAGCTTGTGAGGATTCAAGCTTCTTCAACAATGATTGTGATTTTGTCTTGAGATCTTCAATGGCCTTTGTTAGGGCCTTGTTCTCCTCTTGCAAGGAGTTGCACCTTTCTTGATACTTCTTGGTTATTGAGGTGCATGATTCACTTGTCTCATTGACCTTTGTAAGGTCCTTGGTTAGAGTCTCGTTCTTTTCCTTCTCTTGCTCAAGTTGATTGGTGAGCTCAAGGTTCTTGCTTCTTTCTTCATCAAGCAACTCTCCGTGTCTATCAATGATTCTTTCTTGATTGTCCAACTCCCTTTGTAGCTTATCTAGCATTTTTACCATTTCATGCATAGAGGGGACCAAATCCTCCTCTTCATCGCTACAATAGGAAGGATTGAAATCGGTGTGAGGAGCTACCTTGCTTTCCTTGGCCATGAAGCAACGAGGGGCATCATCTTCATCATCGGTGAGGTTGTTGAAGAGTGACTTTTTGGCCGGGGGCAGGCCAATGGCGATATTAGCAATACCACCTTCATCATCTTCATCATCATCATCGGAGATGTACTCTTGGCCAATGTGAGCATGTCCCTTGTTGTATGGCTTCTTGTAGGGCTCTGTCTTGTTGTTGTACTTTTCATTTTTCTTGCCCTTGCCATTCAATCTTGGACAATTGGCAATCATGTGTCCTTGTTCATGACACTCATAGCATCTTCTATTTGTTCTTCTAGCTTTTGCCTTGTCAAAGCTTCTTTTGGTGAAACCATTCTTGATCATGTATTTGCCAAATTTCTTGACAAATAAGGCAAATTCTTCATCATCTTCTTTTTCATCATCATTCTCTTCACCTTCATCATCATCATCATGAGTCTTCTTGGCTTTGAGCGCCAAGTCCTTCTTGCTTGTGCTCTCATCTCCTATGAGCACATTCACTCTCCCTCGTCATCACGATTCTTGTGGGCATTTATTCTTCTAGTGACTTTATCCGTTGTGAAGCTCTCAAAACCATCCTTCTCTTTAATGATGGTGCAAAGTGTGGAATTCCACATCCTAAGAGCCATGAGGAGCTTATAGTTGACTTCCTCATCTTTGATGTTGTCACCATAGGATCTTCTCTCATTTACAATGTCCATGAGCCTATCATGAGTTTGTTAAGGCTCTTCTCCCTTATTCATCACGAAGAAGTTGAGTTGATTCTTGAGAACTTGAAGTCTTGACTTATTAACAACATCCACTCCCTCATGGGCACATATAAGCTTCTTCCATATTTTCCGGGCATTCTCAATTCCGGCAACTCTTGAATATTCCTTAGGATTCAAGGAAGAGAGAATGGCCGACACCGCTTGAGCATTGCGATGTATGTTGAGTTGGTCCATAGTTGTAGGATTGTCCTTGTCCTCCAAGGTGTATCCTTTCTCCACAATTTCCCAAATTGGTGGACCAATTGACATGAAGTACATCTTCGTGTGATGCTTGTACCAACTGAAATCCTTGCCTTCAAAGTAAGGCAATCTTCCACTTCCACTTCCATGGATATTTGCCACATCGGCATAGTTGAAGGGGATGGATGCATGCAACTCATTTCCCTTACTTGTTGAAGTAAGATCTTGAGGCTTGTCACCTTCTCCCGGCTTCGACATCTTTTAATCTTCAAGCTTTCAAGCCTTGTAGAAGATTCTGGCTCTGGTACCAATTGAAAGTTGCCTAGAGGGGGGAGCATGAATAGGCAATCTAAAAATAATCATGAAAAAGCACTAAAGGATAATCAAATAACTAGGAATGACGGAACTTCCATCGGGGTCGATGGAACTTCCGTCGCCACGGAAGTTTGGTCAAGTGACAGAACTTCTCACTACCCTTCCTCTAAACAATGAACAACGCAGATAACAAGGAGAAGGAAACACTAGGTTGGTAGAAGTGAAGCTAATATAATGTAAGCCTAGAATTCTTGAATGAAGACTAGCTACACAATCAACAAATGATACAAGTACAATAATATGAAAGAAATAAGCAAGCACAAATATAAGAGCAGGAAAGTAAAGAGAGACACAAGAATTAACCCGAGGATTGGCAACCACACTAAGTAGTTCCTACGTCCTCGTTGAGGAGCCACACAAAGTGGTCGGGTATCTCTCAACCCTTTTCCCCGCCAAGCAATCACCAAGATCGTTCTTGGATTTCTTTCTCCACTTTATTCTTTTCCTCCAGAGGCGAATCACACCTTCACAAACGTCCCTGACTCACCACACAAAGTTGGGAGCTCAAGGGCGACGCCTAGCTGTCTAGGAGACCAAGTCTCTAAGAGTAACAAGCAAATCAAATCTTGATGGGGGGGGGAAAGATGTGCTCATGCTTTTGAGTGGATGGTTTCAATGTTTTTGTGGTTGGATCTCTCTCACTTTGATTTGAATCTCAAGAACAAGCCTAGGAGTGAGAGGGGAGAGCTCTAGCTGAAGAATGAGTGAAATGGCAAAGAATCCAACCCTTCCCACGGGGGAAGGGGTACTCTATTTATAGAGGGAGCTCAAAAACTAGCCGTTATAGTGTTTTCTGGGTCTGATGGAACTTCCGTGGTTACCCACAGAACTTCCATCAATTCAAACTTAGACATTGCACGGGCCTGGGAGAGAAGCCAGATGTTGTGACGGAACTTCCGTCAAGGGGTGACGGAACTTCTATCACTCTCGGTTTAACAAGGATCGAGCTCACAGAACTTCCGTGAGAGCCATGAAAATTCTGATGACGGAACTTCCATCAGAGACTGACGGAACTTCCGTCACTCTCGGGAAGACAGCTGATAGGAGCCCGACGCTGACGGAACTTCCATCAGGAGGTGACGGAATGACTAGTTTTGATTATTGAAGAGCTTTTGAGTCCATATCCTTTCCTTTCCTTTTTGGGAGTAAACAACAAATTGTAAATAACTAGTTTTGATTATCTGCACGTGTACTTCATAAAAAAGTTAGCACACTTTTAATCTTTTGTCATCGTTCATCAAAACTAACTAGGAGATCCTAGATGCATCTTCAGTGGCACTCCTTTAAACCAGAAAATGCCCAGAAAAATCCTAGGAATTGCTTAAACCTTCGAAAAACCATAGTAAATCGAATTCAAATCCATTGTGGCCCAAACAAATTTAGTTAGGTGCACCTTTTAGCGCTATATTTTCGTAAAATGATAAATAACTATCTCTGTACATGCATTTTTAATAATACATTAAATTGTCAAAAATCTAAATAATGCAATCATGATTATCTACCACCACAAATTTTGGTTTGGTAAAATATGAAATATTTTAGGCTCTAGAATTTATTTAGAGTGCTTGTTTAAATTAATTATAGTAATTATTTTGTAAATAATTTGCCCTTGCCACTTTGCATAAAAATCACTCATGTAAGCCTCTGGTCACAGTAGATCACACATGTCCAGAAACATAAATTTACTGTATTAATTAATTTAATTGATCATATCACTTATTTACTCTATTTAATTGTTTAAAGAATATATATACTACAAATATAAGTAACAACCCAATTTCTCTGAAGCATATGGCTTCGAGAACATAATAATAATTTTAATTGACATTAAAACACGATGTGCTGGTATGCATCATATCATTGCTTAAAACGGTATTCCGATGATGCCGTTAATTCAATTCCATCATATAGGTAACGACCATCAGGAGCAAGAGGACGACTTTTAGAAGGACGTTGACTCTCAGGAGCAGGAAATTGTAGTTGCTAGCACTAACATTGATCCAGGTCAGCCTCGGTTTACATTTGCCCTTTTACAAATTTTGCTAGTTTATAATATTACTATTGTCTATGATTATTATTGCATTAGGTCATAGGAGTTGATTGAAACCCAACTTGCATGATATCCAAATGACCTATGCTGCTGTCTTTAGGACCTTGGTAGAACCGGTACTATTATGCTATGCTTAGTAATTGCTAGTCTTGCTAGATATTATTATTACTAAGGAATGAACTTGACCACTGGAACGGGAATTAATTAAAAGAAGTTTACTTTTGATGTTATGACCGGGCAGGGATAATGCATGTGTAGGTATGCAGCATCACATGGGTGTTGACTGTGGTAGCCCTGCCTTGTCGAACCTAGGATCCGTCCGTGGTCGGCCCCTTGATCAAGTATTGAACAGTACCGCATGCATGCTAGTTTATGGGCACTAGTAAATCGACGTAGCATTAAAGGTCACTTGCATTGAGGATGGTTAAGGTGCGTTGGTCATTGACCCTCCTATTGCTAGAGTGGGCGGTTCATACCACGAAGTTCTATTGGCAGAACGGCATGCCCACTAGACGTCACCACACTCGGGCTGAGGTGTACGTGCTTTTCTTGCGAAAGGTTGCCACATACGACCTTAATTGGTGCGTATGTGTCGTGCATCTCGGGTTTTCTCAGCTGGTGCAAATCGATTGCAATTGTTGTCCCTCGCAGTAATGAGTATCACTTGGTCACCACGCCAATCACGTAGTTGCACCTAATATTCTGGAATGTATTATGTTGCTTATTGATGATGACGATCATTATTATTTTTGCTCTTATGTCGTATTTACTTATGTATTGTTTTATTATCCTATTGTTGCAACTAAAGTTACATTTCAGCTCAACCCATTTAAATTGGCAAATAAAACTTGATATAACTAATAGGTTGCTTAGTGCAAGTCTTTTTAAACAAGCCACCTATTAGAGCCTTTGCATGTCTAGGTGTCCGACGGGTAAGCCTTGCTGCGTAATTAGTACTCAGGCTTTGTGCCATTGTGTTTTTCAGGTAATGAAGAAATATAATTGCCTATAGATATGATGCCTTGGGACATGCAAGTCCCTGAGGGTTGGACTACCCACTGGGAGTCTAACTCGCCGCCGCAGTGATGTTGTGTGCTGCTAGAGTGATGTTCTTCGGGCATGGATCATCACTATGTTGTATCGTCGAGCTTGTAGTTTCTGAACATTATTTGCTTCCACTGTCTTCAAAACATTCATGAACTTGTACTATTCCGCTGCACTCTGATAACCTTAATGATATAATATTCAACATAAATTTGGACAAATGTTGTATTATCAAGTGTATGCGCTATCAGCACCTTCGGTACCTCGATCCTCCGGGAAGGGGAGCCACAACTGGTATCAGAGCCGTGGTCCATGATAATACAACAAATAAATCGTATTTTCAAAAAACTATGACGTTTGCGAGTAAGGATACATTAGTATTGCCCATGTAGATAATAGGGTGGTGACAAAGCTAACCTGGGTTATGTTTGTTTATATTACTTGCATCTACGGCTTCTTCAAATGAAGGTACGTGCGTGCTTAACCGACACGCGTGATATCGGTGTCTGTGCTCGCAGGCGGATACGAGACACTGTTGGCTCGTGACTTATCACGGGGTGATCCTTTTCCATGGGTCGTTGCTAGTAAAACTGTGCTTATTTTCGTAGTTTCTTTTGAATTTGATATATTGTTTCTTAAATGGATCTTCTGCAGGTACACTAATACCGTTAATATAACACTTAGAATAACTTACGTGTTGAGTGCGGGTTGTCACCAAATACTCGAGCCGTTAAGTATTGGCAAAATATGTGTTATGTTGTGAGGAACGATAGGTTAATAAATGTAACTTTTGCATCATGCATCCCTTTCTAATTAAACTAAAATTTTGTTCTCATCTTGCTCACCAACCTCCGGATATAAAATTTCTAAGCTTGTTGAGCATAAAAATATAAAATACAAGTCCAATTGTCAAGTTAAGAAGAATCTGTCCTGTTTTTAGCTGTCAACTTCAAAAATTCATAATTATTAATTTACTCAACCAAATAAGGCATACAAATACTTTTCAGAAAGTTCTCAACATCCTATGTCACCTAGAATTTGAATTAAATTTTGATCATAACAGTAACAACCTCAGAAACAGAGAACAAGTACAATTCATCAATTCACTGTTTCCAGCATGACCCTGAACTTAAAAATTTCATAACTAAAGTTGTACTTCGAAATTTTAGGTGCTTAAACCCAATCTAGAAAGCCCTTGAAGTCTATTTTCATCTCCAATAGGTTCTATAATTTTGTTGGTTTCCCTCTGTCCAGTAGAGCTAAAACACTAAGCCTCTGTCATCCTAAAATAGAATCTGCCAACCTGAACTTGCAAAATTCATAAGTGCAGATTTACCCGGAATTATTGAGAGTATAAATACAATCTGGAGAGCTATGAAAGTCTACTGTATCATGGTTTCAACCCCCAATTTTTAAGACCTTGTTTTCTGATCGAAATACCCACTTTTCTGACTGTTGTACAGTCAAGACAAAATCTATTTTAAAACTTAGTTTCTGTATTTCATAGCACTTTATATGAAATGCATTTTTACCGTAAGGAAGGTTTGACTCAATCAAATTTTTGTGGTATAGTTTTGCTATCATTACCAGCACCATGACAGTTGTTAGTGATATGCATTATTGCCCATGGAACACTGTACTCACCATTGGGTTTTTGTTCCAGATGGGTGACCACGGTTTTGAGGAGCTTATGCATGACGGGTGGCGCTACACCACCGGTCTCCACCACCGTGGCTTTCCTACACTTTTGTGGGATCTGCTACGCTTGCTGGGCTACGAAGAGCCACCCTCCTACAAGGGCCGTGAGATCCGCCGCCATAGGGAGACTCTTGCTGAGGTGCATATCAGCGTGTCCACCCACCCGTGCAACCTTGACATGGCAGGGATGGAGAGCACGGCAATTTGTGGGAGCCTCCATGATGGCTTGGAGAGAGTCGCCCACAGGGCTCTCACTCACTTCTGCGGGCACCACACAGCAGCGCTCTCTCGGATTCCATTTGAGATGATTCCCGTCTAGCACCAGGCCAACCCGGTCTGGCAGAGGCGCATGAGACGCATCACCCGTGACGACTACCCGGCGTATCACGCGGGGTACCACCATGTGTCCCACTACTCCGAGTACCTCCTCAACTTGGATGAGGAGGCTAGCAGCCACAGCAGGATCCTACTGGCTGATGCTGAGCAGGGCTGGGTGCAGAGGGATGATCTGCAGACACAGGTTGATGCACAGCAAAGGGAGATTCAGTGGCTGACCGCTGCTCTTGAGGCGAGCGAGACTCGCGTTACTGAGGTAACCGGACAGCGTGACACCCTCGTGCAGGAGGTGGACAGACGTGACATGATTATGCAGCAGCGTGCCAACCACAACGAGCACCTATAGCATCAGTTGATAGCTGCACAACACGAGATGGAGCTTATGGGAGAGGATCTAGAGACCCTGGCTCACGAGAACCAGGGCCTGCAACAGCAGCTGGGGGCAGTCCTGGCGCCACCGGTAGCACCAGAGGAGGAGGAACGGAACGAGGATATGGACGAGGAGTCTGACGTAGACTACAAGGCACCAGCCAGAGACAGGACTTAGGGGATCGTGATAGACCGGACTAGGCCATGTAGTCTCGACAAGTTAGGTAGGTAGCTTTTGTCGACCTACGCGAGGTTGTGGTATTTTGGGGGATTACTATGTGAGATGCTTTTGTAACTCGATGGCCACAGATTCCAAGTTCATATACTTAAGACTATGTTGACTTGTGTTATGTATTGGTTATACCCTTTTAGCCACTATTGTTGCAACAGAGTTTTATAAGAATTCCCGCTTAATCATACTCTTGGACTCAATCGAAGTACTTTCCTTGTAGATGGCTAAAAATACCAATCAACCGCCACCAGGTTGGGAGATCACCGACGGCCTGGAGTTCACAGGGATGGTTCACCTGTTTTGGAGAGTTCTCCAGAGATTCGGACATCCCATTCCTCTCACCTATGTTGGGAAGGAATTTCAGGAGCATGGAGTCCCCTCATGTGTCATCCATGTGGCAGTTCCCGCCAACTATTCGGCCACTCCCGCATGGGAATCTTGGACTATTAGCGTCACTGGGACAGATTTGCTTTCCACTTGGAATGTTGCTGCTTTCAAGGCACTCACTCAATTCTGTGAAGACCACAAGCATGATGTTGCTGGAACACCCGTCGCCTTGCTGCCCATCAATGATGTGACAGATTTTGAATGGATCAGGCGTGTGGATTTCACCTTTGATCCAAACCATCGCCACCATGATCCTATGATGCCCATAATAGAGTATTATGGCTTATCCACTTTTGCCTTATGCATAAACTTGTGCCAGCGTCTGGATGTCTTTCATGCTGCACTTCGACTTTCTAAAGTCAAAAAACAAGCTAAGGATGAGGAAATTGCAGAACTGAACCAACAAATTTAAGCAAAGAATGAAGAGATGGATGCGATTGTAGAAAAACATGGCCAAGCCTTGCTGGATGTAGCAGACTATGAGCATGACATGATTGAGGCTCAAGATGACTTGGACGCATTCAAGGCTGCCCACCTTCCTATTGAAGGAAATTGGGATGAGATCATCATGGAGTATGGAGAACAAGAGGATGTAGAGATGGCACCTGCCGGTATTAATGATGTAGAAATGATGGATCTGGAGGAACCAGAAGAGCCTATGGAACCAGAAGAACCAGAAGAGCCGCAAGACATAGGCCAGGAGTAGATGATTCGCTACACCCCTGTGTATGGTCGTGTAGTATATGTATCCCTAGTTCGATGTAGGAGTGTGAATCTTGCATAATGTGTCCGCAATACCGTAGCTAGGCGTTGGCACATAAGTGTAAGAAGTCGTGTGATGATGTCCTTTTAACAACCATGTAGTCTAAATTGAATTATTGGAGATGGTTGTCACTTCTAAAATTCATTCATGCCTCTTGCAAATTTATATTCTTGCACACGTGTTTTTATGGATTATTTTGAGAAATAACTAATGTGCAATCGTATAAATTGCAGCATGGTGCGTACTCGGAATCAGGAAGATCCTAAGAGCTCTCAGCAAGGAGCTAATGTTGAGCCCGCACTAGCTGAGGTATTGGCTGCTGCACTCAACCGGCAGCAAAATGACTCTGAGTTGCTTCATCGGCTGGTAGATATTATGTCCCATCTAGCTGGACAGGGAGGCCACCTCAACAACAACAATCAGCCCTGACAGAGCACCTACTCAGATTTTCTAGGTACTCATCCGCCAACCTTCGAGTGCGCCAGAGAACCTATGGATGCCGATCACTGGCTGCGTCAGACCGAGTCAAAGTTCGGTCTGCTAGAGTGCACTGAGCACCTAAAGGTGCTATTCGCTGTCCAACAACTCTAGGGCTCTGCTAGTGCCTGGTGGGAAAACTATGAAGCTTCTCTACCCGCTGGACGCCGCACCGAATGGAATGAGTTCAAGACTGCATTTCATGCTCATTTCATCCCTGCTGGCCTCATGCAGAGGAAATTCTATGAATTTATGGATCTAAAACAAGGAGGGAGGAATGTCCTCCAATATTCTGAAGCTTTTAATCACCTGGATCAGTATGCTACTGAGTATGTCAATACTGAGGACAAGAAGAGATATGCATTTCTACGTGGTATGAATGCCACACTTAAGGAGCGTCTGACTTGGCAGACAACCGACACATATAATGACTTGGTCAATGCTGCTATTGAGGAAGGCGCTATGCGCCAAGTTGAAGAAGAGGATCACAAAAGAAAGGCCCCTGCTAGTGCCTCTGCTGCCCCACCGGCGAAGCACCACTCGATTTACACTTCGCCTACCGGACAGGCTTTCTGGGCATCTCCGCAGCAGCAGCATCAGCGATGGTATGGTCAGAACTACTTGAGGCCACCATAGCAACAGAACTTTCCACCCCGTGCACCGTTCCCATAGTAGAACACTCAGTACCGTGCACCATACCAGCAGCAAGGGAATCAGAATGCTCGTGCCCCACAGCCTGCTGATCGTGAAAGCAGTTATCCGTGCTACAATTGCAGTCGTATCGGCCACTTTGCCAAGAACTGCACTGCACCGAGGTGCAACAACAACAACCACAACAGCAACCAGTGTCAAAATCAGAACGGGAATATGAATGCACCTTCTCGTGGTGCCCAAATGAACTACACCAATGCTGAAGACATCCCTTTGGGCGAACCCGTGCTAACTGGTACGCTCTCACTCTATCGCCAGCATGTCCTTGCACATTTTGATTTTGGTGCTACGCATAACTTCATTACCAAAGCTTGTGTCCAAAAACACAATCTCCACACCACCATCATAAATAGATGCTACACCGGCCGCTCTCCTGCTGGACAAATTTTTGCTAATGAAGTAGTGTATAAAGCTCCACTAGAAATTAATCGGAAGATTTACCCCACTGATTTCATCACGCTCAAGGATCAAGAGATCGATCTGATCATAGGTATGATCTGGATGAAAACCCATAGATCCATGCTAGACATTGAGCCTCGCATCATTCACATCAACTCTCCCTTGCATGGAAAAGACACACTTTCCCTAAATACCGATTCATTGAAAGCCTTGGTTGTCCATCACTTGGAAGGGTAATCACTCGATAGTATCCCCGTCGTTCGTGAGTATCTGGACGTGTTTCCTGAAGACATCTCTGGTCTACCGCCTGACCGTGACATGGAATTTAAGATAGAGCTACAGCCAGGAACTTCTCTAATATCCCGTCGTCCATATAAAATGGCCCCGAATGAGCTGGCTGAGTTAAAAAGTAATTGAATGAGTTATTGGAAAAGGGACTCATTCGCCCAAGCACTTCACCTTGGGGCTGCCCTGCTATTATTGTGAAGAAGGACAAGTCCTTGCACCTTATCGTTGACTATCAGCCTCTTAACGAAGTTACCATCAAGAACAAATAACCATTACCCCGTATAGATATCCTCTTTGACCAATTGGTTGGTGCTAAGGTCTTTTCAAAGATTGACCTCCGTTTGGGCTATCATCAAATCAAGATCAGAGCCAAAGACATTCCGAAGACCGCCTTCTCTACTAGATATGGGTTGTTTGAGTATCTAGTAATGTCATTCGGATTGACAAATGCCCCTGCCTATTTTATGTACCTCATGAATTCGGTATTCATGCCCGAGTTGGACAAATTTGTGGTAGTATTCATTGATGATGTCCTCATCTATTCTAAGTCCAAGGAAGAGCATGCTGAACATCTTTGCATTGTTCTTCAACGCCTCCGAGATCACAAGCTGTATGCAAAATTCAGCAAATGTGAATTTTGGTTGGACCATGTGCCATTTCTTGGTCACGTAGTCTCTGCAGAAGGTATGTCGGTGGATCTTAGCAAAGTTCAAGATGTGCTAGATTGGAAGTCACCGAAGAAGGTGCATCAAGTATGCAGTTTCCTCGGGTTAGCCGGATATTATCGTAGGTTCATTCCAAATTTTTCTCGGCTGACCAAACCCATCATAGAGCTGCTGAAAAAGGATAAGAAATTCAATAGGAACAACAGTTGTGAGGAAGCATTTCAAGCATTGAAGAAATTATTGACCACTGCCCCAGTATTGGCTCAACCAAACATCACCAAGTCGTTCGATGTGTATTGTGATGCATCTGGGATAGGACTTGGATGTGTGCTCATGCAGGAAGGTCATGTCATTGCCTATGCATCTCGACAACTACAGAAGCATGAAGAGAACTATCCAACTCATGATTTGGAACTAGCTATGGTTGTGCTTGCACTAAAAATATGGAGGCATTATTTGCTCGGAAACTTAGTGCACATCTACACGGATCATAAGAGCTTAAAATATATCTTTACCCAGACTGATCAGAACATGAGGCAGTGATGGTGGCTAGAACTGATTAAAGATTATAACTGGGAGATTCATTATCATCCAGGCAAGTCCAATGTAGTCACTGATGCGTTGAGTAGGAAGGTACACTGCAATCACTTAGTACTGGAATATTAGAACAGCGGCAACAACGTCACTGCTTCAGAACCCAGTCTTCACGTTTTGCCTGCTATAGTGATTAGCAACCTTAGTGTCCATTCTACTATTCATCAAGAAATCATTGCTACATAGAAAAATGACGTTGGTATGAATCATATCCGTCAAAACATTAAGAAGGGTAAGGCAAATTGTTTCACACAATACTCCGACGGTACCCTATGGTTCATTAACTGTTTGGTAGTACCAAAAGACTTTGAACTTCGACAAAAAATCCTGGATGAAGCACATCACTCCAAATACTCCATCCATCCAGGTAGTAATAAAATGTACCAAGATCTGAAGAAGAATTTTTGGTGGACAAGAATGAAGCGAGAAGTGGCTTGATATGTCACAGAATGTGATACTTGTCAAAGAGTTAAGGCTGACCATTTGAAACAAGCCGGATTGCTTCAACCATTGAGTATTCCCGCCAGGAAATGGGAAGACATCAGCATGGATTTTATTGTTGGTCTCCCTCTCACCTCGCAGAAGCATGATTCTGTTTGGGTAATTGTGGACAGACTCACGAAATCTGCCCACGTTCTGCCCGTCAATAGTAGATACAGCATACGGCAATATGCAAAGCTCTACGTTGCAAGAATTCTATGTCATCATGGAGTACCCAAGACCATCATTTCAGATCATGGTTTGCAGTTTGTTGCTCGTTTCTGGGAACAACTACATGCGTCTTTGGGTACAGGTCTAATTCATAGTTCTGCTTACCATCCCGCTACCGATGGACAGATAGAGCATGTCAACCAAATTTTGGAAGATATGCTTAGGGCATGTGTTTTAACACATGGTGGTAACTGGGATGAGTATCTACCCTATGCTGAATTCTCGTATAACAACAGTTACTAGGAGAGTGTGAAAATGTCACCATTTGAAGCACTCTATGGTCGCAGTTGTAGAACAATGTTGAACTGGTCTGAATCTGGAGAAAGAGTAACCTTTGGTCCCGATCTTGTCGAGGATGCAGAAGAAAAAGTTCATACCATTCAGGCAAATCTCAAAGTTGCTAAATGCCGCCAAGAGAAGTATGCAAACAGACGACGTATGCCACTATATTTCAATAAGGGTGACTATGTCTACCTCCGAGTGTCGCCTATGAAGGGTATCCAACGGTTTGGAGTCAAGGGAAAGTTAGCTCCTCGTTACATTGGACCATTCCAAATTCTAGAAAGATACGGAAACATAGCCTACAAGCTGGAGTTACCCGCTAATCTATCTGGAGTTCATCACACCTTTCACGTCTCTCAGCTAAAGCGGTGTCTCAAACCACCCATTGACAAAATCTTGGAAGACTATGACCAACTTCAACCAGACCTCACATACTCTGAACAACCAATAAAGATCCTCGATGAGAAAGAGCGCACAACCCATAAAAGAACACTCAAATTCTATAAAGTTCAATGGAGTAATCTCTCAGAAGATGAATCCACTTGGGAATCTAAAGAATTTCTGAGTACACATTACCCAAAATTTTGGTCGTCATACGTAGGTATGTTTTGACCACCGTACTTCCCTCTAGTTTGCCTTGTTCTTAATCTCGGGACGAGATTTCTTTAAGGAGGGAGGGCCGTGACACCCCAGGTGTCTCACTTCTATTTAACAAACATGAAAAGAACGAATCATGAATAATATAGCATGAAATGATGAAGCCTCACTTGAATTATTTAAATTAACTCCAGGTAATTAAAAACCCTGCAAAACAAATAGTAAGCCAAATGAAATTTTATTATACAACATATGCCAACTAAATTCATAATCAGATTGGTAATAATAAAATATAATTATATGAATTTAATAAGCATTTTACCAATTGTGGAAATACCCCAATTAATTAATTAAAGCATGAAATCCTTTCACAATGAGGAATTAATTATAAAATAATTATAAAAATTCTGACCAAATGGGTCCCACCAGAGCACCAAGAATATCTCTAAGGACCTATGTGCAAAATCCCAATTTAATTGGAGGCCCCTAGCTATTTGTTTTGGGAATACCATTGACCAGGGACCTTTTTGCAAGATCTTGAAAATATCTGGACTGCAGTGCAAAATCTTCTTCTCTTCTTCCTCACTGGCGTAGAGCTTCTCCCCTGACACCTCTCCTCTGGCACACACGCCACCGCCTACACCCTCCCTGCCTCGGAACTCCACCGCGCACAGTGACGCCTGCCCATCTGCTCTCCTCCCGTGCTGTCCCGTCTTGCCGCCCGTGTGAGCCAACGGCTTTCTCTTCTCCCTTTTCCCTCTGTGACATCAACCCGACCGGCCGAAAAATCTTCAATGCCAAGCGCTTCCCTCCGTTTTTCCCCTCGCTCAACCACACCCAACTGAGTGCACTCAACCCGCGACCCCCCCCCCCTCCAAAGCTCTCTTACTTCAACGCTGCTCTCTGCTCTCCCCATTTCCTCCATCTGCACTCTGCTCCTCCCTACCATCACTGAGCCAGCCCGAGCTCGAGTCCCTCTCCTCCACTACTCCCCGAACCAAGCCAGAGACACAAATCGTTGTGCACAAACCCACTCCCCCTCCCCATGTACTTGCCCAGCTGAAACCGAGCGCGCCCTTAGCCAAATCAAAGAAAAACCAAGGTGAACCCCTCCGGTGACCTCCTCCACCGTGGACCAAAATTCCTCGCCCCTGGTAAGCCTCGTCCCCTCCTTCCACTTCTCCCGTGCGCGCAAACCATCTACGCGTTTCCCTGACCTGTTTCCCCTTTGTTTCCTCCACCGGAGTCGACGGCATTCCGATTTGTCTCCAGCTGCTGCCCTGTTTCCGGCCAACTGACACCGCCTCCACGACGAGCTCCTATCTCTGGCCCTCTCCGACGCAAGCCGATGTGATGCCGCCCTTCGTGGTGCTTCCGTGAAGCTATAGGAGAAGATCGCGCCCGACTTGCTGCTCCCTAGCGAAAACGTGAGGCCACCAAACTTAGGATCTTCTCCTGACATGCATGCATATCATCTAGAGTGTGATTTTCTCTCGTTGTCCTTTTAGCTCTTGATGATGCTTGATTGAGTAGGACCCTATTCAATTTGCTTATGCTTTTGAGGTTCCTATCGATCGTAGTGTAGCTCTTTTAGCCTTGATATTTTATGATAAGTAGTGGTTGTCATCAATCCCCAAAAGGGGGAGATAGTATGCTTCATGACCATTGATGATTGGATCCCCGAGGTATGAATGTTTTGGTGATTAATGACAACAATGAAATTGAGGGCTAATATCTACATGAGTGTTGTCTATGTAGATATCATCTCAACTCTACTACAAATCCTATTAATGGTGATGGTTGCTTTAGCAATGGATGACAATGACCACAACCATGGAGGCTTGATGAGCTTGATGGAGTCCAAGGATTGATGGAGATGGATCAAGGCCAAGGACAAGCCATGGAGCAAGTGTTTGGAACACTTGTCTAGTTGTTAGGACTTTGAGTCCATAGGAAAAACCAAACTATCAAGGGGGTATAGGTCGTGTCTCTTACGTCATGCTAGTCAGTGATGTGTGTCGATGCTCAGTGAAATCACAGGCACTAGGTGACAATGGAGAAGCCAAGGAGCTGTTCAGAGAAGTCGAGAAATGAAGTCAAGCGAGGACGAGAAGTTTTAGCTTCTAGACAGAGTGACCGGACAGAGGGGTCAGTGGAGACCAGACTGTACGGTCACTAGGAGATAATAGAGCAGTCCACGAGGAGTTTGATTGCATGAAGACCTATACTAACCAGACAGTACGCTCAGTTGACCATATGTCCAGGGTGTATGGATGGGGGCTAAAACAGAATAACGCAGTTTTGGGTGCTTTCTAGAATGGATAGAGATCACCTGAAGACAGAGTGATGTCAGTTCTTGAGGAGCCATTATAGAGTGACTGGACGGTGTGGTCAAGGAGTGACTGGACTATATGGTTAGTATGCCCGATTTCGTGTAGCAACAGCTAGTTGTAGGTTGCAAGCCTATATAACTTCATTGTTGGGGTCTTGGAGACCTCTCTAGGCAAGTGGAATTGCTAGGAGCATTTGTAGGGACCCAAGAGGAAAAGAAAAGAGCACTTGGAGAGGATATTGGATATCTTGAGAGTGCTAGAGAGATTAACTTGAGCATTTATACACATGTAAGGCTTGGGTGTCCTTGAGGGTGTGATCTAGGTTGTTAATCTTGGTCTGTGGTGAGACCTAGACCGGTTAGGTGTCGGTGATCGAGCCTATCATGATTGGTTGTGAAGGTCATCACACGTTAGTACACAATTTGAGCCCGCCGGTGAAAGGAGCATCAATAGCGAGCACCCGTGTCGGCTCGTGGAGTCCGGCAAGTACTCAAGGGAGGCTAGCTTGTGCCTTGGTGGTAGCGATGACACAACCATGTGTTCACTCCGGGAGCCATTGTGGGCTCGTGTGTGAGAACTCCACTTGGTGGTGGGAGGGACTGACACTCCGTCGGGAGTGGTCCAATGAGGATTAGGGGAATGTGCCATCCTTCTAAGATATCAGGAAAAAATCATGAGCATTCCTTGATCCCTCTTTACTATTCTGCAATTGTGTGCTCTAGTGATTAAGTTGAATTGTGGCTTGCATAGGCTAGTGTGTTAAGCTTCCGCATTTATACTCATCATGAACAATAGCATGTGTAGGGTCTTGGCCTGCTAGACTTGATAGGTTGCAACGGGCTTTAGTGGAGTGAAATTGAAGTATTTGAAATCATGGTTAGCTTATCAATTCTGCCCCCCCCCCTCCCCTCTTGGTATGCGTTTGGTCCTTACACACGCCAAAGTTGCCTAGCGCTTGTAGAAGTATCAAGTAGCTTAAGCTCGATCCTACGCCTACTTTGCCTCCTTCATAATCTCCTTCATAGCCTCCTTCTCCTCCACAGCATCATTGTGGATCTGAATAGCTTCGTTGCACTCAATGACTGCCATGCGATATGCCTGATCCGATGTGTCAACTTTCTTCAACGCCTCTTGTCCCATTAGCCAGAGATTCTTGATGAACCTCTGGAGGCTATTGGAATATGGAGGATCAAACCAGTGAACATACCCAACTGCTCTTCATTCACCTGCGATCAAACAAATTGCTTCAAATACATGACTAGACAAGAAAAATAAGAGGAAGGAAAGAACATGCAAAAACAGAAAATGCACATACCTTTAATGGGCAGCTTGATGAGGACATCCCAACTACATATGTAAATGTTGACCAATGTAACATAAACCAACAGCTTGCTACCACTGATGAAAACAATGAAAGTGTTCATGTAAATGATGGTCCAAGCGATGGAGTTGCTAGACCAAGAGAAGAATCAATAATGCCAGTACAAGGACCAGTTACATGAAATCATGCAAAGGACTTAATACAAGAGGTGAACTCTCTCCGTAGTGAATTTACATCAAATACAAATGAGAATTTTATACTACCTAAATATTCTACATATGTCTTGTTAAGGTTGACACATGGAGGACGTGCTTCTGGACTAGAGGAGATGAGTAAGAGGTGAGATTGAGTTTCCATAAAATATTTCTGATTCCACATTTTACTTGGAATGCTCTCATATGGCAGGATCAAAACCACACGCTTATGAGGGAGAACATGACAAAGATGCAACACACCCGTCGTGCTAGCTGAACTACAATAGTTTAGAGACTCCTTTATTCTTGCTCTGGAGAGGATGTTGAACAAACGTCTTCATGATGTGAAAAGATATACTCCAAGAAACTATAGCACATCCACCTCTCATGGCAGCAATGGTTCTGTTTTTCTTGATGGGAGCACTGATCCGTACTGCACTAATGGTCATCATGGCCATGGTGGACAGCAAGGAGAAGGTGCTTTTGGCCATGTTTTTAGACCCACCTACACTTTTTTGAGGAAGAAATACTTCAGCAAGATGTTGATCATTGAATGGAGCATTAGGATGCATATCTTGACTGGAAATCCATGGGTGATCCAATATATGATGTCTACCCAGAAGATGTTTCAAGTGATGCTGAAATTGAGCCTCAAATTATTGCAGCAACTTCAATAGAGGTTCTTGTTCATTTTAACAATTGTGAGAACAAAATTCTTCACCATGTGGATGAGCAACAAAACCCAAGTGAGAGTGAGAGCCACATAGCCATACTGAGTGCAAGTGAAAGTAAAAGTGAGTTGTCTGATTCCACTAAATGTGAGGATGAGTGCTACATTGAGAGTAGGAGACATACAACACACAAAAAGAATGTATGACACCATGTTGTCACACCCGGCTTTAATGATAAAACTAAGTGCTTATCATATGTGTGCGGGAACAAGTTCCACACATATCGACAATAAAGTGAATAACAGTAGAGCCAATATCATTATTACAACGTACTACGATTACATACATAATTTTCTTTAAATACTAAAAATGACTCTTGTAGAATAATAGCGGAAGACACCATAACACCACAGGCAATCGACCGTGGCACGCACAGCTAGTAGTAGTCCTCATCGACGTAGTCCATCTCTCCATCATCTTTTGGGCACCAATTTATAATACAACAACAAAGGAAAATAGCACTAAAAGGTTTTAGGTCTTTTGTAGCGTAGCAAAAACATTGCAATATTACACTATCGCAACAATGTCGGGTCGTTGGGAGGCGTAACAATTGCAGCCGATGGGATAGCATATTGCACCGCTTTTTTAGCATTGCGGTAGCTATGATGTGTTGCAACAACATGTGTCATTGCGTGTAGATGATGTGGCAACGATGATTGCATTGCAGTAAAGTGGATTCGCAACTACGCTCCAGCGTTGCTATTATGTCTATTGCATCAATGGAGCCTTGTTGCAAATACACGATATTGCAATGTCTGTGAGGTGTAGCGATACCCACAATTGCCACACAGGTGCTCGTCACGATATATGGCCCCCTACTGCAACCATCTAATCCTCGTTGCTATATGTTCCGCTGCAATCGCAACGACGTACCTATCGTTGCTATACGCTCAACTAGAATCATGACGATGAATGTGTCGTTTTTATCTCAACTAGAATCGTGACAATGACCGTGCTATTGATATATATTCAACAAACATTTGTGTTGCAATATATAACCAGTCACAACCAGACGAATTTTTGTTGCTATATCTATGCATTGTTGCAATGGCTAACAATTTTGTTCTAATATGTAAGATGCGATCGCAACCAGACAATTTTTCATTGCTATATCTATGCATTGTTGCAACGACTAACAATTTTGTTGCAATATGTAAGACCCCGTCACAACCACAAAGATTTTCGTTGCTATACCTATGCCTCTTATTGCAACACCTCGTTCTTCTGTTGCGAACTGACCTTATTGCAACAATTACAGTCAAGCATTGCAAAAACATCACCCTAATTACAATGCACATGCAAGCATGGCCATATATCCAATCAATCACAACCAAAATCACCTTTCATTGCAATTACCCATGTCTATTGCAATGAAAATCACATTGTTGCAATGAATGTCAGGGCAATAGCCCGAAAACCTTGTAGTGTAGCAACGGGAGTATATGTTGTACTCAGCAAGTGGGGGAAAGTATGACATGCAAGCTTAATGAAAGAAAGGTTAACATAATGGTTCATTTGCATAAATGAGCACTACACCTAAGACCATTTCAAAAGCCATCCTATTTACTAAATGAGTTGAACTATCAAGCCCTGTTAATTTTAAGTAGTTATAGTCCATAGAGGACTGCAATTCACATAGAATCCAGAGCCACCAACTCACATAGAGTTGAACAGTTCACATAGAACACTATTCACTAAGAAACCAGCCAATCCCAACCAAAGCAAACTTGGCTACCCACCAAGTTCACCCAACCATTCCCCCTAATCGTGTGAAAGGTCCATGCCGCTCGTAACTGTGAGCACAGTTGTTATAACAGTTTTACACTCTGAAAAGGTTGCACAACTTTACCCACGTGTCCGTGATTTCATCACTATTCAGTGACTAGAGTCTCCATGTTGTCCAACTCACACAACCGTAGGTGTGAGACCAGGACATAGACACAATGGTCTTTCAAAAGCGCCCTCTAGTTTGCAAACAATCCATGCTAAGATTTCACCGCTGTGGAAATACTCTTTTCCTACATAAGCCTCCTCTGGCACCATGGTTAAGAGCTACACTGCTCTGTCCCCGTAGGTTTGGAAGTCCATCCTTCATCCCCTTTCCTCAAGAGCACGCAAAGCTTGAAGACAACTAGCTACTTGGCCAAGGCTACCCATATCAGCCCTGTGCTTTGTGCTGTGTTCATGGTTACACATCCACGAACCTACCCTTGTGATCCCAAGCAGGTACCACCACAATCCCACAGTACTGTACTGAGTACATGTGCATACCCGCACCATCATCATCATGCTCCTCCTTGGATCACCTAAGTTCCATGTTGCCAAAAAGGATTACACATCCCTCATTATTATGTTCAACTAAACCATTAGTGAAGATTAACATTATACACTTCCAATTCCCGACATAGCAAACTAAGCATGACATACCCATACTAGTATACTACACCAAAACCAGGGCCACAAGGAAAATAGTACGGAAGGATAAAGACATAGGATTCAAATTGAAAAGCATGCATGTTTATAAAAGACACAATTAAAAACATAGGTACAAAATACATCAAGGACACTTACCTTGTTCACTTTGTTGATGCTCAAAGTCTTCGGGATGGAGATCCTAGAAGTTCTCTAACTATAGTTCATTTACTCAATGTCACATCGAAAAGACAAGCATATAAATAAACTAAGAAATAACACACCACACAGTACTAAACAACAATGAAAACAAGACTATAAAATAGTACGCGTTGCTACCATCGCGTGGGTACAAGAATCGTCTAAATCCGAGTTATAAGTAAAAAGTTATCAATGTTTGAATTTCTAGGGTTAAAATAGTCAAATCAGAAAACTACAATAAGACAATATGAATAGATAATATTCATTCCTACCATCGCCTAAATCGGAGCTACTTTTGAAAAGTTATGAAGTTATAAAGTTTTAGGGACTAAAATATAAAAATAGACAAGTTTGGGGACCTAAAAAAAATGTCAAAATAATAAGGGCAAAACTGTAAAATTTAAAGCTAATATATATTTTTGGTAAATATTAGGGACCAAAACAAAATTTACAAAACATTGAGGGACTAAATAGTAAAAAGGTAGGACTATTGTATAATAAATATTAAGCCTAGGGTTGTTATATAAAAGTACAATAGTAAAATATTATATACAAAAAGTCTAGGGGCTTTTCTACAAAAATATAGTGCTAGAAAATAATTAATTACAAGCTGAGGGGTCTAAATAAAACTAATAAAGGTTTTGTAAAAATAGATTTAAAATCCAATTTTAATAAACTTCAGGGGCCTATGCGCAAAGTACTGAATTACAGGGAATTAATTTAGTTAAAATAAATGAGGAAAAACTATGAACCGTGTCCACGAGGTCCGTGGACCGGGGTTTGACCAGGGTCCATAGGATCCGTAGACCTGGCTCATACCCCTATGCCCTGATCTATCTAGGCCGTCCCGATTAGATCCAAGGGCAAGGGGTTCTCCGGCGAGGGTGGCGGCCGCTGGCAGGGATAATTAAAGCAACACATGAAATAATAGAAGCTCAATTTGAATTGAAATAATTAGGACTAAATAAAAACCTGATAAACCAAGTTGTGAAGCAACATTCAATTCTTCTATGAACACCATGTTAAATTATTGCACCAACATGATAGGAATAGTGAAATAGAATTTTAGGCCAAGAAAGAGAATTTTATAACAGTTAAAAATGCCCTAATTAATTAATCAAGGCATAGAAATAATTAAAATTTGGATTTTTATTTTAAAATAAATGTTATTGATCTGGCCAAATGGACCCCACCAGAGCCTTACAAATATCTCCAGGACCCCTGTACAAAAATCCCAAATTTAGACCAAAGGAAGTATTTTTATTTGATTGGTACAAGATCAGGGACTCTTTTGCAATCAATTTAAAAACCTGGAGGGCCAATTTGCAAAACCACCTGTCGTCTTCCTCCCGCCGACGCAGCGACCGGTCATTTCTCTCTGCGCGCGTGCCGTGTTTCTCACTGCTGCCCTTATTCCCTGCTGTCATGCTTCACGCTTGCTCCGCCGCTGCCCGGCCTGCATCTCTCACTGCTGCCTCGCCTCCTGCCGTGCTCAAAAGCCACCGCCTTGTCCCTCCGCTTGCTGCCGCCATGGCCGCAGCAATGGCACTCTGCCCTGCGCGCCAAAACCGCCTGGGCCTCTCCGTTTGACAGGTAAAACCACGTGTGCTCGATGCCCCGGTTCCCACCGCCAAAACTAAGCTCCTTAGCCGTATAAAACCGACCCTCCCGATCCCATGTTTCTCTCCCTGCGCGCGCCATTGCCCCTCCGAGCCCGAACTCGAGCCCAGCTTCTCAAGAGCTTCCCCGGCCAACCTAGCTTGCAAAATAGTTGCGCGTGATTCCTCTTTAGCTTTCTATGTTATCTAATCGAGTTCCTATGCACTGAATTGTGCGAATGGGGCTCATTTCCACCAAGACACCACCGTCGGCCACCATCCAATTCTCTCTGAAATTCTCCCATCCTGGTAAAGCTTTGGCTTAATTCTTTGAAATGATAGTTTACTTAATTTGCTTGGCACACTATGATCTTGATCCTAACCCATGATTGGATTTTGCAGATTTGTCTCCGCCATGTTCCTGTGCGTGCGCTGTACAGCGAGCCCCCTGTTGAACTGATTTTCATGATTTTGTTTTTTTTAAGAAAATGCCAAGACCATGAGAAAATCATAGTAAGTGAACCCGAAACCATATTGATTCCAAATAACGTTTGTTAAACTCTCTTGAAATACTATAATTTATAAAAGTGAGAGTTTAATATTTCAGTTCATGTATATTTAATAATGATTTATCTTGTTAAAAAACAAAATAAATAACAAAAAATCTAGATTTATTAAGTAAATCTGATTTTTATCATGCACTGCTATTTTATGATAATATATATGACCCTGATTTTTGGTTAGGCAGAATATGCATTATTTTATGCCCTAGGATTTGTTTAGCACTTTTGCTTATAAAAATTGTAGTAAATAAATTATAAATGTCCAGGAGTTGACACATAGTGAAAATGAAGTTTATGCATGCCCCTGTCCATAATAATTCACTCCTAACCAGAAGCATATTTTTACTATATTAAATGAATTAATTGCTCCCATCAATATTAACCCTATTTAGATGCCTTAAGGATAGTTATACATAAAATGATAAAGATTAATCTTGTTTCTTTGAAGCATATGACTTCGAGAACATATTAATAAGAATATTGTCACCTTATCATCACTGCATTTTACATGTGTCATATTATTGCATGTCACAGTGTTGTTTCGATACCATTAACACATTGATCATATATAGGTAACAATAACTAGGAGCAAGAACCAGATTTTCAAAAGGACACTGATTTTCAGGAGCAAGAAATTGTAGTTGCTAACACTAGTACTGGTCAAGGCAAGCCTCGGTTTGCATATGCCATTTTATAAAGTTTTGGTAGTTTTAAATATATCACAGCTAGTGTCTATATTGGTTGATGCATTAGGTTAATAGGAGTTGGCTGAAATCCACCTTGCATGTTACCCAAATGACCTATGTTACCCAAATGCTTAGTAATTAGATAATACCGGTAATTAGTATTTGTACTAAGGGAATGGACTTGATCACAAAAGTTGAAATTAAATGGAAATAAATTTACTTTTGATGTTATGACCGGGCAGGAATGATGCATGTGTATGTTTGCAGCAACAATGGGTGCTGACTGCGGTAGTCCTGTCTTGTTGAACCTAGGATCTGTCCATCGTTGGCACTTAATCAAGGATCGAACAGTACCGAATACATGCTAGTTTATGGGCACTAGTAAACTGATGTAGCATTAAAGTCTTGCATTGGAAAACGGCTATGGTGCATTGGTCTTTGACCCTTCTTCTACTGGAGTGGGCGATTCATACCGCAAAGTACTGCTGGCAGAACGGCATACCCACTCGATGTCACTGGATCCGGTGGAAGGTGTAAGTTTTAATTGTGAAAGGTTTTCATATATGACCTTAAGTGGTGCATATATGTCATGTATTTCAGGTTTTCCCAGCTGGTGTAAATTAATTGCAATTATTGTCGCTCACAGTAATGAGTACGCTTGTTCACTGCGCCTTCACGTAGCTCACATGATACTATGAAATGGATTATATTGCTTATGTTGATTATTGCTACTACTGTTCTTATGTTATATTTACTTCATGTTTGCTTTACTATTCTTGTACTGCTCTACTAAATTTATATTTCTGCTCTACCCAATTAAACTTAGCTAATAAAATTGGTAGAACTAATAGGATGCTTAGTGCAAGTCTTTTAAAACAGTCATCCTATTAGAGCCAATGCATGTCTAGGTCTTTTGATGGGAAGGTCTTGCTGAGTAATTAGTACTCAAGCTTTGTGCCTCTATGGTTTTTAGGTAATGAGGAGATAGAATTGTCTGCAAATGTGCTTCTTTGGGACATGCAAGTCCTTGAAGGCTGGACTGCCCACTGGGAGTCTGAGCTACCGCCGCAGTAATGTTGTGTGCCTCTAGAGTGATGATTATTGGGCATGAATCATTACTACCGCTGCATCGTCGAGAGCTCATATTAGTATTCGTATTTGCTTCCGTTGTTTTTGAACTATCATGAACTTGTAATATTTCGCTGCACTTTAACTACCCTAATGATGTAATAATTCGACTTCAATTTTAATCATTATTGTATTATCAAGTGTTTATGTTATTAGCATTGTTCGGACCCAATCCTCTCCGAAGGAACATCACATGGGTGGCGGCGCCGCCATTGGAGGCGGCCAAAGCTCACCGGTGAGGTCCTCTCGTGCACATGCTTCGACAGGGAGGGGTCAGGAGAGGCGGTGTTGGAACGGGAGCTCACCGGGGGCGATCGCATCGCGTCGGGGAGGCCAAGGAACGGGGCGACAATGGCTTGCAGTGGCGGCGCTTTGCTGGTGGTGTGCGGGCAAGTGGCGGCGGCGGCAGGCGAGGCGGCGGCGGGCATGGGTAGCGATGGGGGAAAAGGCGGCACCTATTAATAGGGTGCGGGCCCTAGGGTTGGCTTGGTACACACGCCTAGGCAGGCGGCGGTGGCATGAGACCCAATGGCGGCGGTGTTAGGGTTTACGGGGGCAGGGCACATGAGTGGGCCAGGGCGCGCTGGGCTGAGCGAAAAGGGAGAGGAGGGAGGTGGGCTGCAAGGGGGGCAACCCGAGAGGGGGAGAAGGGGGGAGGGAAGGCTAGGCCATGCGGGAGGGATTTGGTCTAGGCCAGGGGGAGGGGAGAGCGAGGAGCTGGGCTACTGGGTGGGAGAAATTTGGCCCAAGGCTGAGAGCAAGAGGGGAAAAAGATACAAAGTATTTTGAAGATACAAAGTATTTTGAAAATAATTCATTTTCTAATTAAAATGTTAACACCATACTTAATTCTAGAAAAAATTTTAAATATCCAAAATTTTGAAAATTAGGGTGTTACAAATCTACCCCCCCCCCCCCCCTTAAGAGGAATCTCGCCCCGAGATTCAGACAAGATCAACAAGAAAGATGGAAACTAGGCTCTCACTTCATTTTGTTCATCCTTGTCCAAACTTTCCTTGTCGTGTGGCAACACTTTTGCCACATATTCCAACTCTGCTCCATCGGGATGTGTGAGCTTGACTACCTTTCTAGCACAATCTGTGATTCCTTTGTGGTTGGTTAACCAATCCATCCTAAGTATCACATCTATACCCTTGGAATCCAAAACAATGAAACTCATAGGAAAGTCTACCCCCTTTTGCTGACACTTAATTTATCATACTTGGATGATATGAAGGAATGTGATGCTCTAGAATAAAAAAAGCTATAGCAGGGTTTGAGTTGACGAGTAACATACCAAGAAAAACGTCTGGGGCTTCCTGTGCATCTTCAAGAGCAACCTGATTCACTCAACCTCTAGCATAGTGCTGCTTGGCTGCTATCGGGGCAGAGTTACCATTGTGGTTGGGCGTTGGGGCAACATCTTAGGTTGAAGGTTGGCGTGTCTATGAATTGGAGCATTGGTTAGAAAAGTGACCCTTTTTTCTCCACACGTGTAGCAGTTCCTATTAGAGGTTGGGGTTTGATTGCCATTGGTCCTCTGTTGAGTTTGAGCTAACATGGGAGGCGTCTGAAAGTTAGGATGCTAAATCTGGCATTGAGGGGTAGAGCATCCTTGACCTGTAGGTTGAGTTCTTTGTTGTCCACTTTGCTGTCCAGAATAGAATATAGGTCCACCATAAGATGATCCATTGTGAGGCCTAGTGTTGCTGCCTCCTTGCTGGCCTTGATGCTCTATCTTGGGCTTGCTATCCATCTTCGTCCTCCTATTTTCCAGGACTAGAGGTTTGTCCACCATCTCTTGAAAGTTTGCATGGTTATGACCATCAAATGCATATGCAATACCATTATTCAACCCATCAAGAAAACACCCATGCTTCTTCTCACTAGTATCCACTTCTCCTAGGGCATACCTAGACAGCTGGGTGAAATGAGCGACATACTCACTTTCTGACATTGACCCTTGCTTCAGATCATGGAACTCCTTCTTTAGCTTCATTACTCCTTGAGGTACATGGTGAGACCTAAAGATATCTTTGAACTTGCTAGTTGATACTATATGGCTCCTCATGGGCTGCAACATAAGCATCCCACCAATCAGCAGCTGTTCCAACAAGCCAGTGCGTGGCAAACAACACCTTCTCCCTGTTGTTACATTGAGTGACTTGAAGTTTCTTGTCCATCGTCTTCAGCCAGTCATCTGCATCCATGGGCTCTACAGAGTGATAGAATGTTGGGGGCTTGGTCCGCTGGAAGTCTCCAAGCTTGTCTCTAGTTTGTGGAGAAGGAGCTGCAATGTTGTTGTTCTGTTGTTGCACCATGGTCTAGTGCATGCTCTAGAGAAGTTGTGTCTGCATGGCAATGAGCTGCTCCATAGAGCACTTAAGGGGTGGCTGCTCCTGGTCCTCGTTGTTGTTATTCACATTGTGGTTTCCACCCCTTGCCATCTAATGTAATTCAGGATATGGTTAGCAAAAACGGGTAGAGGATATAGGTAGAGTGGAAGGATATGATAAGGTAAAACAAGAAAGATGTGTGAAGCAGAAGAGGTAGATAAAGAGATATCCCAAATTAACTAATCTTTATTAAAATAATATAAGGATGTGGTTGCAAGACAAGACTTGCATCACATCGGCACTCATTACAAAAATCCAAATCACACTCATCATACCAAATCAAACTAGCAAATCAAACAAAAGGATGTGTAAACACTAAGACTCTCTCGTGGAACTATTACATTTATTTGACTCGATAACACTAATCGACACCTATGAAGCCACTAAGGGATAAATCTCCTAATCCTCATCAAGGTTGGGAATGACGTAAGCTGGTGGGGCACGACTAGCCATTCTGTGAGGTGGTGAGGAAGGAGTCGCATCCTTTAGCTCTTCTTCTGAAGGTAGGTCCAAGTCATCAAGCAAACGTCACTTGAGCTGGCAAACTGTCTTCATTGCATCGTCATATTTCTTCTACCAAAACCCTAGCTCGTCTATGGTTGAATTCAAGCCCTTAGAAATCACTATGGTAAGAGTGACTTGCTTCCTAAACTTCTCGTTTCCTTGTCTAGATACAAGCTCCATGTGAATGTAGGTAGATCCGCTTGCATGCTGAGGGAAATAAGCATACTTTGTATCTTCAAAATACTGGCGATAACGAGAGCGAGTGACCATGCAAGCTTGGCGAGTGGCATCACAGATCCTAGCGGAGAAAGACTTCCATGGAGCAATGGCCTCAAAAGTTCCTTTGAGCGGCCTCGGAGCAAAAATGTGCTACCGAACAAGTTCACCCACCAAGTTCCCAGCCAATCCCAACCAAACCAAACTTGGCTACCCACCAATTTCACCCAATCATTACCACTAATTGTGTGAAAGGTCCATGCTGTTCATAACTGTGAGCACGGCTAGTATAATAGTTTTACACTCTACAGAGGTTGCATAACTTTACCCTCAGGTCGGTGATTTCATCACTATTCAGTGACTAGAGTCTCCATGTTGCCCAACTCACACTACCATAGGTGTGAGACCAGGAGATCATCTTAATGGTCTTTCAAAACCACCCTCCAGCTTGCAACCAATCTGTGCTAGGGTTTCACCACTACGAAAATTCTCTTTTCCTACAGAAGCCCCCTCTCGCACCATGGTTAAGAGCTACACTGCTCTATCCCCTAGGTCTGGAAGTCCATCCTTATTGACATTTCTTATTGTCACACCATAAATATTACTATCCCCGACAACGGTGCTAGAAATGCTTATTGACATCTACTAAGTCACACCAAATAAATAGACTCACGCAAGGCACAGAACTACTTGTTGGTAGAACTCAGTAGATGGTTAGTGTGGTCAATTTAAATCTGCAAGCGCACGGACATACCATTGTAGCATTTCACCACTCGATTACTCCAATGGCTGTCATTTATAGTTCTCCTAAGGGAAGGCGGTAGTCAAGAGATAGCATGTTCATAACCATATAACTAATATTATACCAAAGTCATAGATAGGGGTAAGGATAATAAAGATAGTGGGTAGTGACACACAGAACAATCCAATCTAACATTAGTCCAATGTTTAGGTTAAGTGGGTTAGGAAGAGTTAAGTTGGGTCTCTATGTACTTCTATACTCCTGTCTATAGGTTAGATACATGCAACACATAGAAGCCTAAGTCCTATGCCAAGCCGAGATAAAGAGGATTAATGAGCATAGCAGGGCTATCACCACCTATTGGCAATCCTTTACTAGGACATGTGACAAAAGGCAATTAAGTCCTTACTGTCACACCTATTCCTGTTCGTGGGGTAAATAAGCACTCAAAGATATTTAACAACCTAAGCACCATGCTTACATTGCTAAATAATACTCTCGATTCCCATGGGACTTTGGCCCTTCAAACCAACAAGTCTAGAATAAGAGTACACCTAACTCTGACCCAACGGATCAACAAGTCAAGTATTAGAGAATGCATAACTCTAACCCTATGGATCAACAAGTCAAAGGCTAGGACAGGCATAGCTTTAACCCTACAGATCAACAAGCTGAATATTATAGCACGCAAGCACGCATAACATAACAAACAAAAACTAGATAGAGTGCTAGGTTGAACCCAGGCATATAAAAGTAACAAAAGATAGAGCAACTATTCATCACCTCAACATAGGAAGCCTTATGCATTCATACCACGCATGAATTTATTTTTTTATTTTAGTTCTTCTATTTATCATGCATGTAAAAAGGAAACAAATTTTTTTTGTTGTTTTTAGCTTGTAAGCTTCATGACCATTGATGTGATCCCCGAGGTATGAATGTTTTGGTGACAGATGACAATTATGAAATTGTGGGCTAATATCTACATGAGTGTTGTCTATGTAGGAATCATCTCTAAACTCCATTACAAATTATATGGATGATGGTTGCATTGGTGATTGATGACAATGACCGCAAGCATGGAGGCTTGTGAGCTTGATCGAGTCCAGGGGTCGACGGAGATGGATTAAAGCTGAGGACAAGCTATGGAGCATGTGTTGGGAACACTTGTCTAGTTGTTAGGGCTTTGAGTTCATAGGAAAAACCGGACTATCAAGGGGATCTAGGTCATTTCTCTTAGGTCATGTCAAGTCGGTGATGTGCAAGGTTGCTCGGTGAAATCGCAGGCACTAGATGACAGTGGAGAAGCCAAGGAGCTGTTCGGAGAAGCCGGGAAACGAACTCAAGCAAAGATGACAAGTTTTAGCTTCTGGACATAGTGACCAGACAAAGGGGTCAATGGTGACCAGACTGTACGGTCACTTGGTGAAGTTGTCAGGGACTTACAGCAAAGAAGCGAGGAATTTGTCTATATAGGAGCTATAGAGACCGGATGGTATGGTCAGGTGACCGGACCGTATGGTCAGTGCAGCTGAGGAACAGGACAGAGAGGAAGCAGCGCTGATATGTTTCTTGATTGGAGAGAGAAATGGACCCGACGGTTCGGTCGACTGACCGGACGGTCCGGTCAGTGGAAGTCAGCAAAGGGGCAGAGCCATTGGTGCTTAGGTTTGCAGTGACCGGACGGTCCAGTCAGGCAATATCACTCATTTACTCTATTAAATTGTTTAAAGAATATATATACTACAAATTTAATTAACAACCCAACTTCTCTGAAGCATATGGCTTCGAGGACATAATAATAATTTTAATTGACATTAAAACACGATGTGCTTGTATGCATCATATCATTGCTTAAAACGGTATTTTGATAATGCCATTAATTCAATTCCATCATATAGGTAACGACCATTAGGAGCAAGAGGACGACTTTCAGAAGGACGTTGACTCTCAGGAGCAGGAAATTGTAGTTGCTAGCACTAACATTGATCCAGGCAAGCCCCGGTTTCCATTCGCCCTTTTACAAATTTTGCTAGTTTATAATATTACTAGTGTCTATGATTATTATTGCATTAGGTCATAGGAGTTGATTGAAACCCACTTTGCATGATATCCAAATGACCTATGCTACTGTCTTTAGGATCTTGGTAGAACCGATACTGTTATGCTATGCTTAGTAATTGCTAGTCTTGCTAGATATTATTATTACTAAGGAATGAACTTGACCACTGGAACGGGAATTAATTAAAAGAAGTTTATTTTTAATGTTATGACCGGGCAGGGATAATGCATGTGTAGGTTTGCAGCATCACATGGGTGTTGACTGTGGTAGCCCTGCCTTGTCGAACCTAGGACCCGTCCGTGATCGGCCCCTTGATCAAGTATTGAACAATACCGAATGCATGCTAGTTTATGGGCACTAGTAAATCGACGTAGCTTTAAAGGTCACTTGGATTAAGGACGGTTAAGGTGCATTGGTCATTGACCCTCCTGCTGCTGGAGTGGGCGGTTCATACCACGAAGTACCATTGGCAGAACGGCATGCCCACTCGACGTCACCACACTCGGGCTAAGGTGTATGTGCTTTTCTTGCGATAGGTTGCCATATACGACCTTAATTGGTGTGTATGTGTCGTGCATCTCGTGTTTTCTCAGCTGGTGCAAATCAATTGCAATTGTTGTCCCTCGCAGTAATGAGTACCACTTGGTCATCGCGCCAATCACGTAGTTGCACCTAATATTCTGGAATGTATTATGTTGCTTATTGATGATGACGATCATTATTATTTTTGCTCTGATGTCATATTTACTTATGTATTGTTTTATTATCCTATTGTTGCAACTAAAGTTACATTTCAGCTCAACCCATTTAAATTGGCAAATAAAACTTGATAGAACTAATAGGTTGCTTAGTGTGAGTCTTTTTAAACAAGCCACCTATTAGAGTCTGTGCATGTCTAGGTGTCCGACGGGTAAGCCTTGCTACGTAATTAGTACTCAGGCTTTGTGTCATTGTGTTTTTCAGGTAATGAAGAAATAGAATTGCCTGTAGTTATGATGCCTTGGGACATGCAAGTCCCTGAGGGTTGGACTACCCACTGGGAGTCCGACTCGCCGCCGCAGTGATGTAGTGTGCTGCTAGAGTGATGTTCTTCGGGCATGGATCATCACTATGTTGTATCGTCGAGCTCGTAATTTCTGAACGTTATTTTCTTCCGCTGTTTTCAAAACATTCATGAACTTGTACTATTCCGCTGCACTCTGATAACCTTAATGATGTAATATTCAACTTAAATTTGGACAAATGTTGTATTATCAAGTGGCTACGCTATCAGCACCTTCGGTACCTCGATCCTCCGGGAAGGGGAGCCACAACTAGTATCGGAGCCATGGTCCATGATAATACAACAAATAAATCGTATTTTCAAAAAACTATGACGTTTGCGTGTAAGGATACGTTAGTATTGCCCATGTAGATAATAGGGTGGTGACAAAGCTAACCTGGGTTATATTTGTTTATATTACTTGCATCTACGGCTTCTTCAAATGAAGGTACGTGCGTGCTTAACCGACACCCGTGATATCGGTGTCTGTGCTCGCAGGCGGATACGAGACACTGTTGGCTCGTGACTTATCACGGGGCGATCCTTTTCCATGGGTCGTTACTAGTAAAACTGTGCTTATTTTCGTAGTTTCTTTTGAATTTGATGAATTGTTTCTGAAATGGATCTTCTGCAGGTACACTAACGCCGTTAATATAACACTTAGAATAACTTACGTGTTGAGTGCGGGTCGTCACCAAATACTCGAGCCGTTAAGTATCGGCAAAATATGTGTTATGTTGTGAGGAACGATAGGTTAATAAATGAAACTTTTGCATCATGCATCCCTTTCTAACTAAACTAAAATTTTGTTCTCATCTTGCTCACCAACCTCTGGATATAAAATTTCTAAGCTTGTTGAGCATAAAAATATAAAATACAAGTCCAATTGTCAAGTTAATAAGAATCTGTCCTGTTTTTAGCTGTCAACTTCAAAAATTCATAATTATTAATTTACTCAACCAAATAAGGCATACAAATACTTTTCAGAAAGTTCTCAACACCCTCTGTCACCTAGAATTTGAATTAAATTTTGATCATAACAGTAACAACCTCAGAAATAGAGAACAAGTACAATCCGTCAACTCACTGTTTCCAGCATGACCCTGAACTTAAAAATTTCATAACTAAAGTTGTACTTCGAAATTTTAGGTGCTTAAACCCAATCTGGAAATCCCTTGAAGTCTATTTTCATCTCCAATAGGTTCTATAATTTTGTTGGTTTCCCTCTGTCCAGTAGAGCCAAAACACTAAGCCTCTGTCATCCTGAAATAGAATCTGCCAACCTGAACTTGCAAAATTCATAAGTCCAGATTTACCCGGAATTCTTGAGAGTATAAATACAATCTGGAGAGCTATGAAAGTCTACTGTAACATGGTTTCAACCCCCAATTTTTAAGACCTTGTTTTCTGATCGAAATACCCACTTTTCTGACTGTTGTACAGTCAAGACAAAATCTGTTTTAAAACCCATTACCGTATTATTGCCCCTTGAGGCTAGAAAATATAAACTAAAAACTTAGTTTCTATATTTTATAGCACTTTATATGAAATGAATTTTTACCGTAAGGAAGGTTTGACTCAATCAAATTTTTGTGGTATAGTTTTGCTATCATTACCAGCACCATGACAGTTGTTAGTGATATGCATTATTGCCCATGGAACACTGTACTCACCATTGGGTTTTTGTTCCAGATGGGTGACCACGGTTTTGAGGAGCTTATGCACGATGGGTGGTGCTACACCACCGGTCTCCACCACCGTGGCTTTCCTACACTTTTGTGGGATCTGCTACGCTTGCTGGGCTATGACGAGCCACCCTCCTACAAGGGCCGCGAGATCCGCCACCACAGGGTGACTCTTGCTGAGGTGCATATCAGCGTGTCCACCCACCCACGCAACCTTGACATGGAAAGGATGGAGAGCATGGCGATTTGTGGGAGCCTCCATGAGGGCTTGGAGAGAGTCGCCCACAGGGCTCTCACTCACTTCTGCAGGCACCACACAGCAGCGCTCTCTAGGACTCCATTTGAGATGATTTCCATCTGGCACCAGGCCAACCCGGTCTAGTAGAGGCGCGTGAGACGCATCACCCGTGACGACTACCCGGTGTATCACGCAAGGTACCACCATGTGTCCCACTACTCCGAGTACCTCCTCAACTTGGATGAGGAGGCTAGCAGCCACAGCAGGATCCTACTGGCTGATGCTGAGCAGGCCTGGGTGCAGAGGGATGATCTACAGACATAGGTTGACGCACAGCAGAGGGAGATTCAGAGGCTGATCGCTGCTCTTGAGGCGAGCGAGACTCGCGTTACTAAGGTCATCGGACAGCGTGACACCCTCGTGCAGGAGGTGGACAGACGTGGCATGATTATGCAGCAGTGCACCAACCACAACGAGCACCTATAGCATCAGTTGATAGCTGCACAGTACGAGATGGAGCTTATGGGAGAGGATCTAGAGAGCCTGGCTCACGAGAACCAGGTCCTACAGCAGCAGCTAGGGGCAGTCCTGGCGCCACCGGTAGCACCAGAGGAGGAGGAACTGAACGAGAACATGGACGAGGAGTCTGACATAGACTACAAGGCACCAGCCAGAGACAGGACTTAGGGGATCGTGATAGACCGGACTAGGCCATGTAGGCAGAACAAGTTAGGTAGGTAGCTTTTGTCGACCCACGCGAGGTTGTGGTATTTTGGGGGATCACTGTGTGAGATGCTTTTGTAACTCGATGGCCACAGATTCCGAGTTCATATACTTAAGACTATGTTGACTTGTGTTATGTATTGGTTGTACCCTTTTAGCCACTATTGTTGCAACAGAGTTTCATAAGAATTCTCGCTTAATCATACTCTTGGACTCAATCGAAGTACTTTCCTTGTAGATGGCTGAAAACACCAATCAACCACCACTAGGTTGGGAGATCACCGACGGCCTGGAGTTCACAGGGATGGTTCACCTATTTTGGAGAGTTCTTTGGTCACTCCCGCATGGGAATCCTGGACTATTAGCATCACTGGGACAGATTTGCTTTCCACTTGGAATGTTGCTGCTTTCAAGGCACTCACTCGATTCTGTGAAGACCACAAGCATGATGTTGCTGGAACACCCGTCACCTTCCTGCCCATCAATGATGTGACAGATTTTGAATGGATCAGGCGTGTGGATTTCATCTTTGATCCAAACCATCGCCACCATGATCCTATGCTGCCCATAATAGAGTATTATGGCTTATGCACTTTTGCCTTATGCATAAACTTGTGCCAGCGTCTGGATGTCTTTCATGCTGCACTTCGACTTTCTAAAGTCGAAAAACAAGCTAAGGATGAGGAAATTGCAGAACTGAACCAACAAATTCAAGCAAAGAATGAAGAGATGGATGCGATTGTAGAAGAACGTGGCCAAGCGTTGCTGGATGCAGCAGACTATGAGCATGACATGATTGAGGCTCAAGATGACTTGGACGCATTCAAGGCTACCCACCTTTGTATTGAAGGAAATTGGGATGAGATCAGCATGGAGTATGGAGAACAAGAGGATGTAGAGATGGCACTTGCCGGTATTAATGATGTAGAAATGATGGGTCTGGAGGAACCAGAAGAGCCTATGGAACCGGAAGAACCAGAAGAGCCGGAAGACATAGGCCAGGAGTAGATGATTCGCTACACCCCTGTGTATGGTCGTGTAGTATATGTATCCCTAGTTCGATGTAGGAGTGTGAATCTTTCATAATGTGTCCGCAATACCGTAGCTAGGCGTCGGCACATAACTATAAGAAGTCGTGTGATGATGTCCTTTTAACAACCATGTAGTCTGAATTGAATTAATGGAGATGGTTGTCACTTCTGAAATTCATTCGTGCCTCTTGCAAATTTATATTCTTGCACACGTGTTTTTATGGATTATTTTGAGAAATAACTAATGTTCAATCGTATAAATTGCAGCATGGTGTGTACTCGGAATCAGGAAGATCCTGAGAGCTCTCAGCAAGGAGCTAATGCTGAGCCCTCACTAGCTGAGGTATTGGCTGCTGCACTCAACCGGCAGTAAAATGACTCTGAGTTGCTTCATCGGCTAGTAGATATTATGTCCCATCTAGCTGGACAGGGAGGCCACCTCAATAACAACAATCAGCTCCGACACAACACCTACTTAGATTTTCTAGGTACTCATCCGCCAACCTTCGAGCGCGCCAGAGAACCTCTGGATGCCGATCACTGGCTGTGTCAGACCGAGTCAAAGTTCGGTCTGCTAAAGTGCACTAAGCACCTAAAGGTGCTATTCGCTGCCCAACAACTCTAGGGCTCTGCTAGTGCCTGGTGGGTAAACTATGAAGCTTCTCTGCCCGCTGGACACCGCACCGAATGGAATGAGTTCAAGACCGCATTTCATGCTCATTTCATCCCCGCTGGCCTCATGCAGAGGAAATTCTATGAATTTATGGATCTGAACCCGTGCTGACTGGTACGCTCTCACTCTATCGCCAGCATGTCCTTGCACATTTTGATTTTGGTGCTACGCATAACTTCATTAGCAAAGCTTGTGTGCAAAAACACAATCTCCACACCACCATCATAAATAGATGCTACACCGGCCGCTCTCCTGCTAGACAAATTTTTGCTAACGACGTACTGTGTAAAGCTCCACAAGAAATTAATCGGAAGATTTACCCCACTGATTTCATCACGCTCAAGGATCAAGAGATCGATCTGATCATGGGTATGATCTGGATGAAAACCCATAGATCCATGCTAGACATTGAGCCTCGCATCGTTCACATCAACTCTCCCTTGCATGGAAAAGACACACTTTCCCTAAATACTGATTCATCGAAAGCCTTGGTTGTCCATCACTTGGAAGGGCAATCACTCGATAGTATTTCTGTCGTTCGTGAGTATCCGGACGTGTTTCCCAAAGACATCTCAGGTCTACCGCCTGACCCTGACGTGGAATTTAAGATAGAGCTACCGCCAGGAACTTCTCTGATATCCCGTCGTCCATATAAAATGGCCCCGAATGAGCTGGCTGAGTTAAAAAGCAATTGAATGAGTTATTGGAAAAGGGATTCATTCGCCCAAGCACTTCACCTTGGGGCTGCCCTGCTATTTTTGTGAAGAAGAAGGACAAGTCCTTGCACCTTGTCATTGACTATCGGCCACTTAACGAAGTTACCATCAAGAACAAATAACCACTACCCCGTATAGATATCCTCTTTGACCAATTGGTTGGTGCTAAGGTCTTTTCAAAGATTGATCTCCATTCGGGCTATCATCAAATCAAGATCAGAGCCGAAGACATTCCGAAGACCGCCTTCTCTACTAGATATGGGTTGTTTGAGTATCTAGTAATGCCATTCAGATTGACAAATGCCCCTGCCCATTTTATGTACCTCATGAATTCGGTATTTATGCCCGAGTTGGACAAATTTGTGGTAGTATTCATTGATGACGTCCTCATCTATTCTAAGTCCAAGGAAGAGCATGTTGAACATCTTTGCATTGTTCTTCAACGCCTCCGAGATCACAGGTTGTATGCAAAATTCAGCAAATGTGAATTTTGGTTGGACCATGTGCCATTTCTTGGTCACGTAATCTCTGCAGAAGGTATCTCGGTGGATCTTAGCAAAGTTCAAGATGTGCTAGATTGGAAGTCACCAAAGACAATGCATCAAGTATGCAGTCTCCCCGGGCTAGCCGGATATTATCGTAGGTTCATTCCAAATTTTTCTTGGCTGACCAAACCCATCATGGAGCTGCTGAAAAAGGATAAGAAATTCAATAGGAACAACAGCTGTGAGGAAGCATTTCAAGCATTGAAGAAATTATTGACCACTGCCCCAGTATTGGCTCAACCAGACATCACCAAGTCGTTCGATGTGTATTGTGATGCATCTGGGACAGGACTTGGATGTGTGCTCATGCAGGAAGGTCGTGTCATTGCCTATGCATCTCGACAACTACGGAAGCATGAAGAGAACTATCCAACTCATGATTTGGAACTAGCTGTGGTTGTGCTTGCACTAAAAATATGGAGGCATTATTTGCTTGGAAACTTAGTGCACATCTACACGGATCATAAGAGCTTAAAATATATCTTTACCCAAACTGATCTGAACATGAGGCAGCGATGGTGGCTAGAACTGATTAAAGATTATAACTGGGAGATTCATTATCATCCAGGCAAGTCCAATGTAGTCACCGATGCGTTGAGTAGGAAGGTACACTGTAATCACTTAGTACTGGAATATCAGAACAGCGGCAACAACGTCACTACTTCAGAACCCAGTCTTCATGTTTTGCCTGCTATAGTGATTAGCAACCTTAGTGTACATTCTACTATTCATCAAGAAATCATTGCTGCACAGAAAAATGATGTTGGTATGAATCATATCCGTCAAAACATTAAGAAGGGTAAGGCAAAATGTTTCACACAAGACTCCGACGCTACCCTATGGTTCAATAACTGTTTCGTAGTACCAAAAGACTTTGAACTTCAACAAAAAATCCTGGATGAAGCACATCACTCCAAATACTCCATCCATCCGGGTAGTAATAAAATGTACCAAGATCTGAAGAAGAATTTTTGGTGGACAAGAATGAAGCGAGAAGTGGCTCTATATGTCACAGAATGTGATACTTGTCAAAGAGTTAAGGCTGACCATTTGAAACAAGCCGGATTGCTTCAACCATTGAGTATTCCCGCCAGGAAATGGGAAGACATCAGCATGGATTTTATTGTTGGTCTCCCTCTCACCTTGCGCAACCATGATTCTATTTGGGTCATTGTGGACAGACTCACGAAATCTGCCCACTTTCTATTCGTCAATAGTAGATACAACATACGGCAATATGCAGAGCTCTACATTGCAAGAATTTTGTGTCGTCATGGAGTACCCAAGACCATCATTTCAGATTGTGGTTTGCAATTCATCGCTCGTTTCTAGGAACAACTGCATGCATCTTTGGGTACAGGTCTAATTTGTAGTTCTGCTTACCATCCCGCTACCGATGGATAGATAGAGCGTGTCAACCAAATTTTGGAAGATATGCTTAGGGCATGTGTTTTAACACATGGTGGTAACTAGGATGAGTATCTACCCTATGCTGAATTCTCGTATAACAACAGTTACCAGGAGAGTGTGAAAATGTCACCATTTGAAGCACTCTATGGTCGCAGTTGTCGAACATCGTTGAACTGGTCTGAATCTGGAGAAAGAGTAACCTTTGGTCCCGATCTTGTCGAGGATGTAGAAGAAAAAGTTCGTACTATTCAGGCAAATCTCAAAGCTGTTAAATGCCGCCAAGAGAAGTATGCAAACAGATGACGTAGGCCACTATATTTCAATAAGGGTGACTATGTCTACCTCCGAGTGTCGCCTATGAAGGGTATCCAACGATTTGGAGTGAAGGGATAGTTAGCTCCCCGTTACATTGGACCATTCCAAATTCTGGAAAGATGCGGAAACATAGCCTACAAGCTGGAGTTACCTGCTAATCTATCTGGAGTTGATCACACCTTTCACGTCTCTTAGCTAAAGCGGTGTCTCAAACCACCCGTTGACAAAATCTTGGAAGACTATGACCATCTTCAACCAGACCTCACATACTTTGAACAACCAATAAAGATCCTCGATGAGAAAGAGCGCACAACCCGTAAAAGAACATTCAAATTCTATAAAGTTCAATGGAGTAATCACTCAGAAGATGAATCCACTTGGGAATCTGAAGAATTTCTGAGTACACATTACCCAAAATTTTGGTCGTCATATGTAGGTATGTATTGACCACCGTACTTCCCTCTAGTTTGCCTTGTTCTTAATCTCGGGACGAGATTTCTTTAAGGAGGGAGGACTGTGACCCCCCAGGTGTCTCACTTCTATTTAACAAACATGAAAAGAACGAATCATGAATAATATAGCATGAAATGATGAAGCCTCACTTCAATTATTTAAATTAACTCCAGGTAATTAAAAACCCTGCAAAACAAATTGTGAGCCAAATGAAATTTTATTATACAACATATGTCAACTAAATTCATAATCAGATTGGTAATAATAAAATATAATTATATGAATTTAATGAGCATTTTACCAATTGTGGAAATACCCCAATTAATTAATTAAAGCATGAAAACCTTTCACAATGGGGAATTAATTATAAAATAATTGTAAAAATTCTGACCAAATGGGTCCCACTAGAGCACCAGGAATATCTCTAAGGACCTATGTGCAAAATCCCAATTTAATTGGAGGTCCCTAGCTATTTGTTTTGGGAATACCATTGACCAGGGACCTTTTTGCAAGATCTTGAAAATATCTGGACTCCAGTGCAAAATCTTCTTCTCTTCTTCCTCACTGGCGTAGAGCTTCTCCCCTGACACCTTTCCTCTGGCACACACGCTACCGCTTGGACCCTCCCCGCCTCGGAACTCCACCGCGCATAGTGCTGCCTCCGGTGTTGTCCCGTCCTGCAGCCCGCGTGAGCCAACGACTTTCTCTTCTCCCTTTTCCCTCTGCGACATCAACCCGACCGGCCGGAAAATCTTCAATGCCAAGCGCTCCCCTCGCTCATCCACACCCAACTAAGTGCACTCAACCCGCGACCCCCCCCCCCCTCCGAAGCTCTCTTACTTCAACGCTGCTCTCTGCTCTCCCCATTTCCTCCCCTCTGCACTCTGCTCCTCTCCACCATCACTGAGCCAGCCCGAGCTCGAGTCCCGCTCCTCCACTGCTCCCCGAACCAAGCCAGAGACACAAATCGCTGCGCACAAACCCACTCCCCCTCCCCATGTACTTGCCCAGCTGAAACCGAGCACGCCCTTGGCCAAATCGAAGAAAAACTGAGGTGAACCCCTCCGGCGACCTCCTCCACCACGGGCCAAAATTCCTCGCCCCTGGTAAGCCTCGTCCCCTCCTTCCACTTCTCCCGTGCGCGCAAACCATCTACACGTTTCCCTGACCTGTTTCCCCTATGTTTCCTCCACCGGAGTTGACGACATTCCGATTTGTCTCCAGCTGCTGCCCTATTTCCGGCCAACCAACACTGCCTCCATGACGAGCTCCTATCTCCGGCCCTCTCCGATGCAAGCCGATGTGATGCCGCCCTTCGTGGTGCTTCCGTGAAGCTATAGGAGAAGATCGCGCCCGATTTGCTGCTCCCTAGCGAAAACGCGAGGCCACCGAACTTTGACTTTCGCTGCTCCTCACCGCCGAGGGTCCTCCGGTGAGCAACTCCCCTCGCTAACCTATCCCACGTGTGCGCCTCGGCCTGCTCTACATCTTAGTGAACTCGAAGTCGAGCTCCAGTGAGTCCACAGCCCGGCAGCGAGCTCACAAACCCCGCCGACGAGTCCCGCAGCGGCGGTGATTGGCGCCCACTGGCAGCTGAGTTGGCTCCGACGTGTCGTCTGCGTGGCTGCTGACATGGCAGTCCTTCAAACCAGAAAATGCCCAGAAAAATCCTAGGAATTGCTTAAACCTTCAAAAAACCATAGTAAATCGAATTCAAATCCATTGTGGCCCAAACAACTTTAGTTAGGTTCATCTTTCAGTGCTCTATTTTAGTAAAATGATAAATAGCTGGCTCTATACATGCATTTTTAATAATACATTAAATTGTCAAAATACTAAATAATTAACCAGAAATTCTAGGAATCAAATTAAATACTGATTGTTGGCATGCTTAGTGAAAACATGATTATCTACCACCACAAAATATGAAACATTTTAGGCTCTGGAATTTATTTTGAGTGCTTGTTTAAATTAATTCTAGTAATTATTCTATAAATAATTTGCCCTTGCCACTTGGCATAAAAATCACTCATGTAAGCCTCTGTTCACAGTAGATCACACATGTCCAAAAACATAATTTTACTATATTAATTTATTTAATTGCTCATATCACTCATTTACTCTATTTAATTGTTTAAAGAATATATATACTACAAATTTAATTAACAACCCAACTTCTCTGAAGCATATGGCTTCGAGAACATATTAATAATTTTAATTGATATTAAAACACGCTGTGCTTGTATGCATCATATCATTGCATAAAACGGTATTCCGATAATGCCGTTAATTCAATTCCATCAAATAGGTAACGACCATCAGGAGCAAGAGGACAACTTTCAGAAGGACATTGACTCTCAGGAGTAGGAAGTTGTAGTTGCTAGCACTAACATTGATCCAAGCAAGCCCCGGTTTACATTCGCCCTTTTATAAATTTTGCTAGTTTATAATATTACTAGTGTCTATGATTATTATTGCATTAGGTCATAGGAGTTGATTGTAACCCACCTTGCATGATATCCAAATGACCTATGCTACTGTCTTTAGGACCTTGGTAGAACCGGTACTGTTATGCTATGCTTAGTAATTGCTAATCTTGCTAGATATTATTATTACTAAGGAATGAACTTGACCACTAGAACGGGAATTAATTAAAAGAAGTTTACTTTTGATGTTATGACCGGGCAGGGATAATGCATGTGTAGGTTTGCAGCATCACATGGGTGTTGACTGTGGTAGCCCTGCCTTGTCGAACCTAGGACCCATCCGTGGTCGGCCCCTTGATCAAGTATTGAACAGTACCGAATGCATGCTAGTTTATGGGCACTAGTAAATTGACGTAGCATTAAAGGTCACTTGCATTGAGGACGGTTAAGGTGCGTTGGTCATTGATCCTCCTGCTGCTGGAGTGGGCGGTTCATACCACGAAGTACTATTGGTAGAACGGCATGCCCACTCGACGTCACCACACCCGGGCTGAGGTGTAGGTGCTTTTCTTGCGAAAGGTTGCCAAATACGACCTTAATTGGTGCGTATGTGTCGTGCATCTCGGGTTTTCCCAGCTGGTGTAAATCGATTGCAATTGTTGTCCCTCGTAGTAATGAGTACCACTTGGTCACCGCGCCAATCACATAGTTGCACCTAATATTCTGGAACGTATTATGTTGCTTATTGATGATGGCGATCATTATTATTATTGCTCTTTTGTCATATTTACTTATGTATTATTTTATTATCCTATTGTTGCAACTAAAATTACATTTCAGCTCAACCCATTTAAATTGGCAAATAAAACTTGACAGAACTAATAGGTTGCTTAGTGCGAGTCTTTTCAAACAAGCCACCTATTAGAGCCTTGGCATGTGTATGTGTCCGACGGGTAAGCCTTGCTGAGTAATTAGTACTCAGGCTTTGTGCCATTGTGTTTTTCAAGTAATGAAGAAATAGAATTGCCTGTAGATGTGATGCCTTGGGACATGCAAGTCCCTGAGGGTTGGACTACCCACTGGGAGTCCGACTCACCGCCGTAGTGATGTTGGGATGTTCTTTGGGCATGGATCATCACTATGTTGTATCGTCGAGCTCGTAGTTTCTGAACGTTTCCGTTGTTTTCAAAACATTCATGAACTTGTACTATTTTGCTGCACTCTAATAACCTTAATGATTTAATATTCAACTTAAATTTGGACAAATGTTGTATTATCAAGTGTCTGTGCTATCAGCACCTTCGAGACCTCGATCCTCCGGGAAGGGGAGCCACATTCTTCTGCTATAGTTTCTTCGCTTGTCACATCTCAGCTAGCAGGAGGATTCACGCTATAGGACATGACCGATCTCACCCTTCTCCAGCCTTCAGTTGCATAGGAGACAGCCACAGTCACACCAAGAGGATAGGACAGAGGATCTGAGTCACCAGAGGACCTCGCATACTTTGAGCAGCTTGACACTCAGGTCATAGGGACTCAGGAAGAGTAGCAAGATCCGGCACAGGAGCAGAGCCCGTAGAGGACGTCGCTGCACCACCGCCTCCTTCGACCTCGAGCAATCAGTAATTTTTTCTCTCTTTTAGGTGCTTGTTGCCAAAGGGGGAGAAGACATAGAGATAGGGGGAGTGTGATCCTATAATGATCGAGCGATAGTAGCTTGTATCTAAAGGGAGCATACGTGTACATTGCTTTTGGGAGTTGGATACTTTTGGTTCTTATTTTGATGGATTTATTGATGTTCATGGATTTTGATGAGTCATGATTTTCGTTCACTTGTATTTGACTCAGCATGATCTCACTTGGTTTATTTTCATACGCAGTGCTTTGTCTTTCAATAATTATCTTGTATGTCTGTGTATGTATTCATGTTGATGATTGCATGCTTTTAGTTCCTTGCATGTTTCATGCTATCCTATCGCATATCATCATTCATGTTTTGCATTGCATGTCTTTATGCTTTACTTAATATTTTCACATGACATGCATGCATATCATCTAGAGTGTGATTTTCTCTCGTTATACTTTTAGCTCTTGATGATGCTTGATTGAGTAGGACCCTATTCATTTTTCTTATGCTTTTGAGGTTCCTATCGATCGTAGTGTAGCTCTTTTAGCCTTGATATTTTATGATAAGTAGTGGTTGTCATCAATCCCCAAAAGGGGGAGATAGTACGCTTCATGACCATTGATGATTGGATCCCCGAGGTATGAATGTTTTGGTGATTAATGACAACAATGAAATTGAGGGCTAATATCTACATGAGTGTTGACTATGCAGATATCATCTCAACTCTACTACAAATCCTATTAATGGTGATGGTTGCTTTGGCAATGGATGACAATGACCACAACCATGGAGGCTTGATGAGCTTGATGGAGTCCAAGGATTGATGGAGATGGATCAAGGCCAAGGACAAGCCATGGAGCAAGTGTTTGGAACACTTGTCTAGTTGTTAGGACTTTGAGTCCATAGGAAAAACCAAACTATCAAGGGGGTATAGGTCGTGTCTCTTAGGTCATGCTAGTCGGTGATGTGTGTCGATGCTCAGTGAAATCACAGGCACTAGGTGACAATAGAGAAGCCAAGGAGCTGTTCAGAGAAGTCGAGAAATGAAGTCAAGCGAGGACGAGAAGTTTTAGCTTCTAGACAGAGTGACCGGACAGACGGGTCAGTGGAGACCAGACTGTACGATCACTAGGAGATAAAAAGAGCAGTCCATGAGGAGTTTGTTTGCATGAAGACCTATACTAACCAGACAGTACGCTCAGTTGACCATATGTCCGGGGTGTATGGATGGGGGCTAAATTAGAAGAATGCAGTTTTGGGTGCTTTCTAGAATGGATAGAGATGAATTGACCGGATGGTCCAATCAACATGGAGATCACCTGAAGACAGAGTGATGTCAGTTCTTGAGGAGCCATTATAGAGTGACTGGACGGTGTGGTCAAGGAGTGACTGGACTGTACAGTCAGTACGCCCGATTTTGTGTAGCAACAGCTAGTTGTAGGTTGGAAGCCTATATAACTTCGTTGCTGGGGTCTTGGAGACCTCTCTTGGCAAGTGGAATTGCTAGGAGCATTTGTAGGGAGCCAAGAGGAAAAGAGAAGAGCACTTGGAGAGGATATTGGATATCTTGAGAGTGCTAGAGAGATTAACTTGAGCATTTATACACATGTAAGGCTAGGGTGTCCTTGAGGGTGTGATCTAGGTTGTTAATCTTGGTCTGTGGTGAGACCTAGACCGGTTAGGTGTCGGTGATCGAGCCTATCATGATTGGTTGTGAAGGTCATCACACGTTAGTACACAATTTGAGCCCGCCGGTGAAAGGGGCATCAATAGCGAGCACCCGTGTCGGCTCGTTGAGTCTGGCAAGTACTCAAGGGAGGCTAGCTTGTGCCTTGGTGGTAGCGATGACGCAACCATGTGTTCACTCCGGGAGCCATTGTGGGCTCGTGTGTGAGAACTCCACTTGGTGGTGGGAGGGACTGACACTCCGTCGGGAGTGGTCCAATGAGGATTAGGGGAATGCGCCATCCTTCTGAGATATCAGGAAAAAATCATGAGCATTCCTTGATCCCTCTTTACTATTCCGCAATTGTGTGCTCTAGTGATTAAGTTGAATTGTGGCTTGTATAGGCTAGTGTGTTAAGCTTCCGCATTTATACTCATCATGAACAATAGCATGTGTCGGGTCTTGGCCTGCTAGACTTGATAGGTTGCAACGGGTTTTAGTGGAGTGAAATTGAAGTATTTGAAATCATGGTTAGCTTATCAATTCTGCGCCCCCCACCCTCCCCTCTTGGTACGCGTTCGGTCCTTACACACGCCAAAGTTGCCTAGCGCTTGTAGAAGTATCAAGTAGCTTAAGCTCGATCCTACGCCTACTTTGCCTCCTTCACAATCTCGTTCATAGCCTCCTTCTCCTCCACAGCATCATTGTGGATCTGAATAGCTTCGTTGCACTCAATGACTGCCATGCGATGTGCCTGATCCGATGTGTCAAGTTTCTTCAAGGCCTCTTGTCCCATTAGCCAGAGATTCTTGATGAACCTCTGGAGCCATTGGAATATGGAGGATCAAACCAGTGAACATACCCAACTGCTCTTCATTCACCTGTGATCAAACAAATTGCTTCAAATACATGACTAGACAAGAAAAATAAGAGGAAGGAAAGAACATGCAAAAACAAAAAATGCACATACCTTTAATGGGCAGCTTGATGAGGACATCCCAACTACATATGTAAATGTTTACCAACGTAACATAAACCAACAGCTTGCTACCACTGATGAAAACAACAAAAGTGTTCATGTAAACGATGGTCCAAGCTATGGAGTTGCTGGACCAAGAGAAGAATCAATAATGCCAGTACAAGGACCAGTTACACGAAATCAGGCAAAGGACCTAATACAAGAGGTGAACTCTCTCCGTAGTGAATTTACATCAAATACAAATGAGAATTTTATACTACCTAAATATTCCACATATGTCTTGTTAAGGTTGACACATGAAGGACGTGCTTCTGGACTAGAGGAGATGAGTAAGAGGTGAGATTGAGTTTCCATAAAATATTTCTGATTCCACATTTTACTTGGAATGCTCTAATATGGTAGGATCAAAACCACACGCTTATGAGGGAGAACATGACAAAGATGCAACACACCCGTCGTGCTAGCTGAACTACAATAGTTTAGAGACTCCTTTATTCTTGCTCTGGAGAGGATGTTGAACAAACGTCTTCATGATGTGAAAAGATATACTCCAAGAAACTATAGCACATCCACCTCTCATGGCAGCAATGGTTCTGTTTTTCTTGATGGGAGCACTGATCCGTACTGCACTAATGGTCATCATGGCCATGGTGGACAGCAAGGAGAAGGTGCTTTTGGCCATGTTTTTAGACCCACCTACACTTTTTTGAGGAAGAAATACTTCAGCAAGATGTTGATCATTGAATGGAGCATCAGGATGCATATCTTGACTGGAAATCCATGGGTGATCCAATATATGATGTCTACCCAGAAGATGTTTCAAGTGATGCTGAAATTGAGCCTCAAATTATTGCAGCAACTTCAATAGAGGTTCTTGTTCATTTTAACAATTGTGAGAACAAAATTCTTCACCATGTGGATGAGCAACAAAACCCAAGTGAGAGTGAGAGCCACATAGCCATACTGAGTGCAAGTGAAAGTAAAAGTGAGTTGTCTGATTCCACTAAATGTGAGGATGAGTGCTACATTGAGAGTAGGAGACATACAACACACAAAAAGAATGTATGACACCATGTTGTCACACCCGGCTTTAATGATAAAACTAAGTGCTTATCATATGTGTGCGGGAACAAGTTCCACACATATCGACAATAAAGTGAATAACAGTAGAGCCAATATCATTATTACAACGTACTACGATTACATACATAATTTTCTTTAAATACTAAAAATGACTCTTGTAGAATAATAGCGGAAGACACCATAACACCACAGGCAATCGACCGTGGCACGCACAGCTAGTAGTAGTCCTCATCGACGTAGTCCATCTCTCCATCATCTTTTGGGCACCAATTTATAATACAACAACAAAGGAAAATAGCACTAAAAGGTTTTAGGTCTTTTGTAGCGTAGCAAAAACATTGCAATATTACACTATCGCAACAATGTCGGGTCGTTGGGAGGCGTAACAATTGCAGCCGATGGGATAGCATATTGCACCGCTTTTTTAGCATTGCGGTAGCTATGATGTGTTGCAACAACATGTGTCATTGCGTGTAGATGATGTGGCAACGATGATTGCATTGCAGTAAAGTGGATTCGCAACTACGCTCCAGCGTTGCTATTATGTCTATTGCATCAATGGAGCCTTGTTGCAAATACACGATATTGCAATGTCTGTGAGGTGTAGCGATACCCACAATTGCCACACAGGTGCTCGTCACGATATATGGCCCCCTACTGCAACCATCTAATCCTCGTTGCTATATGTTCCGCTGCAATCGCAACGACGTACCTATCGTTGCTATACGCTCAACTAGAATCATGACGATGAATGTGTCGTTTTTATCTCAACTAGAATCGTGACAATGACCGTGCTATTGATATATATTCAACAAACATTTGTGTTGCAATATATAACCAGTCACAACCAGACGAATTTTTGTTGCTATATCTATGCATTGTTGCAATGGCTAACAATTTTGTTCTAATATGTAAGATGCGATCGCAACCAGACAATTTTTCATTGCTATATCTATGCATTGTTGCAACGACTAACAATTTTGTTGCAATATGTAAGACCCCGTCACAACCACAAAGATTTTCGTTGCTATACCTATGCCTCTTATTGCAACACCTCGTTCTTCTGTTGCGAACTGACCTTATTGCAACAATTACAGTCAAGCATTGCAAAAACATCACCCTAATTACAATGCATATGCAAGCATGGCCATATATCCAATCAATCACAACCAAAATCACCTTTCATTGCAATTACCCATGTCTATTGCAATGAAAATCACATTGTTGCGATGAATGTCATGGCAATAGCCCGAAAACCTTGTAGTGTAGCAACGGGGAGTACATGTTGTACTCAGCAAGTGGGGGAAAGTATGACATGCAAGCTTAATGAAAGAAAGGTTAACATAATGGTTCATTTGCGTAAATGAGCACTACACCTAAGACCATTTCAAAAGCCATCCTATTTACTAAATGAGTTGAACTATCAAGCCCTGTTAATTTTAAGTAGTTATAGTCCATAGAGGACTGCAATTCACATAGAATCCAGAGCCACCAACTCACATAGAGTTGAATAGTTCACATAGAACACTATTCACTAAGAAACCAGCCAATCCCAACCAAAGCAAACTTGGCTACCCACCAAGTTCACCCAACCATTCCCCCTACTCGTGTGAAAGGTCCATGCCGCTCGTAACTATGAGCACGGTTGTTATAACAGTTTTACACTCTGAAAAGGTTGCACAACTTTACCCACGTGTCGGTGATTTCATCACTATTCAGTGACTAGAGTCTCCATGTTGTCCAACTCACACAACCATAGGTGTGAGACCAGGATATAGACACAATGGTCTTTCAAAAGCGCCCTCTAGTTTGCAAACAATCCATGCTAAGATTTCACCGCTGTGGAAATACTCTTTTCTTACATAAGCCTCCTCTCGCACCATGGTTAAGAGCTACACTGCTCTGTCCCCGTAGGTTTGGAAGTCCATCCTTCATCCCCTTTCCTCAAGAGCACGCAAAGCTTGAAGACAACTAGCTACTTGGCCAAGGCTACCCATATCAGCCCTGTGCTTTGTGCTGTGTTCATGGTTACACATCCACGAACCTACCCTTGTGATCCCAAGCAGGTACCACCACAATCTCACAGTACTATACCGAGTACATGTGCATACCAGCGCCATCATCATCATGCTCCTCCTTGGATCACCTAAGTTCCATGTTGCCAAAAAGGATTACACATCCCTCATTATTATGTTCAACTAAACCATTAGTCAGATTAACATTATACACTTCCAATTCCCGACATAGCAAACTAAGCATGACATACCCATACTAGTATACTACACCAAAACCAGGGCCACAAGGAAAATAGTACGGAAGGATAAAGACATAGGATTCAAATTGAAAAGCATGCATGTTTATAAAAGACACAATTAAAAACATAGGTACAAAATACATCAAGGACACTTACCTTGTTCACTTTGTTGATGCTCAAAGTCTTCGGGATGGAGATCCTAGAAGTTCTCTAACTATAGTTCATTTACTCAATGTCACATCGAAAAGACAAGCATATAAATAAACTAAGAAATAACACACCACACAGTACTAAACAACAATGAAAACAAGACTATAAAATAGTACGCGTTGCTACCATCGCGTGGGCACAAGAATCGTCTAAATCTGAGTTATAAGTAAAAAGTTATCAATGTTTGAATTTCTAGGGTTAAAATAGTCAAATCAGAAAACTACAATAAGACAATATGAATAGATAATATTCATTCCTACCATCGCCTAAATCAAAGCTACTTTTGAAAAGTTACAAAGTTATAAAGTTTTAGGGACTAAAATGTAAAAATAGACAAGTTCGGGGACCTAAAAATAATGTCAAAATAATAAGGGCAAAACTGTAAAATTTATAGCTAATATATATTTTTGGTAAATATTAGGGATCAAAATGAAATTTACAAAACATTCAGGGACTAAATAGTAAAAAGGTAGGACTAATGTATAATAAATATTAAGCCCAGGGTTGTTATATAAAAGTACAATACTAAAATATTATATACAAAAAGTCTAGGGGCTTTTCTACAAAAATATAGTGCTAGAAAATAATTAATTACAAGCTGAGGGGTCTAAATAAAACTAATAAAGGTTTTGTAAAAATAGATTTAAAATCCAATTTTAATAAACTTCAGGGGCCTTTGCGCAAAGTACTGAATTACAGGGAATTAATTTAGTTAAAATAAATGAGGAAAAACTATGAACCGTGTCCACGAGGTCCGTGGACCGGGGTTTGACTAGGGTCCACATGATCCGTAGACCTGGCTCATACCCCTATGCCCTGATCTATCTAGGCCGTCCCGATTAGATCCAAGGGCAAGGGGGTCTTCGGCGAGGGTGGCGGCCGCTAGCAGGGATAATTAAAGCAACACATGAAATAATAGAAGCTCAATCTGAATTAAAATAATTAGGGCTAAATAAAAACCTGATAAACCAAGTTGTGAAGCAACATTCAATTCTTATATGAACACCATGTTAAATTATTGCATCAACATGATAGGAATAGTGAAATAGAATTTTAGGCCAAGAATGAGAATTTTATAACAGTTAGAAATGCCCTAACTAATTAATCAAGGCATAGAAATAATTAAAATTTGGATTTTTATTTTAAAATAAATGTTATTGATCTGGCCAAATGGACCCCACCAGAGCCTCACAAATATCTCCAGGACCCCTGTCCAAAAATCTCAAATTTAGACCAAAGGAAGTATTTTTTTTTTGATTGGTACAGGATCAGGGACTCTTTTGCAATCAATTTAAAAACCTGGAGGGCCAATTTGCAAAACCACCTGTCCTCCCGCCGACGCAGCGACCGGTCATTTCTCTCTGCGCGCGTGCCGTGTTTCTCACTGCTGCCCTTATTCCCTGCTGTCATGCTTCACGCTTGCTCCGCCGCTGCCCGGCCTGCATCTCTCACTGCTGCCTCGCCTCCTGCCGTGCTCAAAAGCCACCGCCTTGTCCCTCCGCTTGCTGCCGCCATGGCCGCAGCAATGGCACTCCGCCCTGCGCGCCAAAACCTCCTCGGCCTCTCCGTTTGACAGGTAAAACCACGTGTGCTCCATGCCCCGGTTCCCACCGCCAAAACTAAGCTCCTTAGCCGTATAAAACCGACCCTCCCGATCCCATGTTTCTCTCCCTGCGCGCGCCATTGCCCCTCCGAGCCCGAACTCGAGCCCAGCTTCTCAAGAGCTTCCCCGGCCAACCTAGCTTGCAAAATAGTTGCGCGTGATTCCTCTTTAGCTTTCTATGTTATCTAATCGAGTTCCTATGCACTGAATTGTGCGAATGGGGCTCATTTCCACCAAGACACCACCGTTGGCCACCATCCAATTCTCTCTGAAATTCTCCCATCCTGGTAAAGCTTTGGCTTAATTCTTTGAAATGATAGTTTACTTAATTTGCTTGGCACACTATGATCTTGATCCTAACCCATGATTGGATTTTGCAGATTTGTCTCCGCCATGTTCCTGTGCGTGCGCTGTACAGCGAGCCCCCTGTTGAACTGATTTTCATGATTTTGTTTTTTTTTAAGAAAATGCCAAGACCATGAGAAAATCATAGTAAGTGAACCCGAAACCATATTGAGTCCAAATAACGTTTGTTAAACTCTCTTGAAATACTATAATTTATAAAAGTGAGAGTTTAATATTTCAGTTCATGTATATTTAATAATGATTTATCTTGTTAAAAAACAAAATAAATAACAAAAAATCTAGATTTATTAAGTAAATCTGATTTTTATCATGCACTGCTATTTTATGATAATATATATGACCCTGATTTTTGGTTAGGTAGAATATGCATTATTTTATGCCCTAGGATTTGTTTAGCACTTTTGCTTATAAAAATTGTAGTAAATAAATTATAAATGTCCAGGAGTTGACATATAGTGAAAATGAAGTTTATGCATGCCCCTGTCCATAATAATTCACTCCTAACCAGAAGCATATTTTTACTATATTAAATGAATTAATTGCTCCCATCAATATTAACCCTATTTAGATGCCTTAAGGATAGTTATACATAAAATGATAAAGATTAATCTTGTTTCTTTGAAGCATATGACTTCGAGAACATATTAATAAGAATATTGTCACCTTATCATCACTGCATTTTACATTTGTCATATTATTGCATGTCACAGTGTTGTTTCGATACCATTAACACATTGATCATATATATAGGTAACAATAACTAGGAGCAAGAGCCAGATTTTGAAAAGGACACTTATTTCCAGGAGCAAGAAATTGTAGTTGCTAACACTAGTACTGGTCAAGGCAAGCCTCGGTTTGCATATGCCATTTTATAAAGTTTTGGTAGTTTTAAATATATCACAGCTAGTGTCTATATTGGTTGATGTATTAGGTTAATAGGAGTTGGCTAAAATCCACCTTGCATGTTACCCAAATGACCTATGTTACCCAAATGCTTAGTAATTAGATAATACCGGTAATTAGTATTTGTACTAAGGGAATGGACTTGATCACAAAAGTTGAAATTAAATGAAAATAAATTTACTTTTGATGTTATGACCGGGCAGGGATGATGCATGTATAGGTTTGCAGCAACAATGGGTGTTGACTGCAGTAGTCCTGCCTTGTTGAATCTAGGATCTGTCCATCGTTGGCACTTAATCAAGGATCGAACTGTACCGAATACATGCTAGTTTATGGGCACTAGTAAACCGATGTAGCATTAAAGTCTTGCATTGGAAAACGGATATGGTGCATTGGTCTTTGACTCTTCTTCTACTGGAGTGGGCGATTCATACCGCAAAGTACTGCTGGCAGAACGGTATACCCACTCGATGTCACTGGATCCGATGGAAGGTGTAAGTTTTAATTGTGAAAGGTTTTCATATACGACCTTAAGTGGTGCATATATGTCATGTATTTCAGGTTTTCTCAGCTGGTGTAAATTAATTGCAATTATTGTGGCTCGAAGTAATGAGTACGCTTGTTCACTGCGCCACGTAGCTCACATGATACTATGAAATGGATTATATTGCTTATGTTGATTATTGCTACTACTGTTCTTATATTATATTTACTTCATGTTTGCTTTACTATTCTTGTACTGCTCCACTAAATTTATATTTCTGCTCTACCCAATTAAACTTGGCTAATAAAATTGGTAGAACTAATAGGATGCTTAGTGCAAGTCTTTTAAAACAGTCATCCTATTAGAGCCAATGCATGTCTAGGTCTTTTGATGGGAAGGTCTTGCTGAGTAATTAGTACTCAAGCTTTGTGCATCTATGATTTTTAGGTAATAAGGAGATAGAATTGTCTGCAAATGTGCTTCCTTGGGACATGCAAGTCCCTGAAGGTTGGACTACCCACTGGGAGTCTGAGCTACCGCCGCAGTAATGTTGTGTGCATCTAGAGTGATGATTATTGGGCATGAATCATTACTACCGCTGCATCGTCGAGAGCTCATATTAGTATTTGTATTTGCTTCCGCTGTTTTTGAACTATCATGAACTTGTAATATTCCGCTGCACTTTAACTACCCTAATGATGTAATAATTCGACTTCAATTTTAATCATTGTTGTATTATCATGTGTTTGTGTTATTAGCATCGTTCAGACCCAATCCTCTCCGAAGGAACGTCACATGGGTGGCGGCGCCGCCATTGGAGGCGGCCGAAGCTCGCCGGTGAGGTCCTCTCGTGCACGTGCTTCGACAGGGAGGGGGCAGGAGAGGCGGTGTTGGAAGGGGAGCTCACTGGGGGTGGTCGCATCGCGTCGGGGAGGCCAAGGAACGGGGCGACAATGGCTCGCAGTGGCGGGGCTTTGCCGGCGATGCGCGGGCAAGTGGCGGCGGCGGCGGGCGAGGCAGCGGCGGGCGTGGGTAGCAGTGGGGGAAAAGGCAGCACCTATTAATAGGGTGCGGGCCCTAGGGTTAGCTTGGTACACACGCCTAGGTAGGCGGCGGTGGCATGAGACCCAATGGCGGCGGCGTTAGTGATGTGGACAAGGGTTCCCGATCTTCTGAAAGGTTGTGGACACGTTGATTTGGTCGGAGGCGACACACAAATCGATCCGGCTTCAGAACAGCACGTTCTAAACCCCGCAATCGCAGCATGACGTCTCCTCTGGTTATCAACCGTCCTAAAACGATTGACCTCGCCGAGAAGGCTAATCCCTGCCTGCGAATCAAGAACACAAGCAAGAACAAAGAAGAAAGCAATACAATTGCAGATGTATTATGAATCTCAAGAAGTTGGGGTCTCACAAACCGTGATGACGGCGAAACTGTTACGAACAGAATAATCTAAGCAAAACCCCAAACCCTAATGGTGCGACGGTGGCTGTATATGAAGACCCTAGGATTGTGCAAGACCCTCTGGACGCACCCCTACTTGGGCTCAACTAGATACAAAGCCCAAAGGCCAAAAACAGGCGACACAGCACCGAAACAGATTCTGGACTCTCTCTTGTTTTGACGATTCCCGATGACTCCGGACGAATTTTGATATGAGACCGGCAGCATTGGAAAGGTCTTCTTCTTATCTTTCCGTGCATATGTAGAACATACAAATCCGAGTCTGTATGCGTCTTGGGCATCTATTTTAGTGTAGACTGGTCCTGAGCCCCGAAACAGACTCGAAGTCGGTTTTGGTTGGGCCTCCACCTTGGCTTCCACGTCCTTGCTGGTCCTCCACGTCTCCAAGTCCTTCTCCCATCATCTCCTGGTCCTCTCCATGGTTCCTAATTACAATATAATCATTAGGTAACAAACCATTCTCAAAAGTGACATATAATGAAGAATGTAGGAACGAGCTCACCTCTAAATTTAGTCGTCGTGCACGAGCTCTAGTCATTGGACCTTGCAAGTCCAAAATTGGAGGAGTGTTGCATGTATCCTTAGGAGTGATGTCCTCATCATCCTCCCCCTCTTGAAGTGGAGTCGTCCTCGACTCAAGCTCATTCTCTTCTTCCAAGTATGGTTTCAAATCTGAAATGTTAAAAGTAGGACTAACCCCGAACTCGGGAGGCAACTCAAGTTTGTATGCATTATCATTAATCTTCTCAATTATTTTGAAAGGACCATCAGCTCTAGTCATTAATTTAGACTTTCTCAAATCTGAAAATCTATCTTTTCTCAAGTGTAACCATACTAAATCTCCTACATCAAGTTTTACTTCTTTTCTACCTTTACTACCAGCAATTTTATACTTGTCATTCATCTTTTCAATGCTAAGTCTAGTGGTCTCATGCATTTTTAAAATAAATTCAGCACGTTCCTTAGCATCAACATGAACTCTCTCATGAATAGGTAGAGGAAGTATATCAAGTGGAGTACGGGGATCAAAACCATACACTACTTTGAAAGGACTTACCTTGGTAGTAGAATGTGTTGCCCGATTATATGCAAACTCAACATGAGGCAAACATTCTTCCCATTGCTTCAAATTTTTCTTCAAAATAGCTCTCAACATAGTACCCAAAGTGCGGTTCACCACCTTAGTTTGTCCATCAGTTTGTGGGTGACAAGTTGTAGAAAACAACAACTTTGTACCCAACTTATTCCAAAGCGTGCGCCAAAAGTGACTCAAGAATTTTGCATCACGATCTGAAACAATAGTAGAAGGCATACCATGCAAACGAACAATTTCTTTGAAAAAGAGATCAGCAATATAACTAGCATCATCAGTCTTATGACATGGTATGAAGTGTGCCATCTTAGAAAATCTATCCACAACAACAAAAATACTATCACTCCCCCTCTTAGTCCTAGGCAGTCCTAAAACAAAGTCCATAGAAATATCCGCCCAAGGAATAGAAGGAACAGGAAGTGGCATGTATAAACCATGTGGATTCAAGCGAGACTTAGCTTTTTGACATGTAGTGCAGCGAGCAACAAAGCGCTCAACATCTTTCCTCATCCTTGGCCAAAAGAAGTGTGTGGCCAAAATATCCTCCGTCTTCTTGGCACCAAAATAACCCATCAATCCACCTCCATGCGCCTCCTGTAACAACAAAAGACGAACGGAACCAACTGGAATACATAGGCGGTTAGCTCTAAACAAGAATCCATCATTCAACACAAATTTATTCCATGCACGACCTTCTTTACAATGCAGCAATACATCCTTAAAATCAACATCAGCAGAACATTGTTCTTTAATTGCCTCAAGTCCAAAAATTCTACAATCAAGTTGAGACAATAAAGTATAGCGCCTAGATAAAGCATCAGCGATCATATTATCCTTCCCTTTCTTATGTTTAATAATGTAAGGAAAAGACTCAATAAATTCAATCCATTTAGCATGTCTACGGTTCAAATTACATTGAGAACGAATATACTTAAGTGATTCATGATCAGAATGAATAACAAATTCTTTGGGCAACAAATAATGACGCCACGTCTCTAAACAACGTACAAGTGCACACAATTCCTTATCATACATGGAGTAATTCAAAACAGGCCCAGTAATTTTCTCACTAAAGTATGCAATAGGTTTACTATCTTGCATCAAAAGACCACCAATGCCTATACCACTAGCATCACATTCAAGCTCAAAAATCTTGTCAAAATTAGGTAATTACAGCAATGGTGCATGTGTAAGTTTATCCTTCAAAGCATCAAAAGACTCATGATCTACCTTACCCCAATGGAAATCAATGCCCTTCTTTGTCAACTCATGCAAAGGTCCAGCAATGGTGCTGAAATCTTTGACAAAGCGGCGGTAGAAACCTGCAAGACCAAGAAAACTCCTCACCTGTGTGATAGTTTTTGGTACAGGCCAGCTCTTTATGGCTTCAATCTTCGCCTCATCCACCTCAATTCCCTGTGGAGTCACAACATAGCCAAGAAAAGAGACTCGATCCGTGCAAAAGATACACTTCTCAAGGTTACCAAATAAACGTGCATCTCGTAAAGCATCAAAAATAGCACGCAAATGATTCATATGTTCATCTATAGATTTGCTATAAATCAAGATATCATCAAAGTAAACTACCACAAATTTGCCAATGAAAGCTCTTAAAACCTCATTCATCAAGCGCATGAAAGTACTAGGTGCATTAGTTAACCCAAAAGGCATTACTAACCACTCATATAATCCAAATTTGGTTTTGAAAGCTGTTTTCCATTTGTCTCCAAGTTTCATTCTAATTTGATGGTAGCCACTACACAAATCAATTTTAGTGAAAATTATAGCACCATATAACTCATCAAGCATGTCGTCTAGCCTAGGAATAGGATGACGATACCTAATTGTAATATTATTAATGGCTCTACAATCTACACACATACGCCAAGTACCATCTTTCTTAGGAACCAAAAGTATAGGAACAGCACAAGGACTAAGTGATTGATGAACATACCCACGATCCAAAAGGTCTTGAACTTGTCGTTGTATCTCCTTAGTCTCCTCAGGGTTGGTCCTATAAGCACCACGGTTTGGCAAAGTAGCACCCGGAATCAAATCAATTTGATGCTCAATCCCTCTCAAAGGTGGCAATCCCGGAGGTATCTCAGCTGGAAAAACATCCTCATACTCCTGCAAAAGGTTAGTGACAGCAGGAGACACAGCACTAGAAGCAATATCATCAAGTGAAAACAAAGCTTCTTTGCATATCAAAGCATAGCAAATATCATCATTATCAGAAATTTCAGCAAGCTCAGATTTTGTTGCAAGACATGAACGACCTTTTAATTTAATTCCAGCACCCTTAGAACTTGAAGAATCATTAAGATTACTAGGTGTAGAATTAGAATTAACAGGTTGTTGAATTTCAGGACCTTTATTTTTCAAACTAGCAGCTCTTTCTAAATCAGCTTGTACAATTTTAGCAGGGGTCATTGGTAACAAAGTAATTTTAGTTCCTTTATGCATAAAAGTGTACTTATTACTTCTACCATGGTGTACAGTATCATTATCAAATTCCCAAGGTCTACCCAATAAAAGTGAACATGCTTGCATGGGTACGACATCACAATCAAAAGAATCCACATAAGAACCAATGGAAAAAGGAACTCTACAAGTTTGTATTACCTTAGCTTTGCCAGAGTCGTTTAACCACTGAATGTAGTACGGATGTGGATGTGGACGTGTGGTCAAAGCAAGCTTGTTGACCACATCAGAACTCACCAAGTTATTGCAGCTCCCTCCATCAATGATGACACATGCTCGGCGGTTCTTGATGACGAAGAAAATCTGGAACAAGTTGTAGCGCTGCATCGTCTCGGGCTGATGAACTTGTGTGCTAAGGACACGTTGAACAATAATGTTCATGTATCCTGTGGTGTCTCCGCCTCCAAGGACGAGGTCACTGCCGGTGGCAGTGATGTCCTCCTCCTCATCCTCCACATCAGAGGTGCTCATGTAACCGCCATCGTCTGTCGCCACATATGCCCGCCTACTTGGACAATCTTTCTGCACATGACCAAGTCCATGGCAGCGGTGGCACTAAATCCCTGTAGTGCGCCCTGTCGAAGCAACAGAGGAGGCACTACTAGCTGGTACCTGCACAGAAAGTTTACCTGAGCGCGTAGAAGGTGCAGGGGTTGATCTTGGGGCTGCAGAAACAACACTGGTTCCCTTGGTAGCTGCTGGTGGAGGCGGCCGGAAAGATGGCCTGGGCAGCCCCGAAGTCCCCATCGAGCGTGGGGGATAGGAGTTCATTGACTTGTTGTACTCCTCAAAAGCCTGAAAAAGTCCCTGTGATTCTTTCTCTGCAAGAATAGCATACTAGAAACACTGGGTGAGGGTATAATATTCTTTATAATCAAGGATGTCCTAAATTTCTTTTTTTAAACCAGAATAAAAGTGACAAATCTGATCCTCTACTTTTTCAACTACAGCACAACGAATCAAACCCTTCTGAAGCTCACTAAAATACTCCTGAACAGTTTTATCTCCTTGGTCTAAATGTTGCAGTTTATTATGAATCTCTCTATAAAAAGAAGGGGGGACAAAACGATCACGCATTGCTACCTTAAGTTCTTCCCAAGTAGTAGGCAAATCAGTTTCAGCAGCTAGACCACTCCACCAAACAATAGCAAAGTCCTTAAACTTACTAGTAGCTTGTCTAACTCTATGTTGTTCAGGAACAAGGTGGGCATTAAATTTTTGTTCTACAGTCATCTCCCAATCAAGATAAACATCACCATCATACTGACCCGAAAACGAAGGAATTGAAAACTTAATTTTAGCATACGGGTCATCTGGAGCATAGTTACCGTGCGGACGACGGTTGTAGTTATGGAAACCACCCATACCTTGAGTATTATGTTGCAAACAACATCGTAATCGTGCGGTCCTTGTAGCTGACCTATCCACGGTGCCATCAGCCTTATACACCATGTCTTCATCATGGACGTCTTCAACATCGTTGTTGTTGTTATTGGTGTTCGTATTATTGGTTTTAGGAGCGGTCTCCAACGCAACAACCTGATCGGTTAACTTAGAGACCCGCTTCTCTAACCGCTCGATGCTTTCTCCAATGTGAAGCTTGCTGACCGCATCAGTAACGGCTCTGGTGATCGTCTCTGCCAAATCACTCTGAGCAGCCTGCAAAGCCTTCTGGAGCTGCTCTTGGCTCACGCACTCAACAAATTGTGAGGGTGAAGCCATCTCTCCATCGTCACTTCCTGCCATCACAAACACCAAAACAGGAAACAAACAGTGAAAGTTATCCCTATAAAACAGCTAAGCAGTGGTGCCTCTCAACACAACAAAAGGAAACTCCTTACAAAGCTCTTACAAAGTTCTGAAAAGCAAAGCAAAGGATACCAGAGAGATGTGTTTCATGATTGCAAGGGTCACAAAATAACCTGTGTGCTGTCCAGAAGAAATATGTAGAGCTAGGAAGGCCAAATATATATATGTGAGTGGCACACAAATCAAAAACAGATAGTAAAGCTGAATAAGTGCCCAAGTAACTTGTCCCTAGTTGCTGGTCTAAGTATGTCCTAGAACAGTAGTGATAGCAAAGTAGAAACAAGGAGACAAAGGCACAACAGACGATAACAGGGGGCTAAGTGCAAAACAGCCAAATCCAGAAATTTCAGGGGGCTAGATGTAGCACTAGTAGAAATCCCAAATTTCTTTTTTTTTTGATATTTTTCTCCAACACACTAACAATGGAGGAGAATCCACAAAAAATTTCAGCTCAAATAGAGGTAGGATGTGGCCTACAGAAAATCTTGAAGTTGCAAAAAACGTCGGGTTTAAACTTAAATCAATTTTTTCTTTATCTTCCCGATTTTTTTTGAATTTTTTGATGAGGGCACACAGGGCAGAGCCAAGTGTGGGTATGCCCAACTTTGAGTCAAGAATCTCCTGTAAAAATTTCAGCCAAAACGGACAACCGAGCGAAAAGTTATGCCCGTTTTACCGAAGGGGGGGTCGGAGTCGGTTTTCCAGAAACCCGAGTCGGTTAGGGGTCGAGTTTGGAATCGGGTAAGATTTTTTTTGGCGGCGTGGATGCAGCGGAAAGTGGAAATTGTGGGAATTGGTCCGGGGTGTTGATGGTGTGTTCAGGGTGGGATTATGGTGGGACTAGGCTAGGTGTGTTGATCAATCAACCCTAGCACAAAAAGCCAAGAAAGCAGAGGATGGTGAAGGGGATGGTGACTAGGGTTGCAAGGGAAACACTACTGACGACAAAAACACAAACTAAACCAGCGACTAAACAAGAACTAGGGCACAAACTCAATGCTACGGACTCTGAAATTGAAATATGCAAAGGCTAAACACGTGGTTATGGGCGGAGGGAAAAAAAAATTTTGGGCTTTTCTGTGGTCGATAGGATGAACACAAAACGAAATTAACTAAGGGTAGTATGAACCTGACGGTGCACCTGAAGCTCTGATTACCACTTGATGTGGACAAGGGTTCCCGATCTTCTGAAAGGTTCTGGATACGTTGATTTGGTCGGAGGCGACACACAAATCGATCCGGCTTCAGAATAGCACGTTCTAAACCCCGCAATCGCAGCACGACGTCTCCTCTGGTTATCAACCGTCCTAAAATGATTGACCTCGCCGAGAAGGCTAATCCCTGCCTACGAATCAAGAACATAAGCAAGAACAAAAAAGAAAGCAATACAATTGCAGATGTATTATGAATCTCACGAAGTTGGGGTCTCACAAACCGTGATGACGGCGAAACTGTTACGAACAGAAAAATCTAAGCAAAACCCCAAACCCTAATGGTGCGATGGTGGCTGTATATGAATACCCTAGGGTCGTGCAAGACCCTCTGGATGCACCCCTACTTGGGCTCAACTAGATACAAAGCTCAAAGTCCAAAAACAGGCGACACAACACCGAAATAGATTCTGCACTCTCTCTTGTTTCGACGATTTCTGATGACTCCGGACGAATTTTGATATGAGACCGGAGGCATTGGAAAGGTATTCTTCTTATCTTTCCGTGCATATGTAGAACGTCCAAATCCGAGTCCGTATGCGTCTTGGGCATCCGTTTTAGTGCAGACTTGTCCTGAGCCCCGAAACAGACTCGAAGTCGATTTTGGTTGGGCCTCCACCTTGGCTTCCACGTCCTTGCTGGTCCTCCACGTCTCCAAGTCCTTCTCCCATCATCTCCTGGTCCTCTCCATGGTTCCTAATTACAATATAATCATTAGGTAGCAAACCATTCTCAAAAGTGACATATAATGAAGAATGTAGGAACGAGCTCACCTCTAAATTTAGTCGTCGTGCACGAGCTCTAGTCATTGGACCTTGCAAGTCCAAAATTGGAGGAGTGTTGCATGTATCCTTAGGAGTGATGTCCTCATCAGTTAGGGTTTATGGGGGCAGAGCACATGAGTGGGCCAGGGCGCGCTGGGCTGAGCGAAAAGGGAGAGGAGGGAGGTGGGCTACAAGGGGGGCAACCCGAGAGGGGGAGAAGGGAGGAGGGAAGGCTAGGCCATGCGGGAGGCATTTGGTCCAGGCCAAGAGGGAGGGGAGAGCGGGGAGCTGGGCTACTGGGTGGGAGAAATTTGGCCCAAGGCCGAGAGCAAGAGGAAAAAAAGATACAAAGTATTTTGAAAATAATTCATTTTCTAATTAAAATGTTAACACCATACTTAATTCTACAAAAAAATTTAAATATCCAAAATTTTGAAAATTAGGGTGTTACAAATCTACCCCCCCCCCCTCCTTAAGAGGAATCTCGCCCCAAGATTCAGACAAAATCAAAAAGAAAGATGGAAACTAGGCTCTCACTTCATTTTGTTCATCCTTGTCCAAACTTTCCTTGTCGTGTGGCAACACTTTTCCCACATATTCCAACTCTGCTCCATCGGGATGTGCGAGCTTGACTACCTTTCTAGCACAATCTATGATTCCTTTGTGGTTGGTTAACCTATCCATCCTGAGTATCACATCTATACCCGTGGAATCGAAAACAATGAAACTCATAGGAAAGTCTACCCCCTTTTGCTGACACTTAATTTATCATACTTGGATAATATGAAGGAATGTGATGCTCCAGAATAAAAAAAAGCTATAGCAGGGTTTGAGTTGACGAGTAACATACCAAGAAAAATGTCTGGGGCTTCCTGAGCATCTTCAAGAGCAACCTTATTCACTCAACCTCTAGCATAGTGTTGCTTGGCTGCTATCGGGGCAGAGTTACCATTGTGGTTGGGCGTTGGGGCAACATCTTAGGTTGAAGGTTGGCGTGTCTACGGATTGGAGCATTGGTTAGAAAAGTGACCCTTTTTTCTTCACACCTGTAGCAGTTCCTATTAGAGGTTGGGGTTTGATTGCCATTGGTCCTCTGTTGAGTTTGAGCTGACATGGGAGGCGTCTGAAAGTTAGGACGCTAAATCTGGCATTGAGGGGTAGAGCATCCTTGACCTGTAGGTTGAGTTCTTTGTTGTCCACTCTGCTGTCCAGAATAGAATATAGGTCCACCATAAGATGATCCATTGTGAGGCCTAGTGTTGCTGCCTCCTTGCTGGCCTTGATGCTTTATCTTGCACTTGCTATCCATCTTCGTCCTCCTATTTTCCAGGACTAGAGGTTGATGTGTGAGCTTGACTACCTTTCTAGCACAGTCTGTGATTCCTTTGTGGTTGGTTAACCTATCCATCCTGAGTATCACATCTATACCCTTGGAATCCAAAATAATGAAACTCATAGGAAAGTCTACCCCCTTTTGCTGACACTTAATTTATCATACTTGGATGATATGAAGGAATGTGATGCTCCTGAATAAAAAAAGCTATAGCAGGGTTTGAGTTGACGAGTAACATACCAAGAAAAATGTCTGGGGCATCCTGAGCATCTTCAAGAGCAACCTGATTCACTCAACCTCTAGCATAGTGTTCCTTGGCTGCTATCGGGGCAGAGTTACCATTGTGGTTGGGCGTTGGGGCAACATCTTAGGTTGAAGGTTGGCATGTCTACGGATTGGAGCATTGGTTAGAAAAGTGACCCTTTTTTCTCCACACCTGTAGCAGTTCCTATTAGAGGTTGGGGTTTGATTGCCATTGGTCCTCTGTTGAGTTTGAGATGACATGGGAGGCGTCTGAAAGTTAGGACGCTAAATCTGGCATTGAGGGGTAGAGCATCCTTGACCTGTAGGTTGAGTTCTTTGTTGTCCACTCTGCTGTCTAGAATAGAATATAGGTCCACCATAAGATGATCCATTGTGAGGCCTAGTGTTGCTGCCTCCTTGCTGGCCTTGATGCTTTATCTTGCGCTTGCTATCCATCTTCGTCCTCCAATTTTCCAGGACTGGAGGTTGATGTGTGAGCTTGACTACCTTTCTAGCACAATCTGTGATTCCTTTGTGGTTGGTTAACCTATCCATCCTGAGTATGACATATATACCCTTGGAATCCAAAACAATGAAACTCATAGGAAAGTCTACCCCCTTTTGCTGACACTTAATTTATCATACTTGGATGATATGAAGGAATGTGATGCTCCAGAATAAAAAAAGCTATAGCAGGGTTTGAGTTGACGAGTAACATACCAAGAAAAATGTCTGGGGCTTCCTGAGCATCTTCAAGAGCAACCTGATTCACTCAACCTCTAGCATAGTGTTGCTTGGCTGCTATCGGGGCAGAGTTACCATTGTGGTTGGGCGTTGGGGCAACATCTTAGGTTGAAGGTTGGCGTGTCTATGGATTGGAGCATTGGTTAGAAAAGTGACCCTTTTTTCTCCACACCTGTAGCAGTTCCTATTAGAGGTTGGGGTTTGATTGCCATTGGTCCTCTGTTGAGTTTGAGCTGACATGGGAGGCGTATGAAAGTTAGGACGCTAAATCTGGCATTGAGGGGTAGAGCATCCTTGACCTATAGGTTGAGTTCTTTGTTGTCCACTCTACTGTCCAGAATAGAATATAGGTCCACCATAAGATGATCCATTGTGAGGCCTAGTGTTGCTGCCTCCTTGCTGGCCTTGATGCTTTATCTTGCGCTTGCTATCCATCTTCGTCCTCCAATTTTCCAGGACTGGAGGTTGATGTGTGAGCTTGACTACCTTTCTAGCACAATCTGTGATTCCTTTGTGGTTGGTTAACCTATCCATCCTGAGTATCACATCTATACCCTTGGAATCCAAAACAATGAAACTCATAGGAAAGTCTACCCCCTTTTGCTGACACTTAATTTATCATACTTGGATGATATGAAGGAATGTGATGCTCCAGAATAAAAAAAGCTATAGCAGGGTTTGAGTTGACGAGTAACATACCAAGAAAAATGTCTGGGGCTTTCTGAGCATCTTCAAGAGCAACCTGATTCACTCAACCTCTAGCATAGTGTTGCTTGGCTGCTATCGGGGCAGAGTAACCATTGTGGTTGGGCGTTGGGGCAACATCTTAGGTTGAAGGTTGGCATGTCTACGGATTGGAGCATTGGTTAGAAAAGTGACCCTTTTTTCTCCACACCTGTAGCAGTTCCTATTAGAGGTTGGGGTTTGATTGCCATTGGTCCTCTGTTGAGTTTGAGCTGACATGGGAGGCGTCTGAAAGTTAGGACGCTAAATCTGGCATTGAGGGGTAGAGCATCCTTGACCTGTAGGTTGAGTTCTTTGTTGTCCACTCTGCTGTCCAGAATAGAATATAGGTCCACCATAAGATGATCCATTGTGAGGCCTAGTGTTGCTGCCTCCTTGCTGGCCTTGATGCTTTATCTTGCGCTTGCTATCCATCTTCGTCCTCCTATTTTCCAGGACTAGAGGTTGATGTGTGAGCTTGACTACCTTTCTAGCACAATCTGTGATTCCTTTGTGGTTGGTTAACCTATCCATCCTGAGTATCACATCTATACCCTTGGAATCCAAAACAATGAAACTCATAGGAAAGTCTACCCCCTTTTGCTGACACTTAATTTATCATACTTGGATGATATGAAGGAATGTGATGCTCCAGAATAAAAAAAGCTATAGCAGGGTTTGAGTTGACGAGTAACATACCAAGAAAAATGTCTGGGGCTTCCTGAGCATCTTCAAGAGCAACCTGATTCACTCAACCTCTAGCATAGTGTTGCTTGGCTGCTATCGGGGCAGAGTTACCATTGTGGTTGGGCGTTGGGGCAACATCTTAGGTTGAAGGTTGGCGTGTCTAAGGATTGGAGCATTGGTTAGAAAAGTGACCCTTTTTTCTCCACACCTGTAGCAGTTCCTATTAGAGGTTGGGGTTTGATTGCCATTGGTCCTCTGTTGAGTTTGAGCTGACATGGGAGGCGTATGAAAGTTAGGACGCTAAATCTGGCATTGAGGGGTAGAGCATCCTTGACCTATAGGTTGAGTTCTTTGTTGTCCACTCTACTGTCCAGAATAGAATATAGGTCCACCATAAGATGATCCATTGTGAGGCCTAGTGTTGCTGCCTCCTTGCTGGCCTTGATGCTTTATCTTGCGCTTGCTATCCATCTTCGTCCTCCAATTTTCCAGGACTGGAGGTTGATGTGTGAGCTTGACTACCTTTCTAGCACAATCTGTGATTCCTTTGTGGTTGGTTAACCTATCCATCCTGAGTATGACATATATACCCTTGGAATCCAAAACAATGAAACTCATAGGAAAGTCTACCCCCTTTTGCTGACACTTAATTTATCATACTTGGATGATATGAAGGAATGTGATGCTCCAGAATAAAAAAAGCTATAGCAGGGTTTGAGTTGACGAGTAACATACCAAGAAAAATGTCTGGGGCTTCCTGAGCATCTTCAAGAGCAACCTGATTCACTCAACCTCTAGCATAGTGTTGCTTGGCTGCTATCGGGGTAGAGTTACCATTGTGGTTGGGCGTTGGGGCAACATCTTAGGTTGAAGGTTGGCATGTCTATGGATTGGAGCATTGGTTAGAAAAGTGACCCTTTTTTCTCCACACCTGTAGCAGTTCCTATTAGAGGTTGGGGTTTGATTGCCATTGGTCCTCTGTTGAGTTTGAGCTGACATGGGAGGCGTCTGAAAGTTAGGACGCTAAATCTGGCATTGAGGGGTAGAGCATCCTTGACCTGTAGGTTGAGTTCTTTGTTGTCCACTCTACTGTCCAGAATAGAATATAGGTCCACCATAAGATGATCCATTGTGAGGCCTAGTGTTGCTGCCTCCTTGCTGGCCTTGATGCTTTATCTTGCGCTTGCTATCCATCTTCGTCCTCCTATTTTTCAGGACTAGAGGTTTATCCACCATCTCTTGAAAGTTTGCATGGTTATGAGCCTCAAATGCATAGGCAATACCATTATTCAACCTATCAAGAAAACACCCATGCTTCTTCTCACCAGTATCCACTTCTCCTAGGGCATACCTAGACAGCTGGGTGAAATGAGCGACATACTCACTTTCTGACATTTACCCTTGCTTCAAATCATGGAACTCCTTCTTTAGCTTCATTACTCCATGAGGCACATGGTGAGACCTAAAGCTATATTTGAACTTGCTAGTTGATACTATATGGCTCCTCATGGGCTGCAACATAAGCATCCCACCAATCAGCAGCTGGTCCAACAAGCCAGTGCGTGGCAAACAACACCTTCTCCCTGTTGTTACATTGAGTGACTTGAAGTTTCTTGTCCATCATCTTCAGTCAGTCATCTGCATCCATGGGCTCTACAGAGTGATAGAATGTTGGGGGCTTGGTCCGCTGGAAGTCTCCAAGCTTGTCTCTAGTTTGTGGAGAAGGAGCTGCAATGTTGTTGTTCTGTTGTTGCACCATGGTCTGGTGCATGCTCTGGAGAAGCTGTGTCTGCATGGCAATGAGCTGCTGCATATAGCACTTAAGGGGTGGCTGCTCCTGGTCCTCGTTGTTGTTATTCACATTGTGGTTTCCACCCCTTGCCATCTAATGTAAATTAGGATATGGTTAGCAAAAATGGGTAGAGGATATAGGTAGAGTGCAAGGGTATGATAAGGTAAAACAAGAAAGATGTGTGAAGCAGAAGAGGTAGATAAAGAGATATCCCAAATTAACTAATCTTTATTAAAATAATATAAGGATGTGGTTGCAAGACAAGACTTGCATCACATCGGCAGTCATTACAAAAATCCAAATCACACTCATCATACCGAATCAAACTAGCAAATCAAACAAAAGGACGTGTAAACACTAAGACTCTCTCGTGAAACTATTACATTTATTTGACTCGATAACACTAGTTGGCACCTATGAAGCCACTAAGGGATAAATCTCCTAATCCTCATCAAGGTTGGGAATGACGTAAGCTGGTGGGGCACGACTAGCCATTCTGTGAGGTGGTGAGGAAGGAGCCGCATCCTTTAGCTCTTCTTTTGAAGGTAGGTCCAAGTCATCAAGCAAACGTCACTTGAGCTGGCAAACTGTCTTCATTGCATCGTCATATATCTTCTGCCAAAACCGTAGCTCCTCTATGGTGGAATTCAAGCCCTTAGAAATCACTATGGTAAGAGTGACTTGCTTCCTAAACTTCTCATTTCCTTGTCTAGATACAAGCTCCATGTGAATGTAGGTAGATCCGCTTGCATGCTGAGGGAAATAAGCATACTTTGTATCTTCAAAATACTGGCGATAACGAGAGCGAGTGACCATGCAAGCTTGGTGAGTGGCATCACAGATCCTAGCGGAGAAAGACTTCCATGGAGCAATGGCCTCAAAATTTCCTTTGAGCGGCCTCGGAGCAAAAATGTGCTACCGAACAAGTTCACCCACCAAGTTCCCAGCCAATCCCAACCAAACCAAACTTGGCTACCCACCAAGTTCACCCAATCATTCCCACTAATTGTGTGAAAGGTCCATGCCGCTCATAACTTTGAGCACGGCTATTATAACAGTTTTACACTCTGCAGAGGTTGCATAACTTTACCCTCAGGTCGGTGATTTCATCACTATTCAAAGACTAGTGTCTCCATGTTGCCCAACTCACACTACCATAGGTGTGAGACCAGGAGATCATCTTAATGGTCTTTCAAAACCACCCTCCAGCTTGCAACCAATCCGTGCTAAGGTTTCACCACTACGAAAATTCTCTTTTCCTACAGAAGCCCCCTCTCGCACCATGGTTAAGAGCTACACTGCTCTATCCCCTAGGTCTGGAAGTCCATCCTTATTGACATTTCTTAATGTCACACCAGAAATATTACTATCCCCGACAACGGTGCTAGAAATGCTTATTGACATCTACCAAGTCACACCAAATAAATAGACTCACGCAAGGCACAGAACTACTTGTTGGTAGAACTCAGTAGATGGTTTGTGTGGGCAATTTAAATCTGCAAGCGCACGGACATACCATTGTAGCATTTCACCACTGGATTACTCCAATGGCTGTCATTTATAGTTCTCCTAAGGGAAGGCGGTAGTCAAGAGATAGCATGTTCATAACCATATAACTAATATTATACCAAAGTCATAGATAGGGGTAAGGATAATAAAGATAGTGGGTAGTGATACACAGAACAATCCAATCTAACATTAGTCCAATGTTTAGGTTAAGTGGGTTAGGAAGAGTTAAGTTGGGTCCCTATGTACTTCCATACTCCTGTCTATAGGTTAGATACATGCAACACATAGAAGCCTAAGTCCTATGCCAAGCCGAGATAAAGAGGATTAATGAGCATAGTAGGGCTGTCACCACCTATTGGCAATCCTTTACTAGGACATGTGACAAAAGGCAATTAAGTCCTTACTGTCACACCTATTCCTGTTCGTGGGGCAAATAAGCACTCAAAGATATTTAACAACCTAAGCACCATGCTTACATTGCTAAATAATACTCTCGATTCCCATGGGACTTTGGCCCTTCAAACCAACAAGTCTAGAATAAGAGTACACCTAACTCTGACCCAACGGATCAACAAGTCAAGTATTAGAGAATGCATAACTCTAACCCTATGGATCAACAAGTCAAAGGCTAGGACAGGCATAGCTTTAACCCTACAGATCAACAAGCTGAATATTATAGCACGCAAGCACGCATAACATAACAAACAAAAACTAGATAGAGTGCTAGGTTGAACCCGGGCATATAAAAGTAACAAAAGATAGAGCAACTATTCATCACCTCAACATAGGAAGCCTTATGCATTCATACCACGCATGAATTTATTTATTTATTTTAGTTCTTCTATTTATCATGCATGTAAAAAGGAAACAAAATTTTTTTGTTGTTTTAGCTTGTAAGCTTCATGACCATTGATGTGATCCCCGAGGTATGAATGTTTTGGTGACAGATGACAATTATGAAATTGTGGGCTAATATCTACACGAGTGTTGTCTACGTAGAAATCATCTCTAAACTCCATTACAAATCATATGGATGATGGTTGCATTGGTGATTGATGACAATGACCGCAAGCATGAAGGCTTGTGAGCTTGATGGAGTCCAGGGGTTGATGGAGATGGATTAAAGCTGAGGACAAGCTATGGAGCATGTGTTAGGAACACTTGTCTAGCTGTTAGGGCTTTGAGTTCATAGGAAAAACCGGACTATCAAGGGGGTCTAGGTCATTTCTCTTAGGTCATGTCAAGTCGGTGACGTGCAAGGTTGCTCGGTGAAATCATAGGCACTAGATGACAGTGGAGAAGCCAAGGAGTTGTTCGGAGAAGCCGAGAAACGAACTCAAGTGAAGATGACAAGTTTTAGCTTCTGGACATAGTGACCAGACAAAGGGGTCAATGGTGACCAGACTGTACGGTCACTAGGTGAAGTTGTCTGGGACTTACAGCAAAGAAGCGAGGAATTTGTCTATATAGGAGCTATAGAGACCGGATGGTATGGTCAGGTGACCGGACCGTATGATCAGTGCAGCTGAGGAACAGGACAAAGAGGAAGCAGCGCTGATATGTTTCTTGATTGGAGAGAGAAATGGACCCGACGGTTCGGTCGACTGACCGGACGGTCCGGTCAGTGGAAGTCAGCAGAGGGGTAGAGCCATTGGTGCTTAGGTTTGCAGCGACCGGACGGTCCGGTCAGGCAATGACCGGACTATCTGGTCAGTAGGCTCAGAAAGTTGATTTCGTGGAGCAATGGCTATTTGGAGGTTGGAAGCCTATATAACTTCATTGTTGGGGTCTTGGAGACCTCTCTTGGCCAGTGGAATATCTGAGAGCATTCGGTAAGGTCCAATAGGAAGAAAGTAGAGCACTAGGAGGATGTCCTTGAGGATCTTGCACATCTAAGGCTAGGGTGTCCTTGAGGTTGTGATCTAGGCTGTTACTCTTGGTCTTTGGTGAGACCTAGACCGGTTAGGTGTCGGTGATCAAGCCTATCGTGATTGGTTGTGAAGGCCATCATAAGTTTGTACCTGGTTTGGGCCCGCCGGTGAAAGGGGCATCAATAGTGAGCGCGCGTGTTGGCTCGGGGACTCCGGCAAGTTCTCGAGGGAGACGAGCTTGTGCCACGATGGCAGTAGTGATGTGCACCGTGTCTTCACTCCGGGAGTGATTGCGGGCTCGTGGGCGAGAACTCCACATCGGTGGCGGGACAGACCAGGACTCTGGCAGGAGTGGTCCAACGAGGAGTAGGGGAAGGCGCTATCCTTCCAAGACCTCGGGAAAAAAATCATGAGCATTCCGTGACTCCCTCTCTAATATTCCGCAATTGTGTGCTCTAGTAATTAGATTGAATTGTGACTTGCATAGGCTAGTGTTTTTGGCTTCCGCGCTTGCTATTATCATGAACACTAGCATGTGTAGGGTCTTGGTCTACTAGAATGGTTTAGGTTACAATGCTTGTTAGACTCAAGTAGTGTGAATTGAAGTATTTGGATTCATGAGCGGCTTACCGATTCAACCCCTCTCCTCCCCCCCCCCCCCTCTCGGTATGCCTTCTGTCCTTACAAGTGGTATCCGAGCCAAGTGCTCATCTTTAAGGCTTTACCGCCTTGAGTAAGGATGCCGGGATAGGTGTGGAGTTTTCCCATATTCAATGGGGAGGACTACAGTATTGGAAGGCTTGCATGCAAGCCTACCTGGAGTCCCTTGATCCAGAGATATGGATGGTCACTCACGAGACTGATGCGGATGTGAACCTACTTGAGCCTGATTTTATCAAGTGCAACGCTAAGGCCAAGAATGCTCTGTTTGCATGCATATCTAAGGATGTCTTTTCTAGGTTGGATGCAAGTTCTACAGCACATGGTACCTGAACTGAGATTCAGAGTCTCCATGAGGATACCAGTGATGTCAAAGAGGAAAGATACTATATGCTGAAGAACAAGTATGATAACTTCACTAGATTGCCACATGAGAGAGCTAACACTGTTTATTCTCGCTTTCATGTACTAGTGGAGGAGATCAATGCTCTTGGGGTTGACTTCAACCTGAAGCCTATTGAGGTGATAAGAATATTCTTAAGGCTATTCAAAGATCCCAAAAATGAGTCCATCATCACCTTCACCTTGCAAGGTGACCTCAAGACCAAGACCATGGAGGATGTACTTGGCAAGATCATAGCTTTCGAGAGCTACCAGCTAGGTTTGGATGATCCTCAACCATCCAACCTTGCTCTTCAAGCCGAGAAGCAAGAGCCTATCAAGAGAAAGAAAAGCAAGAAGAAGGCAGAGGTTGAAGAACATGATGATGAAGATGACTTGACCGAAGACTTGGCTCTTCTCATGAAGAAGATGAAGACCTTCAAGAACAAGTTTGCCTCCAAGTCCAGGGGCAAGTGTTTCAACTATGGGTCCAAGAATCACTTTGTTCGAGAATGCCCCAAGCCAAAGAAAGAAGCTTTCAAGTCCGAAGACTCAAGTGATGAAGAAGAAGAAGAAGAAGACACCAAAGCCAAGCAAAAGAAGAAGTACTTCAACAAAGGCAAAGGCAAAGGAAAACTCAAGACCACAAGAAGAAGTTCTCACGCAAGGCCCTTGTTGGAGAGTGGAAAAGTGATAACTCAAGTGACACATCCTCTTCCTCAAGCGATGATGAAGAAGTGGCCAGCCTAGCCATGATCAAGACCACACTTCCACGAGCTCTTCCTCCACCTCCCACGTGCCTCATCACCGCGAGCGAGAACAACAATGACAGCGATGATGAGGAGCTCACATGTGCCGAGCTATGAAGTATGCTTGAGCAAGCCCGCGACATCGCCGTTAAGAAATCCAAAACGTTGGATGTGATAAGAAAAAAGTGTAAGTTGTCTAAGGACCATATTGGTGAGCTTGAGAGTGAGCTCAAGGACCTTATCACATCTCATGAGGCCCTAAACAAGAGTTGTGACAAACTCAAGGGTGATCATGTAGAGCTATGAGAGAAGTACGAGGCCCTTGAACTTACTTTTGAGGCCATCAATGTTGATAACCTTGCCTCTCCCTCCTCTAGTTGATCTAAGAGTGATGCTTCCACTATGTACGATGAACTAACCACCTCGGTCAAGGTTTCTTCTCTTGAGTTATTTGTTTTGGAGGAATATCACAAGCTCAAGGAAGAGAGGAATATGGTGATGGATGGCTTCGAGAGGCTCATATGTGGTAGAACCATCCACAAGGAGATTCTTGGGAGAAACCTTGCGAACAATGTCTCCCACCAAGGACTTGGCTCATATCCCGCCGCCATCGACATCAATGGGATGAGTGATTCCATCCGTGCATGGATCAAACCTCTTCTCGCTGACGACTACTATTGTGAGAGATGTTGTAAGGATGGCCACACCATCAAGGATTGCCCTATGATGAGAAGTTCCATTGTTTTACCTAACGCTAACTTGTTCCATGAGAACACACATTTCAAGCTTTTTAGGAACAAGGATGGCAAGGTGAATGCTAAGGCTTTGGGACCACCAAACAAGAAGAGAAAGGTCAAGAGCATATGGATGCCTAAGTGCATTGTTGATCTTGAGAGGTCAACGCAGTATAGTGCCCTAGAACAAAACCTAGAAGATGGTGGTGGTGGTGGACCATGAGCTTACTTGAGGTTCAAGTGAAGTCCACCACAAGTGACATGGACCTCAACGATATATCTACACATGAGGGAGGTAACTGTGTCTGTTCTTGGTAGTTGTAATGTGTTTTTCATTCTCTTGCATTGCATGGTAATTAGGACTCCTTTGCCACTAGTATGCTTTAAATCCATGCATGTGTAAACAACTAAAAGAAAAATACATAAAAATTAGTCAATGTCTAACCCATCCAAGATAGCTATACGTAACGGGGAGTGCTTGAGATGGTGGTTTGGCTTCTCTCAAGGCAAGGGTATGGCTTATAGTGAGTAAGCTTGGGAGGGGTTCAAACTTTGCATTGTTAGGTTTCCTTTGTGTCTTGTTTTAATATTGCTTGCATTCACATGGCATGTTTACTTTAATTGCATATGTAAAATGCTTGTTGCATACATCATATAGGAAACACAAAGGAGGCTTGTCACATTTGGAGATATTTGTGCCTCATGATCTATGTGAGATTACATCTTCACAAGTGTGACTAAAGGAAAGGATTGTGCTTCATGCCCATTGAGCAAGCTCTTATGAACTCTGAGGTTAAACCCACTCGCGCAGTTCATGCACTAAGGCTCATACATACCCATTTGGTTCTTTATTGCCTTGGTTCTTATTTCCTAGATCTTTCTTTTGGCTTTGGCAAAAATTATAAGGCCATAAAGTGCCACTATTTGAAAAGGAGTGTTTGAGAGTTCTCTTCATGTTCCAAGTGCAGTGTTTATTTGGGTGTTAAGTGAGGGGACTTGGAAAATGGAGAAATTTCTTGATTCAGCTAAATTTCTAGTAGTGACCGTATAGTCTGACCACTAGACCATATAGTCCGGTCAGTGGCTCTATGCACAGTGCCTTGGGGAGTCTGGTCGTAGAGACTGGACAGAACAGTCTTAGAGACCGTACCGTCCGATCTGCTCTAGTGCCAACAAACCCGAAGCTGACCGGACAGTCCGGTCTAAAGACCATACCGTCCGGTCACTATGATTGAATCACATGATGATCCTTCAATCTATCACCATTGATTCAGCCCTTGAGTAATATCGGTCGTCCAATCAATTTGACTTAGGTCAAAATCGACTTTGATCTCTTCTTCGTTCCATATCGACACCGTGTACGCGCACAGGCCCGAGCCGACGCCGCCTTCTTCCTCGATGACGTCGCCGCGCACCTCCTCGCTATCGTGTCGCAGAGCACCCGCGCTGCTGTCGCTTGCCTTCCACCCTCGTGCGTGCACCCGCAACCCCAGCATCGCCTCTAGCCGCACCCACGCTTGCTTGCGTAAGCCCTAGCGCGCCACCGCCAAGCACCGCTGCCGGGTGCCTTCATCGCTACTGCTGAGCTCGCCGCCTGACGCCGCACGCAGCCACCCGCCACCACCTTTGCCCTCGTGCGTGCACGCCCAGACCCTCCAGAGCGAGCTCCACCAAAACCTAGAGCAAGTTTCCCGGTTTCCCCCCACCTCCATTGCTGGCGACCTCAAAGTTGCCATCTTTTAGGCGATCGGTTGTGTGTTTTCAGCATCTTGGGCTTTGAGTACTTCCAAGGTATTGTACTTATCTTCCGTTCATCGATTGATACCCCAATTTTCAGCAATTTAGTTGATTGATGCAATTAGATCAAATTCCCATCTTTAATTGCATTAATTAGTTAATCGTCTCAACCTAGCTGCAATTAATTCCTTGATTATCTATTAATTGTATGTCTAGGGTTTGTCTCTCATGTAGTCTGCAGTTAGATTTATTACCTGTTATTTGACTGCACACTAGATGACTCGTATCAGCCACATATAGTCGATGATCGCTGGTGTTACTTTTAATATTTGTTCAATATCATGTCCTTCATTCAACGCTAGGATTTCCATTGCGCATTCTTACCTAGTGGTGCTTTGCTGGCAGAGTTATACATAGGTTCTATGCTTATCCTGTCTATACTTACGTGCGTGCAGTGACTACAGTCAGCAGCCAAGATGGCAGGGTCAGGACAGGACAAGGGCAAGTGTAAGATGCCTGAGAAGCCCAAGAGCAAGAAGAGACCAAGACTGGACCCAGCATCAGAGAGGGCCAGGAGGTTAGCCCAGCACTTGGATGCCATGGACCAGTCACGCAGGACACCAGGGACACGGCTGATCCTAGAGCCGTTTGGTCACACTCAGGGACTCATGAGGAGTGCCAGACAGAGGACAACATAGAGCTTGGCTATAAAGAGTGCTACCAGCACCATGGGTGCAGGGTACTCTGACTTCTTGTCAGGAGAGGTTGTCGAGACCTACGGAGCAGGAATCCTCCAGGTAGCAGGAGGAGTCAGAGGAGGAGGAGTCAGACTCAGAGGAGAGCTTAGAGTCAGTGTCAGAGGAGGTTGACGAGGAGGAGACTGTGCAGCTAGCACAGCCACAGTAGCAGAGGACTGCTCACCAGGCAGGAGACCCGTAGTGCACCTGTGTAGTGTGCACGAGGAGGCTGCATAGACTGGTTCAGGCAGCCGGGGAGACGGACATACTTAAGGTTCCTGTAAAGGACCTTAAGGCACTTCATCTAGTCTCCTTCGAGCAGTGAGTTCTAGTCCTCAGGGGCCCCGCTACAGTAGAGAGGTACTAGACAGGCCTCTAGAGGAGGATTGGAGAGGGTTTGAGATGTTGCCTCTCCCTGAGGGGCAAAGATAGAGTATTTGTGCCGCAGCAGTACACTACCTACCAGGCCATGAGGAGGGCCACCAGGACATACATGGAGAAATATTTCACATACTTGCTCGGACTTGCAGAATTGGTCACGAAGCCATACAGGTTCAGAGAGCATATTGTGCTAGATTTCTATGCCACATTGTGGATAGCCAGAGACCGCTTAGATTCTGGTTCTTGTTCAGAGGGCAGCCACAGCATGTGACCAGAGGGGATCTCATAGCCAACTTTGGGTTTCTCGCTTTAGACCTTCACCTCTATAGGAGTGCCTACCCGTCCCTCGAGCCACCTCGCAGACCACAGGGAGGAACACTGCCTCTAGAAGACATGGTGTCGATCGCTTCTCCACCACCACACACCCCAGACTTAGAGAGGGGACCTGCGAGAATCACCGCAGAGGCCAAGGTGGTTAGAGAGATAGTCACTAGGACTATCATTCTGAGATCTGGATACAGAGAGGAGTTCACTCTACTTCACCAGTGGGCAGTGGTAGCTATTCTAAGGAGACAACCATTTGACTTGGCTAATTTACTGATTGGTGAGATGGAGGAGGTTATTTGTGAGAGAGTAGGAGGAGGTCACTTGATCTATGCTCTCTATATTTGCTACCTACTGAGGAGGATAGGACTAGTGATGGAGGAGCAGTACGACGCATTCCCTGAGGTGACCACCAGCTACTCACCTATAGTTCCCAAGGGTTTGCAGTCCGCCTCTAGTTAGCAGATGGGAGAGGAGAAGCAGGAGTCACCGCCAGTCACTCACGAGCAGGCAGCTCATCCAGAGACGGTGGTTCCTGAGTCAACTAGTACAGGAGCACCTCCCTAACAGATAGGTACATAGTCAGATGATGCTATCACTGTGGCAGCACTTGCAGGACGTCTGGATGAATTCATCCAGACCGCAACTGAGGATAGACGTCAGATGATGGAGGTTAGACAGAGCTTCAGAGACAGCAGATGGCACTAGTGACCACCCTGATGACTCATATGGCAGAGCTCACCAGAGGACAGACTGGCCAGCAGCCAGGAGTCCCTGTTCTACCACAGTTTAGTAGCTTCCGACCCAGACATGCCCCTTCACTGCTATGATGACAGCTCAGTGCAGTCGGTTATCACACTCAGGGGTGTTACTGACAGCAGGAGTAGGATAGACTTTCTCTCCAGTGACTCAGCTCTCCCTGGTGTTAGGTTTCTCAGTCTCTGCATTGTTCTCTTCACCTGCATAGTCTACACTTCGCAGAGGACAGTACCTACCACCTCTCAGTAGCAGCCACTAGTCAGGAGTCTGTTCTCAGACATAGTGCACACCACTCGTGCAGACTCCCAGCCAGTCCCAGACATAGCTACAGCTCTACCTCCCACTGCTACAGTCAGCTATCTCACACCTTAGGTAGCAGAGGATCTGATCCACCGAGGCTACACTCAGGAGGACGTGGATGACCTTGCTCTTCTCCAGGCGACTGTTGCCAAGGAGACACCCACAGTCCCACCAGCAGGGTAGGACAGAGGGTCTGAGTCGCCTGTAGACCTTGACTTCTTCGAGCAGATGGATGCTCAGGTGGCATAGGTTCAAGGAGCATAGCAGGATCCAACATAGGAGCAGAGCCCTCAGAGAACATCGCTGCACCACTTCCTTCAACCACGAGCATGTAGATATTCACTTTTCCTGCTTTTTGGTGCTTGTTACCAAAGGGGGAGAAGTAGTCGTAGGTCTAGGGGGAGTCGGAGTGTGATCCTGCGCGATAGAGAGTAGCTTGTATCTAGGGGACTCTTTTAGCCTTGTTGTTCATTGATAAGGTTATGATAAGGAGTGGTTGTCATCAATCACCAAAAAGGGGGAGATTGTAAGCTTCATAACCATTAATGTGATCCCCGAGGTATGAATGTTTGGGTGACAGATGACAACTATGAAATTGTGGGCTAATATCAACACGAGTGTTGTCTATGTAGGAATCATCTCTAAACTCCACTACAAATCATATGGATGATGGTTGCCTTGGCGATTGATGACAATGACCGCAAGCATGGAGGCTTGTGAGCTTGATGGAGTCCAAGGGTTGATGGAGATGGATCAAATCTACGGACAAGCTAAGGAGAAAGTGTTGGGAACACTTATCTAGTTGTTAGGGCTTTGAGTCCTTAGGAAAAATCGGACTATCAAGGGGGTCTAGGTCATTTCTATTCGGTCATGTCTAGTCGGTGATGTGCAAGGTTGCTCGATAAAATCACACATAGTAGATGACAGTGGAGAAGCCAAGGAGCTATTCGGAGAAGCCAGGAAACAAAGTCAAGCCAAGACGACAAGTTTCAGCTTCTGGACATAGTGACCAGATAGAGGGGTCAATGGTGACCGGACCGTACGGTCACTAGGTGAAGTTGTCTAGGACTTACAGCGAAGAAGCGAGGAATCTATCTGTACAGGAGCTATAGAGACCAGACGGTACGGTCAGGTGACCGGACCGTACGGTCAGTGCAGCTGAGGAACATGACAGAGAGGAAGCAGCTCTGAAATGTTTCTTGACTGGAGAGAGAAATGGATTGGATGGTCCGATCAACTGACTGGATGGTCTGGTCAGTGGAATTCAGCAGAGGGGCAAAGCCGTTGGTGCTCAGGTTTGTAGTGACCGGATGGTCCGGTCAGGCAGTGACCGGACAGTCTGGTCAGTAGGCCCAGAAAGCTGATTTCGTGGAGCAACGGCTAGTTGAAGGTTGGAAGCCTATATAACTTCGTTGCTGGAGCCTTGAAGACCTCTCTTGGCCAGTGGAATACCTGAGAGCATTTGGTAAGGTCCAAGAGGATGAAAAAAGAGCACTCGGAGGAGATATTGCATATCTTGAGAGTGCTAGAGGAGAGTAACTAGAGCATCTTTCACATCTAAGGCTAGGGTGTCCTTGAGGGTGTGATCTAGGCTGTTACTCTTGGTCTATAGTGATACCTAGACCGGTTAGGTGTCGGTGATTGAGCCTATCGTGATTGGTTGTGAAAGCCATCACAAGTTTGTACCTGGTTTGAGCCCATCGGTGGAAGGGGCATCAATAGTGAGCGCGCGTGTTGGCTCGGAGAGTCCGGCAAGTTCTCGAGGGAGGCGATATTGTGCCATGATGGCTGCGGTGACGCGCACCATGTCTTCACTCTGGGAGTGATTACGGGCTCATGGGCGAGAACTCCACATCAGTGGCAGGAGGGCCCGGGACTCCGGCGGGAGTGGTCCAACAAGGAGTAGGGGAAAGCGCCATCCTTCCATGACCTCGGGAAAAAAATCATGAGAATTTCTTGACTCGCTCTTTACTATTTCGCAGTTGTGTGCTCTAGTAATTAGGTTAAATTGTGGCTTGCATAGGCTAGTGTGTTTGGCTTCCACGCTTGCTATCATCATGAACACTAGCATGTGTAGGGTCTTGGCCTACTAGAATTGTTTAGGTTGCAACGGTTTTTAGACTCAAGTAGTGTGAATTGAAGTATTTGGATTCGTGAGAGGCTTACCGATTCACCCCCTCCCCCCCCCCCCCCCCCCCCCCCCCCGCTCTCGGTACGCCTTTGGTCCTTACATAGTTTTATCATGCATGTGGTGATTGAAGGGAATCGATACAAGTCACCTCACATTCAGGAGGGAGGAACTCCCCCCAAGCTGGCTTGTGATCACTTGAACAATGGTGGCCATCTGTAGTGGAATGGTTATTTCCCATGGTTATATATATAATAACCCCTGTTAGGTAACTAAATCTCATTCACATACCTAGGGAAGACAAATAGATCAAAAAGCCATCGAGAGCATACTTGAGAGTATGTCCCTACCAAATATATCTCTCGCGTTGATAAATAAGAACATTGATGGGATCATCTGATGGGGCTTGATTGAGCAGCCCATAGTTATGTGCAAGGCGAGAGATCAAAGATCTTCATTCAATTATATATATTTGTGTAAGGCTTTTGATCCATTGCTTAACCATGGCTAGGACTAGTAAAATTTTAATCTTACTAACCATGCATGGTCCTAAGATTTTTCTTTTAGGAAATAGAGTCATAGTCATCCACTGTTGCAAAGAACGCAAGGTAGGATTATTATTTGTTCTAGGCCAAGCGCAACATGATTGCTAAGATCCTCCCAAAATGTGCCTTTAACAAAACCCTTAGATGCAACATCTATGTTTAAAGCGCATAAGGAAGAAAAGCCTAGCATGTGACTAAATTGCCTTCAAGTCAGACTGAATTCAATTCCGACGAACAGACATAAAATCCTCTAATCATCCAAGTGAGGGGTGCATAGAAACTAGGTTATGAGTGAGCGCGAGCAAGACTCAATTACCGGTCAATAAAGCATTTCACCATATAGCATGGAAGATAGATGTAAAGTTTTTATCCATACCTTTTTTGGAAAGAAAGTTTGGATCATACACTCGCGTAGGAGTGTAAGACCGGCCGGTGACAGCCCCAAGGATATCACATTCTTCCTTTCCAATCGAGCTGAGGTTGTTGTCAGAGAGAAGCTTAATCTCGATATTGCTTGCAACTGACAAGGTTGTAGCTTCTTCCTCCATTTATGGTTCCTCCACAGGTACGTCCTCCATCAGATATTGGCGGTGTGCGCTTGTGTTGTACACCATTAACAGTATAGAACTTGCTTCAATTGGCGCATTGCTTGAGCTTCCTGCCAACTTACCTTTCATTGCTGCACATGTGAGCAAACCAATACAAGAGAAACTCGAACGGGGATTAAGGTTAGTTGAAAACCAATCGAAAGCTCCGTCGAAAGCTCTTGCAAATGAGAGACCAACTTACGAATGCAAATGAAACTTAAAGCAAATATTTTTGGCAGAATTTTAGAGTGTTTAATGATGCCAGAGCCTGGAGAAAATGACGAAAAATGGCAAGAGCATAATGGAGAGGTGAAATGTGTGAATGCGGTGAAGAACTTCCTCTCAAAAACCTTGCCTCAAAATGCAGAGCGAAACAACAGTCATATTGGGACATGACAATTGCAAGCTAGCAGTTGGGGCAAATGGGGTCAGAGAGCCATTTTTCTCTGGTCGGCCAACCAATAGGCCTGGTCGCCCGACCGGGGGATGGCCCCTCTGGTCCTCTGCTCTGGTCGACCAAACATTTTCGATCTTTTGTACTCTCAATTTCTCAAAAGATGAACTCTAAAATTCTATATTTATATATATAATTTTGGAAAAGAGAAAAGGGTTCGAACAAATTTTAACATGTAGATGTGGTGAAAAAAAATTCAAATATGCAAATGCAAATGGAAATCTAGAAATTTGAGAAACAAAAATATGAGATAACTACCAATCTACCTTTGGCAAGGACTCACCAATTTAAAGTCCAATGAGTGGAACAATACCCTGTTTTCACTTAAAGAGAAAACAAAACAAAGGTAAACCTATCTAGACAATGGTAATTAATAGAAATATAACTAGGAACAATGCTAGTGATTCTCTTTTAACTAGTGCTTTCTCCGGCAATGGCTCCAGAAATGCTTGTTGATATTTCTTAATATCACACCAAAAATATTACTATCCCCGGCAACGGCGCCAGAAATGCTTGTTGACATCTGCTAATTCACATCAAATAAATAGACCTGGACAAGGCACCAGAACTACTTGTTGGTAGTACTCAACAGATGGTTAGTGTGTGCAAGTTAAATCCGCAAGGGCCAAAGTCATAGATAGGGATAAGGATAATAAAGATAGTGGGTAGTGACATACAGAATAATCCAATCTAACATTAGTCCAAAGTTTAGGTTAAGTGGGTTAGGAAGTGTTAAGTTGGGTTCCTATGTACTTCTATACTCTTGTCTATAGGTTAGATACATGCTACACATACAAGTCTAAGTCCTACGCCAAGCCGAGACAGGGAGGATTAATGAGCACAACAGGGTTATTGTTGACTAAGAAATAAACAAGATTAGAACATGTTGTATCACTCAGACATGGCAACTTCCATCAAGGGAAAACTAAGTGAATGTTTGAATTTCTTGTAATTTATGCATATATGAGCAGCTTGTTTCAATTTGTTTGATGCCCATTAAAGAAGCACGAAATCATTCACTCAAAGCATCTCCAACAGGCCTACAACAGGTCTCTTATTTCCCCTCTCATTTTAGTAGGGGTCTCAAATCAATCCACAAGCCCTTAGATTTCAGAGCCCTCTCAAATAGTGAGCTCCACCACTTTCTTCTGTTTTTTTTCTGTCTCTGTGTTTCTCGTATTCCTCTCCGCCACCCGAGCCCACCCTTCCACCGCCGTACTTACAACCTCCCCCCCCCCCCCCCCCCACCCCTCCTGTTGGAGCTCTGCCGCTATCGGAGCCTAAGCTTCGCCCACCGCCACCTTGGGGTGGAACCAGAACCCTCGCCCGTGCCGTCTCTTTTTCTTTTTGCCTCTTTCTTCTTCTCCACTAGCGCCTGCCTGAGCGAAAACAGCACCATCGCGCCGCCAACACTTCACCAGGGGCGGAGCCCAGCCCCTCACACACGCCGCTCTGAGGACAGGTGAGCAACGGGCCCTCATGCAGGCAGCACCGAGGGCAGCAAGGCAGTGTCGAGGGCAGCAATGCGGCGGCCCCTCACGTGGGCTATGCTGAAGGCAAGCGGGGCAGCAGCCCCTCACCCAAGCAACACTGAGGGCAGGTAGGTGAGCGGGGGCAACCTTCAAGATCCCGATGCCGACACAGGCAAAGCTTGAACCTCTGTTTCTCAGATTCAATGAATGACCCGTGGATCTCACGGTGCAGAGGAAAATGAGAACTCAAATATGAGTAGAGTTGAGGGAAAAATTGAGAGGTGAAAAATAAAACCCACCTCTCAAAAAGAGAGTAGAAGGTCTAAAATGATCAATACCACTGGAGACACTCTAAGAGGCACAAGTCACGCCAACGAGCGCCAATTTTCTAGTGTGATTACATTTGCTCACGTGGTTACAAAATTGCTTTGAATCTTGGTCTGCACCATGACTAGTTTGAAGGATGATATTTTTCCCCTTCTCGATAAGCTGCCGGTGAAATCAATCCTGAGTTGTGTATGTATACTTCTGACTCTAGCATGTTGTTTTTCACATACAACTTCCTGTAGTCTAAAATGAAAAATAGACACATTTATCTTCTACGCTTTGATTCCTTTCTCATCTCAACCATGTACCTCTTCATGTTGCTCCTCTCCCAAAGGCGCCTAGTGACAAGATTCTCTTTTGTCGACTCATCTGGAACAGATTAGGAAATAATAAGTTATCATCATTCTGAAACAGGAAAGCAAACAAACTCAAGATTCAAATGATAGCTGGAAAACTTGTTCAGTAATTCTATGCACTATGAAGAATATGCAAGTTGGCCACTCTGGCAAGACTCCCAGGTATATGGCTAAGCCAGCAACTTCCTAGCAGAAGAAAAAAAACATGATTTCAAGCCACAAACAACATGATTTGGAGCTTGCATTTTTTCCCACACAACATAGCAGAAGAAAAAATCTTTATTAGGCACCCAACAATGCTTATTATTTGCTATATGGCCCCTTGGTTTAGAAGTTCTTGTTTCATCCTGCTTCAGAGTATTTCTTTAGAGAACTTAATGTAGCCTTTTGCATAGTATGTTTACTGGCAACTCCAAATCCTCAAAATGTGTGCCTGATGGGAAGATAAGGGCTTAGTTTTGACAAATTAATCATATGAAAAGGGAAAAATGCATCATTGCCACTGGTTTTGACCTTTAATTCTCCACAGCCATTAAAAATTTACTATGACACATATGCCACTAGCTGCTGAAAATTACCAAGGGTATCCAAAGACAAAACTGTCCTTATAAACTCTGCGGCATATTCCCAGTCCGATTTGCATTTGCACTTGGTCCACTAACCCCATAATGTATCAGAATTAGACCCTAAACAACACTAACCTAAAAGAGTATTTATATGTGAAATGGTACCAAAGAATCAGCTTGTAAGCAATTCATTCTGCATTGAACAATTGATACCACATTCCACAACCTCATAAAACCTCTAATAAAAAAAATCCCACCCCTCCAATAAATAAACTGTGATACCACCTCATAAAAAACTCTTAACAAAAAATAACACCTCAGCAAATAAACTTGGTGCAACAAGGCATGAGCAGAAACACTTGGACACTATGGAGACATGGAGTAACAAGGCTAAGAGCCTAAGAGTAGAGTAGTTGAAATGGAGCATGAACAAGGCTAAAGACATGGCATAAACTGAACCATACAAAAGCCTTTTGACACATTTGGACAGTTTAAGTTCAAAATCTGGCGCAAGCGCAATAATGCAGATTTAACTGGTTGGTATGAAAAGGCTCCGCCTAGAGAAAGTGGGACCCTGCAGGAGCTACATGCACAAGTCGTGGAAAGCTGGAGCTACATGCAGAAAGGAGGTTGCAACAAGCACCCTTAACACTTGAACATGTCCTCAGCAATTAATAGTTAACATTTATTATTCAAAGCATGTTATGTTAAACAAGCCACCGTTGATACAAGTTAACCATCGTGCTTCAATTTCAAAAAAAAATAATAATAACAAAGCCCTCCTTTGCTTCTCTATGAGCTACTAATGCATTTTGGCGACAGTGCACTCCAGCCACCATGCTCAGAAGCCCATCATTCTTACAACCTTCACTAAAACTATGCCCATAACAGGCCACACATTGCAAGATGAATTGGTACTTACCCATATTTTTCCATGTATCAACAGGAATCTTGAGCGATGTCTGAGTTAAGTAACAAGCGTCCTCCCATGCATATGGCAATTTCTTCACCCAGTATCTCCAAAACCAACAAATCTCCCAAATCAGCATCTGCCAGGCGAAAAGAATATACATGCAGTTTAGTGAGTATGTTGCATGCCGAAAGTTAACCACAACTAGGTAGTTGCAAAAGGGTGCAATAGGAAAACATATAAATTTAGAAGGCCTACACTGACCTTGCCAATATAGTAAGGTAAAAGTACAAACTGAACACCATAGAGCTTCCACACAGATGGTTTCTCGACCCCATGAATCTGCAATTCAACTTCATTACTGAGCTCTACCTCGACCTTCCTACATGAAATAAAATGCTATTATGCTGATCTGTACAAACTTTTTAACATAGGAAAGAAAGCTATTAGACATTTCGAGCTAGTCACGTCAGACCAATTCAAGGAGATATGATCAACAAGCAGGCCCTTTTCATGTTCTGAAAGATTGTACCGTGAATAATGTCAACAGATAGAACTTTGATGCATGCTGATATCATCATGCACAATGCAATGATATCAGATTCCATGTCTCTAAAACACAGTTTCTGATAGTGCAAAGGAATCAATCAGAGTATTTCAGCGTAATGTTGACAACCAAGCATGTTTCTATAAAATTAGATCTCTTGCAAATAAACAATAAACATAACTGGAACAAAACAACCTTGAATTTCATATATGAACCTCGCCTCAAACAATATCTCATATGAAACCAAGTTGGTGAAATAGGAAAGATTATTAGATGTCTTACTTATCCACCTGCTTGTAACCCTTCTTTTTGCTTGCAATTCCTCCAGTTCGCTCAAACTCCAATGCTTTCAACCTGTTTCTGTAAGCAGGAGTCTGTTTGACACATTCTATTGCCTGCAAAGAAGGGCATCAAATATTTGCACTGTTGTTAAAATCTATGATATTAAAAAGCTTTTTTTTAGGGCTATGATATTAAAAAGCTAAACACTTAGTCTTTCCACTTTAAAATGGAGCTAAGGACACATGATAATTTATATGGAAATTACTTTGTGCCCGCGTGGGCCTGTCCCTGTGCCCTCCCAGCTAGAATGGCAACACACGTCAGAGATGAACAGTTCGCTTGTTAACTTTGGGCAGCATAAGCTTGAAGTGTATACTGGTTAAGCTGAACGGTTTGCAGACAGTTTCAGACTCCTCGCCTGGGCATGGCTCGGTATCTGGTTTGCTGCCGCAATATGGTTCGCGGTTGGACAGGCAGATGTAGAATAATTATTACATACCTCACCTGGCATGCATTTTTACAACCAGGATGGAAAAAAAGACACGTGACATTTGCACTGTGCGTGATGCTTTGTTTCGAAGACGGGCCAAGTGCAGGCGTCCAGGCATTGCAATCGCCGTAACCGGCATGCAGCGGCCATGGCACCCCACGCCCCCCCCCCCCCCCCCCCCCCTATTTTGATCTGGGCATCGACCTAGAGTACCTGGATGGCCGGTTTAGGAGCGCTGCGGAGGTAGTTTTACCCGCTCGGCGTTCCCACAACATCATTTAGTCCACTGTATGGATGAACAGGCGTCTGTCCCACAAGACGCGTGAACAACGGAAGCTGAAGGCACACGCTCTCTCTGCTATGGACGGGCTACTTGATCTGAAGCAGCCCCATGTGCACGACTCGAAACGAAAGTTTCACAGCGGATGCCGCCCTGACACTGTTCCTTGGAGGCCAAGCCACTCTATACAGTGTGAAGGCAAAAACCCGAGTTTGTGCAGCGCATGGATCCATCACATACTTCATAGTGGTCCAAGATGGCAACACTACCTTGAATCCGATTTCTCCGTAAGTCAAGGATGTTTGCCTTGCCACGTGTCAGGATTGCTAGGAGGCAAGGCAAAAGGGACGGCAAACAGTAATGCACAAGTTGCCCGAAAATTAACTGCATGCCGGCATGTCTGCCACGTGGTGGGCATACTAGTGGAAACTTTCAAAACATGTTCTTCCCGTGCTGAATCTGGCAGGTTAATAGCCAGAGATTACAGGCCAGTGTCAGGCCGTCATTTGATAACTAACGAACACATCTCAAAGCTGGCAAGCGGTTGCACGGTCGAATCCTCGGTGGGCACAGGCCCACGCGGGCACAAAATCCGCTCTCTAATAATATAACATCGTTTAACATGACTCAGAAAAATAATGTAGAAAATGAAGTTCTTCAATTGTAGAGTCTCCAAAACATAATATGTTTCCTTCAAAGTCAATATTGATAAGAGAAAAACATTACAGGTAATACTAAGTATTTGCAAATTGCAAGATTAAAACACTGGGTACCTATAAAAGGGTGTAAGGTTCATGACTATTGAGATCACCCCAAGGTATGGTGTTTTGGTAATGAATGACAAACATAAAATAAGACTAATGTCTACACAAGTGTTATCAGTGTAGGAAACCTTTTCTATCTTATGATGATTGTCGACAGCATCCTTGGCGATTAATGATAATTGGCGATTAATGATAATGACCAAAAGCATGGAGGCTTGTGAACTTGATGGAGTCCAAGGGTTGATGGAGATGGATCAAAGCAGAGAACAAGCTATGGTGCAAATGCGTGGAACACTTGACTAGTTGTTAGGGCTTTGAGTCCATAGGAAAAACCGGACTATCAAGGGAGTCTAGGTCATTCTCTTAGGTCATGTCTAGTCGGTGATGTGCAAGGTTGCTCGGTGAAATCACAGTCACTAGGTGACAGTGGATAAGCCAAGGAGATATTCAGAGAAGCCGGGAAACAAAGTCAAGCGAGGACGACAAGTTTCAGCTTCTAGACATAGAGACCGGACAGAGAGGTCTGTAGAGACCGGACTGTACGGTCACTATGGGGAGTTGTCCAGGACTTAGAGCGAGAAGCAGAACTCTGTCAGCAGGTGACTCTATACAGACCGGATGGTCCGGTCTGCTGACCAAACAGTTTAGTCAGTAGGAGTGCAGAAACGGCAGAGGAGGTGCATTTCACGAAGGCTCCTGTACTGGAGAGAGAAAGTGGACCGGACGGTCCGGTCCAGTGACTGGACAGTCCAGTCAATTCAGAAGATTGCCTGGACAGAGGAGGCCAACGGCTGGGGAGAGCCGTTACAGAGTGACCGGACGGTCCGGTCAGGCAGAGACCAGACAGTCCAGTCAGTGTGTCCAGAAAGGTAATTTCGTGGAGCAACGACTAGTTTGAGGTAAGGAGCCTATATAACTTCGTTGCTGGGGTCTTGGAGACCTCTTTTGGCCAGTGGAATACCTGAGAGCATTTGGTAAGGTCCAAGAGGAAAAGAGGAGAGCACTAGAAGAAGATATTGCATATCTTGAGAGTGCTCGAGAAGAGTAGCTTGAGCATCTTGCACATCTAAGACTAAGGTGTACTTGAGGGTGTGATCTAGATTGTTACTCTTGGTCTATGGTGAGACCTAGACCGGTTAGATATCGGTGATCGAGCCTATCGTGATCGGTTGTGAAGGCTGTCACACGTTTGTACACGATTTGAGCCCGCCGTTGAAAGGGGCATCGCTAGTGAGTGCCCATATCGGCTCGGGGAGTCCGGCAAGTTCTCGAGGGCTTGTGCTTTGTGCAGCGGTGACGCACACCATGTCTTCACTCTAGGAGTGATTGCGGGCTCGTGAGCGAGAACTCCACTTGGTGGCGGGAGGGATCAGGACTCCGACGGGAGTGGTCCAACGAGGATTAGGGGAAGGCGCCATGCTTCCGAGACCTCGGAAAAAAAATCATGAGCCACCCCTTACTCTACTCCTCACTATGATGCTTTACTTTCCGCATTTACATACCATGCTATTCATGCTTGTGTGTTATATTAGTTCTCTTTGACTATCTTGTAGACTTGCATGTTTAGACTTCTTACTTACTAGTAGTGTTTAAGCTTCCGCATTTGATGACTAGTATGAGTAGAAGTTGCAATGGTGTGCTTGATCACTAGAAGTGCATAGGAGAAGTATTGACTTGTGTGATCCACTAGTATGCATAGGATGTCTTTCCTTTCATAGAATTATATTGTTAGTGTGATCACCACTAGATTTGAGTAGGAGTTGCTTTGAGTGCTATCGGTGTTTAGTATTTGGTAAAATTGGTTCATAGTGGTAGTTCCTGATTCAAACCCCCCCCCCCCCCCCTCGGTCACTACGATCCTTTCAAGTGGTATCAAAGCCAAGTGCTCATCATAAGACTTAACCGCCTTGAGTAGTGACCCCATTGAGTTGGGATGTCATCCCATTCGGGGTCAGGTCATGGCTCATAGAAGGATTGCTTTAGAAGCTACCTAAATGTCATAATTCCGGATGAGTTGATGAATACTCTTGTGAACTTTGCTAATACATTTACCGATGATCATGTGTATGATGATTGTGATGGTAGTGTGGATGTGCCTTGTACTAGTGAGTGCCTAGATTCTTCTAGCAATGACTTGATAGGTTGCTCAACTAGTGTGCCTAATATGATGATTGATAATGATGTGTCTCTTAATCTTTCTTGCTCTACTAGCATTGATGATGTTTGTGGGTCTCCTATTGATCATGCTAGTAGTTCTCTTGTTGATGAGTTCTTTGCTTTTCATGCTAATGACAATGAGGACTTACTTGACTCTCTTATTCGCTTGCGAGGTATTGTGGACAGGATTGAGGTGAGTTCTTTCGAGCTTCCCAAAATTGTGATAGTTGAGAAGATCCTTTCCTTGTTTCCGAGTAGCAAGCTCTTCTACATCACCCTTGACCTTCTCATGTAGAAGAGTCTCTCCATCGAGGACATGATTGGGCTGCTCTTCAAGGATGAGGACATCACCGCGAGCATGGAGTGGAAGAAGACATCCAAAATAAACCTTGAAGCATCCTCAAGCAAAGGAAAAAAAGTAGTTTCGAGCTCAAACTTCTTTGATCCCTCCACAAGATTGTCTTACAACAACCTCTACAATCCCTTCGGAGTAAGACATTCTTCGGGCGCTTCGTCAAGCTCTATCTCAAGTGTTATTCCAAGTTTTACTCCAAGCACCTTGAGTGGACCGAGCATTGGCGTAGGGGGAGAATCAACAACAATGCTCCCTCGATCATTTGAGATGATCAATCTTGCGGCTTCGGCTCCGGCGCCTCCACCTCCTCCACCCCCTCTACCACAAGATCACCTTTGGCATCTTCGTCGAGCTCACCAACAGGATCTCTTCTTTGAACTCGGTGAATTTGTGAGAAATCTGAATGTTGATCTTTGTGAAAATCTATTGAGCATCTATGATCTTGTGTGTAGGATAAACTCTTTCAGGGGACTTCGGAGGATTGCACCAGATGAAGTAATTGATATGCTCCTCCAACAAATCACAACTCCTGAGAGAGATTTCTTACTTGAGGAGGTAGTCAACAGGAGACAAATTCTCAAAGTCTCAATTGAGAGAGCAATAGAGATGATACTTGTGTTTTATGCACAAGTGGGGCATGTACTTGAGCACATCACTGGACTCTATGATCCTCCCCATTACTATATCAACCTTGACAATGTGCACATGGAGGATGGTCATAGACATTGGAGGTACCGTGCTCCTCACTACCTCATTAGGAGGAGATTACTGGAGGGGATTGCAAGAATCCCTATCTATGAGGATGGTCTTATTGCTGGACACGGTGAGGTTAGTGCTAGTCAATCAAGTAATGCTTTGTATACTAACCCTTCTTCCTCTAGTGTTTGTCTTATGGCTACCACCGGGGTCAACTACAAAAGTGGAGACACTCATTGGATTCTTGATAGTGGGTGCACTCAACATATGACCGGAAAGCCAATTATGTTCACCACTATTGATGAAGACGAAGATAGTAAGAAGGTGAGTTTTGGAGATAACTCAAAGGGAAGAGTCAGAGGTTCGGGCAAGGTGGCCATCACAAATGACCTCCATCTCTCCAAGATCTTTCTTGTGGAAACTCTCAACTTCAACCTTCTCTCTATTGGTTAACTATGTGACATGGGTTTCAAGTGCACATTTAATGAGGACGGTGCAAAGATTGAGAATGATAAGAGAGAGCTAGTATTTCATGGAGTAAGACATGGGAACTTGTATGTCACAGACTTCAAGTCAAGCAACATGCCACCAAGCACTTGCCTATTCACTAAGGCATCCAAGGGATGGTTGTGGCATAGAAGACTGGCACATGTTGGAATGAATCAGCTCAAGAAGATTGTCAAGAGGAATCTAGTTGAAGGGATCAAGGATGTGGCCTTTTAGAAGGACAGACTGTGTAGTGCTTGTCAGGCAGGAAAACAAGTTGCATCTTCACATCCCACCAAGTCATTCATGTCTACATCTCGTCCTCTAGAGCTCTTACACATGGCCTTGTTTGGACCAACACATTACAAGAGTCTAGGAGGCAATACACTTGGACCTTCTTTCCTGTAGACAAATCTCAAGCCAGTGGTATCTTCAGAAAGTTTACAAAGAGAGCAAAGAATGAGTTCAATACTAGCATTGTGAAGATAAGAAGTGACAATGGGACAAAGTTCAAAAATACCACAGTGGAGGAATACTGTGACAAGAAAGGGATCAAACATGAATTCTCCGCTACATATACTCCCGAGCAAAATGGAGTAGTGGAGAGGAAGAACAAAACGCTCATCACTCTTTCTCATGCCATGTCGGATGAGTATGGAACTCATGAGAGGTTTTGGGCGGAGGCAATCAACACTGCGTGCTACACTTCCAACCGTGTTTATCTCCACCGATTGTTGAAGAAGACGCCATATGAGCTATTGGTGGGACGGTGTAACACCCTACTTTTACAAATTCTAAAAATGCCAACTATTAGCATTTAGGAGTTTAATTAAATAACCTAGGACAAATTGTTTTTATAATAAATTAAATTATTGCAATTGCATAACATGTCATATTCATATAGATTTTCATTGCATTATGCATTTAGTTTAATTATTATTTATTTACCAGGAATATTAGGAATAGAACTAGAATAGAAATTAGACAAGGAAAAGAATTGAGAAAGAAAAAGAAAAGAAAAGGAGGAACTAGAACAGTGGGCCGAAACCCACCATTCAGCCCACCCCTCCCCTCTCCCCACCTCCTCCTTTCGGCCCAGCCGGCCAGGCCGCCTCCCCCTCCCTTCTCTTTCCTTTCCCCCCCCCCCCCCCCCCGGCACGGCCCAGCTTCTCCCGGCCGGCCCAACACGCGCGCGGCCTGCTCCTCCCGCGCTCTCTCTCTCTCTCTCTCACTGACACGCGGGCCCCACCTGTCATCCCCTCCTCCGTCTCTCTCTCTCACTGACATGCGGGCCCCACCTGTCATCCCCTCCTCCGCCTCTCTCTCTCCCGTCGCCGGAAACCGACGCCGCCGCCGTCGATCTCCCTCCCCCCGACCTCCCCGACTCCCGAAACCGGCGCCCGAGCGCGCGCGACCGCCTCCACTTCCCTTCCCCCCTAACTTTCGGCCGTTACGAACCCCCCCCCCCCCCCCCCCCCCGCGCGCATCAATGGCGCTAGTGGCCATTGATGGCCGGAGAGCCCCGCGCCGGCTCAATTCGCCCGCCTCCGCGCCTATAAAGCACCCTCTCGGCACCGCCCTGCTCCGCCGCCGCTCCTCCGCTCTCTTCCGCTCGCTCGCGACCATCGGACGACCTCCCCCACCGAGCTCCGACCACCGCCGCCACCGAGCCGCGCCGCCGACCCCCCTCCCGGCCTTCCCGCACCCGCGCGACCTACCGGTGAGACTCCCCTCCCTCCCCTCTCTCTCCCGGGACTCTTGCGGCGAGGAATGGCCGACCGGAGTGCCATTCCGGCCGGTCTCCGGCGAGCCCCGCTGCGCGCCGCCGCCTAACCGGCCGCCGGCGACGACCTTCCCCCGCCCTTTAGTTCTGACCGTTGGATCTTGATCCAACCGTCCAGATTACATACCCCTTCGGGTTATGTAATCGGTCCACCGTCAACCAGTGGACCAATGGTCCACAGAACCTATAGACCCGGTCCACGCATTTCTAGTTTAAATTAATTCAATTAATTCCTGGATATTGTGGCAGTTTTGCATTTTAGCCCCTGTGCTTAGCTTAAATTAGGTTTAGGTCCCTGTTTTTGTGCAGAACAAATAAAAGTTTGTTTTTAGGCCCCTGAACTTTATAATAATTATTTTTAGCACTACATTTTTACAAAAAGCCCCTATACCTTTAAGAAATTATATTTTTGCCCTATAAATTGTAGAAAACCCCTGGAATTGTTTTAAATTATATTTTAATCCAGTCTTTTTATATTATTAATGGTATAAATATTATTTTAGCCCTAAAAATTTACAGAAACACCCCTATGCATTAATTAAATTATTATTTGACCTTGTAATTTTATAAAACACCCCTGGACTGATCTTTATTATGTTTTAGTCCCCAGAATTATTTTAAAATTATACCTTAATCCTTATTAATTGTATAAAATATTATTTTAGCCTTAAATTTTTACAGGAACATCCCTGTACTTAATTTTAATTAGATTTTGGCCCTGTCTTTTTACACTTAAACCCCTGCACTTAGTATTAATTATGTTTGAATCCTAGAATTTTTGCAAAAACAACCTTATACTTTTATAACTACTTTTCAGCCCTGATAATTTACACTTTAGTCCATGTAATTTTATAAAATTACACATAGGTCCTTAAAAGCCTCTGTTTTTACCCTTTTGCCCCTAAAACTTCAAACTAACATAACTTTTTACTCATAACTCCAATTTAGGTGATTCGTGCGCCAAAATTCTCGTAGGAGCATAACCTTTGCATCCCTTGCATCTACATACTGTTTTTCCTCTGTTGCATATAGTGTATTGATTTTGTATGTTTTGCTTGTATTGGTATGGCGTTACATAAAGGCGAGCATACACAAGGACCACCCTACGAGGATTTTCAAGAGCAGGAATTTGAAGGGTTAGAGCAGCCTTCTGCGCAGGACGAAGGCAAGTGTCCTTGATGCATATTACACCTATTGAAATGTTACTATAGAGTTGCATGCTTGTGTCAATTTATTGGGAACCTATTGTTAGGGTTTTCCTTAGTAATTGTTTTTACCCTGTTCCTTGTCGCCTTGAACCAATGGGTGAATTGTGGGTAGAAAGTGCTTAAGATGGCTTATGGGATGTGGGTTAATATTAATTTTGATTAATGAACAATTCACGTGGGATATGTTTGGTAAATCTTTTAGTAATATGGCTTAGGGATCTATGCAAGCCAGGTGGAAAGGATGTGGTGCCGTGGGCACATGCTTGTGGTGGTAGGCTTGTTGTAGATCCTAGGAACCGGTTCTTGGAGTGACAACCCAGGAAAACAGTGCCAACACAAGACCCTTTGGAAAAGCCTCGTAGTGAAACCCTGCCACACACCAAAGGAAGTGTGTAATGTGGGTCGCGTCCACGGGCACCAAGGGAATTACGACTTGTGGGTAAAGTGGTACAAACTCTTCAGAGTATCAAAACTATCATGATAGTCGTGCTCACGGTCAAGAGCGGCCTGGAATCCTCACAAGATTAGTTGGGGATGGGTTGGTATGGTTGGAAAGGTGGGATGGATTGAGACTTGGTTAGTACAGCACCTTGTGAAAGTAGGGGTGGGATGACCCCACTTAGTAAATAGGATGCTTAGGTTAATTAAAAGCTCATGCAACCCACTCTATAAAGCCTTCTCTTGACTATAGCCCCATGTCATCTTTTCCCCCACTTGCTGAGTACGACATGTACTCACCCTTGCTATACCACGTTGATATTCAGCCCAAGGAGAAGATTGGAACCAATACTAAGAGGAAGGAAGCAAGTACTAGGCGATGATCGTCCAATCGATGCCTGTGGAGTTTGGGATGTCTACGCTAGATACTTTCCGCTGCATGGATGTATTTTTCTTCTAGACCCACGGGTCCTTTTGTAATAAAGATATGATGTAATAAATAAAGGATATGGATAATTATTCTATTTACCATTAATGATGTACCGTATGTGTGTGTAACTTGATTCTAGACACATGTACGGCTACACCCATTTTGTTTTCTTAAAATGGGTGTTACAGAAGTGGTATCAGAGCCATATCGACTGCAGGACGTCAGCCTAGTTAGCCATGGACGCATTTAGGGACCCTATTTTGTCTTACATCAATACTAATCCTTGTCGTTTCTCATTTTGTTGCTTTTGTTGAATTTCAGATTTATTTAACCATTGCTTATTCATGCCTTGTGATTTTAAAATATAGATGGCCCGCACCAAGCAAACCGCTCGTAAGAGTACGACTAGACGCCACTATGAACTCCTTGCCCCTAGGCGTGTTCAAAGGGAAGAAAGTGAAGAAGCAAATCAACCTGAACGCGAGAAGACCCCAGTAAGGGATGAGACGTTTTCAGAGGAACCACAAGAGGACCCTGAGGAACCTGAAGAAGAAGAACCAGAAGAGTATGAGCAAGAAGAGGACCCTGAGGAACCTGAAGAGGAAGAAGACCCAGAAGAGCCCGAAGATCTCGAAGAGCCTAAGAATGGTGATTAATCGGATGAGGACGAAGACCTAGCCGTCCGTATGGCCAAGAAGTATCGCTCTTTTGGACTAGAGGGTGAGACCTTCTCCAAGACTCTGCGAAAGCTACTTGAGAAGATTGGCATCACCAACAAGCCTCAGTACTTCATCAAGAAAGTGGATCGTCCTTCTCGTGAGGAATGGACAGCGGAGGTCAACATCTACGACGGCGACCCCGTCATATCTACGCACCGTGGCCGCACCCCTAGGGCTAGTGGGGCTGCAATAGCCGACGCTGCTTGGAGGGCTCTCACTAGCCTCTGCTACACTCACTGCCATGGAATAGCAAGGACAAGTTTTGCACACATTCCCCGTCGGAAGCCAGACACGGAGAAGTACACCGTCGCTCCTATAGAATGGTATGTGAGCACCAGGGAGATGGACGAGACTCAGGGAATAGCGGTGGACTTAAGCCGCACTATGGAGGCACTACAGAGGGAGAACCACACCCTTCGGAAGAGACTGCGCGATACTGAGGATTACATGAAGCGCGACCAGCGAGTCAAGATGGGCGAGCAAAGTGATCTCTACTCATCGGGTATCCGCACTTGGACTGCAAACTCCCCAAAGCGCGCAAGTTCCCTACCTTCGATCTCCGACGAAGTGAACTCCCATGCCTAGGAGATTCCCTTACCCGTAAATAAAGATTGTAATAATCAAACGCTTACATCGATTTACTTTCATGGTGTGATGTAATGAACTCGTTGGCTTGGTTAATAAGTGTGCTTGATGTGAGTTGTAGGATGCCTCGGCACCTTGTCCACAACCTCATCATTTGTTTGCTTATTAAATAAACTACCTTTACTTATCACTCCTTGATATATTTAGATGGGAATCTTTCTTTTTATTATTACCACAGCTTGTCTCACACTACTTCCACCACCTATTCTAATCAGATGGTTCGCACTAGAGGACACGCTGGAGGTAGCAATCAGAACAACGAGGAGGGCAATAATGCTTCGAACATTGAGCAATTCTTGGCCGTACAGATTCAGCTCATGCAAACAATGATCCAAACCTTGTGCGCTATACAGCAGAACCACAACAACCAGCAGAACCACAATGCACCTCCACCTCCACCCCAGAATAGATTGGGGGAGTTCCTAAGGACTAAGCCACCTACCTTTTCCCAATCTAAGGATCCGATGGAAGCTGACGATTGGCTCAAGGCAATCGAAAAGAAGTTGATAATCGCTCAATGCAATGATCGAGAGAAGGTTCTCTTTGCAGCTCATCAGCTGCATGGTGTAGCCGCAGACTGGTGGGAAGCTTATTGCAATGCTAATGCTGATGTGGAAAGCATCACTTGGATTGAGTTTAAGGATAATTTCCGCTCCCACTATATTCCTACGAGCATCAAATTGCTGAAAAGACAGGAATTTCAGGACCTGAGACAGGGGAACATGTCAGTAAGTGAATACTTGAATAGGTTCATCCAGCTGTCCAGGTATGCTCCAGAGGATATGAACACCGATGGGAAGAAGCAATACATGTTCATGAGGGGACTGCAGAATGACATCCAGTTTCAGTTGATAAACAATGACTATCAATTTCCAGAAACTGGTGGACAAGGCCATTGTGGTGGAGAACAAGCGCAATGAGATTGAGAGGGAAGGCAAGAGGAAGATGCCATTCCAAGGACAATCATATGGTAGCAACACTCGCCCCCGCATGATGCCATCTTCTAACTTATACTACCGTGCTCCCAGCACTGTCAGGCCACCCATGCAAGCTCCACGCCCAAACTTTCCAATGCAACGCTCCAACTACTAGGCACCCCGCCCTAGCCAGCAGCAGGCACCTCGTTCCACCTATCAGCAAGCACCCCGCCCCACAGCCCCAACAGCTCCACAAAACCAGAACCGCCCCACCGCAGGAAACACTAATAGTGTGAAGCGCGGATGTTATCACTGTGGACAGGAAGGTCACTTCATGGGACAGTGTCCTCAACGGAACAATGCACCAAGGCAAGCTTCAACTAACCTGCCTTCAGGCAATCAAGGACAACAGAATTACGCTCGAGGGCGCGTCAATCATGTCACTATGAAAGAAGCTGAGCAAGCTGCAGATGTGGTGCTCGGTATGTTCTTAGCTAACTCTCAACCTGCAACCATTTTGTTTGATTCGGGAGCATCGTATTCATTCATAACATCCACATATGTGGCAGAGCACAACTTACCGATTGCTCTTATGAAGCGTACCATGGTAGTTAGCTCTCCTGGTGGAGAAATGAGAACCAATCAAATATGCCCAAAGGTCGCCCTTCAAATAAGGGGGGTGGACTTCTCAGCTAATCTCATAATCCTAGACTCCAAGGGGATAGATATAATACTTGGAATAGATTGGTTACGCAAGTATAATGGAGTGATACAGTGCGCCAAGCAGTCGGTACAAATGACTAGTGCAGAGGGTACCAAGGTTGAATTCATAGCAGCCAACTCTACCACCAAGAAAGTCATACTAAACCAAACCACCAGCACACCCATAGAAGAGATACGAGTAGTATGTGAATTCCCTGATGTCTTTCCTGAAGAACTTCCAGGTATGCCACCAGACCGTGACATAGAGTTTGTTATCGACTTAATACCAGCAACGGCTCCTATATCTAAGAGGCCCTATAGGATGCCAGTTAATGAGTTGGTAGAACTAAAGAAGCAATTACATGAGATGCTAGAGAAAGGTTTCATTCGCCCTAGTTCCTCACCTTGGGGAGCTCCAGTAATCTTTGTCGAGAAGAAGGATAAGACTCAGAGGATGTGTGTGGATTATCGTTCTCTTAATGATGTAACCATCAAGAATAAGTATCCACTACCACGGATTGAAGACTTGTTCGATCAGATGAAAGGAGCTTGTGTATTCTCCAAGATTGATCTACGATCCGGGTATCACCAGTTAAAAATCAGACCATCAGACATACCCAAGACGGCTTTCCGAACAAGATATGGGTTATATGAGTATACGGTAATGTCATTTGGGTTAACCAATGCACCGGCTTACTTCATTTACCTTATGAACAGGGTGTTCATGGAATACTTGGATAAGTTTGTTGTGGTTTTCATTGACGACATCTTAGTGTTTTCAAAGAATGAAGAAGAGCATGAGGTACACCTCAGGCTAGTTTTAGAGAAGCTACGTGAACACCAGCTGTATGTCAAATTAAGTAAGTGCGAATTCTGGCTGAAGGAGGTAACATTTCTTGGTCATGTGATCTCTGCTGGAGGAGTGTCAGTCGATCCAGACAAGGTAAAGGACGTCCTAGATTGGAAACCACCACAAACAGTAAGGGAGATTAGAAGTTTTCTTGGATTAGCCGGATACTATCGGCGATTCATAAAGAACTTCTCCAAAATAGCAAAGCCAATGACGACACTGTTAGGGAAGGACAAGATTTTCGAATGGACTCAGCGTTGTCAAACCAGCTTTGAAGAATTGAAGAAGAGATTAACGTCAGCCCCTGTCTTAATCTTACCTGACATCAGTAAGAGTTTTGACATATACTGTGACGCATCCAGGCAAGGACTAGGATGTGTGCTCATGCAGGAAGGTCACGTTGTGGCATATGCCTCTAGGCAGTTACGGAAGCATGAAGAGAAGTACCCAACACACGATTTGGAGTTAGCGGCAGTGGTACATACTCTGAAAATTTGGAGGCACTACATTCTTGGTCATCGTTGTGAGATCTATACGGATCACAAGAGTCTCAAGTACATATTCACTCAGACAGAGTTGAACCTAAGACAACGACGTTGGTTAGAGTTGATTAAGGACTATGATGTAGGTATTAACTATCATCCAGGGAAAGCGAATGTTGTTGCAGATGCCTTGAGTAGAAAGATCTATTGTAGTCAGGTAGTCGTAGAAAGGCTACCGCCAGAGCTCTGTAAGGAGTTTGAGCGACTGAACCTTGGATTTGTGAATGAGTTAGAGGCCGTGGCAATGGAAGTGGAACCAACTCTCGACGAAGAAATTCGCAAGGGACAGCTAGAAGATGAGAAGCTAAGTGAGATCAGAACGCTCATCAAGGAAGGCAAAGCTACCGACGTTACAGAAGATGAGAAGGGTATTATATGGATAGGTAAAAGAATATGTGTGCCAGATAAGAAGCCCCTTCGTGACATAATCCTACGAGAAGCATACGATTCTGCATACTCCATTCATCCAGGAAGTACTAAGATGTATCAAGACTTGAAGACTCGTTATTGGTGACATGGCATGAAGCGCGATGTCGCAGAGTATGTTGCGGTATGTGACACATGTCAACGTGTCAAGGCAGAACACCAACGACCCGCCGGATTACTTCAACCTCTAAAGATTCCTGAGTGGAAGTGGGAACAAGTCGGTATGGACTTCATAGTTGGATTACCCCGTACACAGTCGGGATACGATTCTATATGGGTTATAGTTGATCGTTTAACCAAGGTGGCACACTTTATTCCCGTTAAGACAACTTATAGTGGTGCGAAACTGGCAGAACTATACATGTCAAGGATAGTGTGTTTACATGGAGTCCCTAAGAAGATAGTATCTGACAGAGGCTCTCAGTTCACCTCGAGGTTTTGGGAGAAGGTACATGAATCTCTTGGCACCAAGTTGAACTTCAGCTCTGCGTATCACCCTCAGACTGATGGACAGACGGAGAGGACGAACCAAATACTAGAAGACATGTTGAGAGCTTATGCTTTGAAATATGGCAAGAATTGGGACAAGAGTCTACCCTACGCATAATTTTCCTATAACAACAGTTATCAAACAAGTATAGGGATGGCGCCTTTCGAGTTCTTATATGGAAGAAAGTGTAGGACACCTCTGTTCTGGAATGAGACAGGAGAGAACCAAGTCTTCAGACCTGAGATACTACAAGAAGAAGAAAGACAAGTTAAGATTGTACGTGAGAACCTAAAGGTTGCACAGTCAAGACAGAAAAGCTACGCCGATCGTAGGCGAAGAGACCTATCCTTCGAGATTGGAGACTTCGTATATCTCAAGGTATCACCCATTAGGGATGTTAGACGCTTCAAAGTAAAAGGAAAGTTAGCACCACGTTACATCGGCCCTTTCAAGATTCTTGATAGAAGAGGAGAAGTCGCATATCAGTTGGAGCTACCCTCACATCTCACGGATGTGCATGACGTGTTCCATGTGTCCCAGTTAAACAAGTGCTTAAGAGTGCCTGAAGAACAACTCCCTGTTGAGGAAATAGACCTTCGGAAAGACCTCACATATACGGAACAACCAGTCAAGATCCTAGAAGTTGTTGAGAGAGTTACCAGAAATAAGGTGATCCGGATGTGCAAGGTGCTCTGGAATCATCACACGGAAGAAGAAGCCACCTGGGAGCGCGAAGAAGAATTAAAAGCCGAGTTTCCCCACCTCTTCATCAATCTTTCCGAATCTCGAGGGCGAGATTCATTTTTAAGGGGGGTAGGTTTGTAACACCCTACTTTTACAAATTCTAAAAATGCCAACTATTAGCATTTAGGAGTTTAATTAAATAACCTAGGACAAATTGTTTTTATAATAAATTAAATTATTGCAATTGCATAACATGTCATATTCATATAGATTTTCATTGCATTATGCATTTAGTTTAATTATTATTTATTTACCAGGAATATTAGGAATAGAATTAGAATAGAAATTAGACAAGGAAAAGAATTGAGAAAGAAAAAGAAAAGAAAAGTAGGAACTAGAACAGTGGGCCGAAACCCACCATTCAGCCCACCCCTCCCCTCTCCCCACCTCCTCCTTTCGGCCCAGCCGGCCAGGCCGCCTCCCCCTCCCTTCTCTTTCCTTTCCCCCCCCCGGCACGGCCCAGCTTCTCCCGGCCGGCCCAACACGCGCGCGGCCTGCTCCTCCCGCGCTCTCTCTCTCTCTCACTGACACGCGGGCCCCACCTGTCATCCCCTCCTCCGTCTCTCTCTCTCACTGACATGCGGGCCCCACCTGTCATCCCCTCCTCCGCCTCTCTCTCTCCCGTCGCCGGAAACCGACGCCGCCGCCGTCGATCTCCCTCCCCCCGACCTCCCCGACTCCCGAAACCGGCGCCCGAGCGCGCGCGACCGCCTCCACTTCCCTTCCCCCCTAACTTTCGGCCGTTACGAACCCCCCCCCCCCACGCGCATCAATGGCGCTAGTGGCCATTGATGGCCGGAGAGCCCCGCGCCGGCTCAATTCGCCCGCCTCCGCGCCTATAAAGCACCCTCTCGGCACCGCCCTGCTCCGCCGCCGCTCCTCCGCTCTCTTCCGCTCGCTCGCGACCATCGGACGACCTCCCCCACCGAGCTCCGACCACCGCCGCCACCGAGCCGCGCCGCCGACCCCCCTCCCGGCCTTCCCGCACCCGCGCGACCTACCGGTGAGACTCCCCTCCCTCCCCTCTCTCTCCCGGGACTCTCGCGGCGAGGAATGGCCGACCGGAGTGCCATTCCGGTCTCCGGCGAGCCCCGCTGCGCGCCGCCGCCTAACCGGCCGCCGGCGACGACCTTCCCCCGCCCTTTAGTTCTGACCGTTGGATCTTGATCCAACCGTCCAGATTACATACCCCTTCGGGTTATGTAATCGGTCCACCGTCAACCAGTGGACCAATGGTCCACAGAACCTATAGACCCGGTCCACGCATTTCTAGTTTAAATTAATTCAATTAATTCCTGGATATTGTGGCAGTTTTGCATTTTAGCCCCTGTGCTTAGCTTAAATTAGGTTTAGGTCCCTGTTTTTGTGCAGAACAAATAAAAGTTTGTTTTTAGGCCCCTGAACTTTATAATAATTATTTTTAGCACTACATTTTTACAAAAAGCCCCTATACCTTTAAGAAATTATATTTTTGCCCTATAAATTGTAGAAAACCCCTGGAATTGTTTTAAATTATATTTTAATCCAGTCTTTTTATATTATTAATGGTATAAATATTATTTTAGCCCTAAAAATTTACAGAAACACCCCTATGCATTAATTAAATTATTATTTGACCTTGTAATTTTATAAAACACCCCTGGACTGATCTTTATTATGTTTTAGTCCCCAGAATTATTTTAAAATTATACCTTAATCCTTATTAATTGTATAAAATATTATTTTAGCCTTAAATTTTTACAGGAACATCCCTGTACTTAATTTTAATTAGATTTTGGCCCTGTCTTTTTACACTTAAACCCCTGCACTTAGTATTAATTATGTTTGAATCCTAGAATTTTTGCAAAAACAACCTTATACTTTTATAACTACTTTTCAGCCCTGATAATTTACACTTTAGTCCATGTAATTTTATAAAATTACACATAGGTCCTTAAAAGCCTCTGTTTTTACCCTTTTGCCCCTAAAACTTCAAACTAACATAACTTTTTACTCATAACTCCAATTTAGGTGATTCGTGCGCCAAAATTCTCGTAGGAGCATAACCTTTGCATCCCTTGCATCTACATACTGTTTTTCCTCTGTTGCATATAGTGTATTGATTTTGTATGTTTTGCTTGTATTGGTATGGCGTTACATAAAGGCGAGCATACACAAGGACCACCCTACGAGGATTTTCAAGAGCAGGAATTTGAAGGGTTAGAGCAGCCTTCTGCGCAGGACGAAGGCAAGTGTCCTTGATGCATATTACACCTATTGAAATGTTACTATAGAGTTGCATGCTTGTGTCAATTTATTGGGAACCTATTGTTAGGGTTTTCCTTAGTAATTGTTTTTACCCTGTTCCTTGTCGCCTTGAACCAATGGGTGAATTGTGGGTAGAAAGTGCTTAAGATGGCTTATGGGATGTGGGTTAATATTAATTTTGATTAATGAACAATTCACGTGGGATATGTTTGGTAAATCTTTTAGTAATATGGCTTAGGGATCTATGCAAGCCAGGTGGAAAGGATGTGGTGCCGTGGGCACATGCTTGTGGTGGTAGGCTTGTTGTAGATCCTAGGAACCGGTTCTTGGAGTGACAACCCAGGAAAACAGTGCCAACACAAGACCCTTTGGAAAAGCCTCGTAGTGAAACCCTGCCACACACCAAAGGAAGTGTATAATGTGGGTCGCGTCCACGGGCACCAAGGGAATTACGACTTGTGGGTAAAGTGGTACAAACTCTGCAGAGTATCAAAACTATCATGATAGTCGTGCTCACGGTCAAGAGCGGCCTGGAATCCTCACAAGATTAGTTGGGGATGGGTTGGTATGGTTGGAAAGGTGGGATGGATTGAGACTTGGTTAGTACAGCACCTTGTGAAAGTAGGGGTGGGATGACCCCACTTAGTAAATAGGATGCTTAGGTTAATTAAAAGCTCATGCAACCCACTCTATAAAGCCTTCTCTTGACTATAGCCCCATGTCATCTTTTCCCCCACTTGCTGAGTACGACATGTACTCACCCTTGCTATACCACGTTGATATTCAGCCCAAGGAGAAGATTGGAACCAATACTAAGAGGAAGGAAGCAAGTACTAGGCGATGATCGTCCAATCGATGCCTGTGGAGTTTGGGATGTCTACGCTAGATACTTTCCGCTGCATGGATGTATTTTTCTTCTAGACCCACGGGTCCTTTTGTAATAAAGATATGATGTAATAAATAAAGGATATGGATAATTATTCTATTTACCATTGATGATGTACCGTATGTGTGTGTAACTTGATTCTAGACACATGTACGGCTACACCCATTTTGTTTTCTTAAAATGGGTGTTACAGACGGAAACCCAAAGTTTTCTATTTTCGAGTCTTTGAATACAAGTGTTACATTCTCAAGAAGAGGAAAAAGCCCGGGAAGTTTGAAAGCAGAACTTATGAAGGCATTCTTGTTGGGTACTCTGGGACTTCTAAATCCTATAGGGTCTACAACTCAGTCACAGGATGTGTGAAAGAATCCTATAATGTGCAATTTGATGAGTCAAATGGGTCCCAAAAGGAGGATGAATTTCATAAAGTGAACATTGAAGATGAGCCTATGAGGGAAGCCTTGAGAAGAATGCCCATAGGCGAGGTTTTACCCCACGAGGTCAATGATGGTAATATTGATGAGCCCTCCACTCCACCACCTCCACCAACCCCCTCCTCCGAGATACAACAAACAACCCAAGATGCTACAAATACTCCCACAAGCTCCTCCCTAGATTCATTAAGAGTACATTCACCAAATAATGAGGAAATCCAAGTGAGAAGTGAGCCACAAACCTCCCTACATAACTCACCACAAGCCACTTCTCGTAGCTCTTCACAAGATACTCTCCCATCCACCTCAAGCTCAAAGTCCAAAACAAGAAAACGTTTGAGTGACTCCTCCACCTCTCATAGGATACAAGACACTCATATATCAAGAGAGCAAACAATTCATGATGCACAAGATATTTCACCTAGAACTTCTCCCACTCAAAGAAAATACCATCCTAGACCCAAAGCCATCAACAAAGATCACTCACAAGACTTGATTATTGGGAGTCCATCTCAAGGAATAAAAACAAGGAGGAATAAATATAGACCCAACTATGTGAGTGAAGAGGAGGATGATGAGGCAAATGTTGAGATTGAGAACTTCTCCTTCGTCTCTATGATTGAGCCTACTACCATTGATGAGGCTATGAATGATCACAAGTGGATTATTGCCATGCAAGAAGAGTTGAACAACTTCAAAAGGTGCAAAGTATGGAAATTGGTTGAGAGGCCCAAGCATCATAATGTGGTTGGCACCAAGTGGATCTTCAACAACAAGCAAGATGAGAAAGTAGCAATTGTCAAAAACAAGGCTCGCCTAGTGGCTAAGGGATATTCTCAAGTGGCGGGGATTGACTTTAAAGAGACCTTTGCTCCCGTGGCCCGTCTTGAAGCTATTCGGATCTTACTTGACTATGCTTCACACAATGATTTCAAACTCTTTCAAATGGATGTCAAGAGTGTCTTCTTGAATGGAGAGATCAATAAGAAAGTCTATATGGAACAACCTCCGATGTTTGAGGACCCAAAACATCCAAGACATGTGTACAAATTGAAGAAAACTCTCTATAGCCTCAAACAAGCACCAAGGACATGATATGAACACTTGAGTAACTTCCTACTCAAAAATGGATTCACCATTGAAAGCATTGATAGCACCTTGTTCACGAGGCATGTTGAGAAGGATCTCTTTGTGTGTCAAATCTATGTGGACGATATCATCTATGGGTCAACCAATGAAAAGTTCGATGAAGAGTTCCGGGAGATGATGGCTAGAGAATTCCAAATGTCAATGATTGGAGGGTTGCATATGTTCCTTGGATTTCAAGTCAAACAATTGAGAGAGAGAAACTTCATCTATCAAGAAAAATATACTAAGGAACTTCTCAAGAGATTCAACATAGAAAATTACAAGCCTTTGCACACACCTATGGCTACTAGCAAACTCTTGGATGATGATGGAAAAGGAAAACCGGTGAACCCCAAGCTATATAAGTCAATCATTGGGTCTTTGCTCTATCTCACCGCTTCAATACCGGACATCATGTTTAGTGTGTGTTTGTGTGCATGCTATCAAGCAAATCCATAGAAGTCACACTTGAAGGTCGTGAAGAGAATAATGAGATACATCAAGTACACACCTACCATGGACTTATGGTATCCTAGAGGAACAAACTTTGAGTTGCTTGGGTATTCGGATTCGGACTTCGCGGGTTGTAAAGTGAATAGAAAGAGTACATCGGAAGATTGCCAATTTCTTGAAAGATCTCTAGTATCTTGGAGCTCAAAGAAGCAAAACTCGGTGGCTCTATCTACAGCCGAAGCGGAATATATGGCGGCGGGAGCATGTTGTGCACAACTCCTTTACATGAGGCAAACACTCTCGGACTATGGCCTAAACTATAATCAAATGTCACTATATTGTAATAGTGAGGCGGCAATCAAGATGGCCCTCAAGACGGAGATCATAGTCATACAAAGCACATTCAAGTAAGGAATCACTTCATAAGAGACCATATTGAGAAGAAGAACAATCGAGTTGGTGAGAGAGTTGATCACTTCAAGTGAGGCATCACTTCATAAGTGGCGGATATCTTCATCAAGCCACTTGATGAGAAGACCTTCAACAAGCTAAGGGAAGAACTCAATATTCTCGACCTCTCCAACTTCACATAAGTAACCCTTGAGCTTGTCATTTGTAAATACGTAGTGTTTTGGTTGTTCTTGTTTGTGTCTTTGTTTGTGCTTGTTTCTCTTCTTTTGTAGGTTAACTTCGGACCTTCTTAAGATAGCAATGGACACGGGTTAAGCTTAGTAAGGTGGTTCATGGTGTACCCATGGCTTTGAAGAATGGTCCATTGTGAGCAAGTTTGAGAAGGGAACAACTCGTTGTTGACACCATGGTTTGTAGTGGTTCTCTCTTTTTTTTTTTGGCATCACATCATGCATTGTATACTTGTCACATTTGCATTCTTTGCATTTATGCATTCTTGCATTATGATACCATGCATGCCTCCAAGCATGTGTCTAGGGGGAGTTACTCATTTACAGTTTGAGTACATGACTCTCTAAATAATCAAATAGTGATATTTGTGCTTTATGCCCATTGAGCCATGTTCGACCGAGCTCCGAGGTTAAATTTACTCACGCGGCTCAAAGACAAGTGGCTCATATATTTCCACCTCTATAATTACCAACCCTTGCACATTTGAGGAAATCTTTTGTTGAGTCATAAGTGTAGAAGGAGCTACGACGAAGCGTCACTTCGACCAAGGAGGAGCACCGTGAAAGGGGGAGTTATTCTAACTCTTGCCAACTACTCCCTCTGATCCAAAATTGTTGTCGTCATTGACTTTTTTCGTTACCTTTGACCATTCGTCTTATTCAAAATATTTATTTGAATATAAAAAGTTATAAGTTACATTTAAATTTTATCTTGTGATAAAACAAATCATTAAAAAATATATAAATATTTTTTAAAATTTTTTGAATAAGACAAATGGTCAAAGTTGATGAAAAAAGTCAATGGCGACAATAATTTTGGAACGAAGGGAGTATGTTATACCACTTGGTTTTGTTACGTTTTTATGTGGTTTTTGATGATAGGTGACAAAGGGGGAGAAGAAACATTAAGATCCAAAAGTCAAGTCTAGATAAAAAAAAAAGGGGGGGGGGGGGGGGGGGGGGGGGGAAGAACATGAAGATCCTAAAGCCAACCCTAGACCAAGGAGGGAGAAGAAACATGAAGATGATCGATATCTCAAAGGGGGAGGAGGACATTAAGAAGAAACGTGAAGATTCGGGGAGATGGAACATGAAGATCACATCAAGATGAACATCTACACCAACATAGGAAGAACAACGATGGTGCAAGTCTACGGCGACAATGAACACCTTCACCGACATGAGCATCTACATCCTTGGTGTGTCTACGTCAACAAAATTGACTACCACGACACCAGGACGGACGCATATTCAACTCAAGCTCAATATCAAGTGCGCTACATATTTAGGTAGTTCTCCCTCCACACCTAGCATATTTCAAGGGAGATACTACTTTCAAGGTAAGGACAAAGGTATGCCTTTCAATCTATTCTTTTTCCTTGGTTCTTTCTTGCTTGTCTGTTTTGGATCATCATAAGTAGGGATTGTCATCCATCATCAAAGAGGGGAAGATTGTATGGTTCATGACCATTGAGGTCACCCCAAGGTATAATATTTTGATAATGAATGACAAACATGAAATGAGACTAATGTCTACACAAGTGTTGTCCGTGTAGAAAACCTTTTCTATCTTATGATGGTTGTCGACGGCATCCTTGGCAAATGATGACAATGACCACAAGCATGGAGGCTTGTGAACTTGATGGAGTCCAAGGGTTGATGGAGATGGATCAAAGCAGAGAACAAGCTATGATGCAAGTGTGTGGACACTTGACTAGTTGTTAGGGCTTTGAGTCCATAGGAAAAACAGGACTATCAAGGGGGTCTAGGTCATTCTCTTAGGTCATGTCAGTCGGTGATGTGCAAGGTTGCTCGATGAAATCACAGGCACTAGGTGACAGTGGAGAAGCCAAGGAGCTGATCGGAGAAGCCGGGAAACGAAGTCAAGCAAGGACGACAAGTTTCAGCTTCTGGACATAGAGACCGGACAGAGGGGTCTGTAGAGACCGGACTGTACAGTCACTGTGAGGAGTTGTTCAGAACTTAGAGCGAGAAGCAAGACTCTGTTAGCAGGTGACTCTATACAGACCGAGAACGGTCCGGTCAGTAGGAGTGCAGGAATGGCACAGGAGGTGCATTTCGCGGAGGCTCCTGGATTAGAGAGAGGAAATGGACCGGACGGTCCGGTCCAGTGACCGGACAGTCCGGTTAGTTTAGAAGATTGCCTGGACAGAGGAGGCCAACAGCTGGGGAGAGCCGTTACAGAGTAACCGGACTGTCCGATCAGGCAGAGGCCGGACAATCCGGTCAATGTGTCCAGAAAGCCAATTTCGTGGAGCAACGACTAGTTTGAGGTTAGGGGCCAATATAACTTCGTTGCTGGAGTCTTGAAGACCTCTCTTGGCCAGTGGAATACCTGAGAGCATTTGGTAAGGTCCAAGAGGAAAAGAGTAGAGCACTAGAAGGAGATATTACATATTTTGAGAGTGCTAGAGAAGAGTAGCTTGAGCATCTTACACATCTAAAGCTAGGGTGTCCTTGAGGGTGTGATCTAGATTGTTACTCTTGGTCTATGGTGAGACCTAGACCGGTTAGGTATGAAAAATCATGAGCCATCCTTCCGAGACCTCGGGAAAAAAATCATGAGCCACCCCTTACTCTACTCTTCACTATGATGCTTTACTTTCCGCATTTACATACCGTGCGATTCATGCTTGTGTGTTATATTAGTTCTCTTTGACTATCTTGTAGACTTGCATATTTATACTCCTTACTTACTAGTAGTGTTTAAGCTTCCGCATTTGACGACTAGTATGACTAGAGGTTGCATTGGTGTGCTTCATCACTAGAAGTGCATAGAAGATGTATTGACTTGTGTGATCCACTAGTATGCATAGTATGTCTTTCCTTTCATAGTATTATATTGTTAGTGTGATCACTAGATTTGAGTAGGAGTTGCTTTGAGTGCTATCGGTGTTTAGGAATTGGTAAAATTGGTTCATAGTGGTCGTTCCCGATTCAACCCCCCCCCCCCCCCCTTTTGGTCACTACGATCCTTTCAAAGGGTTTGAAATGTTGTAAACATTGAGGTAGTAAAAGGTTCCATAAAATGAATTACTATTAGAATACCAATGAAAAAGAAATTAGGTCATATGATGAGGTAAAATATGCTCAGCAGCTAGGAATGAAAATGGGTGACTCTAAACGTGTCCAACCTCTTTAGTTTCAATAAAACGATTATTTTTGTTCTTCAACATGAGGCCATTGTTTTAGAAAAGAATTTTACTGAACTAAAGAGGGTTGGAAGGTACCCTTAGGGTTACCCATTTTGACCCCTAGTGACAGCACTGTAGAACTCCTAGAAAACTGTGTTCCTACAAAACTATATAAACGACCATATGTTGAACTTCTTAAAAACCTTAACAAACATCAGTTAGTACTGAAATAGAAAACTTTTTTTCAAAAACGCAGGAGAGCTGCGTTTCTTTGTATTAGAGAGAAAAAGTCCCCTTACATGATCCTTATCTGATACGGGGACAATATATGAGATTCGGTTTACAACAAAACTAAAATTCGGTTTACAGCAAAACAAAAATTGAAGACCACTAAACAACAGCTACAGAACGTGACCAAATAAAGAAGCCGAGAGTCTAACTCAGAATTCCTCCTGCTAGACCTAGACCTTCTAGCTTCTTGGCTTCAACCATACACCACAGCCCATGTTCATCCTTGATTTCTTGCATAATAGCCGAAACCGAAGGAGCAGCGCCATAAAATACACAAGTGTTCCGATGTTTCCAAATACTCCAGGCAGTCAAAATGATTAATGAATTCACCCCCTTCTTCATGTCTTTCGGAACCTTCTTTATTGCTCGCCTCCACCAATCAGCGAAGCTCTTCTCCACCAGCCTGGGAACCATATCGACGAGCTTCAGGGATTCAAAGATCTGAAACCACACCTGCCTTGCCACCAAACAAGTAAATAGCAAGTGTTGGGCATTCTCCTCTTCCTGGTCACAAAGAGGGCATTTCCCGGATGCTCCAGACCCCTTCACGCCAATCTGTCCGCTGTCCAGCACCTGTTCTTGACAGCCAGCTACAAGAAAAACTTGCACTTTTGTGGTGCCGAAGTTTTCCAAAGCCTACGCCACGGCTGAAAATTCACAGACCCATTGAAATAAGCTCTGTAAGCAGATTTAGAAGAGTAGCAACCTGATGCGTCGAGCCTCTAGACGTGATGATCATCTTGAGCAGTTAGTGTAACATTTCTTAAGCAGTCCCACAGCCTCAAGAATTATATGATCCCGTGCCACGACAGCCCTCCACCCTTGTGAATATCCTGCAACCAAACTCCATTCTCTAAAGCTTCAGCCACAGTTCTTTTATTGCAGATTCTTGGTGGTATACCAGCAACAACCATCGGTGCAAGATTTTTTATGGAGCACCCATGCAGCCATCGGTCTGACCAGAAGAGAGTATTGTTTCCATTACCGACATTTGTGGTGACTGCAATTGCAAATAGAGATAGCGTATTAGGGTGAGAGGGAAGTTCTAGATCAGTCCAAGGTCGATCGGCCCGTGTCTTCTTGAACCACTGCCATCGCATTTGCAAGACCCAAGATAGAACCTCCAAGTTAGGATTGCCAATCCACCCAGGTCAAGAGGTCTGGTGACTTTGGTCCAAGCGACTAAGCAACATCCACCATTAGCCTTCTCCTTTCCCTGCCACAAGAACCCTTTTTGTATTTTTTTCCACCGCTTTAATAAACCATTTGGGGGCATTCATAGCAATCAGCAAATACATCGGGATTGCTGATAGTACAAAGCGCACCAGGGCTGTGCGTCCGGCTTTGTTCATGAGCCCAACTTTCCATCCAGGAAGCTTATCCACAATTTTCTCAATCCATGGTATAAGGTCACCCTTCCGTAGCTTGCAGCTACGGATCGACTAGAAGGTACCCCGTGAATCTTGCCCCATCCCCATTTATAAACAGATTGTTGTGTTCCGCTCGTTCTTCGAGCATGGTTTTGGAGTCCCCTGCTACAGCTTCATGCGCAAGCTCCTATTCTTTTATGGGATTGAGCTTGTCAACCTCAATCCCAACTACATTCTTCACATCACCATCTTCGTGTACATGTGCGAAGCATTTTTGGGCATTCTTCCCCACTTCAATTTATTTCGTCGTCTGTTCGTCCTCCGACCGCTGCCGACCAAGGACAATCAAGTAGCTATAGGTGGTGTTGGCTTCCAGTTGCACAAGAAGGAGGCCTACATCAATGTGCCATTGAAGACCAAAAACAAGAATTGGAAGGATGAGTGGTTCTACTGTGACAACCCTCCCCCTGTTCTTACCGACTTCACTAGTGCTAAGGCAATTCCCCTGGCGCAATGGACGGAGAAGCCTGATCTGACTGACCCTCAGGTGGTCGCTCTGTTGAAGAAGATCTGACTGACCCTCAGGTGGTCGCTCTGTTGAAGAAGATAGCTGACTTGAAGGCTGAAAGTGTTGACGGAATCACCGTCGCCAAAAGCTTCGTAGTCCGCAGAGTGTAGCCCCTAAAGCTTCAGAGTCACCCGACGTGGAACTATGTTAATAATGACAAAACCAGGGAGGTGCCCGACCCGCCGAATGGTGAACTTCGTAAGAAACGCCTATAAAAAATGTTTGAAGGGGATATCCTTCAGGATGACTTGTTGATTAGAAAGGCGTATAACAAGGGCACTATGCGAGCCCGAGTAAGCCTCAATCTGCTTTGAGCAATCTCTTATTTTCTTGTCTTGATGTCCAGCTTGATATCTTGATTCTTGTGCAGGTTCTAGATACTTATATATCCCACCCTCCGCTCCCTCCGACCGATACCGAGGGACCGGATTATGTTGAGAAGTCGCAGTAGACCGGCACTGGAGGCTCAAGTTCTTATACAGGCGCTCGTGCTGATCCAATTGTCCCCCTGCCTCCCCCCAGTCGACTAGTGAAGCAAACTATTGGGCGACCGACGGCAATATGTTGGGGATCAGGGTGATGATGAGGAAATGCCATCTGCTGATGCCGGTCAACCCACCCCTACTCCCCCCGACCAACCTTCAAGCCAGTCGGAGCCCTTAAGCCAAACTCAGAGTGATGCTGGGGTGGTGGAACAGACCGACAAGACAGGCAAATCTGCCCAGAAGAGGAAGAAAACCGATTCTCAGTTGACTTCTTCGAAGAAGAGGATGTGCCAAATCAAGCTTAAGAAGGCTCTCAGGTTAGTTCTTTAACCTTATACTCCTTACCTCTTATTGCCATCCGTAACATATTTTAATTTTCTCTATCTTTATTTTAACAGTAGTCGGACGAGTGATTCGCAAAGTGCCCAAGAGTCCGAAGCCACTCGGTCAGGACCCCCTCCTCGTCTGACTGATCTGCCCAAACCGATCGGTAAGTCATCAAACACGTCGACCGAGGTGGATAAGCCATCTGACAAGACAATTCCTGCCTCCATTCCAGCGCCTCCACCCCAACCTGCTCTAGCCGTCGTCCCTTCACCTCTTGACAAAGGTAAGGCGACATTGTCTGCAGATATACTCGGTCGGCCCGAAGTGGAGAACGTGGAAATTATGCATCAACATCGAGAAGCTAGCAAGGTACTTCAATACTCTGCTTTTGCTTTGTCTCAATCTTATTCTTACGCTTAACCCCTTTTTGTATACAGAAAATATATGCTCTTGTAGAGAGGAAACAGGCTAGGGTGGAATACCTTGAAGCCGAAACTTTTGGTATGTCATAAACTCTTCAGTCTTCATGTGTTTAAGTTTAAGACTGACACATTGCTGGTGTTATGCTAGTCACCGGTCAACAGCTTGCCAAAGCATAAAAGGAGATTGAAAAGCTACAGACCGACCAAAGAGAGATGACGAAGGCCTTAGACCAAGGTCATGCAGATATAGCTGGTAAGATCACTCACCATCTGTGTTTAAATAATCAACTAATCACTCTAGCGTTAAAAGTTCAAATATTTGTCTTTAGCTCGTGACCAGAAGATTGCTGACCTGGAGAAGTTGACTTCCAATCAACAAAGGTTTATTAACGCCTTGAATACTGATAAGGAAAATCTCTCCAAGTCGGTCAAGGACCAGAAGGCCGAGATCACTCGGCTGCAGAAGAAGCTGAAGGAGGCTGACGCCAAGATAGAGGATGCTAAGAGCACCTCCAAATCCTTCAAATGTAAACTTGCCAGTAAGCCCTTCATTATTTCTCACATCTGCTTGAATCCTCTTTTGATCATACTGACCAAAAATCATCACTCGCAGCTCTATCTTACACTGCTCGAAAGGCAATAGACTATGTTCATGCCAACCGAGTGGAGCAGTCTGACCACTCCTTGGAGTACTTGCTGGAGCATACATCAGAAGCTATTGCTTGTAACATTCGACGAGTGGCGACCGAGGCCGGGAGTCAGGTTCTAGCGATTTGCCAATCTTGGTCTCCTGCTCTACTATTGGACAAGATCAAGGAGGGCTTCAACCCAGACTTGACCGACGACCAGTGCCAGCTGCTCTTGGATTTCATGCTGGAGACTTCCCGAGCCTTGGTCGACAACATAGAGATCAATCCGACCGTGCCTACTGCTCCAGCAACTCCTGAAGTTGAGCTACGAGCTGACTCTTCCTCTCCTTCAAAGGAGCTGTAAATCCTGCAATGCTAGAGAACTTTAGTAATATCTATGTAATAAAACAAAGTTACCTGTATATAAATTAGTTTCATGTTTAACATCTTTAAAAGATTGATAAAAATATCATAAGTATGTTTCTGCCATTGAGAAACTCAAATTGTATCGGTCTGCCTTAACATATTAGGTTGTGACTCGTAACCGCGTGATAAGCAGAGTCAACCAATCGACAAATGACCTCTCGCACTTTGGCTCTCGGTTTAGTGTAGTGGTAGTCTGATGTGCAGTATAAAGTGTATAACCATAATGTATAGACGTTAGACCAAGAAAAAGAAGACCGTATTCAAAGAGAAGAAATCGGTCGAAAAATAGTCCAAAACCAAAATAAGGTTAGACTAAGGTGGGACATTATTACTATCCCCCTGACTTGATTGTTTAATAAAATGAATTAAGGAATCGAGACAATATAGAATGAAAATCATCAAAAAGACCAAAGTTTCATTTAGAAATAATGTATAAATATACAAAAGAATAACTAAGTATAGAAACGACGTAGCTGATTTATGTTCCAGAAATTTGATATATCATCGCCGTCTTCATACATCAGTCGGTAAGTCCCCGGGCGAGTGATTTCCTTCACCACATATGGTCCTTCCCACTTTGGAGAAAGCTTATGCTGGTTCTTCGTTGACTGCACTCATTGGTAAAGTGCCGACCGAAACAAAGCGCGATCACGCAACTGGTTGGTAAAGTGCCAAGACGGTCGTGAGATCACCAACTACTAGCCCAATCAGCGCCCTTTGAAGTTCTTCTTCAGCTCTTGCAATCTTAGACGAGCGATCAATGATGCGGCGCGGCCGACGTAGATCGCCGGCGACGTCCTCAGGGATCACCATATCAACCACCGGTTCCGGTAACTGTCGCTGACTGGAGCCATCATCAGCAGCACGTCCGATGCCCCGCCGCCTGCGCCTTCTACGCCGCCTTCCACTAGCCGCCGCCGGACCGACACTGCTATTCGTGACAGCGCCGGAGGCAGCGACCGGCTCAGCTCCTTCCATGGCAGCAGGCTCACTCGCCGTCACTGGCTCCTTGCGCCACCACACTAGCTCTCCCGCGACCTGAGGGCACCGGTAGGATTGATGGCCTAGGTTGCGACACGTGAAACACCGAGTACGTGTTCGACAGGCAGCGGCATGGTGGGTTGGTGAAAAACAATTGAAGCAGCGACCCCGGAGATCATTTGGAACAGGTCGACATGGTCCACACATGCTTTGGACGCGATCCTTCTTGGCCCGTCGGCTTTCCACCTTCTGCCAACCCTCTGCCTCCTGGGCAGGACGGGCCGCCAGTGTTTGCCGGGACTTGTTCTTGAGAATGATCTTGATATGGCATGGCGGTGGCGGCTGGTCTTCCGACGGCGGCGATGGTGGTTACCTGCTCCGCGAGTTTACGAGGGCATCGCGAAATGACCGCGCTGGTGCAGGGTTCAACGCCACAGAGCCGCCACCATAGCTTCCATCCGAAGGGAAGGCAGGGCTCTCATCGGACCACCGCTGCGCCTTCGATCTCCCTTTTGCTGGTGGCTGCTCGTGAGAAGGGGACAAGGAGGAGGGGTAAACCGGCGCCTGAGGGGAGGGGAAGGCCGCGTCCACTACGAAGATGGCCGTTGGGGTGGCCGCTGGACCTGGGGTAGGCGCCGGTGTGGGGCTGGTGGTAGGCAAGGCGTCGGTGGGGGAGGAGGATGCGGAGAGACGGAGCCATAATCCTAAGTGCTTTAGAATAGTACTGAAATAGAATGAGTAAACTATCTGATTCGTTAACAACCAATAAGAATTAGAACTAATAAACATTTAATAACATGCCTGTTTTATTGTATCCATACCTGGGTATATCGCGTCAGCTGGTTCATGTATTGAAATGCTGAAATAATCAGAAGAAGGCCAATCAATACAGCACGAGGGTCCTATAAGAAATTGGCAGTAAAATTAGTTGCAGCGCTAGTAAAACTATGCTGAAAATTACTACAAAAACTTTTTTATTGATAGAAAAAACGAACCGTTTTATGTCCATAGTATGCCCTATAGTACTGAGCTGTGTTGTAGAAAACCTAAAATGAAGAACACATAAATAAACAAAATGAAACACATCAATGGCTATCTGGTAAATATGATAAAGCTGGTCTCAATTAAATATGGAGAAACATGATAAAGCTGGTCTCAATTAAATATGGAGAAACATGATAAAGCTGATCTCACGTAAATATTGATTTTTTCTATTAGATTAGAAAGTTTACCATCAATGTTCAAGACATGTCTTATCCTCGACACCTCAATTTATAGGTATCCAGGATTTTGAACAAAATGTCAGGCTTGTTCCATGTGATGAGATAGTTCAGGGTAAAAGTATATATTTATATACTTCTAATTAAAATTTGAACACAAAGACTTTTTGTGCTAAAACTAATTAGTAACAACCCAATATAGCATTGGAATATGTCGTGTGTTAATAGGTACAAAGGGAAATATGTGGCACAGCAGCTGCTCACTATCTGTGCCATATGCTAATGCCACATCAGTAGACTGCTATTTTGGCAGTAGCCATATTAGATGTGATAAAGTAGATTTGGCACATAGTTTAACATTCAGGCTTGAGGAACCATCTAACCACTTGGAATCACTTACATATGTTACCTACTGAGACAAGGCAGAACGATTTCAATAGGCCACACAAAAAAAAAAGGATCCAGGAAGCAGATGATTGAGAAAGGATATTTACAGACAAGAATGACAGAGATGATGTGATTGTCTTGTAGATAATTACAAGTTATTCATATCTGAGTGGTGATCAAACAAAAAACACACAACTGTAATCGGTAGTTCAATTGCAGTCAAAGAGAACTTAATTGGCAAAAAAATCTATTTAAGAAGACATGACAACAGAATTTGAAAGGTGATATATTCTCGTAAGTATTTCTATACACTTATATGAAACAGAAAATTGGTAATGGAGTGAGGAAAGACAATTTATCCCTCTTCAGAACAAAAAGCATGGGCATGCAGGCTTACCTCCTCTGGATGTGCAATAGCATAGTCATACTGCTCCCTAGTAGATTCATCTTTTAGAATCTGATGAATAAAATTAAAACAAAATATTAGGAGGAATGAATATTCAGGAGCCAATAGATAATGGCAAGATGCAAATGATACTTCACAAAGGGACTACTTAAATCTATCATGCAAGATCCACAGTTCAGTGCTAATTGATACCTCTGTATCTTGCCATGGGATTTATTTTTTTTTTTTATACTTCCCAATTTCATATTGACAACAGTCACCAGGGAACTGGCAATGGACGATGGCAGGGGCTCGAGAATTATCCCTCTTGTCTGCCCCTCCACCGGGAAATTAAAGTACCGGCTAGTAGGTCGTCTTGGTTCTTTTCCAAAAGGCGCGAATGTAAACTAAGCAACTGGTGGTAGGTTGTGTGGCATGTGTTGTGTGACTTGTGTTGTAACAGGGCTCTAGTCCCATTCTTCTTCTTAATATAATGAAGACGCGTGTTGCGTGACTTGTGTTGTAACAGGGCTCTAGTCCCATTCTTCTTCTTAATATAATGAAGCACAGCTCTCCTGCGTTTTCGAGAAAGAAACAGTCACTAGGGAAATGACAAATCTCCAAGTCTAAAACTAGCCTGTGGACATGTAAAGCTACATATTTAACATAGTAACATTTATCCGCAGAAACAACACACATCATGTCCCAACTTTATTACAAACTTAGAAACTCCTGTTTCCCAGGTTTATCAGACAATCTTGAACCACGTGCAGTGACAGAGTAAACCCCAAGAGCTGGTGTAGTATTGACACCTCAAGTAATGGGAAATGAAGTGGAGATAACTCTGCCACTGAATATGGGTCACTGGTGTCAGAAATGGTCATGGGGAATGGTGGTCAAAACAAAATTTCTTTACTACGTAGTTTTGCAATAGAATAAGATAAAAATCTGCAGTGTAGATACCAAAGATAAATTCAAAGATAATTTTTTGCAGGTCTACATAATTCTATATAGACTATGTGCTACATGCACGATTTTTTTATGAAACATGGTTACATGTTAGCTACCGCAGATTTGCTAATGGGATACCAGAAATCCTGCTCACAAACGAATTTCCCTCATTTCTTATTGTATGTATTTATAAGTCTACGGTTTGCTAAAAGTTTGTTCAACCTGCCTGTTGTTTTCTGAAATTCATTCAAACAAGAAATATTAATGGCAGAAAGCTCAATCAGATTGCATTGCAGGTTCCATAGCTTATTTAGTGTAAACCATTTGGAGAGGTATCTCAGATAGCCTGTAGATAAAGTAGACACAACTCCTGTACCGAATTCTGCCAGATACATGGACTAAATTCATAAATACATTGGTGCACGTAATAACTCATGCATAAATTGGCAACACCAAATTGAATTAGGAAACAGATCCTGGGACAACAGATAGTTGAGTAATTGCCCACAGAAATGTAAACCTCAAGCAAGAACCAAATGTGCATAAGTGTCCAGGCCAGACCTCATACGCATTGGCGATCTTGACGAAGAGCTTCCGTGACTCCGGATCAGGGTTCTTGTCCGGGTGGCTGCACGGCACATGGAAATCCAAGAAATGGTCACTGTCGCATCGGATTGAATTGGCATCGGGGCAAGACAAGAACCGAGGAAGGAAGGAAGGAACTCACTGTTTGAGGGAGAGCTTGTAATAGGCCTTCCTGATCTCCGACGCGTTCGCGTCCTGCTTAAGCCTGCGGCGCGCACAGAATCTGTGAGGGACCAAAAGAACCGAGAAAACAGGACCAGATATGGAGTGGAGGAAGGGGGCGGTACCCCAGGAGGTCGTAGCAGTCATCCTCGTCGCAGTAGATGGCGTTAGAGGCTGGGAGGAGGACGACGATGAGGACGATGGAAAGGGAGAGGAGGGGAGATCCTGCAGCCATGGAGGCGGATCCGAGGTAATGCCTCGTTGCTCCGCTGTTCTGCTGTTTTGCTCCTCTTCGCAGCTTTCTAGGGCGAATTGTCCAAAACACCACTGCCTACTACAAAATCCAAATACCATTTGTAACCAGCCGGTTACCGAGGACTCTCCCAATTCATTTTTCCCAATTAACCAGCCGGTTATTCCGGATTTTTTTTTAATGGTGTAAGATTTATGATCATTGGATATGATTATTTTGATGATGAATGATAAATATGAAATATGACTAATATTTATATGAGTATTATGCGTGTAGAAAACCTTATCTATCTTATGACGATCATTGATGGTTGCCTTAGCAATTGATGACAATGACACAAGTATGGAGGTTTGTGAGTTTGATGAAATATAAAGGTTGATGGAGATGAATCAAAACTAAGAATAAGCTATAGAGTAAGTGTTGGTAACACTTGTCTAGTTGTTAGGGCTTTGAATCCATAAGAAAAAACGGACTATCAAGGAGGTCTAGGTCATTCTCTTAGGTCATGTCTAGTCGGTGATGTGCATGGATGTTGTGGGATACTTGTCTTACGAATATCCTCATACAAGACTAAGTCAGTAGCCGACCGGGTACTTCATCAACAAGGAAACCGACCGACTCAACTTGAAACACAAGGCATGAAGAGATAGACTTTCTATATAAATTCTAAAGGGTTACAACTAGGACTCTTCATGTACCCCCTGCCGATCGAATATATAAGGCGGCGGAGTACCCCCTCATCAAGGGACAAGTTCACAAGTTTTGCAACATCAATACAATACACAGAACACAGGACGTAGGGTTTTTACTCTCATCGAGAGGATCCAAACCTGTATAACTCGGTGTCTTGTATTACCATCGTAGTTCTTAGTCTCGACGTAGCCCTACACATTTTACTGCCGATCTCAAGCTTCAACAGTTGGCACGCCAGGTAGGGGACAAGGCTCGTCAGGATTCTCCGTCGACTACGATGGTCGAAATTCCCATCATCCAGTATTCACCGGACTTCAAGATCTCGTTTGGATCACTCGACTTCACAGTCAGCGACAACGAAGCCCTAGGTTTGGAAAACCACAGATCCGACTTGGCCGCAGCCGTTTCCATGGCGCGATCACCGAGTTCGTCTGGCATGATCCCCACGTTGGTTCCACTCGGATCTAAGGAAGAAGATCCTTCCTTCGGGAACAATTTAAAATCGGATCGGTCTTTTGATGAGGACTCGGTCGGATCCGCTTACCCATATCCCCATACTGTTAACATGGTGGATATAGCAGATCCCGCGGATGGAGACCAAGATGGTGACCAAAACGGTGAACATGAAGGTAGCCCCGTTGATGGCCACCAGAATCAACTAGCCGAAAGAGGTCAACAGGAGGAGGACCCTCCAGCTGATGACTTATCGGTCGGACACCACCATCGACCAAGAGGGTCGCGCGGTTCACGTAACGCACGCTGACTGGATCTCGGACCAGAACTCGAAGTGGATGGCGTCAAGGTCTACCGCACTCCTCAGAATAACATCACAGGGGCTAAAACTTTGCTCCACACTCTAATGGTCGACGCAAGTTATCAGACCCCTACGATGCAGAAGGCGGTGGCTATGCTTAAGGCCGCTGCGGCTCAAGAAGCTCTAGTCACGTATCTTCGCAAGGTCGGCAAAGGCGTGAAGATCTGAGAAATTCTCTCAGCCTCCGTGATGGACGAGATACCATCAACTCTCACTATGAAAAGCGCGCTCGTGACAACCGACGCTATGAGGAAGAACACTGTGATTGGAGAATGGATGACCGACGGGATGACCGACGGGACAACCAACGGAGGACCGTCAAGATCCTCCTCCAAGGCACAACCGCGATGACCGACGTCGACGTGACGATCGGGATCGGTGCGATAATGATGATAACGACCATCAGCGTCGTTGTCATGATGACGATGTTGGTCCACGACATGGCCGCCGTGCGACTTCGTCCCCAGACTGGCATAGGCGGTCGATGACGCCGGCCGACGATGAGATCGATGGCATTAAGGCTTACATCCCTAGGTTTCGCATAGCTCGATGGCCAAAAGGATTCAAGTCGGTCCCTATCGAAAAATACGATGGTCAGACCAATCCCCGAGAGTGGCTGCAGTTTTACAGTACAGTGATTCGGTCGGCTGGAGGTGACTCCTATGTAATGGCTAATTACCTCCCGGTCTACCTGGATCCAGCTGTTCGGATATGGCTCACATCTCTTCCAGAGGAGTCAATCACATCTTGGGGAGATCTCAACAGGAAACTTATAGAAAGTTTCCAAGCTACCTGCAATCGACCGAGCAACCACTTCAACCTCACTCGAATCAAGCAGAAGACCGATGAACCTCTTCGTGACTACATCAAGCAATTTTGCGCTAAAAAGACTGAGATCCCCAATGTCCTAGACCAACAAATCATTGCCGCCTTCCAAGGAGGGATCCATAGCGATGATTTGGTTCGTGAGATCGGTCAGAGGAATCATGACCTCAAGCTGACCGCTCAAGAGTGCTTCGAGATCGTTGACAAGTTCACATCTGGTGAGTTAGCGTTGGATGACATCCGGGGAAAAGGCAAAGAGAAGCGATCGGACAAGCCCGAGTCCTCCAAGAAGGACAAGAAGAGGAAGCCTGATAACGTGGTTCACATGGTGGACCGACTTTAGAAGAACCCTCGAACAAGCCAACCGTCCACGGACGAGCTGCTGAGTGGTCCATGCCTTTGGCACCCAAAGGGAAACCACAAAGCAAATGATTGCTATCAACTGAAGGGTTTTGCAACAGCTACACTCAAGGTGGCCAAAGATCCCCCGAGGCGCAATAACAAAGATAAGACCAGTGACGATGGCAACAAGGACAACTCAGCAGAGTTCTAGGAGCCCCACAAGGAAGTGAACTTCATCTTTGGTGGTCCGGATACCTATGTGTCCAAGCGCAAGCAGAAGCTGGAACTTCAGGAGATCAACTCGGTGGAACCGGCTGCACCTCAATTCATGAGGTGGTCTGAGATGCCAATCACCTTTGATCGGTTGGATCACCCCAAGCACATCCTAAAGCCAGGTCGATACCCGCTGGTACTTGCTGCTACGATGAAGGAGGTAAAGTTCAACAAAGTACTCATTGATGGAGGAAACAGTTTGGACTTAATTTTCACCAAGACTCTCAAAGAGCTCAGTCTGTCAATCAATGATCATCAGCCGAGTTCTTCACCTTTCCACGGGATTGTACCTGGCAAGACTTCAGTTCTAATTGGACAGATTAGTCTGCTGGTCACCTTCGGGACCCGCGAGAATTTCAGGACCGAGCGCATTCTCTTCCAGGTGGTGGATTTTGACTCAGCATATCTTGCTATCATCGGTTGACCGGCTATAGCTAAATTTATGGCTATCCCGCATTATCCATATCTCACCCTCAAGATGCCAGGCCCGAACGGAATAATCTCCCTCCACTCTGATCTTCAGAATTTTTTCGATTGCAATGTACGGAGTTGTGAGATGGCCAATAAATAGTTGATGTTGTCCGACCAGAAGGAGATCCTGCAGTCAGTTGGCACGGAGGAGCAGACCGGAGCGATGGTTCCAACAAAGAAGCCTACCAAAGATAAGATTCAGACCGATGACATCTAAACTAAGGAAATCATTCTCGATCCTGAGGTTCCCGATAAGGTAACTTATGCTGGGGCCAACCTCGACGAGAAATAGGAACTCGCGCTCACTCTTTTCCTCCAGGAAAATAGGGATATCTTTGCATAGAAACCATCTGACATGCTGGGAGTTCCTAGGGAAAAGATTGAGCACAGGTTAGGGGTACCTCCTAGAGCTACCCACGTTCGGCAGAGGCTTAGAAGATTTGCACAAGATCGCAAGGACGCCATGAAGAAGGAGATAGTTAGACTATTAGATGCTAAGTTTATAAAGGAGGTGTATCATCCCGACTGGTTAGCAAATCCAGTCCTTATACCCAAGAAGAATAAAGAATGGAGGGTGTGTGTTGATTATACTGATCTCAACAAGGTCTGTCCTAAAGACCCATTCTCTCTTCCTCGTATTGATCAGATTATAGACTCGAAAGCCGGGTATGAGCTCTTAAGCTTTTTAGATGCCTATTCAGGCTATCACCAGATCCCACTGAAGGTCGAAGATCAGATTAAAACTTCCTTTATAACACCCTTCGACGTCTATTGCTATATCACAATGCCTTTCGGTCTGAAGAACGCTGGCGTGACTTACCAATGTGGTATTCAACGCTGCCTTGCTGCTCAGATCGGTCGGAACGCAGAAGCATATGTTGATGGCATTGTTGTCAAGACTCGGAATGTCGAAGAGCTTATTTCTGACCTGGTAGAAACCTTTGACAATCTGAGGCGTTATTCGATAAAGCTGAATCCTAAGAAGTGTGTTTTTGGGGTTCCTTCGGGAAAGCTACTCGGTTACATCGTTTCGAAACGAGGTATAGAAGCCAACCCGGATAAAATCAAGGAGATCCTTGGTATGGGGCCACCTAATTCTCAAAGGGATGTACAGAAGCTGACCGGATGCATGACGTCTTTGAGTCGCTTTATTTCCGGACTGGGGGTTAGAGGGTTACCACTTTTCCGACTATTTAAAAAGGAGGAAGACTTTGTTTGGACCAAAGAGGCGCAATCGGCATTGGACGAGTTGAAGGTTTATCTCAGCAGCATTCCAGTATTGGTGCCTCCGGAGCCAGGAGAAAAACTTCAGCTTTACATATCGGCCACAACTCAGGTTGTGAGTACTGTTTTAACGGTCAATCGAGAAGAACAGGGGCATATACAAAAAGTACAACACCCGGTCTATTTTGTGAGTGAGGTCCTTGGCGCCTCTAAGGTAAAATACCAACAGATCTTAAAGTTGTTGTATGCATTGTTGGTCACCTCCAGGAAGTTGAAGCATTATTTTCAAGCTCATCCGATCGAAGTCCAGACCTCCTTCGCACTCGGCACAATGCTACACAACCGAGAAGCCGAAGGCAAAATCGTCAAGTGGGTAGTCAAACTTGGTCAATATACCATCACGTTCGCGCCTTGATCAGCTATAAAGGGACAAGCGTTAGCTGATTTCGTTGCTCAGTGGACAGAGATTCAAAACCCACCTACTGCACAAGACATCGAGTATTGGAAAATGTACTTTGATGGGTGTCTTCAATTACAAGGAGCGGGTGCGGGAGTCGTGTTTTTCTCACCCACTGGAGAGAAGCTTTGGTATGTCCTTCGGTTGATGTTTCGCGCGTCTAACAACATTGCGGAGTATGAAGCCCTTCTGCACGGTCTGCGTATTGCCGCGTCACTCAGCATCAAGCGCCTTGACGTCTTTGACGACTCGGCTTTGGTTATTAATCAGGTCACTAAGGATTGGAACTGTGTGGATGACAATATGAGTGCTTACTGTCAAGAAGTAAGGAAGCTCGAAGACAAATTCGAGGGATTGAAGTTCACGCATGTTCTTCGAGACAATAACCAAGCAGCTGATGAATTGGCCAAAATGGGATCATCCTGGTCTGTGGTCCCGCCAGGTGTTTTCTTACACACTCTAGATTCCCCCACAATTTCTCCTCAGTCAGATGTATTAATGAGTGATGTTACTGATCTTGTTGGTGATGATAACATGGAGACCGATTGGCGTGACCCGCTCATCCAATATTTGGATAAGGAAACGCTGCCTTTGGATCCTAATGAGCAACGAAGGTTGGAGACCCGATGCCGAGGGTATTTGTTAGTGGGAGACCAACTCTATAAAAGAGGAGGTTCAAACATCTTGATGAGATGCCTCTCGATACCAGAAGGCCAGAAGTTGGTAGAAGAAATTCATTCCGAAATATGTGGCAATCATGCAACTTCCAAAACTTTGGTCGGCAAAGCTTTCTGGCAAGGGTTTTATTGGCCCACGACGGTTGAAGATGCACACAGGGTCATTCGCACGTGTGAAGGTTGTCAATTCTTCGCTCAACAAACACATGTGCCTTCATAGCAACTTCAGATGATACCTTTGACCTGGCCCTTTGCTGTTTAGGGGCTCGATATTGTCGGTCCTTTCAAAAAGGCGCCAGGCGGGTTCACTTATCTGTTTGTTGCTATTGACAAATTCACCAAGTGGATTGAAGCAAAGCCGGTCGGCAAGATTACGTCAAAGAAGGCTATCGAGTTTGTCAAGGATGTCTTCACTCGGTTCGGGGTTCCCCATGATATCATTACTGATAATGGCACTCAATTCACTTCAGCGGAGTTCCGTGACTTTGCCGATGAGATGGGAATAAAAATCCACTTTGCATCAGTGGCTTATCCTCAAAGCAATGGGCAGGTCGAATGGACCAATGGTATGATTCTTCAAGGATTGAAACCTCGGATATTCGACAGGCTTAAGCCTTATGCCAGTCGGTGGGTCAAAGAATTGCCTTCAATTCTTTGGGGGCTTTGCACAAACACCAGTCGGGCAACTGGCCAGTCACCTTTCTCATTGGTCTACGGCTCAGAGGCTATGCTGCCGACCGAAGTCAGCCTTGTTTCGGCACGGGTTCAGGTGTATGATGAACAACTTTCTGAGGAGAATCGAGAGATTGATTTGATTGCAGCAGAGGAGTTGCGTGATCGTGCTCTATTTCGGTCGGCACTTTACCAACAAGGCTTACATTGTTATTATGATAAAAATGTACGTAATCGCCACTTCCAAGTTGGAGATTTAGTGCTTCGCCGAGTGCAGTCAACGAAGAACCAGCATAAGCTTTCTCCAAAGTGGGAAGGACCATATATTGTGAAGGAAGTCACTCGCCCGAGGGCTTACCGACTGATGTATGAAGACGACGATGATATACCAAATTCTTGGAACATAAATCAGCTACGTCGTTTCTATACTTAATTATTCCTTTGTATACTTATACATTATTCATGAATGAAACTTTGGTCTTTTTCAGCCAAAGTGCAAGAGGTCATGTGTCGATTGGTCGACTCTGCTTGTTACGCGGTTACGAGTCACAACCTGAAATGTTAAGGCAGACCGATACAATTTGAGTTTCTCAATGACAGAAACATACTTATGACATTTTTATCAATCTTTTAAAGATGATAAGCATGAAACTAGTTTACATATAGGTAATATTGTTTCATTATATAGATATTGCTAATGATCTCTAATATTACAGGATTTACAGCTCCTTTGAAGGAGAGGAAGATTCAGCTCGTAGCTCAACCTCAGGAGTTGCTAGAGGAGTAGGCACGGTCGGATTGATCTCTATATTATCGACCAAAGCTCGGGAAGTCTCCAGCATGGAATCCAAGAGCAACTGGCATTGGTCGTCAGTCAAGTCTGGGTTGAAGCCCTCCTTGATCTTGTCCAATGGCAAAGTGGGAGACCAAGATTGGCAAATAGTCAGAACCTGACTCCCGGCTTCGGTCACCACTCGTCGAGTGTTATGAGCAATATCTTCCGATGCATGCTCCAGCAAGTACTCCAAGGAATGGCCAGACTGCTCCACTCGGTCGGCATGAACATAGTCCATTGCCTTTCGAGCGGCGTAAGATAGAGCTACGAGTGAATATTTCTGGTCAGTATGATCAAAAGAGGAATCAAGCAGATGTGAGAAATAATGAAGGACTTACTGGCAAGTTTACATTTGAAGGATTTGGAGGTGCTCTTAGCTTCCTCTATCTTGGTGTCAGCCTCCTTCAGCTCCTTCTGCAGCCGAGTGATCTCGGCCTTCTGGTCCTCGACCGACTTGGAGAGGTTTTCCTTCTCAGTATTCAAGGCATTGACAAACCTTTGCTGATTGGAAGTCAACTTCTCCTGGTCGACAACCTTCTGGTCACGAGCTAAAAGACAAATATTTGAATCTTTAGTGCTAGAGTGATTGATTGGTTATTTAAACACAAGTGGTGAGTGATCTTACCAGTAAATCTTCTCGGCCTTGGTTTAAGGCCTTGGTCATTTCTCTTTGGTCGGTCTGCAGCTTTTCAATCTCCTTCTGTGCTTTGGCAAGCTGCTGACCGGTGACTAGCAAAACACCAGCAAAGTGTTAGTCTTATTTAAAGACTTGAAGACCAAAGAGTTTAGGACATACCAAAAGTCTCAAGTTCAAGGTATTCCACCCTAGCCTGTTTTCTCTCTACGAGAGCATACATTTTCTGTATACAAAAGGGGTTAAGCTTAAAGGCAAGATTAAGATAAAGCAAAAGCAAAGTATTAAAGTACCTTGCTAGCTTCTTGATGTTGATGCATGATTTCCACGTCCTCCACCTCGGGCTGACCGAGTAAATCTACAGATAATGTCGCCTTACCTTTGTCAAGAGGTGAAGGGACGACGGCAGGAGCAGGTTGGGGTACAGGCGCCGGAATGGGGGCAGGAATTGCCTTGTCAACTGGCTTATCCACCTCGGTCAGCGTGTTTGATGACTTACCGACCGGCTTGCGCAGATCAGTTGGGTGAGGAGGAGGTCCAGACCGAGTGTCTCCGGACTCTTGGGCACTCTGAGAATCACTCGTCCAACTACTGTCAAAATGAATATGGAAGAGATTAAGATGTGTTACGGATGGCAATAAGAGACAAGGAGCATAAGGTTAAAGAATTAACCTAGGAACCTTCTTGAGCTTGATTCGGCACAACCTCTTCTTCGAAGAAGTTGACTGAGAATCAGTCTCCTTCCTCTTCTAGGCAGATTTTTCTGCCTTGTCGGTCTGATCCACCCTCCTAGCATCACTCTGAGTTTGGCTCGGGGGCTCCGACTGACTTGAAGGTCGGTCGGAGGGAGTGGAGGTGAGATGACCAGCGTTAGCAGACGACAACTCTTCATCATCATCCTGATCTCCTATATATTGTTGTCGGCACCCAACGGTCTGCTTTACTCACCTACTGTGGGGAGGTAGGGTGGAGACCGGGTCAGGACGAGTGCCTGCAAAAGAGCTCGAGCCTCTAGTGTCGGTCTGCTGCGTCTTCTCAACATAGTCCGATCCCTTGGAATCGGTCAGAGGGAGCAGATGATGAGAAATATAAGTATCCAAAATCTGCACAAGAATCAAAATATCAAGCAGGGCATCAAGACAAGAACATAAAGGATTGCTCAAAGCAGACTGAGGCTTACTCGGGCCCGCATAGTGCCCTTGTTATACGCCTTCTTGATCAGCGAGTCATACTGAAGGATATCTCCTTCAAACATTTTTGACAGTCGTTTCTTACAGAGCTCACCATTCGGCGGGTCAGGCACCTCCCTGGTTTCGTCATTATTGACGTAGTTCCACGCCGGGTGACTCTGTAGCTTCAGGGGCTGCACTCTGTGTACTATGAAGCTCTTGGCGACGGTAATTCTGTCAATACCTTCAGTCTTCAAGTCGGCTATCTTTTTCAGCAGAGTGACCACCTGAGGATTGGTCGGATTGGGCTTCTCTGTCCATTGCGCCAGAGGAATCGCCTTGGCACCGGTGAAATCGGCAAGAACAGGGGGAGGGTTGTCACAGTAAAACCACTCATCCTTCCAGTTCTTGTTCCCGGTCTTCAATGGCACGTTGATGTAGGCCTCCTTCTTGCGCAACTGGAAGCCAACACCGCCTATAGCTACTTGATTGTCTTTGGTCAGCAGCAGACGAAGGACAAACAGATGACGGAATAAATTGAAATGGGGGAGGATTCTCAGAAATGCTTTGCACATATGCACGAAGATGGTGATGTGAAGGATGGAATTGGGATTGAGGTTGACAAGCTCAATCCCATAAAAGAAAAGGAGCCTGTGCAAGAAGCTACAGCAGGGGACTCCAAAGCCATGCTCGAAGAACGAGCGGAATACAGCTATCTGTTTATGAATAGGAATGGGGCAAGATTCACGGGGTACATTCCAGTCGATCCGCACTTGCTCTGGAAGGATGCCGTCGACCACCATCTGATTCATATCGACCTAGGAGAGGTTGCTCTTCGAGAACTCCCGAAGCTGCTCCGGGATGTCGATCTCCGATGAGGAGGACGCGGCGGCGACAGTGGGAGTGGCAGGGATCGAGGTGGAAACCTTCTTGTGACCCATGGCGATGATTATTTTGGACGTGGTGGATCAAATGCTGAACCCTAGCAAAGGCTTGGGGGCTAAGCGCGGCCAGATCTGCGGCGGCCAGAAGTGACGGTGCTAACCCAAGCTAGAAAGTTGAGGAGTCGAGAACAGAGGAGGCGTGAGGAAGACGAAGGGTTCGTGCGCAAATGCGGTGTGGACTGAGAGTCAACTTGACACTGCCTTTTATACTCCCGCTTTTTGACCTAAGGGTCCCATGGGCCGGGGTGGGCCGTACAGTGATGATGATTTTTTGCTTAAGCAAAGATTAATTAAGAGCCTTAAAATATGATTAGGGCCTAAAGACCTTGAGAAATAAAGCTCGGGGGCTTCTTTGATGAGAAGCATTTGAAAATTATTTAACCATATCTATATGATTTGATGATCATGTAGCAAATGACTTGATGGTCATATGGATATAAGTTCAAAGGTTATGGTATTGATTGAAGTCAATAACCAAATTGTCAAAATTGGACTTATGGATAATTAGAGTGACTAATTATTAGGGAAATGTTATATTATGATTGATGTCATTTAGCTTAGTACCATTATATGATTGATGTCATATTGGTCCACATGAGTTGAATATGATTGATATCATAAAATTCAGACCGACCAGTCACTCGGACATGGTGAATGTCGCTCGGCCAATTTTATAATCGGTCGGTAGGGCTGAAGCTTTGCAAGTTAACTTGCTGGTTTGATGACCAGAGATCTGTTAGACTCAAGCTTGATGGTTTGAGTAAAATATATACAAAATAATAAGAGCTAATATAATTAGACTCTTGCATTATTTGTCAAGTCGCCAAATTATACAAGAGTCGGGGGCTACACCTGATCAGGTGCACCTAACCGGTGCACCAGATCTATCAGGAACTTCGATAAAGAGGTCTTCCTAATTTATGATCTACATTGAAGATCATTTTTGAGAGTTGAAGCTCAAAATCAGGAAGCACTCGGGGGCTGCTGTGGGATACTTGCCTTACGGGTATCCTCATACAAGACTAAGTCGGTAGCCGACCGGGTACTTCATCAACAAGGAAACCGACCGACTCAACTTGGAGCACAAGACATGTAGAGATAGACTTTCTATGTAAATCCTCAGGGGTTACGACTAGGACTCTTCATGTACCCCCCTACCGACCGGATATATAAGGCGGCAGGGTACCCCCTCATCAAGGGACAAGTTCACAAGGTTTGCAACATCAATACAATACACAGAACACAGGACATAGGGTTTTTACTCTTATCGAGAGGGCTCGAACCTGTAGAACTCGGCGTCTTGTGTTACCATCGTAGTTCTTAGTCTCGACGTAGCCCTATACATTTTACTGCCGATCTCAAGCTTCGACAGATGCTCAGTGAAATCACAGGCACTAGATGACGGTGGAGAAGCCAAGGAACTGTTGGAAGAAGCCAGGAAACAAAGTCAAGAGGAGACGAGCAGTTTCAACTTCTGCAGGTAAAGACCGGACAGAGAGGTCTTGGAGATCGGACGGTCCGATGATTAGAGGGAAATTCTCTACAGAGGAGATGTTGGACACAAGAAATTCTGTTGGTGGAAGAATCATAGAGACCGGACAATCTGGTGTGCAGAAGAGGAAGCATCGACAACGTCTCTGTTTGGAGAAAGGAGACAAGAGACCAGACTGTACGATCATCAGGGGAGACGACCAAACATAGAGAAGAAGTTTCTGTTGGGACCTAGATTTATGAAGACAGGACGGTCCAGTCTGTAGACCGAACTGTCTTGTCAGTATAGAGGAAACAGCGGACAGAGAACAATGGCTCTGGAGGAGCCGTCCGGTGGAGACCGGACTATCCGGTCTAGACAATGACCGGATTGTTCGGTTAGTACATCCAGAAAGCTGTTTTGTGGAGCAACAGCTAGTTTGAGGTTGGAAGCCTATATAAACTCGTTGCTGGGGACTTGGAGACTGCCTTTGATCATTAGGATTGCTAGGAGCATCTATTGGGAGCCAAAGGGCCAAGACAGGAGCACTACGAAAGGATATTGGATATCTTGACAGTGCTAGTGAGAGTAACATGAGCATTGATGCACATCTAAGACTAGGGTGTCCTTGAGGGTGTGATCTAGGTTGTTACTCTTGGTCTATGGTGAGACCTAGACCGGTTAGGTGTTGGTGATCGAGCCTATCGTGATTGGTTGTGAAGGCCGTCACACGTTTGTACATGGTTTGAGCCCGCCGTTGAAAGGGGCATCGCTAGTGAGCGCCCGTGTCGGCTCGGGGAGTCCGGCAAGTTTTCGAGGGAGGCGAGCTTGTGCTTTGTGCAGCGGTGACGCACACCGTGTCTTCACTCTAGGAGTGATTGCAGGCTCATGGACGAGAACTCCACTTGGTGGCTGGAGGGACCGGGACTCCGGTGGGAGTGGTCCAACGAGGAGTAGAGGAAGGTGCCATCCTTCTAAGACCTCGGGAAAAAAATCATGAGCCATCTCTTACTCTACTCCTTACTATAATGCTTTACTTTCCGCATTTACATACCGTGCTATTTATGCTTGTGTGCTTACCTTGCTCTAGTTGACTACCTTGTAGACTTGCATAAATAGGCTTCTTTACTTGCTAGTAGTGCTTAGTCTTCATACTCCATGGCAGCGAGCTCGCCCCGCCTTGTTGTAAGGACCGAAGGCATATCGAGAGCGGGGGTAAATTGGTAAGCCGACCATGAATCTGAATACTTTTACTTCACATCACTAAATCATAACAATTATTACAATCTAACAATTTTAGGAGGCCAAGACCCTACACATACTAGAGTTCATGATGAGAGCAAATACGGAAGCTAAACACACTAGCCTATGCAAGCCATAATTCAACCTACTCACAGGAGCACATAATTGCGGAATAGTAAAGAGGGTCAAGGAATGCTTATGATTTTTTCCCGAGGTCTCGTAAGGATGGCGCCTTCCTCTAATCCTCGTTGTACCACTCCAGCTGGAGTGTCGGTCCCTCCTGCCACCAAGGGGAGTTCTTGAATACGAGCTCGCAATCACTTCTGGAGTGAAGACACGGTTGCCTCACCGCTGCCACCAAGGCAGAAGTTCACTTCCTTCGAGAACTTATCGGACTCCCCGAGCCGATGCGGGCGCTCACTAGCGATGCCCTTTTCACTGGCGGGCTCAAACTGGGTACAAACGTGTGACGACCTTCACAACCGATCACGATAGCCTCGATCACCGATACCTAACCGGTCTAGGTCTTACCATAGACCAAGAGTAACAATCTAGATGACACCCTAGCTTGTGATGTGGATAGATGCTCAAGTTACTCTCACTAGCAGTCTCAAGATATCCAATATCCTCTCCTAGTGCTCCTCCCTCTTCCTCTTGGCTTTTTCCAAAATGCTCCTAGGTATTTCACTGGCAAAGAGAGGTTTACAAGACCCCAACAACGAAGTTATATAGGCTTCCAATCTCAAACTAGTCGTTGCTCCACGAAATCAGCTTTATGGGCCAACTAACCTTACAGTTCGGTCACTCCTTGACCGGACTGTCCGGTCTCCTCGGAAGTGGCTCCTCTAGAGCCGTTGGCTCTCTGCCCAGCTGACTCCCAGCACTGACCGGACCGTCCGACCCATCTGTGTCATACAATTCTAGAGAGCTCCAGTTTGCTTCCTCTCTGTCCTGAGCCTCAACCCTCCTGACCATACAATTTGGTCAGTAGACCATACCGTTCGGTCTCTAGGGTTTTCAGAATTGACAAATTCCTCACAGACTCCTCTCTGATCTCCCAATGATCATACAGTCTATTCTCCTCGCAGACTCCTTGCTTGACTTTGTTTTCTGGCTTCTCCGAATAGCTCCTTGGCTTCTCCACTATCACCTAGTGCCTGTGATTTTACTGAGCATCCACACACACCACCGACTAGCATGACCTAAGAGACATGACCTAGATCCCTTTGATAGTCCGTTTTTTTTCTATGGACTCGAAGCCCTAACAACTAGACAAGTGTTCCAAACACTTGCTCGATAGATTGGCCTTAGCCTTGATCCATCTCCATCAACCCTTAGACTCCATCAAGCTCATCAAATCTCCATGCTTGTGGTCGTTGTCATCCATCACCAAGGCAACCATCATCATCAATAGGATTTGTAGTAGAGTTTAGAGATGATTCCTGCATAGACAACGCTTATGTAGATATTAGCTCTTAATTTCATAGTTGTCATTAATCACCAAAACATTCATACCTCGGGGATCCAATCATCAATGGTCATGAAGCTTATAATCTCCCCCTTTTTGGTGATTCATGACAACCACTACTTATCATAAAATATCAAGGCTAAAAGAGCTACACTATGATTGAGAGGAACATCAAAAGCATAAGCAAAACAAACAGGGTCCTACTCAATCAAGCATCATCAAGAGCTAAAAAGATAAAGAGAGAAAAGCACTCTCTAGATGATAATGTATGCATATCATGTAAAGATATTAAGTAAAGTATAAAGACATGCAATGCAAGACATGAATTGTGATATGCAACAGGATGGCATGAAACATGCAAGGAATTAAAAGCAAGCAATCATCATCATGAATACATACACAAGCATACAAGATAATTAATGGAATACAAAGCACTGTGTATGTAAGAAAAAGCAAGTGAGATCATGACGAGTCAAACACAAGCGAATGAAACCATGACTCATCAAAATCCACGAATATCGATAAATCCATCAAAATAAGATCCAAATGTTCTAACTCCTAAAACCTGTATACCACGTATTGAAGGACCGAGAAGGCGATCAGAGTGGGGGTGAATGGGAGCCAATTAAAATTCTTTTCAAGAACTTGGCCTATGTCCCAACTACAACCCAAACCAGCCTCTAACTGAGTCACCAAGATTACACACACCAACTTGTGATGTGCTAACCCTAGGAATGACTCAAACAAAAAGGACATATAGCGAAAGCACAAGAGGAACAAAAAGAAAAACAAGGAAGATCCGAGAGATCACAAAGCTAAGCCTGACGGAAGTTCCGTGGTGCCCGACGGAAGTTCCAAAGCCCCCGACGGAAGTTCTGTCAATCACGGAAGTTCTGGGCGGCGGGAGAATTGTCACTCACGGAAGTTCCATGGTTCTTGACGGAAGTTCCATCATGGTCACGGAAGTTCTGTCCTGGCCACGGAAGTTCTGTCCTGGGCATAACAGCAGCTCCGTTCGGGAAAGAAAATTGCCAAAACCCTATCAAACGAACTCCAAAAATCATGAAATTTGGATCAGATCATCCTCAATACATCACGACACTCCTCTAAAGAGATCCACTCAAAAAGCACAAGGTATCATCATGAATTTCAGATCTCATGCCAAGAACACCGAAAAGGGGAAACTTGAGAAAATATTGAAATCGAAGGTGCTCGTGCCTTTGATTTGGTCAAGGACCTATATAGGGTTTTTCTAGCACATCATAGCACCAAGATCCCCCACAAAATCCCTCCCAAAACTCACTCAAAATCAAGATAAAAAATCACCACGAAAATAGCTCCGAAAATAGGGAAAAAGAGAAATTCGGGATTTAGGGAGAGAGGAAGAACTTGAGCACGAATTTGAATCTCATATCATTGATTCATCAAGTCAAGATACATGGATACATGGCTAGGAAGTCACTCTCTTCCTCCCACTATTTGTAAGAGGAAGAGATGTCTCTCACACGCCCTCTCCTCTCCTCTATTACATGAAGACCTCTCCTAGCACTTTGAAATGAGTTCCTAACACAAGGCTAATGGGAAAAGGTCCCTCTCCCACCAGCCACACCTCTCCTTATATAGGCCTAGGGTCCTATTGTCCAAAAGATCACACTACCCTTGACCTACATAACATTGCCATCTACCACCGGGGGCAAACTTGTCCATCTCTTTTTCCTTCACACGAATGCCATCGGGCCCTTCACATCTTTGCTTCGCCTCGACGCAAGCTCCGCGATGGTGCCACGTGCACCTCCAAATCATGCACACACACATGCAATCCCCGGATTCTCGTATTTCAACTCAAGCACCAAATTCGCTCAAGTCAATTACTCATCACATATATTGCAAACCATGGCACATATCCACATGGTTTCTCAATCTCCCCCTTAATGAGTACATTGACAATCTCAAATGCACAAAGATTAGAGAGTGAAATATGAAACCGAATAAGCTCATCCAAATGACCAAACCCAAAGAAAAGGTGAAAATAAGCCATCTAGCAAAGTAGGGATCACAAAACCAAGAATTGGCAAAGAAAGCGACTTGAGACACAAAGAATGTGAAAAGCGCAAGAAAACACTCGAAATCATGAAATGCTCCCCCTCAAGTTATGGTAGGTCTCATGTAATGCAAAATGGATAATTTTATGTTTGTTAGCATTATTTGTGCATGACCCACTATTTTCTCCTCCTTTGGTAATGAACTCATCAAAGAGGCAAAGGAACAAGCAAACATGCAATGCATGAAAATGCAAATCTAAGGAGCTTCAACAATTATGCAAACAAGAATTTAACTGTGCTAATCACAAGCATAGAGCTTTGAAGTGGAAAAGCAATGGCCCACAACCATACAAAGATCAAAAATAGATAGCAAGGCATAAACACCAAGAGCCATACAAGCTAAGCAGAAAGATTGACTAGCTTAGATAGAATCAAATTTTGCTTATCATGAGAAAATCTGCCAGCGCATATATAAGTACTCCCATCCAAGGCAAAACAAGCGTCAAGTGAATCATAAGAATCTAGCCAGTCTTAATCTCAACCAAGGCAACATGCACTCATAGAAAATTAGCTTTATAAACGCTCACTTATGCAACAGAGACTCATAAGAAAAGAGAAAAGCATTATTCTTATGTTATCCTCTTGTAGCTTCTAATCCAAGCGGAGGGTTGCACAACTGGGTATGGCAAACACCCGGAGGCTTCAAAGTATAATGTTTGGATTTATCATTTTTGATACATCCGGCCCAGGTAGGGTAGAACAAAGCCCGACACACCGATCCGGATTCCCTGAATCCCGCAATCTTAGCATCACAACTCCTGCCAAAAGCCTGACACACCGACCCGATTCTAGGTCCACGACCCGAATCCGCAGTCTTAGCACCGCAACACCGGCGCCCCCACTCAGGGAAAGGCCCAATCTCCCTAAAAGACTAGTCTGATAGGGGAAGGGTGGCTCTCCCTTTTAAGGTGGCTTCCACCTCCCAAGCTAAGCAAGGTGGGATTATTCAGAGGCTCACACGGTCGTCGCCCTAGCGGGTAATAGTGGAGGATGTCCTCATCATTCTCCCCTTCTTAACAAGGGCCCAACTCTGATACCAAATGATACATCCGGCCCAGGTAGGGTGGAACAAAGCCCGACACACCGATCCGGATTCCCTGAATCCCGCAATCTTAGCATCACAACTCCTGCCAAAAGCCTGACACACCGACCCGATTCTAGGTCCACGACCCGAATCCGCAGTCTTAGCACCGCAACACCGGCGCCCCCACTCAGGGAAAGGCCCAATCTCCCTAAAAGACTAGTCTGATAGGGGAAGGGTGGCTCTCCCTTTTAAGGTGGCTTCCACCTCCCAAGCTAAGCAAGGTGGGATTATTCAGAGGCTCACACGGTCGTCGCCCTAGCGGGTAATAGTGGAGGATGTCCTCATCATTCAAATGATACATCCGGCCCAGGTAGGGTGGAACAAAGCCCGACACACCGATCCGGATTCCCTGAATCCCGCAATCTTAGCATCACAACTCCTGCCAAAAGCCTGACACACCGACCCGATTCTAGGTCCACGACCCGAATCCGCAGTCTTAGCACCGCAACACCGGCGCCCCCACTCAGGGAAAGGCCCAATCTCCCTAAAAGACTAGTCTGATAGGGGAAGGGTGGCTCTCCCTTTTAAGGTGGCTTCCACCTCCCAAGCTAAGCAAGGTGGGATTATTCAGAGGCTCACACGGTCGTCGCCCTAGCGGGTAATAGTGGAGGATGTCCTCATCAATTTTTATGTTACTTCTAATCCATGTGGAGGGTCGCACGACTGGGTACGGCAAACACCCCGAGGCTTTGAAGCATAATCAACTTATTTGCAAATTAAAAACATAAGGATGAGCATGCCTTTGCGGCAAAAGGAACAAACATTCTCACAATGTTCCATCATGAGCTAAACATTTGCAAAGCCACATTTAGCAAACGCAAGGTGCCAAAGCCAAGACATCCTCTAGACTAGCCTCAATGCAAGTTTCAACAAGGATAAAAGCAATTATACACATGGTGAGCAAGTTTTGCAGGATTAGTTCATAAGGTTCACAAGAAGCTTAGTTTACCTTTAAGATTAGCAAGTTGCTCACATGAGTTTATAAAAGACCATCTAGAAAATCTAAGCATGAGAGATTACCATCACATCCACACAACTCATCTCAAGCTCAATCATAGCAAAGAGAAATGCAAGGAAGCATAAGAATCAAAGCTCATCTACCAATGCATATATTACATATGAGATGCAATGCATAAAAGGTAAGATACATATATACAAGTGAACACCAACTCCCCCTCAAATGATGCCATAAGGATGACACACACCAAGTTCCCCCTGAAGAAAAGCATGTCTACTAGCATCTAGGGGCTTGGTGAGGATATTAGCTAGTTGGTTTCTAGTGTCGATGTATTTGAGCTCAACATCTCCCTTCTCAACATTGTCTCTCAAAAAGTGGAATCGCATATTGATGTATTTAACCTTACCATGTTGGATTGAGTTTTTGGCTAAGCATATGGCACTGGAGTTATCACACATGAGTGGAACACCCTTAAAAGTTAACCCATAGTCTCTCATGGTAGACACAATCCATAGGATTTGTGAGCAGCTGCTAGCAGTAGCAACATACTCAGCCTCTATGGTGGATTGGGCAATACTCGATTGCTTATGAGAGGACCAACAGATCAAAGAAGTACCCAAGAAATAGCAAGTATCAGAAGTGCTCTTCCTATCAATTCTACACCCAGCAAAGTCTGCATCTGAATACCCAATGAGATCAAAAGATGATGATGCAGAATACCAAAGACCGAACTCAAGGGTGTATTTGAGATACCTAAAGATGTGCTTAACAGCCTTGCGATGAGTCACCCTTGGAGAAGCCTAAAAGCGAGCACAAAGACACACTGCAAAGTATATGTCAGGTCTTGTCATCAGCAGGTACAAGAGGGAGCCAATCATGCTCCTGTACTCCCTTTGATCCACCGCTTCACAGTCTTCATCAGGGTCAAGAGCCATTGTAGTGGACATTGGTGTAGACAACGGCTTCATATTGACCATGTCGAACTTCTTCAGGAGATCCTTCATGTACTTGGCTTGATGTATGAAGGTGCCTTGCTTGCACTGCTTGATTTGAAGCCCAAGAAAGAAGGTGAGCTCTCCCATCATCGACATCTAAAATTCACTTTCCATAGCTTCCTGAAATCTGGACACAAGAGCATGAGAGGAACCACCAAAGATGATATCATCCACGTAAATCTGAACCATTAGAAAGTCATTGCCATGCTTTAGAGTGAACAAGGTTTTATCAACACACCCCATGACATACCCATGCTCTAGCAAGAAGGTCTTAAGCCTAGCATACCATGCCCCAGGTGCTTGCTTTAGCCCGTAAAAAGCCTTCTGAAGCTTGTACACACAGTTTGGGTATTTGTGGTGCTCAAAGCCAGGGGGTTGCCTCACATACACTTCTTCCTCTATGAAACCATTTAGAAAAGCACTCTTGAGATCCATTTGATAAAGTCTAATACCCTTGGAGGCAACAAATGCAAGCAAGATCCTAATGGTTTCTATGCGAGCAATAGGAGCAAAGGTTTCACCATAATCTAAGCCCTCCACTTGGCTAAAACCTTGAGCAACTAGCCTAGCCTTGTTTCTCACAACCTCACCATCCTTCCAATGTTTGTTTTTGAACACCCACTTGGTTCCTATGACATTGAAATTTTTGGGAGGCTCTACAAGGGTCCAGACTTTGTTTCTCTCAAAGTTTTCCAACTCCTCATGCATGGCATTAAGCCAATGTTCATCAGATAGTGCATGTCCAACATCTCGGGGTTCAAAGGTTGTAACAAAGAGAGAATTGGTAAAGCAAGCAAGATGTGCAGACCTTGACCTTGTTGTCCTCTCATAGAGATTACCGATCATCTATTGGGGTGGATGTTAACACTGAATGTGGTGAGGAGCCTCTCTCTCAGAGTGTACCTCCCTCTCAATCATAGCTGGAGCTCGCTCGACAGCCGCTAAAGTCGATGCAGAAGCTTCTGGACCCTCTGCTGGAGTAGTGGTAGCAGCCGAAACAATCTCAGACGAGAGATGAAGTGATTCATCATCATCATCATCATCAAAGCCCTGTAGGTCCTCTTCTACAAAGATGCTCTCCTTCATCTCCTTGTCACCTGCAGACTCAATCACATTCCTTGCACAAGAGTTTGATTCATCAAAGGTTACATCGCAGGATTCTACGATGGTGTTAGTCTCCAAATTCAAAACTCTGTAGGAATGATCATGAAGAGAGTAACCAAGAAAGATTCCATCGGAAGACCTCGACTCAAACTTATTAAGATTGCCACGCTTGAGAATAAATCACTTGCAACCAAAGGCACACAAATGAGAAACCGAGGGCTTTCTCCCAAAACAAAGCTCATAAGAAGTCACATTAAGAACTGAGCGCAAGAAAATCCAATTGGAAACATAGCAAGTAGTGCTAATGGCCTCAGCCCAGAACCGCCTCGGAGTCCTATGCTCATCGAGCATCGTCCGGACCATCTCCACTAAGGTTCTATTCTTTCTTTCAACCACACCGTTCTGCTGGGGAACACGATATGCTGAAAACTGATGCTCAATACCATGCTCAAAACAAAAAGCATTAAAGAAGGAGTTCTTGAACTTGGTGCCATTATCACTGCGAATTGCTCGTAATGCACCAGGGAGTTCCTTGAACAACCTAAAAGCTAAGCTCCAAAAGTGATAAAACACTTCATCCTTGCTCTCAAGAAAGTAGACCCAAGAGTAGCAAGAATAGTCGTCAACAATCACAAGTACATACCACTTCCCACCCGCCGAATGAACCCGAGAAGTACCAACAGTGTCTATATGAAGCAACTCTCCAGGGCGTTTAGTCATCACCAAATTGATTGGTGGATGAGAAGCGGCAATCATTTTCCCATGACGACAAGGAGCACAAACCAAATCCTTATCAAATTTGAGCTTAGGGAATCCTCGGATCAAGCCTAGGCCACTCAAGTGACATAACAAGTCAAAGCTCCTATGACCCAGTCTTCTATGCCATTTCCAGAGCTCAAAAGAAGATTGAGCAAACAAGCACTTGTGAGAACCAGGAGAAACAACAAAATCAGTCTATAAACTTTGCTAATGTGAGAATTCCCACAAACCAAGGAACCACTCGAATCAAGAACACAAGAAGCATTCGACTTAAAGCGCACTTCCAATCCAACATCAAGAAGCTGAGAGATAGAGAGGAGATTGTACTTGAGAAACTACCAAACCAACATCCTTGAGAGTGAATTTTTCATTTACCTTTATCGTGCCTCTTGCCTTCACTCTCCCTCTCTTGTCATCTCCAAAGGTCACATACTCCCGTCGCTTCACGGGAGTGAGGCTGGAGAACCACTTTGTATCTCCAGTCATGTGGCGCGAACACCCGAAGTCCATCAACCATTTGTTCTCCAAGCCTCCACCTGCTGCCTACAAAAAACGAGAAGAAAAAGTCAATGGCTTAGTGCTGGGGTTAGTCAAAAGAGATTTGGGAATCCAGCACTTAACCATACGACCGGTAGTTATCATCACAGTTCTTTGCATATTATCATTCAAACGCATAGGACGAGAACCACGACGGGGAAAACATGGCCTGTCAAAGCGACTCGACTCAAACCTTGGGTTGTGAGGATAGAAATCATCAATGTGAAAGCCAAATCCACGCGAGTGACACTCATCACGATGGGGAAAACATGGCGCGCCAAAGCGCTGCTGCGCAAAGCCTCTGTTTCATGAATCAAAGCCATATGAGGAATGACCCAATCCATGATAGGCACGAGAAAAAGAGCGAGGCTAAAAACCATCAAAATCATCACAAAAGGCATCCCTATTAAACTCAGCTTGCTTCCTCTCAATCCTCTTACGCCTATAACAGAACTCATCCAAGTGGCCCTTGCGACAACAAAATATGCAAATGTAAACACCCTTTGGATTAGGCTTGGTTTGCATTGCAGGTTTAGGTTTTGGCTTCTCTGTTTGCTTTGGGTTGAAGGAGGGTTTTGGGTTGGGTGGATAGTATGTGTCAGTGGGTTTGATGGTGTTTTCCTCATCCTTTGTAGCTGGAGCTAGGCACAAACTTACCCACATTCTCACTCTACTTGTTACACCTCTCAAATCCCAAACCCAAGTTATAGGTTGACCTAGAAGCACTCTCCTTCACTCTTGCCAAATCACTCTCAATATTTTCCTTACTCACTAGGGTTCTTTGGAGCCTAGAAATTAGATAGTCATTTTTTTGGACTAGGACTTTGTTTTCCTCCCTAGTGATTACAAGCTTGTCCTTAAGACACACACACACACCTCACATGGTGGTGGAAAGACCTTAGAGCGAGTCTCAATGAGCAGCTTGGACTCAAGCTCTTTGACTTTGAAGGTTTGAGCTTCCAACTCATCTGTGAGCTTGGAGCACTTCTGACATGCACCCAAAAGAGTTGGCCTAGCTTTGAATTCATCAAGCTTCTTGAGGGCACTCTCAAGCTGACTGACAACTTGAGCATGCGCACTCTCCATCTGACTCAAATCATTCATCACAACTTGACAAGACTCACACTCTACAACAGTGACATCACAAGCAAGCTTAGACCTGAGTGAAGCAATCTCAAAATCAGCACTCTCCAACTTAGACTTAAGCTCTCTACTCTCACGAACAACACTGCAAAGCTTATCATCTTGCAAGAGCAGAACATCGCGCAAATGATCAAGTTCAGAAGAGAGCTCATCAAGAGTGGGAGGTGCCTCGCTTGTGTCGGAGTCGGATCGAGAGTCGGTGTTGTGGTCGTTCTTTGCCATGAAGCAAAGCTCGGTGAAGTCATCCTTCCTCTTGACTCGTGGCTTCTCAACCTCCTCCTACGAGCTTGTAAGGCCTTTGCTTGATGTGATGTCGACATCGCTCAAGGCGGCAACGCAGGCGCGTGCAATGGCCTTGGCGAACTTCTTGGAGTTCTTTCCCTTCTTGTGGAAGCGGTTCTTCTTCTGCTTGAAGTCTTCAGTGTTGTTGTCGCAGTACCCAGCCTTCTTCTTCTTCTTGGGACAATCAGTAATGAAGTGTCCCAGGTCACCGTACTTGAAAGAGTTTATCCTACACAGAAGATCATAAATGCATAAGAGAGTCTCACAAAGGTCATTATTCGGATTTCTTACAAATTCATCAAATTGAAAGAAGTAATCCTGTTGGTGAGCTCGACAAAGATGCCACTATCGATCTTGTGATGGAGGAGGTGGAGGCACCAGAGCCATAGTGGTGAGATTGATCATCTCAAATGATCGTGTGAGCATTGTGGTCGGTGCTCCCCCTACACCAATGCGTGGTCCACCCGAAGTGCTTGGAGTAGAACTTGGAATGACACTTGAGGTAGAGCTTTATGATGTGCTTGATGAAGATCTTGGTGTAGGTCTTGATCTGAAGGGGTTGTAGAAGTTGTTGAAAGATAATCTTGTGGAGGGATCAAAGAAGTTTGAGCTCAAAGCTACTTCTTTCCCTTTGCTTGAAGATGCTTCATTGTTTGTCTTGAACGTCTTCTTCCCCGCCATGCTCATGGTGATCTCCTCATCCTTGAAGAGCAGCCAATCACATCCTCGACAGAGAGACTCTTCTCCATGAGAAGGTCGAGGATGACGTAGAAGATCTTGCTACTCGGAAGTAAGGAGAGGATGTTCTCAACTATCACAATCTTGGGAAGCTCAAAAGAAGTTACCTCAATCCTGTCCACAATACCTCGCAAGCGAATAAGAGAGTCAAGTAAGTCCTCATTGTCATTAGCATGAAAAGCAAAGAACTCCTCAATAATGGAACTACTAGCATGATCAATAGGAGACTCACAAACATCATCAATGCTAGTAGAGCAAGCAAGATCAAGAGACACATCATTATCAATCATCATGTTAGGCATACTAGTGGAGCAACCTATCAAGTCATAGCTAGAAGAATCTAGGCACTCACTAGTACAAGGCACATCCACACCATCATCACAATCATCATACACATGATCATCGGTAAATATATTGGCAAAGTCCACAAGAGTGTCCATCAACTCATCTGGAATCATGACATTTAGGTAGCTCTTAAAGCTATCCTTCCATGAGCCATGACCCGACCCGGAATGGAATGACATCCCAACTCAATGCGGTCACTACTTAAGGCGGTTAAGCCTTATGATGAGCACTTGGCTCTGATACCACTTGAAAGGACCAAGTGATCGAGAGGGGGGGGGGGGAGGGTGAATTGGGAACTCGCACTATGTACCAAATTTGCCAAGTCCTAAAATCGATCACTCAAAACAACTCCTACACAATCCTAGTGGTGATCACACTAGCACGATAATGAACCTATGAAAGGAACAACAACCTAAGCATACTAGTGGATCACACAAAGGCAATACAACTCCTATACAATCCTAGTGGTGATCACACTAGCAAGATAATAGTCCTATGGAAGGAACAACAAGCTAAGCATACTAGTGGATCACACAAAGGCAATACAACTCCTATGCAATTCTAGTGGTGATCACACTAGCAAGATAATAGTCCTATGGAAGGAACAACAAGCTAAGCGTGCTAGTGGATCACACAAAGGCAATACAACTCCTATGCAAGCTAGTTACCAAAGATCAACAAGCAGATAGAAAGCATATAAGCATGAGTAGCACAATACATAATAGGGTGATCAATCAAGCCAAAGCAACTCCTATACATACTAGTGATCAAGTATGAAGGCTAAGCACTACTAGCAAGTAAAGAAGCCTATTCATGCAAGACTACAAGGTAGTCAACTAGAGCAAGGTAAGCACACAAGCATGGATGGCACGATATGTAAATGCGGAAAGTAAAGCATCATAGTAAGGAGTAGAGTAAGAGATGGCTCATGATTTTTTTCCAAGGTCTCGGAAGGATGGCGCTTTCCCCTACTCCTCGTTGGACCACTCCCGCCAGAGTCCCGATCCCTCCCACCACCAAGTGGAGATCTCACCTCCCTCGAGAACTTGTCAGACTCCCCGAGCTGACACGGGCGCTCACTATTGATGCCCCTTTCACCGGCAGGCTCAAACCGTGTACAAACATATGACGGCCTTTACAACCAATCATGATAGGCTCGATCACCAACACCTAACCGGTCTAGGTCTCACCATAGACCAAGAGTAACAACCTAGATCACACCCTCAAGGACACCCTAGCCTTAGATGTGCATCAATGCTCATGTTACTCTCACTAGCACTCTCAAGAAATCCAATATCCTCTCCTAGTGCTCCTCTCTTGGCCCTTTAGCTCCCAATAGATGCTCTCAACAATCCCAATGGCCAAAGGCAGTCTCCAAGACCCCAGCAATGAGTTTATATAGGCTTCCAACCTCAAACTAGCCATTGCTCCATGAAATAGCCTTCTGGATGTACTGATCGGATAGTCCGGTCATTATCCAGACCGGACAGTCCGGTCTCCACCGGACGGCTCCTCTAGAGTCGTTGCTCTCTGTCTGCTGTTTCCTCCATACTGATCGGATAGTCCTGGACCGTCCTGTCTTCATAAATCTGGGTCCCAACAGAAACTTCTTCTCTATGTTCTATCGCCTCCCCTGATGACCATACAATCCAGTCTTCACACTGGACTGTTCGGTCTCTTCTCTACTTTCTCCAAACAGAGACATTATCGATGCTTCCTCTTCTATCCAAACCATCTCTATACAGACCGGACCGTCCGGTCTACATACCGGACTGTCCGGTCTCTATGGTTCTTCCACCAATAGAATTCCTTGCATCCAACATCTTCTCTGTAGAGAATTTTCCTCTGATCACCGGACCGTCCGGTCTCCAAGACCTCTCTGTCCGGTCCTTACCTGCAGAAGCTGAAACTCCTTGTCTCCTCTTGACTTTGTTTCCCAGCTTCTTCCAACAGCTCCTTGGCTTATCCACTGTGACCTAGTGCCTGTGATTTCACCTAGCATCCATGCACATCACTGACTAGACATGACCTAAGAGAAATGAACTAGACCCCCTTGATAGTCCGGTTTTTCCTATGGACTCAAAGCCCTAACAACTAGACAAGTGTTCCCAACACTTGCTCCATAGCTTGTCCTCAGCTTTGATCCATCTCTAGCAACCCTCGGACTCCATCAAGCTCACAATCCTCCATGCTTGTGGTCATTGTCATCAATCGCCAAAGCAACCATCAATGATCATCATAAGATAGATAAGGTTTCCTACATGCACAACACTCGTATAGACATTAGTCACATTTCATGTTTGTCATTCATCACCAAAACAATCATACCTTGGGGTGACCTCAATGGTCATGAACCTTACACCAGTGAATCCTCAGCATATCACGACCCAAATCCTAGAAGATAAACTCAAGTGGCTCAAGAAATCATCACAAATTTCAGATCTTGTGCCAAGAACACCAAAAAGGGGAAACTTAAGAAATCCTTCAAATTGAAGGTGCTAGAGCTATTGATTCGATCAAGGATCCATAGAGGATTGTTCTAGCTCATCCTAGCAACAAGTTTCTCAAGAAATCCGAGCCAAAAACATGTTCAAAAATGAGATCAAAAATCACCACGAAAATAGCTCCAAAAATAGAGAAAAAGGGAATTTTGGGAGTCAAGGGAAGAGGAAAATCATGAGAATGAAAATACTTCTTATATCATAGAAAGGTGCTTACAAGATCCATGGTTACAAGACTAGGAAGCCACCCTCTTCCTCCCACTATTTGGAAGAGCAAGAAATGTCTCTCACACACCCTCTCCTCTCCTCTAAAACATGAAGTCCTCTCCTAGCACTTCGTAATGAGTCCCTAACACAAGGCTAATGGAAAGAGAGGCACCTCTCCCACTAGCCACACCTCTCCTTATATAGGCTTAGGGTCTATTGTCCACATAACCACTCTACCCTTGATCTACATAACACACCCACCTACCACCGGGGGCATAACCGTCCATCTTTTTCCATATCGCCTGAATGCCATCGGACGCTTCACATCTTTGCTTCGTCTCGAAGCAAGCTCCATGATAGTGTCACGTGCACCACCAACCACCGCCACCAGTTTTGAGGCCCAAACCGGGAAACCGCCTCGCACGCTTCTCAAAGCACGACTTCTCGATGTTGACGCGTGTCACCTTGTCCCGCGATCTTGACCACCGGCAAGTCTCTCCCAGTCCCTGTCCATCGGCTCCCCTTGTCACTTAGACCAGCATCCCATTCGCCTTGACTTGGTCAACACGCCGTCTTCGTCACGACCACGGTTTTGAGGCTCAACAGTGAAACCATCCGTGCTTCTTGCCTCTCCACGTGTACGGTGTGGATCACCCATGAGTTCACCCGGCATCCCGATCGTCCGGCCCCAAGTCCCCTACTTGTGCCCGATCCTCTCGCCGTTGACCGCCATGTCGACTCCAGTGACCTACACATCATGAGACAAGCAAACACATTTCCCAACTCCTGCAACTTCACCAATACCTCCACAAACTCCGGTTAGTCGAAACCATAATCATGCACACACACACACATGCAATCCCGGATTCCCGGATTTCAACTCAAACACCAAATCCACTCAAGTCAATTACTCATCACAAATATTGCAAACTATGACACATATCCACATGGTTTCTCACAGGTGAAATGCTACAATGTTGTTCTGTGCACTTGCGGATTAATTCATTTTATTCTTAGAGCATAACAAATGCTAACAATCATTTCTGGCGCCATACCAGGAATAGTGATATTGTTGATGCGATGTTAAGAAGTGTCAATAGAAACAAGCACCAAAAAGAGAGGAAAAACTACAGAGCACTTATGGTCAAAGGAGGTGTGGTGCAACGACATCCTCTTTGGGCTCTGCTATGGGCTGCTCTATGTTGGATGCTGCTGCTGTCCCTGAGTCCCTGTCACCTGAGCATCAAGCTGCTCAAAGTATGCTAGGTCCTCTGGTGAATGAGACCCTCTATCCTGTCATGCTGGTGTGACTGTGGTTGTCTCCCGTGCAACAAAACCCTAGAGAAGTGTGAGCTCAGCCACGTCCTGTTGCGTGAATCCTCCTTGGACAAGATGCTCTGCTACCTGAGGTGTGACAAGGGTAGAAACTATAGCAGAAGAAGGTAGAGCTGTAGTTGTTTCTGTGGCTGCCTGAGAGGTATGCACTATATCTGAGAACAGACTCCTAACAAGTGGCTGCTAAGTAGTAGTGGAAGTCCCTGCCATCTGTGAAACTGCAGACTGTTGTTGACGGTCACTGAGTACCAAATCCGACTGTCAAATACTTGCATAAAAGTAATAAAATGAATAACCAACATAGTGGTAGGAGTTTATTAATAACAAATTCTACAAGTGTTGGTAAATATTTGTTGCAGGTGATTATTCCATACAATTAATGGAAAGTCCATGCCATCAAGGGAGAGAGCACACTTCCGGCCAATCAGAGCAAAACACACGGATCCACTGGCCCACTTTTAGAAGGAAACCGACATCACCCACCACCTTACGGTGTCAGGAGGGACGAGGGACCACCACTCAGGGACCTAGAGCATGGAGGCCACCTGGGCCCACCACCCATGTTCGGCCAAACATGGGTGTTCGTCCAAAGGTGGGGGTCTTCCTGTGGTGCATGGTTGCAACATGGAGTCTCCTAGTGCCACCCTAAGGTCGGTTGTGCGCATTTGGTGGAAGTTACCGACTCTAGGAACCGCCTTTGGGCCCTATATAAGGAGGGGAGTGGCTCGACTTCACACACACTTCAAGGTTAGTTTAGTACTTAATTTTCCAAAAGGCTTTAGCGCTGCCAAAGTGGTAATAAAATAAGGAGAGATTGAGGGGAAGTCCGGAGGAGGAGTGGGCCTGTCCACCTCTTCTCCACGCTTGTACCTCGACGGATGCTTGTCATATTTAGTAAGTCCTCATGATATCTTTCTTGGTATTAAGTTTTGAGAAACCATGTGGATATGTGCCATGGTTTGCAATATATGTGATGAGTAATTGACCTGAGTGGACCTTGTGTTTGAGTTGAAATGCTGGAATCTCGGGATTGCATGAGTTTGTGCATGTCATGGTCTTGACTAACCAAAGTTGGTGGAAGTATTGGTGATATTGTAGGAGATGGAAAATGTGTTTGCTTGTCTCATGATGTGTAGGTCACTGGAGTCAACTTGGCGGTCAACGGCAAGAGGATCGGGCACAAGTAGGGGACTTGGGGCCGGACATCAGCATGTCGGGTGAAGTCAAGGGTGATCCACACCGTACACGTGGAGAGGCAAGAAGCACAGACAGTTTTGCGGTTGAGCCTCAAAATCGTGGTGGTGATGAAGACGGTGTGTTGAACAAGTCAAGGCAAACGGGATGCTGATGCAAGTGACAAGGGGGCCCGATGGACAGGGACTAGGAGAGACTTGCTGGTGGTCAGGATCGCGGGACAAGGTGACACGCGTCAACATTGAAAGTCGCGCTTTGAGAAGTGTGCCAGGCGGTTTCCCGGTTTTGGCCTTAAAACCGGTGGCGGTGGTTGGTGGTGCACGTGGCACCATCACAGAGCTTGCTTCGAGGCGAAGCAAAATCGTGAAGGGCTCAATGGCATTCGGGCAATGAAGCGAAAGATGGACAATTATGCCCCCGGTGGTAGGTGGGTGTGTTATGTAGGTCAAGGGTAGGGTGGTCATGTGGACAATAGACCCTAGGCCTATATAAGGAGAGGTAAGGCTATTGGAAGAGGTGTCTCATTCAAGTGGCTTCCGAGCCTTATATCTATAGATCTTGTAAGCATGTTTCCATGACATGAGATTTATTTTCGGGCTCAAGATCTTCCTCTCTCCCTAAATCCCGAATTTCCCTTTTTCCCTATTTTTGGAGCTATTTTCATGGGAATTTTCAATCTCCTTTTTGGATAAGTTTTTGGGGCAGATTTCTTGGGAAACTTCATGCTATGATGAGTTAGATCAATCCTACATAGGTCTATGACCAAATCAAGAGCTCTAGCACCTTTGATTTGAATAATTTCTCAAGTTTTTCTTTTTTGGTGTTCTTAGCACAAGATCTTCTAGGATTAGGGTCGTGATGTGTTGAGGATTCACTGGTCCAAAAATCACATCATTTAGAGTTCATTTGATTAGGTTTTGACAAAGTTTTTGCTTCATCTCAAAACTTTTTCCTATTCTGTTGGGGTCGATCGACACTGCTGACGACCAAGACCGGCACTACCGGTGGGTCTCATCACCCCGCACTGGCACTACCGATGGGTCAGATCGGCACTGCCGACAACCCTGATCGGCACTGCCGATAGTGGTCCAGTAAGATCTGGTTTTTGGTGTGTCTCTTGACTAGTTCGAGTCCTTGCTGTTCCTTGTTGTTTCCGCTGTGTTTGTTTGTTGTGGTTGATCACTCCTAGGGCTAGTACACCACGAGTTGGTGTGTGTAGTCTTGGTGATCGGTTCGGAGGCTGGCTTGGGTTGTTTTTGGGATATAGGCCAAGTTCTTTTGGAGAATTTTGACTGGCTCCCATTCATCCCCCCTCTGGTCGCCTTCTCGGTCCTTCAAGTTTCTTTTTTAAGTAAGTTTTATACTTAGTTGCTTTGCTCGCTCAGTGCTCTATTTAGTTAGAGACCTTAGTCTTGGACCATCGTAGCGAGATATTAAGGGAGTAATTGAAAGCATAGATGTGGTGTCTTGGCTGTAGGTTACCTTTGTTTAACGCATAGTCCATGGATTGCTAGAGGTAGGTAGTAGGTGGTGATAGTCCTATCTGTCCTATGAAATCCTCCATGTTTGGCTACGCAGTAGGCTCTTGGCCGGAATTGCATTGTGGATGCAGGGGAAAACCGGATGCCCAATGCAAGCAACTTAGTAGCACTCTTACCTCGATTAGGATCTTATAACCATTAGGAATGCTCTCTAGCCAAAGCCACATTTATCTTGGTGTCCTTGGTCGAACTAGAACAGAAGATTAGGCAGACATGTTCCCTGTGGATTCCATACCTTGGAATACTCCTGGGGTGAAAGCTACTTTGGTATCTGTACTCTTGCGGATTTATTCTGTTGTCGTTAAAATACCCAACAAGATTTCTAGCGTCATGCCAGAGAATGGTTGTTGTTTGATCTTCGAACCTAGTTCATGCTCGTATCATTTTTATCTCACTTTATTTCTTTCCCCTTCTCTACCATGGAGCGACTATCAATTCAAGATCTCTCTGCTCCTAAGGGCAAGTTATTTGAGTCACCGCTTTCTACGGAACCTATCCATTCATCTGGCTTTGAACTCCGTCCTGGCTTTATAGCCATGGTTCGGGAACAATCCTTCTTGGGTTTTAAATAGCGAAAACCCATTCCATCATTTGTGAGAGTTCGAGCATTTGTGTTCATGCCTATCGACCAAAGGCATGACTCAAGATACTCTCATGTGGAAATTGTTTCCCTTTTCCCTCAAGGAGAATGTGAAACAATGGTACACTCATTTCGTTAAGAGTACAAATGGTGGTTGGAAAGTGCTCCGATATAAGTTTTGTCTCGCGTTCTGTCCTACATCACGTATCGTCTCTCTACGAATGGAGATTCTCGACTTTCATGAAAGCAAGAAGGAAACTATAGGTGCAGCTTGGGCTAGGTTTTCCCTGTTAACCACTTCCGGCCTTGACTTGACTTTACCCGACCATGTGTTGTTGCAACACTTTGGTCTGGGTTTAAGCAAGGAGTCTGCCCTATATCTCGACATGACTATTGGAGGTTCGTTCGTCCATAAGACGCCTGCAGAAGGAAGAGCTATCCTTGACCTTATCCAAGAAAACTCTTCTTTCCTTGTCGACTATTGAGAGCCCCCTCAGGAGGACGCTTCGTCGAGCATTGAGGTCACCCCTTTAGTTGAACTTAAGACAAATCCTTGCCTATCCATTAATTCATCTGGTGAGATCTCAACCAAACGGCAAACAATGGAGGAAGAAGAAATTCAACCTTCAAAGCTCTCTTTCCAATTCGAGGAAATCTTGTAAAAGATCATGGGAAATCCTCGAGTTGTCGCTATAAAAAAAAATCACCAACTCCTGTATCTTCTACCAATCCTTTTAAGGAGCCTTTGCTCCAAGGGACGATGAAGGAGTTAGCTTCAATCATGAGCAATGAGCAATTGAGAGAGGCTGAGTTTTCTCTGAACCTAATTCGGATTAGCCCCCTTCCTCTTTCATTCAATGCTTTATAGGAGGAGAAAAGGTGAATCTTTGGTATAATCCCACTGTCGGTGCCAACACCATTTCTTATGCTTGCGCTTTTGCCATTTTGGGTGAAGAACCCTTGGCACCGACTTGCAAATTTCTTCAATATCCCTTTGGACCCATTTTAGAGGGATATGGGATTTTGCAAAATGTGTCTTTAAGGCACAAAGATGTCAAAACTCTCCATGACTTTCATGTGTTCAAAGTCCATGACTCTGACATTTTTATTGGGCATCCCATGGAGAGATTTTTCTCTGGTACACCAACCAAGGAGATGCTAGATATCGAACTTAGGGGAAGACATTTTTCTGTCCCAATGTCTCAATCGGAAAATTCCTTTGAGTTCTCTATTAAATTTGAGGAGGTCTTTCGAAAGACCATGGGGACACCTCGAATTATTTTTGTAAGAAGAACCCACCAGCTCTTGTCTCTCCTCCCGATCCTCTAGAGGGCAATTTCCTCCAAGAGAATGAGAGTAAGTGCTCTGCCATGCCGAGTGGTGAATGGTTGGATGTGGGTGCACATTCTTGTGATATAATTTGGATTATGCCTCCTCATTCAACCATTCAATGCCACATAATAGAGATAAAGGTGAATGTTCTTTTCAGTCCCATAATCGGTGCAAATATCATGTCAAAATCCATTACACCAGCCTTCATAGGTGATGAGGACCTTGCACCGATTAGCAAATCCTTCCTAAGCCCCTTAGGCAAGCATTTAGAAGGATTTGGGACCTTACAAAATGTTCTCGTGAAGCATGAAAATGTTGAGACTATCCTAGACTTCCATATAGTTGAGGTCTATGACTTCCAAATCTTAATCGGGCATCCGTTAGATGAGCTATACCCGGTTGGACTGAAGCTAGGAAGTCTCAACATAAGTCTTGGGAGAGGCATATCTTCTGCCTCAATCTATCAATCAGAAAATCCTTTGATAGAATCTCTCCCAAGGGGTGAGCCATTCAATGAAGCGATGGCAACATTCTCATTTGACACCACCCCCCGGATCCATTCTTAAGGAAGGAGGTCGTCCAATTATCCAGGGGAAGGCAAGCCAACACGCGAGGGTCTCACAACAACTGAATTTGAGCCCATTGCTATCTCGTCTTTCAATTCTACTATTGAGACCACTTGGAAGACCGGAGAAATTGTACCTTCATGGTTACCAGTCAAATTCAAGGAAGGGCTATCTGATAAACATGAATACACTTTGAATCACTTCTGGCAAAAGAATCCTACAACATCCCTTTCACCTCCCAAGCCTTTCCAAAAATAAATCCTACAGGAGGCCGATAACAAGGAATGGTTGAAGGAAGAAAGATGTCCTTCAAGATAAATCCAAATCTTTTCTCCTTCTTCTACCATTCCCTGTTACATAATAGGAAATGTTGTAGAAGTCGTTCATGATCCCACCATTGGCGCCAATATCATCCCTGAGTACATAGCTTGGCAACTTTTGGATGATATACCTCTGGAGCCAAATGACACACTCCTCAAGGATGCCTTGGGAGTAACCTTTCCATGTCAGGGGATCGCAAGGGCTATAATAGTTGAGATGGACAAAGTCAAAGTTCACCTAGACCTCCATGTCTTTCCAATCATCGATTTTGAACTTCTCATAGGCTTCCCACTAAAAAGCCTTTATTGTGAAGGTGCATCTGTAGGGAGCCTAAATAAAAGCTTAGGAAAACCGCTTTCACCATCAATGCCTATTGCTTAGAAAATCCTATGGTGAGGCCTCGTCTCAAGCACTCCTCGCTTGAGGAGGTGATGTATGTTTCCCAACACGCATCACCGATGTTTGTTCTTTATGAGGACGCGAAGCATTGCATCCATGGAGGAGACAATTTAGGAGAAACTCTTGGTCCTTTTAAAACCAAACCATCATCCTTCTTTCCTAAGCCTTTTTCCTTTGGCCCTCAATACTCCATTCTTCATGGTAATCAAGAATCACCGATAAGCTTCCTCAATGAAATTCTTGAGGAGGATAACTTTTGGATCATTGGATTGCATGAGCCACTGACTCTAGAGACAGGAGAAAATGATTCAACTAATGAGCATGGAAGCTTCTTCCTTGAACAACCACGAGATGCATGCTCATATATAGAATCTCTAGAATCATCTAAGATTACTGCTAAAAGCACCTACAAGGATTACAACCAACTTAAGGCCATCATTAGTAAAATGTTTAGAAGGATGATTGTAGATGTTTTTGTTTATCATAAATATTACAAATCTCATAGAAGCATGGTGCTTGTTGTTCTCCTCTTCAATTGTTGTCTAAACCGGTGGCTAAACTGCCGTATTTATACCCAAATGATGGAGGACGAGTACTTGTAGGCTAGTGGGAAGTTGGTGGCCGAAAACAGTGAAAAATTACTGGTCGGTCGGGTACGCCGGCACGGCCATGGAGGCTGGGCGGCAGGGTCGGTCAGGCGGCCGGCGGCCACCCGATTTGGTTGATTTTCCAATCGACTCATACTGGATGTCCATAATGATGTTCTGAGGGTCAGTTGGCCGTTTTACTTTGGTTTTTTGTCGGTAGGCATGGCAGGCCAGGAGGTAGGCTTGATGGGCCAAATGGCTCGAGAGGCCGAGTGGCAAGCCTACCGGGCGACAAGGTCCGCCGGGTGGCATGACTCACCGGGCGGCATGGTCCGCCAGGTGGCATGACTCACCGGGCGGCATGACTCGCTGGGTGACAAGGTCCGCCGTGCGGCGGCTCATTTTTGTGCAGTGGACCTTTGACCAAATGGCTTAGTTGTCCTTCCCCTCTCCCGGTTGGGCCATGTGTCGACCTCTTTTCTTTGTCTCTTTGAAAATCTTTTGGATCGGAATTAGGAAATGACTTCATGGCGATGGTCTTTGCTTGTCGGCCGGGTGTGGGCGTGAAGTTCCAAATCGGCCAGTGGTCCTAGGTCAGGTTGTTGTATGACCGGGAATTGATTGAACACTTGATTCAGCATGCCGGGTGATGATAGCTTATCATCCGTCCGGTTGACAATTTTACTTGGTGATGACCTAGCCGGATGATGGTTTTGGTTGTTAACGACCCTGTCCGCTATCAGAAAATGGATGTTTCACAACCGTGATTGGTCGATGGGGTATTTTCACATGTTTTTGCATATTTTAACCCTGTAGCACCTGCAACCACATATTTCACCAAAACTTGTGGAACTCATGAGTACAAAGATTATTTCCATTACATTATTAGTTAAGGTCCATCTTTTCATGTTAAATTGGTCGTCAAAAAAGGGAATTTACAACTACTAACAACCCCCCCTCTCCCCACACTTAGGACTTTGCTCGGCCCGAGCAAAGTAAGAAATCAAGTCTAGGAATGTGCAAGATCTAAGGTAATTCTCATCATGCTTTGCATATATAAAGACTACTCCATGACTCCTCATGGCTATACGGTTTTAGGTGGCTAAATACCTTGTTTTGAAAAGTTGAGAGATGGAACAACATAGAGAAGTCTTACCTTTCTTTTTCCCAAGGAACTTCAATTTTGTTTGCTCTTTTCAATAAAAACAGAGCTCCAGATCACAAGTTATTCTCAATTGATGCTCTTAAATCACTCAATGTGGTTTTGATTCCTCACTTAGTCTGGTGGCCAAAATTTCCCTATATACAAAGGCTTATGTGGAGCTCAAGGTAGGAAATGTTAAGGCCACATACATGTATTTCATATATCACTAAGTCAAAAATCGAGTCCAAGGAGAAAACAAGTCATGAATTATGATCAAGCCATGTGCACAATTATGATTTGTATGGATGGATGAAGGATGGCGGATGCTCCTTTTAAAGTGATCTCTCTCTCTCTCTCTCTCTCTCTCTCTCTCTTCTATTTCATTTATATTTTAAAACATGGGCTACTTTATCATTCATGATTTTTCTCTTATTTTTTCTTTTTATTCTTTTTGAGTAGCCCACATCTTGTTTGAAATGATTCTTGGAGAGAGATCGACATATATGGTGGAGCATTTTATTCAATGAATGGATTTTGGGGATGATGGATGCGAACTTCCATTGTAGAAGTTTTAACATATGGAGTGGTTGGGGTGTGCACATGAACTTGATCAATAACACATAGCAAGCATCTCACAAGGGTCACAACAATTTGACAAAGTTCAATGAAAATACAAGTAGCAAATGCAATAGGTTTTCATTAAGATAATTATCTGGCTTTGGTAGGAATAAACTCATCATTGAGAAGATTGTGAATCTAGAGTTCTCATTTATAAGCTTTTGAAAATTAAAAATCACAAAAGTTCACTTGATTCCAAGAAAGGTTATGCTCTTTACAGTCATATCACATCTACCAACAATTAAGACAAGGTTTTCCTATGCAATGAGTATTTCCCATGGGCGATGAAAGAATATCAAGTATGAATGAGAAGGAAGTATTATATTAGCTGCCATTTATCATGCTTGCCAAAATTTCAATTTATACAAAGACATGAAAACATCAAGGGGTAGGTGATATGAGGAATACCGAAATGGTTGTTGTTCATTCATATCTTTTCCTCTTGTTCCTTTTGATATTAACCTATAGAGGTTAGATAACAAAATACCCGAAGGAACAAGCCCAATGTTATGCCACTATTATTGCCAAGTATATTTTATTGTTGAGAAGGATCAAAGCAAAAACTTTTTTTAAGTTTCAAATGAAAACCATCAAATCCTAGTAAAGGGAAACAAATCGGATTACCTCCTGTTAGTACTTTTTTAAGGTCATAAGTTTGACCGTGGGAGCTCTTATTCATAGTGTAGCTATTGTTTTGGCAATGTGGCTCCATTCATCACCAAAAACTCATCAACTCATTGCATACCTAAATGGTGAGGCATGCAACAAGAGCCACGAGATTTGCTATGTTTGTGATAAACAAATGTATCTACAACCGCCCTTTTGAAATTACTATGTCCAAAAAGGGTAGAGCGGTTGTAGGCCTCTTGTGTACCATCATCATAAATCTTTGTTGTGGTGGGAAAACTTTTTTGAGTGAGGAGTATGTGGATCTTCTAAAGAATGAGTCCTTGGCATGGTGGGAGAATTCCCTTTTGACTCTAAATTTGAGGCCTCATGAATTTCCTGTTCAAAGTTTTCCTTTTGTAGATCATCTTCTGGTTGCTTTAATTTGGTACCTCTTTTCCATTGGTAGATGATAGCCTTGTGGTACCTCCATTAGGTAGAACATGGATCCTTGGGGGATTTGGGAGGATTGGTGCAGAATGGCAAGGCCTATGTGGTTCAAGGATAATTGGACCATTGATAGAAAGGAGTTCTGGGAAAGATCCTTGGTAGCCATTATGGGGAATTGGGATGACTCCTTGAATTGTTCTTGCCTCTTTACAATAGAAGGATTTAGCAACGGATCACCTTGTTTCCCGTTGTAGTCGTGTCCACTGGTTCTCTTCACCCATTCCATGTTACGAGTGTTTCCGAAATCTAGAAAAGGTTCATCATCGAGTTCAAAGGATTGAAGTGGGAGAAAGCAAGTATCTTCTTCTACAACATCAGGGTGTGATGAGTGGAGTGAGGCTATCATAGGAGCTTCAGGCTTTTGTGGGAGACACTTGTCTTCTATTTCTTTGGATTGGCTAGAAGTTTGGGTGCTTTCATTGGTATGTTCTGCGGAGATGGATGACTCATATGCAAGATTTTGGATGATTTTGATTAAGATCTCCATTCGCTCGGATGCTATTGTGCAAAAGAAAGCACCTTCAGCCACAACATTTAAATAATTTGCACTATCGGGCCTTAGACCAAAGAAAAAGTGTTGCAGCCTTATAGGCTCCTCTATGCCTAATCATACCCCGATTTTGCTGTAGGATAGGAACCTTTCTGATGATGCTCCTAGTGATTCATGTTATTGTTGCTCAAAATTGATAACCTTCTTCCTTAGAGCAACTATCTTATAGAGAGGAAAATATTTGCATAAGAAATACTCTCTTAAGGTGGACCAAACTCCATCTACTTGACCTACATGGTTAAAATACCATGTTTTTGCTGCCCCGCCTAATGAAAAAGGGAACAACTTCCATTTCATTGTTTCTTGAGGAAACCCATCAATGGCAAGAGTGGAGCAACAAATCTCAAACTATTGTAGGTGAGTATATGGATTTTCATTTTCTGCCCCTATTAATGGTGTCTTCTGAATCAAAAGTATGAGATTTGGATGAATCTCATAGCTCGGTGTTGTGATTGAGAGTGATGATGGTACGGGTTCTTGGAATTTGCTCCTTGGGGCTGAGAAGTCGTGGATAGATGGAGAATTCATGGAAGGAAAGAAAATAAGAGAAGCAAATAAAAAAAAGGTAAAAAGAATTTGGTTCGGATAAATGTCAGCTACCATTCTCCGGCAACGGTGCCAGAAAGCTAGTTGGCGATCCTTAAGCCTAATAGAGAAATCTGCAAGCGTACGGATGCCGATGTAGCCTTCACCCAGGAGTATTCCAAGGTATCGAATCCATGGGGAATGAGAAGTGAAATTCTCTCTTAATCCAACTGTAGTGAACAAAGGAGAGGAACAACAATGGTTGAGAGGAGAATAGGTTCTATAGAGAGAAGAGGTCCTCGGGCCAAGTAATCTGATGTAGTAAACTCCTGCTAAGTAATTTAATGAGATCCTATTTCAATTTATCCTATTTCAATTTAATGAAAACAATCCACTAAAAAGGGTCGGTAACTAACCTCATATACTAGTGGGTACGCTATCACTAGACAACCCTGCTTGAGACTTCCCAAATATGGTGGATTACAATATTGGACGGATAGGGCTGTCAACACTTGCCACCTACCACACAACCTGTGTGATATAGACACGACGACGTGTGTTCGAAATAATTGTCCCAATCTTTCACAGTACTAAATAGCCAAATAATCTTAGAATTTTAATTCAGTGCAACAGATATTCTCACAGCACAGCCCCAAATCATAGCAAGCAGATGTAATATTTACTGAGATACTACTTTATGATTTATGATACTAGCAACTCAACTCTGATTAACCTCCAGTTCAAAAGAAATAGTCCAATAAAGATAGTCTCTGGTACACCAAAATATTGCAAACCAAATTTCGTAGTCTCCTTCCCCCCTAGCACAGATGCACCACTAACAGAAGGTTGGGATTTGTAGCGAAATCCAATGCACACCCAGGAGATGGAACCCCCGATCACACACCAACCAGTAATCCCTGATGGACCGGCTTCAAATATCCAAAGCAGATGGGATTGCCATCTCCTTGGCTAGAGGCTGGAGCAACGCTCGGCAGACCAACACACGAATAAACAAAAAAACCTAATCTCCTGTCGGTACACGACCAACCTGGCCAACAAATATGCACGCAGGCGCAAGGACTAAACTGAACTAGGTCCAGTTACAAAGATCGACTCGGACTAACAATACAAACTGACTTGGACTCTAAGTGCACGTAGCATCAATCAATAGATAGAAAAGGCTTAACTTGAGCTCACGTAACATGAATATAGATTATAATATTCCCGCAGCTTATCATAATTCTTCGATTAAGTAATGCCTTAAGTAAAAGCATCCGCATGATCAATATCAACACGGGCATAGCTCCTATATCTCGATATTCGTAGAGCCAATCTGAATATATTTCTTCGACATCTCTAACAGATGACTACCAATAAATATTCTCGTGCATCCAGGTTGCACAATGTCATATGAAAATCTATTTTCTTGTCTATTCAGGACTTGATTCGTAGAAATAGGAACCAGACTAAGCTGAATAATGGGTCTTTTACTATAGTTATCATCTTTAATTACTAAATATTTCCAAGTATTTTCAGCATCTATAGTAGAACTTACTTGATTAGCCATGGGCTTATCATCCTCTCCTACTTGAAACAAAGCCGTCCTCGGCTTTGATTTAATTCGAGGAACTTCTTTCAAGCTAGGAGAATTTGTAGCTATATTCTTGCATTCTGTTGGTTGAAGATTGACTCTCACATCAATCTCCTCCCCATCTTTCTTCTCATTCAAATTAATACAAATAGAGCCAATTTTAATTGTTGGACTGTTCAGATCATTGGAAGTTGTCCCAGAAGTATGAGCAAGAACTTCCATACCATTTTCAATAGAAGCTTTTTCACAATTACTAGCAGCATTTAGAGGATCCATAGATGGAGCTATAGCTTTTTGGCTGATCATATCATTCTCCACCCCTTGAATCAAAGCCGTCCTCGGCTTTGAGGTAATTGTTGCACTATATTTCTTCTTTCTCGAACCAGCAAACATAACAGTCTTAATATCCATTTCTTTCATTGGCTTTAGAACATGATACACACCTTTGTGCATGAAAGAATAATTGTTAGAACGATCACCATGTGTTGCACAAAGATCAAACTGCCATGGCCTTCCCAACAATAAATGGCATGCACTCATCGGTGATACGTCGCAGTCCACTGTATCAACATAATCTCCTACTGAAATCTTTACTCTAGCCCTATGAGTAATTTTCAGCATGCCGCTTTGATTCATCCATTGCACGTAATGAGGTGTAGGAAGCCGCCATGTAGATAAAGACAATACACATACCAAATCTGAACTAATAGCATTATTGAAACTTCCACCATCAATAATTAACTTGCATACATTATTACGAATCTTGCACTCAGACTGAAAAATGTTGCAACATTGCCCCTTGACACCAGCAATGGCACCATTAGCATGTACTTCCTGAGACATCAAAGAGAAGCCTTTACCAATGGTAACCACATCCAGAATTTTTGACTCATTATCATCACGAGACAGCTCCATAAAAGAAATTTCACCAGTTCTAGTAATAGCACCATCATGAACATCATATTTCGCGAACAAATTTGAGTCACCATTTGTGGCTTCATTTTTCCTTCCCATATCACATACAAATTCATTTTGTAATGCTTTAGGACGAGACGAAGGTTGACCATAGCACTAGTTGATTCCTTTTCAAGATTTGTAGCAGAAAAATTAATATTTGCAGCAACACACTTGTTCTTTCCACTAGACAGAAGAGATGCATCACATTGTTTGGAGCTAACAAAACATTTAGCTGTGTCAATAGGCGGATCATATTTATGCCGTAATACTTCCTTCAACTCTACCCATGAAGTGCAATAATCATCACCATGTTCTCATCGCAAATTCCACAACCACAAAGTAACAGCAAAAGAAATGGTTTGGTTTGCCAAATTTACTAACTCACTTAATGGCAATTCGCCAATCCTGTAAAACTCCACTATAGCATCCTGCCACTCATAGTACTCAGATCGAGAAGCGGTTGAATACAATGTCGGCACAAACTCAGCATGCACATCTAAATTATAGTAATCCATCACCAAAGAGTACCGTGAGCAACCCGGCTAAACTGATACCAAATGATATAGACACGATGACGTGTGTTCGAAATAATTGTCCCAATCTTTCACGGTACTAAATAGCCAAATAATCTTTCTCAGAATTTTAATTCAGTGCAACAGATATTCTCACAGCACAGCCCCAAATCATAGCAAGCAGATGTAATATTTACTGAGATACTACTTTATGATTTATGATACTAGCAACTCAACTCTGATTAATCTCCAGTTCAAAAGAAACAGTCCTATAAAGATAGTAGCAGATTGGCTTACAAGTTCAGAGAAAATATTGCAAACCAAAATTTCGTAGTCTCCTTCCCCCCATAGCATAGATGCACCATGAACAGAAGGTTGGGATTTGTAGCGAAATCCAATGCACACCCAGGAGATGGAACCCCCGATCACACACCAACCAGTAATCCCTGATGGACCGGCTTCAAATATCCAAAGCAGATGGGATCGCCATCTCCTTGGTTGGAGGCTGGAGCAACGCTCGGCAGACCAACACACGAATAAACAAAAAAACCTAATCTCCTGTCGATACATGACCAACCTGGCCAACAAATACGCACGTAGGCGCAAGGACTAAACTGAACTGGGTCCAGTTACAAAGATCGACTCGGACTAACAATACAAACTGACTTGGACTCTAAGTGCACATAGCACCAATCAATAGATAGAAAAGGCTTAACTTGAGCTCACGTATCATGAATATAGATTATAATATTCTGGCAGCTTATCATAATTCTCTGATTAAGTAATGCCTTAAGTAAAAGCATTCGCATGATCAATATCAACACGGGCATAGCTCCTATATCTCGATATTCATAGAGCCAATCTAAATATATTTCTTCGACATCTCTAACAGATGACTACCAATAAATATTCTCGTGCATCCAGGTTGCACAATGTCATATGAAAAGCTATTTTCTTGTCTATTCATGCCTTGATTTGTAGAAATGGAACCAGACCAAGCTGAATAATGGATCTTTTCCTATAGTTATCATCTTTAATTACTGAATATTTCCAAGTATTTTAAGCGTCTATAGTAGAACTTACTTGATTAGTCATGGGCTTATCACCATGGGGACAAATGCAATCCTAGCAAATCTAAGTATAAACACCGCATTTACACTTAGACTTTCATACCGGCTCTAGAATTGTAAGCATAACAAACTAATGCTATAAAGCAATAAAAGGTTATGCACAAGGATCCCACAGATAAAAAGGATAGAAATACTCACTTTATTACTTGGACAAGAGTTTAAGTACATGTTACCCGGCGGAAGGATGAGAAATCTACTCTTGGTAGAGCTTCATCTCCGAGGCACAAGATGGAGAAGGAGCCGACATTCCCAGCTCCCTCCCAGACTTCTACCTCTCACTCTCACTCCCTATTCTCATACATTTCGGTAGCATGGTGCTTGTTGTTCTCCTCTTTAGTTTTTGTCTAAACCAGTGACCAAACCTCTGTACTTATACCCAAATGATGGAGGGCGAGTACTTGTAGGCCGGTGGGAAGTCGGTGGCCAAAAACGGTGAGAAATCATTGGCCGGGAGGCCGGGTACACCGGGCGGCCGTGGAGGCCGAGCGGCATGGTCGGTCGAGCGGCCGGGAAGGCCTGGCGGCCACCCAATTTGGTCGGTTTTCCAGCTAATTTATTCTGGACATCCGTAATGATGTTTTGAGGTCCATTTTGAGGGTCGGTTGTCCATTTTCCTTTGGCTTTATGTCGGTAGACATGGCAGGCCAAGCGGTAGGCTTTATTGACCGAGTGGCTCCGTAGGCCAGGTGGCAAGCCTACCAGGTAGCAAGGTCCGTTGGGTGGCATGACTCGCCGGGCGACAAGGCTCGCCGGCCAGCAAGGTCTACCGGGTGGCATGACTCGATGGGCAACAAGGCCCGCTGGCCGGTAATGTTTGTCGGGGGGCAAAGTCCGCTAGGTGGCGGCCTATTTTTGTGCAGTAGCCCTTTGACCAAGTGGCTTAGTTGTCCTTCCCCTCTCCTGGTTGGGCCATGTGTTGACCTCTTTTGTTTGTCTCTTTGAAAATTTTTTGGACCATTATTAGGAAACGTCTTCCTGGTGATGGCGTTTGCTTGTCGGCCGGGTGAGGGGGTGAAGTTCCAAATCGGTCGGTGGTCCTAGATCATGTTGTCGTACAACTGGGAATTGAATGAATACTTGATTCACCATGCCAGGTGATGATAGCTTTTCATCCGGCCGGTTGACAATTTTACCTGGTGATGACCTAATCAGGTGCTAATCTTGGCTATTAACGACCCTGTCGGCTGTCAGAAAATGGCTGTTTCACAACCGTGATCGGCCGATGGGGTATTTTCACATGCTTTTGCATATTTTCACCCTGTAGTACCCACAACACATATTTCACCAAAACTTGTGGAACTCATGAGTACGAAGATTTTTTTTCATTATATTATATATTAAGATCCACCTTTTCCTGTTAAATTGGTAGTCAAAAAAAAAATTTATGGCTACCAAAAACTGTCACACTATGCCTGAGAACATGGGAGCTTCATCGACCTGACACAATGGTACTTTTGTCAATGGAACCTACTACGAGAAGGCTGCAACACTACATACTTGATTTATTGTGTCTGAGTGGTACGAAAATCTAAGTGTGGGGGAGCTCTGTAAGTATCACGTATTAAGTTCCATTCATGCCAACTTACCTCTTGGTTTAGAGTTGTTGTTAGTTCTTGTATTCATGCCTAGCTGTTGATACTTCTTAACATCACATCAAGAATATCACTATTCCTGGCATGACACAAGAAATGATTATTGGCGTTTGTTATGTTTTAAGAATAAAATGAATTAATCCGCAAGTGCACAAAACACCATTGTAGCATTTCACCCGGGAGTATTCCAAGGTATCATATTTATTTTCCTCAGGGAAGCTAGGCGTAAGATTATCTTGGTTTAACAAAGATATAACTACAAGAATTATACCAACTGACCAAAGACAGGGGTAAGGATGTTCAATAATAATGGTAGGAGTAGCAACACAGGAGAAATCCACAATAAGATAAATAAAGAGAACAATTAAGCTAGCCAGGAGGACAACGAGTCTAAGTCTAAGATTCGTAAAATATATCGTCCTAATACATCTAAATCAAGCGTCAAATCCTAGTTACTCGGGTTAAGCGCTTACACTAATTTCTTGGTACAACCATATGTCTTTCACTAGTTAGCTCACTTCAGGGCACGAAAACGATCCCCTAATACTGGTCGGTAACTAACCTATGTACTAGTGGGTACACTATCGCTAGACAACCCTGCTTGAGACTTCCCGAACATGGTGGATTACTAAAGGTCAGACAGGGCTGTCACCACCTGCCGCCTACCACTACCACACAACCCGTGTGGATGAATGCAAATCCAGCTAGCGTTAACTTAGGCACTACGCCTACGCCTTCACTTGATGTTCTTCCATTGGCCCAGCGGAAGAATAGCCAGGAAATAACCAAGTCTAAGTCCTAGAAAGAACTAAACTTAATTAAATCCTAGCCCTAAAACCCGTGAACTATGCAATGATGTTTCTTCTTGATAATTGTAACTTAAGGAAATGACTTAGTTAAGATAAATACTTGACAAGATATAAAAGGGAAAGATATTTATATTGATAAAGGATAAGTCTTACAAAAAGAGAAAAGATACAAGAGAGCTCATACCAAGACTTCGAGAAAAATTCTAGATCTCAAGCGATGCTCTCGACCAGACTCTTAACTCCTGACTAACAAACGTACTCTACTAAGTAGCACAAGTAGTGGGAAATGGACTCCTTCATGTGTTTCTTTGTTGATGGTTTTTTTCTGTGGAATTCCCCCTCTATTTATAGGTGGCAGGGTACTTATATGTGAAGAAGATTCGGTAGGCCAAAGTCAATCCACCAGGCGGCGGGCAAGGCCGGGCGGCCACGTGTGTCGGGCGGCCGGGCAAGCCGGGCAGCATGCACCGCCAGGCGGCCCTTGGATCGTGTCAGTTCGCGACTGAATCCTCTTGGATGGCTTATATCTTTTGTCGATGTCAATTTTTTGGTCAGTTCGCACCGACTCCTTCGTTTTGGGCTAGTAGGCCTCTTGGGCCTAGTGGGCTGGCCACCCCGGGCTAGGCCGGGCGGCGGCCTTGGCCGGGTGCCGACCCCCTCCGGGTCACCCCTTGACTTCTCCCGGTTAGGCCACTTGTTGGCTTTCTTTCCTTAGCCATATTTCATCACTTTTAGTCCGGGAGAAGAAAATGACATCATGGCGAAGTGTTTTGCAAAATCGGCCGAGTCGGATGATCAGCCTGACAATGATTTCGGTCGATCAGCCGGGTGGCTGATTTTAGCCGTAAATGACCCTATCGGCCGGGTCCCAATTTCATCCTGAAAATGACCCTATTGGCCGGTGAAAATGGCTGTTTCATAGTTGTGATCGGCTGACGGGGTATTTCTACATGTTTTTGCATATTTTGGCTCTTTTATACTTGCAAACACATATCTTACCAAAACTTGTGGAACTTTATTGGTTTAAGCAAATATTTATTAAACTTTGGTCGTTACCTTGCATTTTCTGACCGGTTGGTGACCGATATTGGGTTTTATAGGCCATCAACACCACCCCAAGCTTAAACCTTTGCACGTCCTGAGCAAATTAAAACTTAGTAGTGATGGATCAAGAGTTGCTTCAATATTAGAGCCCTACAAGTATCAAGTGCACAAACACATACTCCAACATAATATGGATATGTGTAAACTAGCACAACTTGGTCACTAAGTCATTCTCATTGTACAGCGGGGCTTATTGGCATTTTTAACCTTGTCATAAGCGGTTGAAGTCTAGAACGGCTAGTTTATACTTTGTCATGCAATCTCCTATTCGATCATGAGTCCAAGGTTTTTGTAATGTTGCATAAGATTGAAAATCTTCCCCCTTGGTGCAATCTTCAATATGACTCTCATCTCTCAAAAGGTGTATTTCCTTACCAAATGCTCATCCTAGTTTCTAAAAGTTTGGCTTGACTATGTGGAGCTTGGTAGGATGACACATTTAGCATGCATGTGTTGTTAAGCTAAGAGATTGTCCTAGCGAAAATACATTGCACTTCCTCATTCCAATCATTTAGAAATAATGTCCAGGGGAGAAGGAGAGAATGGGCTAGCACAATTGCAAAGGTCTTGGGTGCAGATTTATCCCAAAGATTGGATTTTTGTGCTAGAGAGAAGGGACGGTTCTTTATTTTTGCTCAAAGATATATTTTATTTTTGAATCAACCTTGAAGATTTTTGATATAGCACATCCATGAGAGCTGATAAAATTTTCCTTTCTTTTCTTTCTTTCTTTCTTCATTTCTTTGTTTCAGTCTATGAAGTATATTTTTCTGTATTGAATTTTAAAATTAAAACCTTTTACCTTCATATATTAAAATATGCATAAATAAATAGTGAATGTTTCTGTGATTTAGTAATTTCATAAAATAATACATCTTACTAGGAATCCAGAGCACATTTTTCTGTATTTTTGTTTCCAGGCATATGTTCTTAGGAGAATTTCTGAATTTGTAACAATTGTTTTGGCTTTTTAAAGGGAAACCTCTCATAGTGTAAAGAAGCTAATTCAATGGTTCAAATATTTTTGCAAACCTTCTCTGAGAAATTGTTTGGGGTGGGGGGGGGGCATAATTTTTCAATGGGATCGTTTGGAGTGGATGCATGATTCCGATGTGGAAACCGCATAATCAAGCATGATTAATTTGATACTCAAAGATAACGCGAAGGAAAATGATTGGCTTTGGAAGTGCAAGTCTCTCATAAAGATCAAATCCTAACTAAACTCAATGCGTGCATAAATGGGTAAACATGGTTTTGCTAATTAATATTTGGCCATGGTAGGAAATTGTCTATCATAGGGAAGGATGTGCACCAAGTAGGGGGTTTTTGTTGTAGCATAGTTTTGAAAGAAATCATTGGACTCTAATCATAAGGAGATCACTGACTCATCCAAAACATGCCATCTTATAAACTCCAACAACTAGACTTGGTGTTAATTAGCCATTTTACACCCACTAAAATATAAAGGGACTAGTGTTATCATCATGCCGGTATACCATTACCGACAAAAAATGAGGAGTAGAGGTTGTATACTTGAGACTCAATGGGAGCTAATAGAGCAACTATTCATCATTTCCATAGGCAAGGTAGAGACCAAGTTCTCAATTTTTTTTTGTAAAGGGAAATATTTTTGATCTTTTTGGATTTTACAAATTTTTATAAGTTTTCTTAAGGGAAATTTGTCTGTAGGACACACTTCAATGTTGGTTTTGTCTCCTGGACACTGGATCATTTCTTTTGGTCTTGTGGACACCGAAAAAATGCACCTTTTACTATAGGACACTAGCAGAAAAAGTGACCATTTTCAAATTTTTTATCTTAATGTACAAAATATATTGGAACTTGAAATTTGGCACAATGTTAAATTGTTGCATTTTATGTTCATGTGTTTTTTTCTTGATTTTTTTACCAATTGTTTGCATAGTTTAATTTTAAAAATAAATATTTTGTTAGTGAAAAACTTATGTAAAAAATCAACAATAAATATGAAAAAATTGCATGTATAGAGAATTTAGTAATGTATGCTTGTATCAAAAAAATTTGAAAATGGTCACTTTTTCTGCTATAGTGTCATGCAGACAAAAGGTGCATTTTTTCAGTGTCCATGAGACCAAAAGAAACGATCCAGTATGCAGGAGACAAAACCAACATTAAAGTGTGTCCTACAAACAAGTTTCCCTTTTCTTAATTAGTTAAAAACAAAATGACTCAACTAGAGAAAGAGGGAGAGAGGATAGAACAATTGGCGCACCTTGGTTTGGGTACCTCCCCAAGCTTAGGCCTTTGCAAGATATAAGCTTAGATGGCAATCACTGCGGCGGTTGATATTCGATGTGGAAGTGGCCGAACAGTTGATGCATCATGGAGATGTTTGTCTGAAGTTGTTCTATTGTTTTTTGTCGCCATTCTTATTCTTCCCTTATGGCTTCTTGTATTTCTTGTGTTCGAATGTTGGTTTCATAAGCATTGGCGGCCAAGTATTGCATATCTTCTTGCAGCTCTGAAAAGTTATATGATGTGAATCGGGCAGAGCGAGAAGTGCCTATTCCTTCATGAGGTTAGGGTAACTCTCCATCCCATAGGGCTCATAGTTGTCATAGGAGGAGGTAGTGTACTTGGTCGACGAACTCGCAAAACTGGGGAATTGTGGTTGTTCCCAGTTGTTTTGGGGACCTCCCGATTCACCCATCTGAGGCGTGTTCATTGCGGTTCCGTGCTGTTGCTCCTCTCGACGAAGTTGTGCTCTTGTTCTTGGCCTGTCTCCTACAACACTATGTCTTGCACTCTGCAAGGAAGTTTGCAATTTGTACACAAAGTTCCTTTTACCAATAATAGTGAGCTGGGGGTTAGCCAATTCAATTTCTATGTCATACCCCAGACAGAGCATGAAGTACCTATTGTTCTCCTCTCTCAACAAGTGGGGTTGCAAGAAATGATCTTCTCCTAACAAAGGAGCGTTAGGGAGATTATCTATTCTATCTCTGTGAAGCGCGCCAACCTTTCTAGCAATTCTAGTGACAAAAGGGGTAAAAGTAATGCGTCCTTGTTGTCTGAATGCTAGGGTGAGCCAATGGTTGATGAGGAAAAATATGGGGTCCATTTTAATCTTCTTGATTATAGCATGGAGATAGGCCTTATCCAAACTATTCATCGAACATACATCACCCCAATCGGTTAGGTAGTGAGTCATAAAACGGTGAATTATACGGAGCGATGGGTTATGAATGTCACTAGTGCGTTCTTGCCCCATAACGGGATTTCCTATCTTTGCCCGAAGTCCTTGTAGTGTGAAACATTTAAGTTTATCAATGTCTAAGGCAGCCTTACGGTCAAAGCCAATATAAGTACTAATTTCTTTTAAGGACCATTCATATGTTTCACCAAAAAGATGAAATTCATAGAGAGTGCCTGTTTTGTTTGATTCATGGACATGAACTTTTAATGTGCAAAGAAATTCGCTAGTGAGCCATTTAGAACCGTATTCATTGAGGTGATTGAAATCATACCACCCTGCCGTGTTGAGCGCATACTCAAAATCAGCAAGGACACCGATTTGCTCGAGGAAGTCATGGTCGAACTTGCGGACGAACGTGAACTCCCGGTCCTATATGGCGGTGAACTTGCTTTGCTCGTCAAAGTCATTGAACACCATGTGGGATACTTGCCTTATGGGTATCCTCATACAAGACTAAGTCGGTAGCCGACCGGGTACTTCATCAACAAGGAAGCCGACCGACTCGGCTTGTAGCGCAAGGCATGAAGAGATAGACTTTCTACGTAAATCCTTGTGAGTTACGATTAGGACTCTTCATATACCCCCCTGCCGATCGGATATGTAAGGCGGCAGGGTACCCCTCATCGAGGGACAAGTTCACAAGTTGACAAGTTTTGCAACAGCAATACAATACACAGAACACAGGACGTAGGGTTTTTACTCTCATCGAGAGGGCCCAAACCTGTATAACTCGGTGTCTTGTGTTACCATCGTAGTTCTTAGTCTCGATGTAGCCCTATACATTTTACTGTCGATCTCAAGCTTCGACAATTGGCGTGCCAGGTAGGGGGCAAGGCTCGCCGAGATTCTCCGTCGACTATGATGGCCGAAATTCCCATCATCCAGTACTCGCCGGACTTCAAGATCTCTGTTGGATCGCTCGACTTCACAGTCGGTGACAACGGAGCCCTAGGTCTAGAGAACCATAGATCAGACTCGACCGCAGCCGTTTCCATGGTGCGATCACTGAGTTCGTCTGGCTTGATCCCCGCATTGGTTCCACTCGGATCTGAGGAAGAAGATCCTTCCTTTGGGAACGATTCAAAATCGGATCGGTCTTTTGATGAGGACTCGGTCGGATCCGCTTACCCATATCCCCATACTGTCAATATGGTGGATATAGCAGATCCCGTGGATGTAGACCAAGATGGTGTCCAAGACGATGAACATGAAGGTAACCCTGTTGATGGCCACTCGAATCAACTAGCCGAAGGAGGTCAACAGGAGGAGGACCCTCCAGCTGATGACTTATCGGTCGGACACCACCATCAACCAAGAGGGTCGCGCGGTTCATACAACGCACGCCAACTGGATCTTGGTCCGGAACTCGAAGTGGATGGCGTCAAGGTCTACCACACTCCTCAGAATAACATCACAGGGGCCAAAACTTTGCTCGACACTCTAATGATAGACACGAATTATCAGACCCCTGCGATACAGAAGGCGGTGGCTATGCTTAAGGCCGTTGCGGCTCACGAGGCCGCAAAATCTCAGTCGGTCACAAGCTCTAGTCACATATCTTCACGAGGTCGGCATAGGCGTGAAGATCTGAGAAATTCTCTCAGCCTCTATGATGGACGAGATACCATCAACTCTCACTATGAAGAACGCGCTCGGGATAACCGAAGCTATGAGGAAGAACACCGTGATTGGAGAACGGACGACCGACGGGATGACCGACCGGACAACCGATGAGAGGACCGTCAAGATCCTCCTCCAAGGCATAACCGTGACGACCGTCGTCGACGTGACGATCGGTATTGGCGCAATAACAATGATAACAACCATCGGCGTCATCATCATGATGATGATGTTGGTCCACGACACGGCCGCCATGCAACTCCGTCTCCAGACTGGCATAGGCGGTCGATGACGCCGACCGACGATGAGATCGACGGCATCAAAGCTTACATCCCTAGGCTTCGTATAGCTCGATGGCCTAAAGGATTCAAGCCGGTCCCCATCGAAAAATACGATGGTCAGACCAATCCCCGAGAGTGGCTGCAGCTTTACAGCACGACGATTCGATCGGCTGGAGGTGATTCCTATGTAATGGCTAATTACCTCCCAGTCTGCCTGGATCCAGCTGTTCGGATATGGCTCACATCTCTTCCAGAGGAGTCAATCACATCTTGGGGAGACCTCAACAGGAAGTTCATAGAAAGTTTTCAAGCTACCTGCAATCGACCGGCCAACCACTTTGACCTTACTCGGATCAAGCAGAAGACTGACGAACCTCTTCGTGACTACATCAAGCGATTTTACGCTAAGAAGACTGAGATCCCCAATGTCCCAGACCAACAAATCATTGCCGCCTTCCAAAGAGGGATCCGTAGAGATGATTTGGTTCGTGAGATCGGTCGGAGGAATCATGACCTCAAGCTGACCGCTCAAGGGTGCTTTGAGATCCCTGACAAGTTCGCATCTGGTGAGTCGGCATTGGATGACATCCGGGGAAAAGGCAAAGAGAAGCGGTCGGACAAGCCCGAGTCCTCCAAGAAGGACAAGTAGAGGAAGCCTGATAACATGGTTCACACGATGGACCAACTTCAGAAGAACCCTCGAACAAGCCAACCGTCCACAGACGAGCTGCTGAGTGGCCCATGCCTTTGGCACCCAAAGGGAAACCACAAAGCAAAGGATTGCTATCGACTGAAGGGTTTTGCAACGGCTGCGCTCAAGGTGGCTAAAGATCCCCCGAGGCGCAATAACAAAGATAAGACCAATGACGATGGCGACAAGGACGACTCAGGAGAGTTCCAAGAGCCCCGCAAGGAAGTCAACTTTATCTTCGGTGGCCCGGATGCCTACATGTCCAAGCGTAAGCAGAAGCTGGAACTTCGGGAGATCAACTCGGTGGAACCGGCTGCGCCTCAATTCATGAGGTGGTCTGAGATGCCAATCACCTTTGATTGGTCGGATCATCCCAAGCACATCCCGAAGCCGGGTCGATACCCGCTGGTGCTTGCTGCTACAATAAAGGAGGTAAAGTTCAACAAAGTACTCATTGATGGAGAAAGCAGTTTGGACTTAATCTTCACTAATACTCTCAAAGAGCTCGGTCTGTCAATCAATGATCTTCAGCCGAGTTCCTCACCATTCCACGGGATTGTACCTGGCATGACTTCAGTTCCTATTGGATAGATCAGTCTGCTGGTCACCTTCGGGACCCGTGAGAATTTCAGGACCGAGCGCATTCTCTTCCAGGTGGCGGATTTTGACTCAGCATATCATGCTATCATGGTCGACCGACTATGGCTAAATTCATGGCTATCCCGCATTATCCATATCTCACCCTCAAGATGCCAGGCCCGAACGGAATAATCTCCCTCCACTCTGATCTTTGGAATTCTTTCGATTGCGATGTACAGAGTTATGAGATGGCCAATAAATAGTTGATGCTATCCGATCAGAATGAGATCCAACAGGTAGTCGGCATGGAGGAGCAGACTAGAGCGGTGGTTCCAACCAAGAAGCCTACCGAAGACAAGATTCAGACCGATGACATCCAAACCAAGGAAATCATGCTTGATCCTGAGGACCCCGATAAGGTAACTTATGCTGGGGCCAACCTTGACGAGAAATAGGAAAGCACGTTCACTCTTTTCCTCCAGGAAAATAGGGACATCTTTGCATGGAAACCATCTGACATGCTGAGAGGTCTGTCCTAAAGACCCCTTTGCTCTTCCTCGTATTGATCAGATTGTAGACTCGACAGCCGGGTGTGAGCTCTTAAGCTTTCTGGATGCCTATTCAGGCTATCACTAGATCTAATTGAAGGTCGAAGATCAGATTAAAACTGCCTTTATAACACCCTTTGGTGCCTATTGCTATATCACAATGCCTTTCGGTCTGAAGAACGCTGGCGCAACTTACCAATGAGGTATTCAACGCTGCTTGCTACTCAGATTGGTTGGAACATAGAAGCATATGTCGATGACATCATCGTCAAGACCCAGAACGTCGAAGGGCTTATTTCTGACCTGGCAGAAACCTTTGACAATCTGAGGCATTATTCAATAAAGCTAAATCCTAAAAAGTGTGTTTTTGGGGTTCCTTCGGGAAAGCTACTCGGTATAGAAACCAACCCAGATAAGATCAAGGCGATCCTTGGTATGGGGCCACCTAATTCTCAAAGGGATGTATAGAAGCTGACCGGATGCATGGCATCCTTGAGTCACTTTATTTCTAGACTGGGGGTTAGAGGGTTACCATTTTTCCGACTGCTTAAAAAGTAGGAGGACTTCGTTTGGATTGAAGAGGCGCAGTTGGCATTGGACGAGTTGAAGGTTTACCTCAACAGCATTCCAGTATTGGTGCCTCCGGAGCCAGGAGAAAAAATTCAACTTTATATATCGGCCACAACTCAGGTTGTGAGTACTGTTTTATCAGTCGACCGAGAAGAAGAGGGACATATACAAAAAGTGCAACACCCGGTCTATTTTGTGAGTCAGGTCCTTGGCGCCTCTAAGGTAAAATATCAGCAGATCATGAAGTTGTTGTATGCATTGTTGGTCACCTCTAGGAAGTTGAAGCATTATTTTCAAGCTCATCCAATCGAAGTCCAGACCTCCTTCGCATTCGGCACAGTGCTGCACAATCGAGAAGCTGACGGAAAAATCACCAAGTGGGCAGTCGAACTTGGTCAATATACCATTACGTTCGCGCCTCGGTCGGCTATAACGGGACAAGCATTAGCTGATTTCGTTGCCGAGTGGACAGAGATTCAAAACCCACCTACTGCACAAGACATCGAGTATTGGAAAATGTACTTTGATGGATCTCTTCAATTACAAGGAGCTGGTGCGGGAGTCATGTTTATCTCACCCACTGGAGAGAAGCTTCGATATGTCCTTCTGGTGATGTTTCACGTGTCCAACAATGCTGTGGAGTATGAAGCCCTTCTACACAGTCTGCGCATTGCTACGTCACTCGGCATCAAGTGCCTTGATGTCTTTGGTGACTCGGCTTTGGTTATTAATCAGGTCACTAAGGATTGGAACTGTGTGGATGACAATATGTGTGCTTACTGTCAAGAAGTAAGGAAGCTCGAAGACAAATTCGATGGATTGAAGTTCACACATGTTATTTGAGACAATAACCAAGCGGCTGATAAATTGGCCAAGATGGGATCATCCCGGTCTATGGTCCCGCCAGGTGTTTCCGTACACACTCTGGATTCCCCCATGATTTCTCCTCGGTCGGATGTATTAATGAGTATTGTTACTGATCTTGTTGGTGATGACAACATGGAGACCGATTGGCGCGACCCGCTCATCCAATATTTGGACAAGGGAACACTGCCTTCGGATCCTAATGAGCAATGGAGGTTGGAGACACGATGTCGACAATATTTGTTAGTGGGAGACCAACTCTATAAAAGAGGAGGTTCAAACATCTTGATGAGATGCATCTCGATACTAGAAGGCCAGAAGTTGGTAGAAGAAATTCATTCTGGGATATGTGGCAATCATGCAGCTTCCAAGACTTTGGTCGGCAAAGCTTTTCGGCAAGGGTTTTATTGGCCCACGGCGGTTGAAGATGCACACCGGGTTGTTCGGACATGTGAAGGTTGTCAATTCTTTGCTCAACAAACGCATGTGCCTTCATAGCAACTTCAGATGATACTTTTGACTTGGCACTTTGCTGTCTGGGGGCTCGATATTGTTGGTCCTTTCAAGAAGGTGCCAGGTGGGTCCACTTATCTGTTTGTTGCTATTGATAAATTCACCAAGTGGATTGAAGCAAAGCCGGTTGGCAAGATTACATCGAAGAAGGCAGTCGAGTTTGTCAAGGATGTCTTCACTCAATTCGGGGTTCCTCATGATATCATCACCAATAATGGCACTCAATTCACATCAGTGGAGTTCCGTGACTTTGCCGATGAGATGGGAATAAAAATCCACTTTGCTCATTCTCAAAGCAATGGGCAGGTCGAACAGGCCAATGGTATGATTCTTCAAGGATTGAAACCACGGATATTTGACAGGCTTAAGCCTTATGCCGGTCGGTGGGTCACAGAATTGCCTTTAGTTCTTTGGGGGCTTTGCACAAACACCAGTCAGGCAACTGGTCAGTCACCTTTCTCATTGGTCTACGGCTGAGAGGCTATGTTGCCGACCGAAGTCAGCCTTGTTTCGGCACGGGTTCAGGCGTATGATGAACAACTTTCTGAGGAGAATTGAGAGATTGATTTGATTGCAGCAGAGGAGTTGCATGGTCGCGTTCTATTTCGGTCGGCACTTCACCGACAAGGCTTATATCGATATTATGATAAAAACGTACGTAATCACCACTTCCAAGTTGAAGATTTAGTGCTTCGCCGAGTGCAGTCAACGAAGAACCAGCATAAGCTTTCTCCAAAGTGGGAAGGACCATATGTTGTGAAGGAAGTCACTCGCCCGAGGGCTTACCGACTGATGTATGAAGACGGTGATGATATACCAAATTCCTGGAACATAAATCAGCTACGTCGTTTCTATACTTAATTATTCTTTTGTATACTTATACATTATTCATGAATGAAACTTTGGTCTTTTTGATGATTTTCATTCTATATTGTCTCGATTCCTTAAATTATTTAATTAAACAATCGAGCCAGGGGTCTAGTAATAATGTCCCACTTCAGTCTAACTGTATTTTGGTTTTGGACTACTTTCTGACCGATTTCTTCTCTTTGAATACGGTCTTCATTTTCTTGGTCTAACATCTATACATTATAGTTATATACTCTATACTGCACATCGGACTACCACTACACTAAACCCAGAGCCAAAGTGCGAGAGGTCATGTGTCGATTGGTCGACTCTGCTTGTTACGCGGTTACGAGTCACAACCTAAAATGTTATGGCAGACCAATACAATTTGAGTTTCTCAATGACAGAAACATACTTATGACATTTTTATCAATCTTTTAAAGATGATAAGCATGAAACTAGTTTATATATAGGTAATATTGTTTCATTACTGTTGGTGGTTTCTAGCTACCCATTTTATCTACCAAAAAGGGATATTTTACGCCTTAATTTGGTGGAATTGACTAACAATTCACCCCATATTTGCATATATTTGTAGTTATTCTGTTTTGGATGTAATTGTAGAAAACAGGTATAAAACATGGCAATTATGGATAAGGAATCAAAGAGCAACAAGGATGGGCCAGATATAGAGCCGCGCCGATAGGCGCAGGAGGGTAAAAGACAATGAAGAACATAATTCGGTCCAAGGGCAGAGGCCCAGCCCAATACAAGTCAAAGTCAGTGGAAGTTGACCTAATCTCGTCGGATATAAAAGGAAGACATCTATCAAGAGCCCAGAAGGGGAGGAGAGAGACAGCAATCACGATATCTAGTTGTTAGAACTAGGATTTCAGGATATTGGCAGCGACGGTTGGTTAACACCGACGAGAACCACCAGAAGGGAGGTCGCGCCGACCGGCATGACAGTTGCGCCGATCGGCACATGCGCGTTCCAGCGCTATTTCTCACCCCTCTGCTATGCTAAGCGGGAGGATGAGCGAGTAGTCTCATATTCTCTTCTCTGGTGCGGGGATCTGGTCATGTAACTCTCATACTTGTTGATACTCTCTTGATGAATTCAATCTATGTAGTGAACTCAATTGTGCATCTATTTCATTAGTGTATCGGCCGGTATACTTTTGCCTATTGCATAGTGCAAGAAACCAGTGGGGAGCTAATAACCTCTGTAGTGACAACCGGGGCGAACGAAACCACCATGTCTTGTAGAATATTGGAATCATCATCCGAGTTAATAAGAATAAGGTTGCATGCTAGTGAACCAATCCTAAGGAGAGAATCCTTCATTATCCTGTTACATCTCTAATAACATTCATCCACCACTCTCTCACCGTCATCATTCACACCAACTCAACCATTGCAATCTGTTAGTAAGCCTTTAATAGTAATAGTCCCGCTCGTTCCCTGTGGATTCGATAACCTTGGAATACTCTGAGGGAAAAAGAGCTACAACTGTACACCATCCTCTTGCGATATATAAGTGGGTGCATAACTACGACCAACAAGCTACATTTTCTGGCGTCATTGCCGGGGAACAAGCCAGTTCTTTTACTATTAATATTTTACTAACATCTAATCCTTTTCTTTTCTAGTTGTTTTTGTTTTGTGTTTTGTGTGAATTTTTAGGATGAGTACGACGGAACCTTCTCCGGCGCTCAGGGAGCTTTCTTAGCCATCTCCAGGCGTACTGGTGCCTCAATCCTCAGATGAGAAGGCCACGGCCTCCTCGTATGTGTTAAACCCCATTATCATTAGCATGGTTGAAGCAAACAAATTCTTTGGAGTGAAGGAGGAGAATCCATATACTCACCTACAAGATTTGGAGGCACTTTGCCAAACATTCCATCATGAAGGAGTGCCTCAGGATCTTTACAGATGGCTGCTTTTCCCATTCTCTTTGGGAGGAAAAGCCAAAGAGTGGCACAAGGCAGCATCTCGAGATGCGAAAGGTAAGTGGAGTGAATTAGTTGGAAATTTTTGTCTCCACTATTTTCCTTTGCCAAAGGTGCAGAAATTGAGAAGAGAAGTGGTGAACTTCTTACAAAAAAATAAAGAATCTCTCGTAGAAGCCTGGACGTATTTTAAAACATTGTTGAAACAAGAACCTGACCTCGGCATTGATGAGAATATGTGCGCTCAAACCTTCTACATGGCCATAAATAAGGCATCGAGGATGCATTTGGATGGATCGGCCGGAGGAAGTTTTCTGAGGTTGACAGCCAAGGTGGGGATCGAATTGATAGGCAAAATCGCTGAAAATGAAGCTTTGTATAAGCACTGGGAAGAATATCTAGAACCAAATCAGTAATGCCCAGAAGTTATGCAGAAGGAAGAGTCGCCGGCTGAACAGATCTGTATGTCCGAGAGTAGAGCAATGAGTATTCCAGAGCATAAATTTGAAGAGATAGGGCCCATCAGACCCACTTCCATGCTAAACCACTTGATGAATTTGAGCCAATGGACTGGATTCCTATTGACTTTTCGCAAGAGTTGCTCAATATGAGGAGATCCTTCAGCCTGCAAGACGCCTCTGAAGTCGGAATTGAGTATAATTTCCCAACTAATCGCCTCAAGTCGGAAGTTTTCGATCAAGAAATTATTGGAAGAATTTTAGGGAAGCTTTACAAGGATGATATAGAGCTTGATGGAACAGAGGTGAAACAAGCAAAGAGATTACTAGACAGTTGCTTTGAGCCATCTCCCTATGAAGGATTATGTGGTGTGTATGCTATAGGTCTTACTGAAGAGCAAGAAGAGGAGCCGTACATACCATGTGAGATATTAGGGAAGAAATTTCTGAAAGCCTTGTGTGACTTTGGTTCTCGTGTTAGCTTGATGACTTACGATGCATTCATGAGCATGCCTTATGAAACTCAATAGCGGCTGATGGGGACTGAACTTGAGCTCGTAATGGCAGATGGAAGGAAGACCAAGCCACTGGGAGTGATCAAGAATGTTGAAGTAGAGATTAGTTCAAAAGCAATACCAGTGGACTTCTTCGTTCTAAATAATGAGGAAACTGGAGTTGAAGACATCATTCTAGGGAGGCCATTTTTGAGATTAGTACAAGCTGTTCTGGATGCTAGGAAAGGTCAAATTATGCTACACCTGGGAGGTGAAGAAGTGCAATTTCAATTTAATGATCCGTCTCATCAAGACCCTTCTTGCTATCAAGAATTCTACCCAGAGGAGGATGAGAAGATAGGGATGGATATGGGTGACCCACTAGACCACCTCATGCACGGAGCTGACAAGGATACTGCCAGCGCCGATCGGCGCGATGCTTGCGCCGATCGGCCCAACCAGGAAAATTCTTATTTTGAACCTCTGGGTGAGCTATATCCAGATGAAGCACCAAAAGTAGAACAAAAGGAACTTCTGAAAGAGCTACGCTATGAATATCTAGGGAAAAATAAAACATATCCAGTTATTGTGAATAACGCCCTAACAAAAGAAGAAACAGAAAAGTTGCTTGCTATGCTTAAAAGGTATAAGAAGGCCATTGGTTACACATTGGATGACATCAAGGGAATCAGCCCCGCATTTTGCACCCACAAGATTAACTTGGAAGAGAATACTAAACCAGTGGTTGAAGGAATGCGAAGGTTGAAAGAATCAATGAAGCCAGTGGTCAAAAAGGAGATTTTGAAGCTGCTTAATGCAGATTACAAAAGTTTGAACAAGGTGACAAAGAAAGGTCACTATCCTCTTCCGTTCATTGATGAGATGCTTGAAAGGTTAGCAAGGAATACATGCTTTTGTTATTTGGATGGGTATAGTGGTTTCTTTCAGATACCGGTAAGACCAGAAGATCAGCAGAGAACTAGTTTTACTTGCCCTTTCGGGACATATGCATATAGAAGGATGCCTTTTGGTCTTTGCAACGCACCTGCCACATTTCAAAGATGCATGGGTGCAATAGTCACTGAATTCATAGAAGATATTATGGAGGTGTTCATAGATGACTTCTCCGTACATGGTGCTGATTTTGATAGTTGCTTGCAGAATTTAGAGAAGGTTTTGAAAAGGTGTGTTGAATGTGACTTGGTTCTTAACTGGGAGAAGTGTCACTTCATGGTGATAGAAGGAATAGTACTTGGTCATGTCATATCGCATAGGGGGATAGAGGTTGATAAGGCAAAGGTATCTATAGTTGAGAAATTGCCTCCCCCTACTGATCTTACAACTTTGAGGAGTTTTCTTGGACATGCCAACTTTTATCGTAGATTTGTTAAGGATTATTCGAGGATTGCTAAACCCTTGACAGAATTGTTGAAGCAAGATACATAATTCGTTATGGACGATGAAAGACTCTTTGCCTTTAGAAAATTAAAGGAAGCTCTATGCTCTGCACCCATCATGTAGCCACCTGATTGGAGTTTACCTTTTGAAGTTATGTGTGATGCAAGTGATTATGCAGTTGGAGCTGTTCTTGGACAATGGAAAGAAGGTAAAGTGCATGCTATTTATTATGCTAGCAAGACTTTGAACGAGGCGCAGATCAATTATACAACAACTGAGAAGGAGATGTTAGCTATTATATTTGCTTTTGAGAAGTTTAGATCTTACATTCTAAATTCTAAGGTGATTGTATATACTGATCATGCTGCTATAAGATATTTGGTTTCAAAAAAGGAATCTAAGCCTCGGTTAATACAGTGGGTATTGATGCTGCAAGAATTTGATTTGGAAATAAGAGATAAGAAAGGAGTGGAAAATTCTGTAGCAAATCATTTGTCTCGTCTTGAGTCATCATCAATTGAGCCAATAAAAGATGAAATGCAACAAGAGCAGCTGTTCGCCGCATTTGATCGTAGAGAGAGTTGGATGACGGATATTATCAAAGGTTTCAAGGGACAAACTGATATGATGAACAAGAATACAAGGAGAAGAGTTAAGAGCGAAATGAGAAAATTCATATGGGCCGACCCATACTTGTATAGGTATTGTCAGGATGGAGTAGTGAGAAGATGTGTACCTAGAGAAGAAAGAGCGAGCGTCTTATCAAAATGTCATTCTTCAGATTATGGGGGACATTACGGCTATTTCAGAACACATGCGAAAGTATGGGCGAGTGGATTCTATTGGCCTACTATGCATGAAGATGCAAAAAGGTATGTTGCAACATGTGCCCAATGCCAACGAATAGGAAATGTTAACAGTAGGAATGCAATGACTCTTAAGTACAATCTTCAAGTCGATATCTTTGATGTATGGGGTATGGATTTTATGGGACCATTTGTGAATTCTCATGGTTGCGAATATATATTGGTTGTCGTTGATTATGTTTCCAAGTGGGTCGAAGCAATGACATGCAAGTTCAATACTACAAGAGAATCAAGGAATATACTTCAGGAGCAAGTTTTCCCAAGGTACGGAATACCAAGGATAATAATTACAGATGGAGCATCGTATTTCATAGGAGGAGAATTTACTAGGTTTTTAGCAAGATCTGGGGTTGAACATAGAATTAGAACAACTTATCATCCTCAGACAAATGGACAAGCAGGGACATCAAATAAGCAATTAAAGGGGATTCTGCAGAAGATAGTTACGAAGAAAGGAAAAGATTGGGCTATAAAGCTTAACGGAGCATTATGGGCATATAGGATGGCATTCAAGACACCAATTGGTATGACGCCATATCAATTTGTCTATGGGAAATCATGTCACCTACCGTTGGAATTGGAACATAAGGCTTGTTGGGCTATAAAGGAAATGAATTTGGATCTTAATGCCGCCGGTATGAAAAGGAAAAATTCAAATAAGCGAATTGGAAGAGATGTGATTACGTGTATATGAAAATGTGATAATATATAAGTAAAAGACAAAGAAGTGGTATGATAAGAAGCTTTTGAAGCAGGAATTCAAGGAAGGAGATCGGGTACTCCTATTTAATTCGCGATTCAGATTATTTGGTAAAGGCAAACTGCGAAGTAAATGGGAAGGACCTTATCTTGTGAATATGGTGTTACCTTCGGGAGCTGTGATTATAATGGATGGAAAAAGGAACAAGTACACGGTGAATGGACAATGTCTAAAGGTATATCTAGAACATGACACTTTTGAATTAAAATCTTTTGATGTGTACTTCACTGCTTAGTGGCTTGTGTGGTTGAGCTTAACGACGTAAAACAAAAGCCCTGTATATGTTTTTGATTTTCGTGATTTTTCTGTTTTCATTGGGTAAAGTTAGTGTACCGCGCCGATCGGCGTGGTGCTGCACCGATCGGCATGGCAGTGTCTTTTTAGTTTTTGAGTTAGTTTTGGACCTTGCCTTGTTAAGACAGTTGAATTCCGTAAATAAGAGATACAGTCCTAGTCCAATTGCAAATCAAGGGATATAAATATGAGAGGGGCAGCAACCCCATGGATCAACTCGCATTACATACTCACCAGAACAAAGCCCTAAAGACAGAAGCTATGGAAGTCGGCGCATCGGGAAGCAATCAAGGTGGCGCCGATCGGCGTGACAGTAGAGCCGATCGGCTCGGCGGCGAATTTCCGCAGCTTTCTAAAATTTGGTCCTGGGACGAAGTTGACAAAGTATTGACGCCAACATGAGATGATCTAGTGGTCTGGTCAGATCTGAGGAAGAAGTTCATGAAGGAAAGCGAAGCTGACGCATGGAACGCCGACAAGGTAAAGATGGACAATGAACTTCGGCAGATTATGAGGAGAGTTTTGGTGCGCAAAGGAAAATCTATAGGTCCTAATGGAGGAGAGGCCGTTTCTCAAAGGTACACCATGGAAGGTTTTCTTGATCTTGCTAAGCCTTTGTCATATGAAGATTTCTTGTCTTTTGAAAGATTATTGACTAAGCAAGAGAAAGAGGAACTAGATGAAGACGCTCTCACAATCCATAAGTGCCGGCTTTATAGCAAACATGATATTGCTGCCAAGTATGAACTCTAGCTGCACAAGGAAGCCGAAGAAGCCATGTACCAATTGGATGCGGAAAAGGATCTTCAAGCTAGACAAGATGAAGCCTCTCCCAGGGTTCTTAGCGATTGGGAGGGTTTTCAAGAGAACAAGATTCATAGGGATAGTTGCATCGAAGGTTGCAAGTGTCTCTTTTGTGCTAAACATCTTCAATATAAGGTTGAACTCCAATTGGTAGAAGATCCAACCTTCATATCCAGAGAGGTTGTATATGATGATGGCTATCGCGCAGTTCCTGGAGGGAAGACGCCTAAGGAGATTAATGATGAAATTTTACGAAGACCGCAAAACAAGGGGATTCGTGACCGTAACCTGGAACAATTGGCAGAAGTCGCCAGATGCGCCGATCGACGCAACGATGGAGCCGATCGGCGCAAACTGAAGATGGCTGAATTTATTGATCTGACGGCTCTGCCAAGTGAAGACGAAGAGCCTGCTACAAAGAAGTGTAAGACTACACCAGAGGTTCACAAATCTGCTAGACTATCGAGTAAGCCAATTCAAAGGTATTCTGAATGGGATAGTAACTTTGACACGTTAGATTGTCTGGAAAATTTGGAGAGTGGTCATCCTAGTATGTCTGGATATGCGGGAGATGATTCTGATATGAAGAGAAGCTCTGGAAGTCCTAAGTTTGAAAATTGGGGAACATTTGCAGAATGTAACAATGACGGGGCGGCAGGAACTTCAACAAGAGTTAATGGTAATGCAGAGGGAAGCGGAGACAATCGCAGTGAAGAAAGAACACCACCGCGCCGATCGGCTCAGCCATTGCGCCGATTGGCTCAGAGGGGTTTAAACAGTGTCTTCCCCTACCGTGTTGAAAATCATAGTCTGCAACGACCAGTTTGCTGTCCTGTCTGCCGTCGGAATATTGATAGATTATATCAAGACAGGGGTCGTGCCTACAGGCTTCAAAGGGATGTGGATCGTAGAATCCATGATGCAATCGAGATGAATGAAGCGGATTACACTTTTCTCGTAAGAAACATAAGACTGATTTTCCGAGTCTTGAACAGGCATGGTCTCCATGATTAGTTGAGTTTCTTCTCTTGCAATGAGGACATTGCAAATTTTGAGTGTGGGGAAAGGGCTTCCATTAGTCATGGTCTTTAAGTGTTTTTAAGTTTAGGTTTTTTGTTTTTCTTATTAAGTGTGCTTAAGAGGGTCATGAGTGATGTTGAGAGTTGCTTTAAAAGTCTTTATGTAGTTTGAATCATTGCTTTGTCTTTAATAAAGTTAGTGTCGATTGTCAAATTGAAAGTGCCCCATATTATTTATCTTATCTTTTTGATGATTGATCGGTTGATTACTTGAATTAGTTGGTTACCACTTAACTTTAAGCTTTGAATTTGTGAAAACTTCTTTTGACTCATCTGAAGCCAAAGCAAAAGCAGGGTCTGATATGCCTACATAAGCCAAGTGAATGAGAGCAAGCTACACTTTTGAATTAATTGAATTGTAAGTAACTTGTCAACTCTTTGCTCATGATTTTGACCAAATTAGGAAAGGAGGATCTATTTGTTTACCTCTGTATTTCTAGCCATTCTTATCCATATAAATTCCTTACTATCATGAAAACCATACGTCTTTGCTTCTCCCTCCTCCTTGATATAACCTATATTCTCAATAAAGAGAGGATTTAGAAAACAGTTGCTGCTGGTACAAGACAGAAATTGCCGATCATATTGGGAATAGAATAAAGAGGAAGAAAAAGAAGAAAGAAAAAAAATAAATATATAGACTGCGCCGATCGGCGCAGCTGTGGAACCGAATGGCACAGATAAAAAAAAGAAGAAAAAAATAGACAAAGAGAAAAATTATTCCCTGAGATGCAGCAAGGTTATCAAAGAAAGCAGCTTTCTAATTATCTCTTACTCTTTGACATTGTTCTCATTGAAACCTTTTTCTTTAGATCTCCTTTGTTCCTCTTCTCCGACATTAAAATTTCTTTTCCTAGAAAATCCTTTCTTAGTGGGCATGATTGAGCACATTGTTGACATGGTTAACTTTATGGTTTAATTAATTATATAGCCCTCCAAGATCCATATACAATCATTGATTAGATAGGAGAGGGAAGGAAATACACTTGAGAGATTTAGAGAAGACCAATTGCATGATGCTCAATGCTAAGGATGAGTAAAGAAAACTAAAATCATTTTTGAAAAGGTTTTGTAGTAATTTGATTAAATTCAAGTATGAAGTACCGATTCGTTTGAAAGAGGGTGAGAGAAAATCTTTGTGGGGCAAGTAAAAATGATAATTGATATTGATTGAAGGAGAGGTGATGTGAAGATTCTTGCTACATATTTGATTTTGTATTGCTCGAGGACTAGCAATGATCTGAGTGTTGGGGAACTGTTGGTGGTTTCTAGCTACCCATTTTATCTACCAAAAAGGGATGTTTTACGTCTTAATTTGGTGGAATTGACTAACAATTCATCCCATATTTGCATATATTTGTAGTTGTTCTATTTTGGATGTAATTCTAGGAAACATGTATAAAATAGGGCAATTATGGATAAGGAATCAAAGAGCAACAAGGATGGGCTAGATATAGAGCCGCGCCGATTGGCGCGGGCCTGCGCCGATCGGTGCAGGAGGGTAAAAGACAATGAAGAGCATAATTCGGTCCAAGGACAGAGGCCCAGCCCAATACAAGTCGAAGTCGGTGGAAGTTGACCTAATCTCGCCAGATATAAAAGGAAGACATCTATCAAGAGCCCAGAAGGGGAGGAGAGAGACAACAATCGCGATGCCCAGTTGTTAGAACTAGGGTTTTAGGATATTGGCGGCGACGGTTTGTCAACACCGATGAGAACTACCAGAAGGGAGGTTGCATGCTAGTGAACCAATCCTAAGGAGAGAATCCTTCATTATCCTGTTACATCTCTAATAACATTCATCCACCACTCTCTCACTGTCATCATTCACACCAACTCAACCATTGCAATCTGTTAGTAAGCCTTTAATAGTAATAGTCCCGTTCATTCCATGTGGATTCAATAACCTTGGAATACTCTGAGGGAAAAAGAGCTACAACTGTACACCATCCTCTTGCGGTATATATGTGGGTGCGTAACTACGACCAACAATTACATAGATATTGCTAATGATCTCTAATATTATAGGATTTACATCTCCTTTGAAGGAGAGGAAGATTCAGCTCGTAGCTCAACCTCAGGAGTTGCTGGAGGAGTAGGCACGGTCGGATTGATCTCTATGTTGTCGACCAAAGCTCAGGAAGTCTCCAGCATGGAATCCAAGAGCAGCTGACATTGGTCGTCAGTCAAGTCTGGGTTGAAGCCCTCCTTGATCTTGTCCAATGGCAGAGCAGGAGACCAAGATTGGCAAATCACTAGAACCTGACTCCCGGCCTCGGTCGCCACTCGTCGAGTGTTATGAGCAATAGCCTCCGATGCATGCTCCAGCAAGTACTCCAAGGAATGGCCAGACTGCTCCACTCGGTTGGCATGAACATAGTCCATTGCCTTTCGAGCGGTATAAGATAGAGCTACGAATGATAATTTTTGGTCAGTATGATCAAAACAGGAATCAAGTAGATGTGAGAAATAATGAAGGGCTTACTGGCAAGTTTACATTTGAAGGATTTTGAGGTGCTCTTAGCTTCCTCTATCTTGTCGTCAGCTTCCTTCAGCTCCTTCTGTAGCCAAGTGATCTCGGCCTTCTGGTCCTCAACCGATTTGGAGAGGTTTTCCTTCTCAGCATTCAAGGCGTTGACAAACCTTTGCTGATTGGAAGTTAACTTCTCTAGATTGGCGATCTTCTGATCACGAGCTAAAGACAAACATTTGAACTTTTAGCGCTAGAGTGATTAGTTGATTATTTAATCACGGGTGGTGAGTGATCTTACCAGCTAAATCTGCACAGCCTTGGTCTAAGGCCTTGGTCGTCTCTCTTCGGTCGGTCTGCAACTTTTCAATTTCCTTTTGTGGTTTGGAAAGCTGCTGATCGGTGACTAGCAAAACACCAGCAAAATGTCAGTCTTACTTAAAGACTTAAAGACCAAAGAGTTTAGGACATACCAAAAGTTTCGGCTTCAAGGTATTCCACCCTAGCTTGTTTCCTCTCTACGAGAGCATACATTTTCTGTATGCAAAAAGGGGTTAAGCTTAAAGGCAAGATTAAGACAAAGCAAAAGCAGAGTATTGAAGTATCTTGCTAGCTTCTCGATGTTGGTGCATAATTTCCACGTCCTCTACTTCGAGCCGACCGAGTAAATCTGCAGATAATGTCGCCTTACCTTTATCAGGAGGTGAAGGGATGACGGCAGGAGCAGGATGGGATGCAGGCGCCGGAATGGAGGCAGGAATTGCCTTGTCAGTTGGCTTATCCACCTCGGTCAGCGTGTTTGATGACTTGTCGACTGACTTGGGAAGATCAGTCGGATGGGGAGGAGGTCTAGACCGAGTGGCTTCGGATTCTTGGGCACTCTGAGAATCACTCGTCCGACTACTGTCAAAATAAAGATGGAAGAGATTAAAATGTGTTATGGATGGCAATAAGAGGCAAGGAGTATAAGGTTAAAGGATTAACCTAGGAGCTTTCTTGAGCTTGATTCGGCACAACCTCTTCTTCGAAGAAGTCGACTGAGAATCAGTCTCCTTCCTCTTCTCGATAGAATTTCCTGCCTTGTCGGTCTGATCCATCACCCCAGCATCACTCTGAGTTTAGCTCGGGGGTTCCGACTGGCTTGAAGGTCGGTCGAAGGGAGTAGGGGTGGGATGACCAGCGTTAGCAGATGGCAATTCTTCATCATCATCCTAATCCCTATGTATTGCCGTCGGCGCCCAACGGTCTGCTTCACTAGCCGACTGGGGGGAGGCAGGGTGGTGACCGAATCAGCACGAGCACCTGCAGAAGAGCTCGAGCCTCCCGTGTCGGTCTGCTGTGGCTTCTCGACATAATCTGGTCCCTCGGAATCGGTCGGAGGGAGCGGAGGATGGGATATATAAGTATCCAGAACCTGCACAAGAGTCAAAATATCAAGCAGGGCATCAAGACAAGAAAATAAAGAATTACTCAAAGCAGACTGAGGCTTACTCGGGCCCATTTAGTGCCCTTGTTATACGCCTTCTTGATCAGTGAGTCATCTTGAAGGATATCCCCTTCAAACATTTTTGACAGGCATTTCTTACAGAGTTCACCATTCGGCGGGTCAGGCACCTCCCTGGTTTTGTCATTATTGACTTAGTTCCACGCCGGGTGACTCTACAGCTTCAGGGGCTGCACTCTACGTACTATAAAGCTTTTGGCGACGGTAATTCTGTCAATGCCTTTAGCCTTCAAGTTGGCTATCTTCTTCAACAGAGTGACCACCTGAGGGTCAGTCGGATCAGGCTTCTCCGTCCATTGCACTAGAGGAATTGCCTTGGCACCGTTGAAGTCAGCAAGAACAGGGGGAGGGTTGTCATAGTAGAACCACTCATCCTTCTAGTTCTTGTTCCCGGTCTTCAATGGCACATTGATGTAGGCCTCCTTCTTGCGCAACTGGAAGCCAACGCCGCCTATAGCTACTTGATTGTCCTTGGTCAGCAGCGAACGGAGAACAAACATATGGCGGTATAAATTGAAGTGGGGAAGGATGCCCAAGAATGCTTCCCACATGTGCACGAAGATGGTGATGTGAAGAATAGAATTGGGATTGAGGTTGACAAGCTCAATCCCATAAAAGAAAAGGAGCCCGCGCAAGAAGCTGCAGCAGGGGACTCCAAAGCCATGCTCGAAGAACGAGCGGAACACAACTATTTGTTTATGAATAGGGATGGGGCAAGATTCATGGGGTACCTTCCAGTCGATCCGCACTTGCTCTGGAAGGATGCCATCGATCACCATCTGGTTTATATCGGCTTGTGAGAGGTTGCTCTTCGAGAACTCCCGAAGCTGCTCTGGGATATCGATCTTTGACGAGGAGGACGCGACGACGGCGGTGAAAGTGGCAGGAATCAAGGTGGAAACCTTCTTGCGACCCATGGGAATGATTGTTTTGGGCGTGGCGGATCAAATGCTGAACCCTAGCGGAGGCTTGGGGGCTAAGCGCGGCGAGATCTATGGCGGTCGGAAGTGAAAGCGCTAACCCTAGCTGGAAAGTTGAGGAGTCGCTGTGAACAAAGGAGGCACGAGGAAGATGAAAAGTTCGTGCACAAATGCGGCGTGGACTGAGAGTCAACTCGACGCTGCCTTTTATAATCCCTCTTTTTGACCTAAGGGTCCCATGGGCCGGGGTGGGCCGTATAGTGATGATGATTTTTTGCTTAAGCAAAGATTAATTAAGGACCTTAAAACATGATTAGGGTCTAAAACCTTGAGAAATAAAGCTCGAGGGCTTCTTTGATGAGAAGCATTTGAAAAACATTTAAACATATCTATATGATTTGATGATCATGTAGCGAAGGACTTGATGGTCGTATAGGTATAAGTTCAAAGGTTATGGTATTGATTGAAGTCAATAACCAAATTGTCAAAATTGGACTTATGGGTAATTAGGGTGACTAATTATTAGGGAAAGGCTATATTATGATTGATGTCATTTAGCTTAGTACCATTATATGATTGATGTTATATTGGTTCACATGAATTGAATGTGATTGATATCATAAAATTCAAACCGACCAGTCACTCGGATATAGTGTATATCACTCGGACTTTTTGATAATCAGTCGGCAAGGCTGAAGCTTTGCAAGTTGGCTTACTGGTTTGATGACCAGAGGTTTGTTAAACTCAGTCTTGATGGTTTGAGTAAAATACATACAAAATAATAAGAGCTAATAAAATTAGACTCTTGCATTATTTGTTAGTCTCCAAATTATACAAAAGTTGGGAGCTACACCTAATCAGGTGCACCTGGCCGGTGCACCAGATCTATCAGGAACTTCGATAAAAAGGTCTTCCTAATTTATGATCTACATTAAAGATCACTCTAAGAATTAAAGCTCAAAATCAGGAAGCACGGGGGCTGCTGTGGGATACTTGCTGTAGGGGTATCTTCATACAAGACTAAGTCGGTAGCCGACCGGGTACTTCATCAACAAGGAAGCCGACCGACTCGACTTGTAGCGCAAGGTATGAAGAGATAGACTTTCTATGTAAATTCTTGTGAGTTACGATTAGGACTCTTCATGTACCCCCCTGCCGACCGGATATATAAGGCGGCAGTGTACCCCTCATCAAGGGACAAGTTCACAAGTTGAGAAGTTTCGCAACATCAATACAACACACAGAACACAGGACATAGGGTTTTTACTCTCATCGAGAGGGCCTGAACCTATATAACTTGGCGTCTTGTGTTACCATCATAGTTCTTAGTCTTGACGTAGCCCTATATATTTTACTGCCGATCTCAAGCTTCAACACACCATGTTCTCTTTACTGTCCATGAACTTCTCAAATTCTCCATTTCCTCCTCCTTGCTCACTTGCCACCACTGTAGCCTCAGATTTGGATATTGATTCTGAGTGGTAACTTGGAGCATGCCCATATGAAGCTTCGGCTTCTGAGTGCTCACTTGCGGTGCGTCTCCCTCAACTTGAGCTGCTACTGAATTTGGTGTAGAGGCCCTTCCGAATGTTTGCCATTCCTGCAAAAGGGTTACATGGACACAATACCCGAAGGGCAATATGATAATAATGGTTAGCGATTAGTCGTTCGGTTAGTAGTCCAAGTGTTTGTTGTTCAAACATGCAAGGGTGGCAGCAAACTTGCTCCAGTTGGTTTTATTGCAGCACACTTCTATTCCTATGTTCAAAGTGCAATTACTAAAAAGACTAGTGAAAAGAAAGAGAGGGTGCAGAGGAAGAGAGGTGTGAGGGAGAAGAGTGTTTTCACCTGAAGGCTGAGGGGTGAAGAATTTGGGTAGTGAGCCTCGGTATTCATGGGCTCAAAAGAAGGCAAGGGGGCAACATCACACGCCGGTGGCGGGACACGCCTGGCGGCTACCCACGCCGAGTGGCACAAAAACCACCCAGCCAGGTGGTCAGTTTTCAAGAAAAATGACCTCCCGGGTGCTAAAAACTAACTGGATTATTCTGGCCGGGTGGCTCAAAAATTACCCAGCCGGGTGGTCATTTTTTATGAAAAATGACCTCCCAGGTGCTGAAAATCTGACTGGATTATTGTGGCTGGGTGACACAAAAAATATCTAGCCGGGTGGTCGTTTTTCGTGAAAAATGACTTCCCGGGTGCTGAAAACTGACTGACCGGGTAAGAGTGTCAATGACCTGTACCCGGGGTACCTCACATAGAAGGAAAGTAGAGATAGACTCCTATTAGGATAAGAACAGTAGACCGACTAGGACTCCACCATGTATCCCTGTTCCCCCGGATATATAAGGAGGGGCAGGAGTCCTCCTCAAGGGACAAGTCCTCAATTAGAATAGACACAACTAGACATAGTCGTTTAGATCTACCCTCCTCATATGGATCTATGATCTAGACATATGAATACAAATACTCAAAAACCTAGGACATAGGGTTATTATCCTTCAGGAGGCCCAAACCTTTCTAAATCGGTGTCTTGTGTTACCATCCTCTCTCGATCTCGCGCATACCCCTATCTATCATATAAATCCACATAGGTGAGCTACCCTATGTCTGATGCCGAGTATAAGTCTCGACATTGGGCACACCAGGAAGGGGACAAGGCTTGCCGAGATTCTCCGTCGACTGTGATGGCCGATATTCCCATCATCCAGTACTCACCGGACTTCAAGATCTCCTTCGGATCGCTTGAATTCGCGATCGGCGATAACGAATCCTTAGGTCTGGAAAACCACCGATCCAACTCGGCCGCAACCGTCTCTATGGCACGATCACCGAGTTCATCAGATCTGATCCCTGCATTGGTCCCACTTGAATTCAATGAAGTAGATCCATCCTCAGTGAATGACTCAAAGTCGGTCCGGTCATTTGATGAGGGCTCGGTCGATCAGCTTACTCATATCCCCTGACCGTCAACATGGTTGATTTAGAAGAAAATTCATTAGGGGATGATGACGAGGAGGATGACCTAGAAGACGGCCATGAAAACGATGGACACACAGCAGAACCAGCTGAAGAAGGTCAACGGGGGAATAATCCTGCAGATAATGACCTATCGACCGGTCACCGCCATCGACCAAGAGGGTCGCACGGATCATGCCATGCACGTCGACTGGATCTTGGGCTAGACATTAAAGTGGATGGTGTCAAGGTCTATGACACCCCTCAAAGCAACATCATCGGCGCTAAAATGTTGCTCGACACCCTAATGGCCGATGCAAACTATCAGACCCCTGCGATGCTGAAGGCGGTGGCTATGCTCAAGGCTATTGCAGCTCAAGATGCTGCCAAGGACAGATCACAGTCGATAACAAGCTCTAGCCATGCACCTTCATGAGGTCGGCGTAGGCATGAAGATCTAAGAAACTCTCTCAATGTCCGTGATGGACGAGATACCATCAATTCCCACCATGAAGAACACATTCAAGACAACCAATGCTATGAGGAGGAGCACCGTGATCGAAGAACTGACGACCGGAGGGATAACCGATAGAACGACCGACGGGATGACTGGCGAGAAGACTGACAAGACCCTCCTCCAAGAAACAACCGTGACGACTGATGTCAACGAGACGATTGGGATCGGCGCGATAATAATGATGATGGTAATAGACGATGTCTCCATGATGATGATATCGATCTGCGACACCGCCGTCACCCAACTCTGTCTCCACACCGGCATAGGCGGTCACCGACCCCCACTGATGAAGAAATCGATGGCATCAAGGCTTACGTCCCTAGGCTTCGCATAGCTCGATGGCCAAAAGGGTTCTAGCCGGTCCCCATTGAAAAGTATGATGGTCAGACCAACCCTCGAGAGTGGTTGCAACTCTATAGCACGACGATCCGGTCGGCCTAAGGTGATACTTATGTAATGGCAAATTACCTTCTGGTCTGCCTTGATCCAACCATTCGGATATGGCTTACGTCTCTTCCGGAGGAGTCAATCACCTCTTGGGGATACCTTAACAAGAAGCTTATTGAAAGTTTCCAAGCCACTTGCAACTGACCGGGAAACTATTTCGACCTCACTTAGATCAAGCAGAAGACCGACGAGCCTCTTCGCGACTACATCAAGCGATTCTGTGCTAAGAAGGCTGAGATCCCCAGTGTTCTAGACCAACAGATTATTGCTGCCTTTCAAGAAGGAATCCACGGTGATGACTTGGTCCAGGAAATCGGTCGAAGGAATCATGACCTCAAGTTGACCGCTCAGGAGTGCTTCGAGATAGCTGACAAGTTCACGTCAGGTGAGTCAGCATTAGACGACATTCGTGGGAAAGGCAAGGAGAAGCGGTCGGACAAGCCCGAGCCTTCCAAGAAGGACAAGAAGAGGAAGTCTGACAACATGGTCCATAAGTTAGACCTATTTCAGACGAATCGTCAGACAAACCAGCCAACCATGGATGACTTGCTGAGTGGCCCGTGCCTCTGGTACCCAAAGGGGAACCACAAAGCAAAGGATTGCTACAGACTGAAGGGTTTTGCGACTGCTACGCTCAAGGTGGCCAAAGATCCTCTGAGATGCAATGGCAAAGACAAAACTAAGGACAGTGGAGACAAGGATGACGCAGGAGAGTTCTAGGAGCCCCGCAAGGAAGTCAACTTCATGTTCGAAGGCCCGGATGCCTATGTGTGACACCCCAGGTATCTCACTTCTGTTTAATAAACATGAAAAGCACAACTCATGAATCATATAGCATGAAATGATGAAGCCTCATTTCAATTATTTAAATTAATTCCAGGTAATTAAAAACCCTACAAGACAAATTGTGAGCCAAATGAAATTTTATTATACAACATAGGCCAACTAAATTCATAATCATATTAGTAATATTAAAATATAATTTTATGAATTTAATGAGCATTTTACTAATTGTGGAAATACCCTAATTAATTAATTAAAGCATGAAAACCTTTCATAATGGGGAATTAATTATAAAATAATTATAAAAATTCTGACCAAATGGGTCCCACCAGAGCACCAGGAATATCTCTAAGGACCTATGTGCAAAATCCCAATTTAATTGGAGGCCCCAAGCTATTTGTTTTGGGAATACCATTGACCAAGGACCTTTTTGCAAGATCTTGAAAATATCTAGACTGCAGTGCAAAATCTTTACTCTTCTTCCTCGATTGGCCACCGGCGCGCAGCAGTCTCCTCCCCAACGCGCATGCTTCCTCCTTACCACATGCCATCGCGCCTACCTTGGGACCCCGCGCTCCATAGTGCGTCATGCACCCCTCTGCCCCTCTGTTCTGTCCCGTCTCTCATCTCTGCCACGAGCTCGCCCAACGGCAGTCGTTTCCCCTCTTCTCCCCTGCACGCCACTAGCAGCTTGGCAGGGCTTCAATGCCATGCGTTATCGCCGCTCTCGAACCGCCAACCACCCACTTCCCCTTCTGCGCGACCAGAAGACCCCGTGCACTCCCTAGCCGATTCCCTCCCCGCTATCTGCCGCTCCCTGCTCTCTCTTTCTCTCTCTGAGTTCGTTTCCATCTACCATGGCTGCTGTGCATGGAAACTCGAAGCCCCTTGGTTCCTGTTAAACCCTAGCAAAGAAGAAGCCACAAACCCATGCGCACGTGATCCCTCAAGCCTTTAGTAGTCTCTAATTGCTTCTTGCCGTCTTGATTTACAAGAATCATAGCCCAATTTCATTGGTGGCTGAAACAACCAACCCTCGCCTTTCTCTAAAATTCACTTGTATTGGTGAGCTCCAGGTCTAATCTTCTCTCACGGGTTGTTCCAAACTTCTACCCGCACAATTTGAATGCTTATTTGTTTTGTTTTGTTGGCTGAAGTCCAAGCGATTGGAGCATTTCCGATCACCATCTCTCTGCTTCGATCTACCTCGCCGCCTCCATGACGAGAACTATCTTCCGGCCCTCCTCGTCGAACATCGCCCAAATGCCGGTCTTCTTCCCCGCTTCATGAAGCTTTGAGCGAAATTGGAGTTCAAGTTAGTGTCCCGTAGAAGGAACACGCCGTCGCCGAACTTCGATTCCCGCCGCCTCTCGCTGCTGACGGTCTTCCGGTGAGATACCAACCTCGTGATCCCTGCCAACTTTCTCGCATCATTGTGCGCGTCCTTCCTCGGCTCTCACGGCGAGCATCCTCCCCACGTAGCGCTTGGCCGCATGCCCTCCGGCCACGCGCCACTCCGCTCCGACAAGCCCACTGGTATCCACTGGCAGCCTGCGTGTCGCTGACATGGAGCCTATGTGTCATCCACGTGGCTCCGACGTGGCACTCTTTTAAACCAGAAATTCCCTAAAAATACCCAAAATTCCTAGAAAATGCTTAAGACTTTAAAAAACCATAGTAAATCGAATCCAAATCCAATGTGGCCCAAACTAATTTTGTTGGATTCATATTTCAGTGCTCTATTTTAGTAAAATGATACATAGCTGTCTTTGTACATGTATTTTTAATAATACAATAAAATGTCAAAACACTAGTTAATTCACTAGAAATTGTAGGAATAAAGTTAAATCCTGAATTTTGGCATGCTTTGTAAACACATGAATATATACCACCACAAATTTAGGTTTCGTAAGATATGAATTATTTTAGGCTCTAGAATTTATTTCATGTGTTTGCTTAGATTAATTCTAGTAATTATTCTGTAAATAATTTGCCCTTGCCACTTGGCATAAAGATCACTCATATAAGCCTCTGTTCACAGTAAATCGCACATGTCCAGAAACATAAATTTACTATACTAATTAATTTAATTGCTCATATCACTCATTTATCTTGATTAATTGCATAAAGAATATATATACCTAAAATCTTAATTAACAACCCAACTTCTCTGAAGCATATGGCTTCGAGAACATAATAATAATTTTAATTGACATAAAAATATGATGTGCTTGCATGCATCATATCATTGTATTTAATGGTATTCCGATAATGCCGTTAATCCAATTCCATCATATAGGTAACGACAACCAGGAGCAAGAGGAAGACTTTCAGAAGGACGTTGACTCTCAGGAGCAGGAAGTTGTAGTTGCTAGCACTAACATTGATCCAGGCAAGCCCCGGTTTATATTCGCCTTTTTTACAAAATTTTGCTAGTTTATATCATTACTAGTGTCTATGATTATTGTTGCATTAGGTCATAGGAGTTGATTGAAACCCACCTTCCATGATATCCAAATGACCTATGCTACTATCTTGGAACTTTAGTAGAATCGGTACTGTGATGCTATGCTTAGTAATTACTAGTCTTGCTAGATATTATTATTACTAAGGAATGAACTTGACCACTGGAATGGGAATTATTAAAAGAAGTTTACTTTTGATGTTATGACCGGGCAGGGATAATGCATCTGTAGATTTGTAGCAACACATGGGTGTTGACTGTGGTAGCCCTGCCTTGTCGAACCTAGGACCCGTCCATGGTCGGCCCCTTGATCAAGTATTGAACAGTACCGAATGCATGCTACCTTATGGGCACTAGTAAACCGATGCAACATTAAAGGTCACTTGCACTGAGGACGGTTAAGGTGCGTTGGTCATTGACCCTCCTGCTGCTAGAGTGGGCGGTTCATACCACGAAGAACTGTTGGCAGAACGGCATGCCCACTCGACGTCACCACACCCGGGCTGAGGTGTATGTGCTTTTCTTGAGAAAGGTTGCCATATACGACCTAATTAGTGCGTATGTGTCATGTATCTCAGGTTTTTCCAGCTGGTGTAAATCGATTGCAATTGTTGTCCCTCGCAGTAGTGAGTACCACTTGGTCACCGTGCCAATCACGTAGTTGCACATGGTACTTGGAAAGTAATTATGATGTGTATTGTTGATGCTACTATTATTGCTCTTATGTGATATTTACTTTATATTGTGTTTTATTATCCTATTGTTGCAACTAAAGTTACATTTCGGCTCAACCCATTTAAATTGACAATTATAACTTGATAGAACTAATAGGTTGCTTAGTGCGAGTCCTTTAAAACAAGCCACCTATTAGAGCCTTTGCATATCTAGGTGTCCGACGGGTAAGTCTTGCTGAGTAATTAGTACTCAGGCTTTGTGCCATTGTGTTTTTCAGGTAATGAAGAAATAGAATGGCCTGTAGATGCGATGTCTTGGGACATGCAAGTCTCTGAGGGTTGGACTGTCCACTGGGAGTCCGACTTAGCCACAGTGATGTTGTGTGCTGCTAGAGTGATGTTGTTCGGGCATGGATCATCACTATGCTGTATCGTCGAGCTCGTAGTTTCTGAACGTTATTTGCTTCCGCTATTTTCAAAACATTCATAAACTTGTACTATTCCGCTGCACTTTGATAACCTTAATGATGTAATATTCAACTTAAATTTGGACAAATGTTGTATTATCAAGTGTCTATGCTATTAGCACCTTCGGAACCTCGATCCTCTGGGAAGGGGAGCCACAGCTGGTATCACAGCCGTTGTCCATGATAATACAATAAATAAATCATATTTTCAAAAACTACGACGTTTGCGAGTAAGGATATGTTATTATTGCCCATGTAGATAATAGGGTGGTGACAAAGCTAACCTGGGTTATGTTTGTTTATATTACTCTCATCTATGGCTTCTTCAAACGAAGGTACGTGCGTGCTTAACCGACACGCGTGATATTGGTGTATGTGCTCGCAGGCAGATATGAGACACTGTTGGCTCGTGACATATCACGGGGCGATCCTTTTTCATGGATCGTTACTAGTAGAAATGTGCTTATTTTTGTAGTTTCTTTTGAATTTGATGTATTGTTTCTGAAATGGATCTTCTGCAGGTACATTAACGCCGTTAGTATAACACTTAGAATAACTTACGTGTTGAGTGCTGGTCATCACCAAATACTCGAGCTGCTAGGTATCGGCAAGAATATGTGTTGTGTTGTGAGGAATGATAGGTTAATAAAATGAAAATTTTGCATCATGCATCCCTTTATAACTAAACTAAGATTTTATTCTCACCTTGCTCACCAACATCTGAATATAAAGATTTCTAAACTTGTTGAGCATAAATATTCAAAATACAAGTCCAATTGTTACATTAACAAGAATTGTCCTGTTTTTAGCTGCCAACTTAAAAAATTCATAGCTAATAATTTACTCAACCAAATAAGGCATACAAATACTTTTCAGAAAGGTCTCAACACCCTCTGTCACCTAGAATTTGAATTAAATTTTGATCATAACAGTAATAACCTCAGAAATAGAGAACAAGTACAATCTTTCAACTCACTATTTGCAGCATAACCCTGAACTTAGAAATTTCGTAACAGGCGATGTACTTCCAATTTGCAAGTGTTTAAACCCAATCTGGAAAGACCTTGAAGTCTATTTTCATCTCCAATAGGTTCTATAATTTTGTTGGTTTCCCTCTGTCCAGTAGAGCCAAAACACTAAGCCTCTGTCATCCTGAAATAGAATTTGCCAACCTGAACTTGAAAAATTCATAAGTCCAGATTTACTTGGAAATTTTGAGAGTATAAATACAATCTGGAAAGCTATGAAAATCTACTGTAACATGGTTCCAACCCCCAATTTTTAAGACCTTGTTTTCTGATACCTACTTTTCTGACTGTTGTACAGTCAAGACAGAATCTGTTTTAAAACCCATTGCCATATTATTGCCCCTTGAGACTGGAAAATGTGAACCAAAACTTTGTTTTTTATTTCATAGCACTTTATGTGAAACATATTTTTGCTGTAAGGAAGGTTTGACTCAATCGAAGTAATTTCCTTGAAGATGGCTAAAAACACAAATCAACCGCCACCAGGTTGGGAGATCACCGACGGCCTGGAGTTCATAGGGATGGTTCACCTGTTTTGGAGAGTTCTCCAGAGATTCGGATATCCCATTCCTCCCACCTATGTTGGCAAGGAATTTCAGGAGCATGGAGTCCCCTCATGTGTCATCCCTGTGGCAGTTCCCGTGAACTACTTGGTCACTCCCGCATGGGAATCCTGGACCATTAGCGTCACCGGGACAAATTTGCTTTCCACTTGGAATATTGCTACTTTCAAGGCACTCACTCGATTCTGCGAAGACCGCAAGCATGATGTTGCTGGAACACCCAGGCCTTGCTGCCCATCAATGATGTGATAGATTTTGAATGGATTAGGCGTGTGGATTTCATCTTTGATCCAAACTATCGCCACCATGATCCTATGCTGCCCATAATAGAGTATTATGGCTTATCCACTTTTGCCTTATGCACAAACTTGTGCTGGCGTCTGGATGTATTTTATGCTGCACTTCGACTTTCCGAAGTCGAAAAACAAGCTAAGGATGAGGAAATTGCAGAACTAAACCAACAAATTCAAGCAAAGAATAAAGAGATGGATGCGATTATAGAAGAATGTGACCAAGCCTTGCTGAATGCAGCAGATTATGAGCATGACATGGTTGAGGCTCAAGATAACTTGGACGCATTCAAGGCTGCCCACCTTCCTATTGAATGAAATTGGGATGAGATTATCATGGAGTATGGAGAACAAAAGGATGTAGAGATAGCACCTACCGGTATTAATGATGTAGAAATAATGGATCTGGAGGAACCAGAAGAGCCTATGGAAACGGAAGAACCAGAAGAGCCGGAAGACATAGGCCAGGAGTAGATGCTTCGCTACACCCCTGTGTATGGTCGTGTAGTATATGTATCCCTAGTTCGATGTAGGAGTGTGAATCTTGCATAATGTGTCCGCAATACCGTAGCTAGGCGTTGGCACATATGTGTAAGAAGTCGTGTGACGATGTCCTATTAACAACCATGTAGTTTGAATTGAATTAATGGAGATGGTTGTCACTTCTGAAATTCATTCATGCCTCTTGCAAATTTATATTCTTGCACATGTGTTTTTATGGATTATTTTGAGAAATAACTAATGTGTAACCGTATAAATTGCAGCATGGTGCGTACTCGGAATTAGGAAGATCCTGAGAGCTCTCAGCAAGGAGCTAATGCTGAGCCCTCACTAGCTGAGGTGTTGGTTGCTGCACTCAATCGGCAGCAAAATGACTCTGAGTTGCTTTGTCGACTAGTAGATATTACATTCCATCTAGCTGGACAGGGAGGCCACCGCAACAACAACAATCAGCCCTTCCAGAGCACCTACTCAGATTTTCTAGGTACTCATCCGCCAACCTTCGAGCGTGCCAGAGAACCTCTGGATGCCGATCACTGGCTACGTCAGACCGAGTCAAAGTTCGATCTGCTAGAGTGCACCGAGCACCAAAAGGTGCTATTCGCCGCCCAACAACTCCAGGGCTCTGCTAGTGCCTGGTGGGCGAACTATGAAGCTTCTCTGCCAGCTGGATGCCGCATTGAATGGAATGAGTTCAAGACTGCATTTCATGGTCATTTCATCCCAGCTGGTCTCATGCAAAGGAAATTCCTAGAATTCATGGATCTGAAACAAGGAGGAAGGAATGTCCTCTAATATTCTGAAGCTTTCAACCATCTTGCTAAGTATGCCACTGAGTATGTCAACACTGAAGAGAAGAAGAGGTATGCTTTCCTACGTGGCATGAATGCCACGCTGATGGAACATCTAACCTGGTAGACGACTGTCACGTACAATGACCTGGTGAATGCTGCTATTGTCTAGGAAGGCACTATGTGCCAAGTTGAAGAAGAAGATCGCAAAAGAAAGGCCCCTGCTAGTGCCTCTGCTACCCCACAGGCGAAGCACCGCCTGATTTGCACTTCACCTAAAGGATAGCGTTCTGAGCATTTCCGCAGCAACAGCATCAGCGACGGTATGGTTAGAACTACTCGAGGCCATCACAGCAACAAAACTTTCCACCCCATGCACCGTTCCCACAGCAGAACACTCAGTACTATGCACCATACCAGCGGCAAGGGAATCAGAATGCTCGTGCCCCACAGTCTGCTGATCGTGGAAGCAGTTATCCGTGCTACAATTGCGGTCGTACCAGCCAGTTTGCCCAGAACTGCACCGCACCGAGGCGCAATAACAACAACAACCACAACAACAACTAGCTTCAGAACCAGAATAGGAATGTGAATGCACCGTCTCATGGTGCCCAAGTGAACTACAACAATGCTGAAGACATCCCTCTGGGCGAACCCGTGCTGACCGGTACGCTCTCGCTCTTTCGCCAGCCTGTCCTTGCACTTTTTGATTCTGGTGCTACGCATAACTTCATTAGCAAAGCTTGTGTGCAAAAAACATAATCTCCACACCACCGTCATAAATAGATGCTACACCGTCCGCTCTCCTACTGGACAAATTTTTGCTAACGAAGTAGTGTGTAAAGCTCCACTAGAAATTAATCGGAAGATTTACCCCACTAATTTCATCATGCTCAAGGATCAAGAGATCGATCTGATCATAGGAATGATCTGGATTAAAACCCATAGAGCCCTGCTAGACACTGAGCCTCGCATCGTTCACATCAACTCTCCCTTGCATGGAAAAGACACACTTTCTCTAAATACCGATTCATCGAAAGCCTTGGTTGCCCATCACTTGGAAGGACAATCACTCGAAAGTATTCCCATCGTTCGTGAGTATCCGGACGTGTTTCCCGAAGACATCTCTGTTCTACCGCCTGACTGTGACGTGGAATTTAAGATAGAGCTACAGCCAGGAACTTCTCTGATATCCCGTCATCCGTATAAAATGGCCCCGAATGAGCTGGCTGAGTTGAAAAAACAATTGAATGAGTTATTGGAAAAGGGATTCATTCGCCCAAGCACTTCACCTTGGGGCCGCCCTGCTATTTTTGTGAAGAAGAAGGTCAAGTCCTTGCGCCTTGTCGTTTACTATCGGCCTCTTAACAAAGTTACCATCAAGAACAAATACCCATTACCCCGTATTGATATCCTATTTGACCAATTGGTTGGTGCTAAGGTCTTTTCAAAGATTGACCTCCGTTTGGGCTATCATCAAATCAAGATCAGATACAAAGACATTTCGAAGACCGCCTTCTCTACTAGATATGGATTGTTTGAATATCTACTAATGTCATTCGGATTGACAAATGCTCCTGCCCATTTCATGTACCTCATGAATTAGGTATTCATGCCCGAGTTGGACAAATTTATGGTAGTATTCATTGATGACATCCTCATCTATTCTAAGTCCAAGGAAGAGCATGCTGAACATCTTCGCATTGTTCTTCAACGCCTCCGAGATCACAAGCTGTATGCCAAATTCAGCAAGTGTGAATTTTGGTTGGACCGTGTGCCATTTCTTGGTCACATAGTCTCTGTGGAAGGTATCTCGGTGGATCCTAGCAAAGTTCAAGATGTGCTAGATTGGAAGTCACCGAAGACGGTTCATCAAGTACGTAGTTTCCTCGGGCTAGCCAGATATTATCGTAGGATCATTCCAAATTATTCTCGGCTGACCAAACCCATCACAGAGCTGCTGAAAAAGGATAAGAAATTCAATTGGAATAGCAGTTGTGAAGAAGCATTTCAAGCATTGAAGAAATTATTGACCATTGCCCTAGTATTGGCTCAACCAGACATCACCAAGCCGTTCGACGTGTATTGTGATGCATCTGGGATAGGACTTGGATGTGTGCTCATGCAGGAAGGTCATTTCATTGCCTATGCATCTCGACAGCTATGGAAGCATGAAGAGCACTATCCAACTCATGATTTGGAACTAGCTGCGGTTGTGCTTGCACTAAAAATATAGAGGCATTATTTGCTCGGAAACTTAGTGCACATCTACATGGATCATAAGAGCTTAAAATATATCTTTACCCAGACTGATCTGAACATGAGATAGCGACGGTGGCTAGAACTGATTAAAGATTATAACCTGGAGATTCATTAGCATCCAGGTAAGGCCAATGTAGTCGCCGATGCGTTGAGTAGGAAGGTACACTGCAATCACTTGGTACTGGAATATCAGGACAGCGGCAACAATGTCACTGCTTCAGAACCTAGTCTTCACATTTTGCCTACTATAGTGATTAGCAACCTTAGTGTACATTCTACTATTGATGAAGAAATCATTGCTGCACAGAAAAATGATGTTGGTATGAATCATATCCGTCATAACATTAAGAAGGGTAAGGCAAAATGTTTAACACAAGACTCCGACGGTACCCTATGGTTCAATAACCATTTGGTAGTACCAAAAGACTTTGGACTTCGACGAAAAATCTTAGATGAAGCACATCACTCCAAATACTCCATCCATCCGGGTAGTAATAAAATGTACCAAGATCTAAAGAAGAATTTTTGGTGGACAAGAATGAAGCGAGAAGTGACTTGATATGTCGCAGAATGTGATACTTGTCAGAGAGTTAAGGCCGACCATTTGAAACAAGCCGGATTGCTTCAACCATTGAGTATTCCCGCCTGGAAATGGGAAGACATCAGCATGGACTTTATTGTTTGCCTACCTCTCACTTCGCGTAAGCATGATTCTATTTGGGTCATTGTGGACCGACTCACCAAATCTGCTCACTTCTTGCCGATCAACAATAGATACAACATACGGCAATACGCAGAGCTATACATCACAAGAATTTTGTGTCTGCATGGAGTACCCAAGACCATCATTTTAGATCGTGGTTCACAGTTTGTCACTCATTTCTGGGAACAATTGCATGCATCTTTGGGTACAAGTCTAATTCGTAGTTCTGCTTACCATCCCGCTACAGATGGACAGACAGAGTGTGTCAACCAAATTTTGAAAGATATGCTTAGGGCATGTGTTTTAACACACGGTGGTAACTAGGATGAGTATCTACCCTATGCTAAATTCTCGTATAACAATAGTTACCAGGAGAGTGAAAATATCACCATTTGAAGCACTCTATGGTCGCAGTTGTAGAACACCGTTGAACTGCTCTGAATCTGGAGAAAGAGTAACCTTTGGTCCTGATCTTGTCAAGGATGCAAAAGAAAAAGTTCGAACCATTCAGGCAAATCTTAAAGCTGCTAAATGCCGCCAAGAGAAGTATGCAAACAGACGACGTAGACCACTATATTTCAATAAGGGTGACTACGTCTATCTCCGCGTGTCACCTATGAAGGGTATACAATGGTTTGGAGTCAAGGGAAAGTTAGCTCCCCGTTACATTGGACCATTCCAAATTCTGGAAAGATACGGAAACGTAGCCTACAAGCTGGAGTTACCCGCTAATCTATCTGGAGTTCATCACACCTTTCACGTCTCTCAGCTAAAGCTGTGTCTCAAACCACCCATTGACAAGATCTTGGAAGAGTATGACCAACTTCAACCAGACCTCACGTACTCGGAACAACCGATAAAGATCCTCGATGAGAAAGAGTGCACAACCCGTAAAAGAACACTCAAATTCTATAAAGTTTAATGGAGTAATCACTCAAAAGATGAATCCACTTGATAATCTGAAGAATTCGTGGGTACACATTACCCAAAATTTTGGTCGTCATATGCAGGTATGTTTTGACCACCGTACTTCCCTCTAGTTGTAACACCCTGATTTTTCAAAATTTAGAATATTTTAAATTTTTCTATAATAAATTAATTTTTTAATATTTTTGTAGCAAATAGTTTATTTTCTAAAGAAAGCATTTAAATATAAGTAATTTAAAAAAAACTTTGATTTGTTGTATTCTTGTTGATTAGTTGCACTTAGGATTTTATTGTGTAATTTTTTTTAATTCGATTAGGGATCAACATTTTGTGTTAGTTAGGAATTTTGGAGAAGAAAAACTTAGAAAAGAGAGAGGAAAGAAAACCCCTTCAGCCTGTTGGGCCAAGTCCCTTCTCTCCCCCTCTCTTTTCGGCTTGGGCCTCAACCCCCACCGAAGCCCATCTCCCCTCTTTCCTCTCTTTCCCTCCCCCTCTCCCAGCCTTGGGCCAGAAACCTCCGCGCGGCCCAGCTACCACTCCCCCTCTCTTCTCTCCCCGGCCAGCCCAGCAGCGTGCCTGCACGGCCTGCACGGCCCACTCCAGCCCCGCACACGCGGCCCACTCCGCCACCTGGCCCAGCACGCGCCTCCCTCCGGCAAACCATAGTCGCGTCGCGCCGCCGCCGTCACCTTGGTGTGCGCGCCACACCGCCTAGGGGCCTGTGCCCCTATAAAAGGGCGGGATCCACCCATCCGCGCCCCATTCGCCCTATTCCCGCCGCGCCACGCTCCGTGCCCCGCCGCCTCGCCACCGCCGCCGGAAATAGCCACCGCCGCCTTTGTCGTCGTCACCTGTAGCCTCGCCACCTCCCCGCGCCCGCTCGAGCCGCAGGTGACCTCGCCTTCCATGGCCACCTCCCCACGCCCCTCTCCGCCGGCCACCGCGCGCCAGAGAGCCGCCCTGTGAGCTCCGGCAAGCCGGCAATGGCCGCCGCCGGCGCCTTCGGTCCATGGTGGACCCGTGGACCAGGGGTCAATGCCGGTCCACAGACCCATGGACTCGGTCCATGGGGTTTTTAGGGTTTATTTTTTTTTATTATTAAATCCTGAGTAATGCTAGTTTTACATATAGGCCCCTGGATTGTAATGAAATTAGGTTTTAAACTAATTTTTCTGCAGAACTTATATTTAGGCCCTTTAAATTATTAATTAATTATTTTTAATCCTGTAATTTTAACAAAAGCACCCCTGTACATATCTTAAATTATATTTTAGTTTTGTAATTTTACATAAACAACCCTATACCTTCTAGTAATTCTATTTTAGCCTAAATTTTTGTAAGTAATAATTTAGGTTGGGCAATTTACACTTAGGCCCCTGTACTTATTTCTAACTATGTTTTAGTCCTGTCTTTTTTACACCTAGGCCCCTAAACTTATAAATAATTATATTTTGGCCCTGTAAATTTTAGAGTTAGGCCCCTGCACTTTTCCAAAATTACATTTTAATCGTTCAATTCTTTATAAATTATATTTTTATATGTATCTTTTACAATTTAGTCCCTATACTTTTTATAAATTACATTTTGAACCCTAAAATTTTTATAAATTATATTTCATATGTATATTTTATAGTTTAGCCCTTATATTATTTTAGAATTACTTTTAGGCTATTTAACTTGTTTGTTTTGACGTTTTAACTCTTGAAACTTCAAATCTTCATAACTTTTCAATCATAGCTCTGATTTAAGAAATTCTTTCACCAGAGCGATCGTAGTGTTTAATATTAATTATTCATACTATTTTATAATATTTTACTAATTTATTATTTTAACTCTAGAACTTTAAACCTTCGTAACTTTTTACTCGTAACTCGGATTGAGACGATTCTTGCACTCGCGCGATCGTAGCAACACGTACTTTTTCATAGTATTGTTTTCCTTCTAGTTTGTTACTGTATGGTGTGTTGTTTCTTAGTGTGTTTGTATGTTTGTGTTTTCGGTGTGACATTGAGTAGACGAACCGCTGTTAGAGAACTTTCGGGATCTCCATCTTGAAGACTTTGAGCAGCAGCAAAGGGAACCAGGCAAGTGTCCTTGATGCATTTTGAACCTATGTTTTATATTCTCTCTATCTCTATGCATGCTTGTTAATATTGAATCCCATGTGTCATCTCCTATTCCATATTATTCCTTGTCGCCTGAGTTCTGGTGTAGCTTATTAGTATGGGTACGTCATGCTTAGTTTGCTATGTCGGGAATGGAAGTGTCTATTGATAATCTTGACTAATGATTCACTTTAACATAATGATCATGAGGGATGGGTAATCCTTCATAGCAACATGGAACCTAGGTGATCCAAGCAGGAGGATGGCAAGGATGGTGCGGGTATGCACGTGTACTCGGTATAGTACTGTGGGATTGTGGTGGTACCTGCTTGGGATCACAAGGGTAGTTTGTGGAGCGGCCACCCAGGAAAACAGCGCAAAGCGCAGGGCTGATATGGGTAGGCTTGGTTTAGTATTGAGATGTCTTCCCAGTTCCATGAGCAGTCGAGGAAGGAGGACAGGACGGTTTACTCTCGGACTCAGGCGATGGACGGTTTACTCCTAGCCACAGTGCCAGAGGGGGCTTCTGTAGGAACGGTTTAATTCCGCAGCGGTGAAACCTTAGCGTGGACTATTTGCAAGCTGGGAAGCGCTCTGAATGACCTTGTGGTGATATCTTGGCCTCACACCTACGGTAGTGTGATTTGGGCAACAGGGAGACTTTAGTCACTGACGGGTGACGAAATCACCAACTTGTGGGTAAAGTTGTGCAACCTCTACAGAGTGTCAAACTGTTATAACAGCCATGCTCACGGTCATGAGCGGCCTGGATCCTCACACATTTAGGAAGGTGGTTTATGGGTGGACTTGGTGGGTAGCCAAGTTTGGTTTGGGCGGTGTAACCCTTGGTTTACTACAGGCGGTGTAACCTGTAGTGTGGTTTCCTATGGGCGGTTTAACCCATGGTTTGCTACAGGCGGTGTAACCTGTAGTGTGGTTTCATATGGGCGGTTTAACCCATGGTTTGCTACAGGCGGTGTAACCTGTAGTGTGGTTTCCTATGGGCGGTTTAACCCATGGCTGGTTACAGGTGGTTTAACCTATAGTGTTGGACAGATGAGATAACTGGTGGGAACTTTTCATCTAGTAAATAGGATGGATTTTTCTACTAGGTGTAGGTGCTCATTTATGCAAATGAACCATTGTGTTAGCCTTTCTTCTATTAAGCTTGCATGTAATATTTTTCCCTCACTTGCTGAGTACGGCATGTGCTCACCCTTGCTATTTCCCTTTGTTGTTGTACTATAAACTGCTGCTCAGAAGATGGAGATATGGACTATATTGATGAAGACTACTACTAGGCATGCGTGCCCCCGGTCGATTGCCTGTGGTGCTATGGTGTCTTCCGTTGTTATTTGTCGAGAGAGTCTATTTAGTCTTCAAAGACAATTATTTATGTAATAATGGTACACTTTATTAATGACATTGGTTATACTGTTATTCACTTTACTGTCGATATGTGTGAAACTTGTTCCTGGGCACACATATGATAAGCACTTGGTTTTGTCCTTAAAACCGGGTGTGACAGAAGTGGTATCAGAGCCGTGTCGACCGTAGGACGCTAGCTTAGATAGAGTGGTCGTGTTCTAAGATCTATTTTGCAAACTACAAACTATTTTCAAAACTCCTTCGCTTAAAATTATAGTCTTGTTTATTCACTTCTGTTGTTGATCTTGTTTTACCGCTCGGCTTACAAAACCCTTTTACTAATTCATCTCTCCTATTCAAAATTGCTTAGATGGCCCGTACCAAGAAGACTTGCCACAGATGTGATCAGTACCCATGTGTTTGGTCTTCACCAGTGCTTGTCCCACTCGGATTTGATGAGAAGTTTGGGATAGAAGAGGCTAAACAAGAGATGGTGCCACCACCGAGTCCACCACCTTATCGTGACACTCGACTCTTCAAGGATGCGGGAAATAATGCTGGAAGCTTACCTCACATGCTTTGGGAGATCCTACAACGGTTAGGTTACAAGAAGCAACCAGAGTATTGTGGTACCCAAGTGACCTATGAAGGTTCTAATCCTGTATGGAAGGTTCTAGTTCACATTTTTGCTCCAAGGCCGCTCAGAGGAACTTTTGAGGTGGAAAGGATTCATGAGGCCATTGCTCCATGGAAGACTTTCTCTGCCGGGATTCATGATGCCGCTCGTCAAGCTTGCATGGTCATTCGCTCCCGTTATCACCAATATTTTGAAGATACAGAGTATGCTTATTTCCCTCAGCGTGCAAGTGGATCCACCTACATTCACATAGAGCCTGTACCTGGACACATAAGTATCAGTCGGAGGGAGTGGAGGGTGGGACACATAAGTATCCAGAACCTACACAAACGCCAAGACATCAAGCAGGACATCAAAAGAAGATAATAACATAATCATTCAAAGTTGACCGAGGCTTACTCGGGCCCGCAGAGTGCCCCTATTGTATGCCTTCTCAATTAGCAAGTGATCTTGAAGGATATCTCCTTCAAACATCTTTGACAAGCGTGTCTGACGAAGGTTGCCGTTGTGAGGGTCAGGCACTTCCCTAGACTTGTCATTGGTGGCATAATTCCACGCTGGGTGACTCTGAAGCTTCAGGGGCTGCACTCGGCGCACTATAAAATTCTTGGCGATGGTAATACCATCAATGTCTTCCTTCTTCAGATCTGCAATCTTCTTTAGCTGAGCGACCACTTGGGGGTCGGATAGATTGGGCTTTTCAGTCCAATGCGCCTACGAAATCGCCTTTGCGCCAGAGAAGTCAGCAAGAACATGGGAGGGTTGTCATAGTAAAACCACTCGTCTTTCTAGTTCTTGTTACTAGTCTTCAGTAGCACATTGATGTAGACCTCCTTACGCAACTGAACGCCGACTCCGCCTATGGCCATTTGGTTGTCTTTTGTTGGCAGCGGTCGAAGGATGAAGAGGTGGTGCAATAAATTGAAATGGCGGAGAACGCCCAAGAAGGCCTCGCACATGTGCACAAAGATAGCGATTTAGAGGATTGAGTTGGGATTGAGGTTGACAAGCTCAATCCCGTAGAAAAAAAGGAGCCCGCGCAAGAAGCTGCAGCAGGGAACTCCAAAGCCATGCTTAAAAATGAGCAAAACACCACAATCTGCTTATGAATTGGAATGGGACAAGTTTCCTTGGGTACCTTCCAATTGATCCGAGCCTGCTCGAGAACAATGTCGTCCATCACCATCTTGGTTAAGACGGTAGTAGAGATGCTGCTTTTCGAGAACTCCTAGAGCTGCTTAGGGATCTCGATCTCCGACGAGGAAGACTCGGCGACGGTGGTGGTGGAATCCTTTTTGTGACCCATAGTTGCGAGATGAATCGACACTGTGGATTGAAAGCTTAACCCTAGCTAGTGCTTGGGGGCTGAGGGCGATGAGATCTACGGCGGCGGAAAGGAATGCGCTAACCCTAACTCTAGAATCAGAAGCGTCGCAAGAAACAGGGGAGGCGCGAGGAAGACGAAGGGCTTGTATGCAAAATGACGACGTGGACTGGGAGTCAACATGTCATGCCCTTTTTATACCCTCTCCTTTTGACCTAAGGGTCCCATGGGCCGGTATGTGCCGTACAGTGACAGGTTTTTTTCCAATTAAACAAAAATTACTTAAAGGCCTTAATCTTTAAAAAGATTTAGGGCTATTAAGCCTTGAGAAGTAATCTCGGGGGCTTCTTTGATGAGAGGCAGTGGCCAATCCACTTAAAAACACTTGCCGCATTTATGTGATTTGATGATCATGTAGCAGAGGACTTCATGGTCGTACGGGTATAAGTTCAGAAGTTATGTTATTGATTGATGTCAATAATTAAACCACTGAAATTAGACTTACAAATAAATAGAGTGACAAATTATTAGGGAAAATCGATGTCATGATTGATGTCATTTAGCTTAGTACTATCGTATGATTGATGTCATACTCTTTTACGTGGACTAAACATGATTAATGTCATAGAATTCAGACCAATAAGTCACTTGAAAAATAGTACATACCATTCGGCCTTTTTAATTATCGGTCGGCAAGGTTGAAATCTTGCAAATTGACCTACTGATTTGATGACCAGAGGATTGTTAGGCTCAAGCTTGATGGTTTGAGTAAACTACATACAACAAAATAATAAGAGCTAACATAATTAGACTCTTGCATTATTTGTTAGTCTCCAAATTATACAAGAGTTGAAATTATACAAGAGTTGAGGGCTACTCCTGATCAGGTGCACCTGACCGATGCACCAGATCTATCAAGAACTTCAATAAAGTGGTCTTCCTAATTTATGATCACCATTGAAAGCCACTCGGGAAATCAGAGCTCAAAATCAGAAAGCACTCGGGGGCTGCTATGGGGTATCTATATATATGCTTAAGTCGGTAGCTCACTGGGTACTTCATCGACAAGGAATCCGACCGAGTCGGCTAGGAGCGCAAGGCAATTAGAGATAGACTTTCTTTGTAAATCCTTATAGATTACGAGTAGGACTCTTCATGTATCCCCTGCCGACCAGATATATAAGGCGGCAGGGTACCCCCATCGAGGGACACCAGATTACAAGCAATACAAACCACAGAACACAGGATGTAGGGTTATTATCCTCCGGGAGGCTCGAATCTATATAAATTGGCGACAAACAAGTAAGGCATAAAACTTTTTTGTTACGCAACAGACTGCCACTACATTAAACCCAGAGCCAAAGTTGCGAGAGGTCATGTGTCGAATGGTTCTGATTGCTGCGCAAGAATAATTATGACTGATACTGTTGCAGCAGACCGAGCTTTGCGTCGGTCGGTCTACTTAAAGGAGAAAAATGGATACACACTTGCCTTTTCAGTCAACTGCTTTGTTTGGCTTATAAAAATATGTTTTCAAACAAATAATGTTAATTATAACTAATCATTTTAATTTCCTTTATTGTCAGGAGCATTGATGATGGATAGGCAGATACATCACTCGACACAGAGTGATTTCCTCGCTGTCATCGGTCAGCCATGCCAGCTCCAACCGCTCTCATCGATCGGCCACGACACATCCAACTGCTTCCATCGATCGGCTTACAGCTTCGACCGCTTTCATCGTTCGGCCATGCTAGCGTCGACTATCTTCATTGGTCAATGCCAGATCCGACTACCTTCATCGATCGGCTACACTAGCTCTGATTGCCGCCATCGGTCTGCCACATCGTATCTGACCGCCACCATCAGTCTCACATATTAGACCATCGGTTTCACTTGATCATCACTTCGTCAGCAGTAAACGGCTACAACTACATCGACTGCCTTCTTCACTCGACCTTCTCGTCTTGAGTTTAGCACAGCTGCCACTCAGACATGATATTCTGAGTTGAGCGCGACTGCCACTCGGTCATTAGTTTGAGTCATCTACCAGTCAGGGATGATTGAAGTCACTCATTTGAATCATTTATCACTCGGTAGTGATTGATGTCACTCTGCTGAGTTATTTATCACTTGGATTTGATGATTTGAGTAATTTTTCCTTAAAGAGAGCCAACACGACTATTCTTGATTTGGACTCTTGCATTATTTGCGGTTTCCAAATGATACAAGAGTCAGGGGCTACACCTAATTAGGTGCACCTATTCGGTGCACCAATTGATTTCTCAAAAACATTTTTTGGATCTTTGAGATTCTCACAAGCTCGCTGATACAAAGCTGAAGCATTCTACATGACATAAACCAGTTGGGAAGCTACTAAAGATTATCACCAAGCTTGCAAGACTCTCGGGGGCTACTGTCGATGACCTGAAGCCATCAAGTAGCGGTATATTGACATATAATTTCTTTATTACCTCTACAAACTTCCCAAATTGCTCGTCTACTATTGGCTGGCATTGGCGAGAGGGAAATGGCAACACTGGTGTATCATAGAACTCATGTGGTGCCTTCTTGAGGGGTGCCTTTGCCTCCTCAACTTCAATTTCTTCTTCATCCTCTGACTCTAAATTGGGTTCCTTGTCCTTCCCTGCACTGTTAGGATTTGGCGGATCCTCCGCCTCTAGTTGTGATAGCATTAACATTTTCTTTGGGGCTTGCTTCTGGCTGACCGGGGAGCTTGCTAGAGTTGGGCTTAACAATAGAAGCGGTCAGCTGAGCAATTTGTGTTTCTAACATTTTATTATGAGTAAGCTGGTTTTGCAGAGAGGTGTTGAATGCTTCCATATGAGAATCTATGCTTTCTATAACTTTATCAGTAGAAATAAATTTTCTACTAATACTTTCATTGATTTTAGGTTGTCCTCGAACAAGATCACGGAAGAAAGGTTCATTACGAGTGAAGTTTCTAGAGTTACCCATATTCTTGTCAAAGGAGAGGTTGTTGTTGTTGTTGTTGTTGTTGTTGTTGTTGTTATTGTTGTTGTTGTTGTTGTTGTTGTTGCTGTTGTTGAGGTAGTTTACTTCTTCTTCTTGAGTCTCTGGGCAACGGCTTCCCATAGGTCCAACATTGCCACAGACTTCACAAGTCATGCAAGAGTCTAATGAGTGGGCAGTCTGAGGCGAGTCCATCTTCCTCAAAAGTTGGTCCATCTTGAGTGCTAGCATGTCAATACCATCAACTTGGTGGACTCCCCTCATCCTCAGTCGTGGTTGGCTCTACCTCTCCTCATAACCATTGTAGTTGGCGACCATCTTTTCTATGAGAGTTTGGGTTTCTTTGACCTTTGGAGAGAAGAAGGCACCTCCAGCGGCTGCATCAAGGTGCTCACGAGCGGGACGGTTGAGCCCATGGTAAAAACTTTGGATTAGCAACCAATCTTGCATTCCATGATGTGGGCATGCCAAAGTGTACTCTTGGAAGCGTTCCTCATGGGCATGCCTCACGGATGCTTTCATCGGTCAGTTGTTGGAAACTTGATATCTTGTTTCGTAGGATATTAGTTTTGCCTAGCGGGAAGAACCTGGCAAGGAAGGCATTGGAGCACTTGTCCCATCTGGTGAGCTCTTATTGATTACTTTAGAACCACTGCTTGTCCTTCCGCGGGAGTGAGAATGGGAAAAGGTGAAGGTGGATGGATTCAACGATCAAATCCCTCATGGTAAAAGTGCTACAGACTGCCAAAAACTATTGGAGGTGGGCATTTGCGTCTTCTGATGCCTTGCCACAGAAAGGACTGGCCAAAACCATGTTGATTAAGGCCAGTTTCAGCTCATAGCCTCCGTTCCCCATGTTCAGGTTCAGACCGGTGTGGATGTTGTCTGCAGACGGGGCAGAGTAGTCACGGATCGTCTTTTTAGCCATGGTTGGTTGAGCGGACGTAGACATATCTAGCTGCTGAGCTTGCGTGATCTGAGGTGCTTCAAGAGCAAGTACAGATCAAGGAGGGGTGAGTCGTTGATGCACTCTCCTCAACAAAGCTTTCAAATCATTGTGGTAGTTGTCTGGTAGGTCGAAACGAGTCATAAACTATCCTGTTTACACCAGAAATAAACAGAACAAGGGTAAGCCTACAAAAGAAAGTGGTAACTTATTGATATAAATATCAATGTTAAAATTTCGATATGTTAGCCTATTGCTTCCCTGGCAACGGTGCCAGAAATACTTGTTGACACTTCTTAACATTGCATCAAGAATATCACTATTCCTGGTACGACGCTAGAAATGATTGTTGGCGTTTGTTATGCTTTAAGAATAAAATAAATTAATCCACAAGCTCATGGAGCACCATTGTAGCATTTCACCCAGGAGTATTCCAAGGTATCAAATTTATTTTCCTCAGGGAAGCTAGGCATAAGATTATCTTGGTTTAACAAAGATATAACTACAAGAATTATACCAACAGACCAAGGACGGGGGTAAGGATGTTAAATAATAATGGTAGGAGTAGCAACACATGAGAAATCCACACTAAGATAAATAAAGAGAACGGTTAAGCTAGCCGGGAGGACAACGAGTCTAAGTCCAAGATTCCTATAATATATCTTCCTAATACATCAAAATCAAGCATCAAATCCTAGTTACTGGGGTTAACCGCTTACACCAATTTCTTGGTACAACCTTAAGTCTTTCACCTGTTAGCTCACTTTAGGGCATGAAAACGATCCCTAAATATGGGTCGGTAACTAACCTTTGTACTAGTGGGTACACTATCGCTAGACAACCCTACTTGAGACTTTCCGAATGTGGTGGATTACTAAAGGGACGGACAGGCTTATCACCACTTGCCGCCTACCACACAACCTATGGGGACGAATGCAAATCCAGCTAGCATTAACTTAGGCACCACGCCTACACATTTACTAGATATTCTTCTGTTGGCCTAGCGGAAGAATATCCAGGAAATAACCAAGTCTAAGTCCCAGAAAAAACTAAACTTAATTAAATCCTAGCCAGGATACCCATGAACTATGCAACAATGTTTCTTCCCAATAATTGTAACTTAAAGAAATGACTTAGTTAAGACAAACACTTGACAAAATATAAAAGGGAAAGATATTTATATTGATAAAGGATAAGTCTTACAAAAAGAGAAAAGATACAAGAGAGCTCATACCAAGACTCCAAGATGATTCTGGAATCTCGAGCGATGCTCTCGACTAGACTCTAAGTCCCAATTAACAAACCTACTTTACTAAGTAGCAAAAGTAGTGGGAAATGGACTCCTTGATGTGTTTCTTCATTGATGTTCTTTTTCTACTGAATTCCCCCTCTAAATGAATTAATCCATATGCTACTTCTGCCTTCATTGAACCTTGTAAAATTGGTGTGACCCTAGTGAGATGCTTGTATGTATTGTTGATCAAGTTCATCTACACATTCCCTTAATATGTTAATCTCCTACATTGGAAGTTAGCACAACCATCATTATCATCATCCATTCATTCACCAAAAGAATTACTCTATGATTATCTTGTTATGACTTTCTCTCAATTGTTCCCATAGAAGGCCTGACTATCAAAAAAATAAAAATAAAAAATGCCCTCAATCCTTGAGCATGAAAAAAAAGTAAAAAGAAATAGCCATGCCCAATATCATTTCATGGAAAGGGAGAGTCTACACATAAAGGAGTATTCATCCACCTCCATCATCCATCACATTCCATATGCTACTCTTCCACCCGGAAGATAGCATCACACATATCCATTATCCGCCCATAGAATAAAGTGGTCCACTACTTTGAGAAAGTCCTTCTCGAATTATCCTTGAAAAAAAAAGGACATGGGCTGTCAAGTATTCAAAAAAAAGCAAAAAAGAGATAGCCCATGTTCTTAAATAGAAGAGAGGGAGGATATCAAAAGAAGTACCCATATTTCACCTTATATCCATTCCACCCATATATGTGCACATATTTGATTGGTGATTCATGACTTGTTTTCTCTTTGGATCCAATTTTTGACTTGGTAATATATGAAGCATAGGCATGAGGTCGGTTTTGAGGGTCAGTTGGCCGTAATGATGTATAGAGGACGGTCTTGAGGGTCAGTTAGCCGTTTTACTTTGGTTTTTTGTCGGTAGGCATGGCAGGCCGGGCGGTAGGCTTTATGGGCCGAATGGCTCGGGAGGCCGGGTGGCAAGTCTACCGGGCGACAAGGTCCACCGGGTGGCATGACTCACCGGGCGGCTTGGTCCACCGGGTGGCATGACTCACCGGGCGGCATGACTCGCCGAGTGACAAGGTCCGCCGTGTGGCAGCTCATTTTTGTCCCGCAGCCCTTTGACCAAGTGGCTTAGTTGTCCTTCCCCTCTCCTGGTTGGGCCATGTGTCGACCTCCTTCCTTTGTCTCTATGAAAATCTTTTGGATCGGAATTAGGAAATGGCTTCATGCCGTTGGTCCTTGCTTGTCAGCCGGGTGAGGGCGTGAAGTTCCAAATTGGCCGGTGGTCCTAGGTCGTGTTGTTGTATGACCGGGAATTGATTGAACACTTGATTCACCATGCCGGGTGATGATAGCTTATCATCCGACCGGTTGACAATTTTACTTGGTGGTGACCTGGCCGGATGATGGTTTTGGCTGTTAATGACCCTATCGGCTATCAGAAAATGGATGTTTCACAACCGTGATCGGTCAATGGGGTATTTTCACATGTTTTTGCATATTTTAACCCTGTAGCACCTACAACCACATATTTCACCAAAACTTGTGGAACCCATGAGTACAAAGATTATTTTCATTACATTATTAGTTAAGGTCCATCTCTTCATGTTAAATTGGTCGTCGAAAAAAGGAATTTACAACTACTAACAACCCCCCCTCCCCACGCTTAGGACTTTGCTCGGTCCGAGCAAAGTAAGAAATAAAGTCTAGGAATAAGCAAGATCTAAGGTAATTCTCAACATGCTTTGCATATATAAAGACTACTCCATGACTCCTCATGCCTATACGGTTTTAGGTGGCTAAATACCTTGTTTTGGAAAGTTGAGAGATGGAACAACATAGAGAAGTCTTATCTTTCTTTTTCCCAAGGAAATTCAATTTTGTTTGCTCTTTTCAATAAAAACAGAGCTCCAGATCACAAGTTATTCTCAATTGATGCTCTTAAATCACTCAATGTGGTTTTGATTCCTCACTTAGGCCAATGGCCAAAATTTTCCTATATACAAAGGCTTATGTGGAGCTCAAGGTAGGAACTGTTAAGGCCACATACTTGTATTTCATATATCACTATGTCAAAAATCGGGTCCAAGGAGAAAACAAGTCATGAATTATGATCAAGCCATGTGCACAATTATGACATGTATGGATGGATGAAGGATGGCGGATGCTCCTTTTAAAGTGATCTCTCTCTCTCTCTCTCATTTATTTTTTAAAACATGGGCTACTTTATCATTCATGATTCTTCTCTTGTTTTTTCTTTTTATTCTTTTTGAGTAGCCCATATCTCGTTTGAAATGATTCTTGGAGAGAGATCGACATATATGATGGAGCATTTTATTGAATGAATGGATTTTGGGGATGATGGATGCGAACTTCCATTGTAGAAGTTTTAACATATGGAGTGGTTGGGGTGTGCACATGAACCTGATCAATAACACATAGCAAGCATCTCACAAGGGTCACAACAATTTGACAAAGTTCAATGAAAATACAAGTAGCAAATGCAATAGGTTTTCATTAAGATAATTATCTGGCTTTGGTAGGAATAAACTCATCATTGAGAAGATTGTGAATCTAGAGTTCTCATTTATAAGCTTTTGAAAATTAAAAATCACAGAAGTTCACTTGATTCCAAGAAAGGTTATGCTCTTTACAGTTATATCACATCTACCAACAATTAACACAAGGTTTTCCTATGCAATGAGTATTTCCCATGGGCGATGAAAGAATGCAAGGGACAATCTTTATATATCAAGCATGAATGAGAAGGAAGTATTATGTTAGCTACCGTTTATCATGCTTGCCAAAATTTCAATTTATACAAAAACATGAAAACATCAAGGGGTAGGTGATATGAGGAATACTGAAATGTTTGTTGTTCATTCGTATCTTTTCCTCTTGTTCCTTTTGACATTAACCTGTAGAGGTTAGCTAACAAAATACCCAAAGGAACAAGCCCAATGTTGTCCTACTATTACTGCCGAGTATATTTTATTGTTGAGAAGGATGAAAGCAAAAACTTTTTTTTAGTTTCAAATGAAAACTATCAAATCCTAGTAAAGGGAAACAAATCGGGTTACCTCCTGTTAGTACTTATTTAAGGTCATAAGTTTGACCGTGGGAGCTCTTATTCATAGTGTAGCTATTGTTTTGGCAATGTGGCTCCCTTCATCACCAAAAACTCATCAACTCATTGCATACCTAAATGGTGAGGCATGCAACAAGATCCACGAGATTTGCTATGTTTGTGATAAACAAATGTATCTACAACCGCCCTTTTGAAATTACTATGTTCAAAAAGGGTAGAGCGGTTGTAGGCCTCTTGTGTACCATCATCATAAATCTTTGTTATAGTGGGAATTTTTTTTTCAGTGAGGAGTATGTGGATCTTCTAAAGAATGAGTCCTTGGCATGGTGGGAGAATTCCCTTTTGACTCTACATTTGAGGCCTCACGAATTTCCTGTTCAATGTTTTCCTTTTGTAGATCATCTTTTGGTTGCTTTAATTTGGTACCTATTTTCCATTGGTAGATGATAGCCTTGCGGTACCTCCATTAGGTAGAACATGGATCCTTGGGGGATTTGGGAGGATTGGTGCAGAATGGCAAGGCCTACGTGGTTTAAGGATAATTGGACCATTGATAGAAGGGGAGTTCTGGGAAAGTTCCTTCGTAGCCATTATGGGGAATTGGGATTACTCATTGAACTATTCTTGCCTCTTTACAATAGAAGGATTTAGCAACGGATCAACTTGTTTCGCGTTGTAGTCATGTCCACTGGTTCTTTTCACCCATTCTATGATACGAGTGTTTCCGAAATCCAGAAAAGGTTTGTCATTGAGTTCAAAGGATTGAAGTGGGAGAAATCAAGTATCTTCTTCTACAATATCACGGTGTGGTGAGTGGAGTGAGGCTATCATAGGAGCTTCAGGCTTTTGTGGGAGACACTTGTCTTCTATTTCTTTGGATTGGCTAGAAGTTTGGGTGCTTTTGTTGGTCCGTTCTACGAAGATGGATGACTCATATGCAAGATTTTGGATGATTTTGCTTAAGATCTCCATTCCCTCGGATGTTGTTGCACAAAAGAAAGCACTTTCGGCCACAACATTTAAATAATTTGCATTGTCGGGCCTTAGACCAAAGAAAAAGTGTTGCAACCTTATTGGCTCCTCTATGCCTAAACATACCTCGGTTTTGCTATAGGATAGGAACCTTTCCGATGATGCTCCTTGTGATTCATGTTATTGTTACTCAAAATTGATAACCTTCTTCCTTAGAGAAACTATCTTATAGGGAGGAAAATATTTGAGTATAAAATACTCTCTTAAGGTGGACCAAACTCCATCTACTTCACCTACATGCTTAAAATACCAGCTTTTTGCTGCCCCACCTAATGAAAAAGGGAACAACTTCCTTTTCATGGTTTCTTGAGGAAACCCACTGTTGGTGTTATGAAGCGTGAGCTCCAAAACACCGAACAGAAAAAGGGAAACGGAAATGGGGTACTCGAAGGATTCTGGGTGATGTAACAGGTGTTCTTTACATATCCCAAAAAAGATTCATCCCGCTACAAGTAAGTAGGGGTGCTCTATTTATAGGCCCGTACCTAGGCCATATGCAAATGACCATTTTGCCCCTAATTACCTACTATATTCCCTGAATATTCGGTTTAAAATGGTCATAAAGGGTAAACTGGTCATTCGAGCTTTTCCGATACCCTTCCTTGATCCACATGCCACCAAATATGCTAGCACCACGTGTCTCTGCAGCATGCCTTGCTTGCCTTCGGCTTTGGGTGCAACCTTCAACCTTCAAAGGTGATGTGGTCCCCTTTGAAGGGGTTCGCGTCCCTTCGAGCGTTCTAGCTTGCTCTCTTTTGAAGTCCAGGGGCTTTGATCTTTTCAGAACCCTTCGAAGGGTGCGTACCCTTCGGAGGGGTTCTGGTTCTTCCGAAACCTTCACAGGGTACCTGTCCTTCGGAGGAGTTTTGGTTCTTTGGAGGGACCTGTCTTCAAAAATTATGGTTAATAGTAAGGATAATGACTTTGACTGTCCTCGAAGGGTGGCCCATGAGGTGATCCCCCAACAGTAGCCCCTCGAGGGGTGGGTCTAACTTTGATGGGCCAAAACCCTCACTTTAACGAGATCTTCTACCAAAACGCCACCCTTCGGGGATCAAAGTTGAGCATCCAAGTTAGGGTTTTGGATGATTTTTTGGAGCTGCTGCCTATAAAAAGAGGGTGACTGTAGTAAAAAATTGTTTTACTGCTCATCCAATACTTGAGCCTTCCGGAGATGCCCTCCATTATGATTCGGACACAAAGAGTGATCGTGTCTACGAGCGGATCCTCCCTTGGAAGCTCACCCGGTTCCTTTGAAGGTAATGCTTGACTTAGCTTAAGGTGCCGTGGCAATTCGTATTTCATTTATTTAATTGAATTACTACGTTGTTGGTTCTCGAGCCTCCGCAGTAAATGTTGGTTTGTTTTCACCCGACTATATAAGCGGGGGGGGGGGGGGGGGGGGGGGGGGGTAGGGGGTGAAACAAGGTGCCCAAAGTTTTCTTTCTTTCCGATAGGCTTTGCTTGCTTCCTCTTGCCTTTGCTTTTTGGGACTTCGAGTTCTGCGCTCGTGCCAGATAGAGTCGCGCCTGCCTCAAAGTGTAACTCAAGGTGTGCTTTGCGATAGTAGAGTTGCTCGCTCTTTCTTGGTTGTTTGTGCGTTCATTTGTTTTGTTTGTTGTTCTTACTAGTTGGTCTTGTTTTAGGATCTCAAGACATGGCTCGAGACACACAGACTGCTCGGCCTGTAGAAATTTTGTCTGGTGAGGACCGCCCTTTGAACCCCGAAGGGGCCGCCGCGGAGGCTGAAGCGAATCGTTCCTTTATGGGAAGCTTGGAGGAGACCTTAATTATTGATCAAGGCAACAAAGCTCAGGATCCTCCTCGAGGCTTGAATGAGGATACTGATGACGAGGAGGAAGATGATGATGAAGGGGTTGAAGAGGAGGGTGAGGATGAAGAAGTAGATGAGGATGAGGAGTTTGACCCTCGTGATGAAGACAGGCTCACTGCTGACGCTCAAGCCCAAGGCTCGAGCCACCGTGTTCGAGGCTCCGATCCCCTCGAGGAAGACTTGGAGGATGTTGAAGTTGATGTTAGTGAACTTATTCCAATTGGTGACCCAGATCAACATAAGAATCAAAAAGGGAAAAACAAGGAAGGCAAAGAAGAGAGGCGTCGAACTTTTGTGTTTGGTCGATCTCGTGTTAAACGTACTGATGCCCGGTTGCCTGGCCAAGAGGAGACTCCCAGTCCTCGGTGAGACGAAGTTGTGGTCTTCGAGGAGCACTTTACCACCGGGCTGTGCTTTCCCTATACGTCTTTTGTGGGGGAAGTGTTGGACCGATTCAATGTGCAGCTGCATCATGTGAGCCCCAGCGACATAGCGATGCTTAGCAAGTTTGCTTGGGGGATGCTGAGCTATCAAGGGAAACCTAATATCAAAGTGTTTTGCAAGTACCACTGTGCTCACTACCGGCCGAAGCCTATCAAGATTGATGGTGTGACAAATGATGCGGAATTCAGCTGCGTTACCTCTGTGCCTTGATTTCAAGGGACCGATCAGTTCATTAAGTGCAGCCAGAACTGCTGGGGTGATAACTGGCACGAGAATTGGCTGTATGTTGAGGTTCCTTCGGAGACTATGGTTACAGATGGAAATGAGACTGAAATCTTTCCCCTAGCCTCTCAACTTGTCTCATGTAGGCCCCGATCCATGGATGGGCAAGTGCATAGGGGTTGTAAGAACGACTCTGTCTTTCGTGTTGCCACTTTTAACTCTAGTGGCCGCGACCTTGTTGAAGAGTTTATTGTTGCTAATAAGTGGCCTTTGAGCAAGAACTGCTAGATACCAGGCTTCATTGAAAAGAGGATTCCTTTGAGGCCTGAAATTAAGGTTCCTTTTCCCGAAGTCTCGGTGGACAAGCGAGGCTTTGTTGATGATGCATTTTTGGAGTTTTTGGTTGCTTCTGGCGAATCGGTGGTTGGTCCGTACACTCGCGAGGAGGACAAGAACACTCGTGAGAAGACTTCACACACCGGGCGGCTCAACCGCATGCTGAGCTTGGCTTGTATTGCTTGCCTTGATCGGTTAGCACCTGGCCCTTGTGCTAAATGGAACCGGGCTCCTGGTAACATTGGTTCTGAAGCCATTGGAATGAAGAAAAGCAGGAAAGGGAAGGCCCCAGCCCCGATCCAGGTCCAGGTCAAGAGCAGGGCCCCTAAGAGGAAAAGGGAGGAGACCACCACGACCAAAACCTCAAAGCACGCTAATGTCACCATGCCTTGTCACGATTCTTCGGGGTCCTCGACTCCTGGGTTTCACGCCATGGGAACCCTGGTGATGGCCGGAGCCATGGTGGATGCTTTTGGTAATGATGATGATGGGGAGAAAGGTGCTGATGTGGCTGCGGTTTCTCCTCCTCTTGTGAAGGGTGCCGACGCTGTGTCTTCCCCTTCGAGCACTCTGCCTATGGTCTTGAAGGACCACTGTACTAACATGGATACTGCCAACACCCTGTTTGGGCTGAAGGAGCAGGTTGCTGCTCGAACTGAAGTGGGGGCTTCTTGAAGTCGCTTGACTCTGGATAGTGCTGGCCGAGGGTTCAAGGGTGCGAGGTCGCTGTTTTCTACGAGGGCCGAGTTCTTTGCTAACCCCGCTATGTGGGCTGAGCTATGCTCTGCTCCAGATGACTTGGTCGCCTCCAGGGCTGAAGAGTTTGAGACCCAAGATTTGCGAGTTAATCTTGCTCATATTTTGAGACATGTAAGGCAATTATTGGGTTCTTTTGACTTTGATTGTGACGGCTTTTCTTTCTGATCTTTGATTTTTCTTTGTGTTCTAGGCCTACACGTTTGCGCGCATTGCTGCTGAACAATCTGGTCGAGAGTTCGTGTCTCTTAAAGAGGTGAAGGATTCCTACACGACGGAAAATGCCGCATTGAAAGAAAATGTTGCCTCTCTGAAGGAAGCTTAAGATCAGGCTGATCTAGCTGCGGCTCAAGCTAAGAACAAGATTGACATCTTGCGAGCTAAGGTGGCTAAGTTGAAAGAGAGTGTGACTCACCTCAAGGCTGCCGAGTCTAAAGTCGCATCTCTTACGGAGGAAAACAAAGCTTTAATCCATGCTGCTTCCACTCGCAACTATGGCTTCGTGGGTCAGGCGATGGCTACCAACATAGGTATCGCGAGGCATTGGGCTAGGTCGGCGCATAGCCTATGTCCTTAACTGATGGGTTGGCGGTTACCGAAGAGTCCTTCTTTAAGTGGCTAGAAGCTGAGATCGCCGCACTCCCTGGGGTCATGGATAAACGCAGCAATTTTGGCTCGCTTCATACTACGGAGGCTGCGTTCGGATTGCTTGAATGTAAAGGTTGTGATCATTTTCATGACATAGGTAGGCGAGACTTTTCAATCGGTGCCAACGCTCGGGATAATTTGTCCAGTGATGCCTCCGCTGCTGCGAAACACCTTGCAATCAAGTTCTGGTGCGATCATGGTTGTGAGGCTGCGCGGCTGGTCGTGATCGAGCGGCTTGCTCAGGTACGCGACTTGTTTTTAGTTAGTTGCTTTCGTTTGATTGAAAGGCTGTGAAGGTGATTTTTCACTTGTTGACATGTCTAGGCTCATAAGGCTGCTCAAGCTACTGCGTCTACTCCGACGGATGATGAACCTTTGAGGCGCCCCTTCCCGGAGGATCGAGGTCCCGAAGGTGCTGATAACGTAGACACTTGATAATACAACAATGATCCAAATTTAAGTTAATTATTACATCAAAGTGCAATGGTAATACAAGTTCATAATGTTTTGAAAAACAACAGAAGCAATTACGATAAGAACTACGAGCTCGACGATACAGCATAGTGATGATTCATGCCCGAGGAACCATCACTCTAGCAGCACACAACACTCACTGCGGCGGTAGGTCAGACTCCCAATGGGCAGTCCAACCCTCAAGGACTTGCATGTCCCAAGGCAACACATCTACAGGGAATTCTATCTCTTCAGAACCTGAAAACCACATAAGCATAAAGCTTGAGTACTAATTACTCAGCAAGACTTACCCGTCAAAAACCTAGGCATGCAATGGCTCTAATAGGTTGCTTGTTTGAAAGGACTCGCACTAAGCAACCTATTAGTTCTATCAAGTTTTATTTTCTCAATTTAATTCGATAGAGCAGAAATGTAACTTTAGTGAAGCATCATAAGGTAATAAAACAATACATAAAGTAAGTACAACATAAGAGCAGTAATAATAATAACCATCATCATCAATAACCAACATAATCCATTCCATAATATCAGGTGCAACTACGTGATTGGCGTGATGACCAAGCGGTACTCATTACTACGAGGGACAACAATTGCAATCAATTTACACCAGCTGGGAAGACCCGAAATACACGACGCATACGCACCAATTAAGGTTATATATGGCAACCTTTCGCAAGAAAAGCACCCACACCTCAGATCGGGTGTGGTGACTTCGAGTGGGTATGCCGTTCTGCCAACAGTACTTCGTGGTATGAACTGCCCACTCCAGTAGCAGAAGGGTCAATGACCTATGCACCTTAAGCGTCTTTAATGCGAGTGACCTTTAGTGCTACATCGGTTTACTAGTGCCCATAAACTAGCATGCATTCGGTACTGTTCAATACTTGATCAAGGGGCCGACCACGAACGGTTCCTAGTGTGGGCAAGGCAGGGCTACCATAGTCAACACCCATGTGTTGCTGCAAACCTATACATGCATAATCCATGCCCGGCCATACATCAAAAGTAAACTTCTTTTATAAGTTTAGATGTAGTGATCAAGTCTATTCCATAGTAATAATTTCTACCAATACTATTAATTACTAAGCATAGCAGTTTAGTACCGAGCCTACCAAGTTCTATTAATAGCAACATAGGTCATTTGGGGTAACATGCAAGGTGGGTTCCAATCAACTCCTATGACCTAATGCAACAATTTAAACATAGACACTAGTAGGGATATAAACTAGCAAAACTTTCAAAAGGCAAATGCAAACTGGGGCTTGCCTATATCCACGCAACTGTTAGCAACTACAGTCTCCTGCTTTTCGGGCTCTTCGTCCTGCTGGACGTTGGGGTCCTGCTCCTGGGTGTCGTTACCTATTGATGAACAATGGATTTAACGGTATTATCGCAACACCGTCACATGCAATGATATTATGGATGCATATTACATTAGTGTTTTGGTGCTAACAACCTTATTAACAAGTTCTCAAAGCCATATGCTTCAAAGAAGCAATTTAGAACTTCATTATTTTATGTGCGGTTAACCATTAATCAGGGTTATAGTAGTTTCATGGACAATAGTGCAACTAAAATAGTAAACAAGTGATTCTGGACTTGAGTGATTTAAAATAAATAGGGACATATATGAACTTCACTGTTACCAAGTTATAGCTCTTGGACATTAATATTCTATTTACTATATTTTATTCAGTTAAGGTACTAAACAAATTATAAGGTATGAAATATTGTAATTTTAGCTTAACCAAAAATCATGGTGGTGTATTACCATGAAATAACAGTGCATGCAAAAGATTACATTAAATTTGCATTTATAGAATTAATAATGAATTAATTAGTGTTTACATGAGTTAATTAAATTATTAAAATATATGGGCAGAGATAGTTGGTTATCATTTTAATAAAATAAAGAATATTATGATGAAACAAATAAAGTTGGTTTGAGGTCAATTGGACATGAAATGAATTTACTATGATTTTTAGAAGTTCTCAGCAATTTCTCTAATTTTCAGGGTACCAACTGATCAGGTCAGCGCGGAGTCAGCGCCGCGTAGGCAGCCATGCCAGTGCCAGTGGGCACCAGCTGTACATGCTAGGGGGGATTTCACCGGAGCGCGGCGGAGCGCAGCCGGAGGCTCACCATACGCCTCTACGGTGGGGACAAGCTTGTCGCGAGGGTGTCGGAGTGATCCGCGTGACTAGACGATGGGACTGGATGGGTTCGCGAAGTCGGAAGCTCACTAGAGGGTTGTCGGCGATTAGGCGGCGGAACAACTTTGGCGGCTTCGCGTTTCTTCTACGAGGCACGAACGTAGACTCTATCTTCGCCTAGAGCTTCACGGGGTGTCGAGGAAAACCGGCATCATCTTCACTTGCATGGAGAAGGGCCAGAGCATAGGGCTCATCGACACGGCGGCTCGGACACTGCAGCGTAGAGGGACTCAGTCGATTGAAAAATGCGAGATCGCCATCTAGAGTCGACGAATCAAGGCAGGAGGTGTCAGGGCGTCGTCTTGGCTAGTTGCGCAGCGGAAAAAGAAAGAACAGGGCGATGACACTCACCGGGAGTGGAGAATTTTGCGGTGCGGCTAGAATCACCCCAACGTGGTCGTCGGGGATTTCTTCAAAATTTCTTCGTTGTAGAGAAAAAGAAGAATAGAAGGTGTGCGTCGAGGGGCTCGACTCTGGCTGAGAAGCTGGTGGCAGAGCAAACTCGAGTTTCGAGCTCCGGCTCTAATGACGTGAGGATAGGGGATGGGGAAAATGGCCGAGAGAAGGGGATTTTATAGGCCATAGGGGGGGGGGGGTCGGGATGGAGTGGCACGGGGTCGCAGAGAGTTTGTGCGTGGGTTTTGAGCGTGGTCGGGCGACGGGGAGCCGTTGGAGCAATGGAACCAAGGAACATCAGAGAGTCGATGGCAGCGAGTTCCAAGCCGGTGGGGAAAGTGACTCATCTCGTCGGCGGCTAGCGGCGTGCGGTGGCAGAGTGGGCAAGGGTGATGTGATGGGGCAATTACGCGTGGGCTTTTGAAATGTGTCTGGACGCTAGGAGCTGTCGGATGCTGAGAATCGAGGGCAGCCGCAGCAGCAATGGCGGTAGAGGCATCGGCCTCGTGTAGGTCGAAAGGGGATGCGGAGCAGTGGCAGCTAGCAGCTGGTCGGTAGCGTCGACGTGACGGCACGATCACGCGCGCGATATGAAGCATGTTGGGGCAACAGGGACGGCCGGGCGCATAGAGGCAGGTCGGGAATTGGGGATCTTGGGCAGTGGCGAAAGGAACTCATGGCAGCGGCGGCTAGTAGCTGGACGGCAGCAGGGCGATGCGACGGTAGCGAGTGAGGGCGTGCTGGAGTGCAGCAGCGAGACCCGCGGTGGCTAGGCGAGCAGTCAGAAAATGAGTACTTTGTCCAGAAAACAAAATCCTCAGAACTGGTACTTGGCACCAAGTTTCAGCAGACTTTCATAGCTTTCCAGATTGTATTTGTACTCCCAAAAATTCCAAGTAAAACTAGACTTATGATTTTTACAAGTTCTGATTGACAGATTTTTATTTCTAGATGGCAGAGGCCTAGTGTTTTGACTCTACTGGACAGAGGAAAAATTATTGGAGGTTGAATCCTACTGGAAATGAAAATAGACTTCCAAGGCTTTCCAGATTGGGTTCATACACCTCTAAATTCTAAGTGGAACTCCAGTTATGAATTTTGTAAATTCAGGGATGTGCTGAAAACAGGAAGCTGATAGATTATTGTTAACTTAACAATTTGGACTTAAGAATTGAAATTTCATACTCAACAACTTGCAAATTTTTATTCAGAGGTGGTTGAGTAAGGAGAGAACAAGGGGCCGACCACAGATGGGTCCTAGGGTGGGCAAGGCAGGGCTACCGCAGTCAACACCCATGTGTTGCTGCAAAACTATACATGCATAATTCCTGCCCGGCCATAGATAAAAAGTAAACTTCTTTTATAAGTTCAGATTTAGTAATCAAGTCTATTCTATAGTAATAATTTCTACCAAAACTATTAATTACTAAGCACAACAGTTGAGTACCGAGCCTACCAAGTTCTATTAATAGCAACATAGGACATTTAGGGTAACATGCAAGGTGGGTTCCAATCAACTCCTATGACCTAATGCAACAATTTAAACATAGACACTAGTAGGGATATAAACTAGCAAAACTTTTAAAAGGCAAATACAAATGGGGCTTGCCTGCATCCACGCAAGTGTTAGCAACTACAGTCTCCTACTCTTCGGGCACTTGGTCCTGCTGGACGTTGGGGTCCTACTCCTCGGTGTCGTTACCTATTGATGAACATTGGATTTAACGGTATTATCGCAACACCGTCACATGCAATGATATGATAGATGCATATTGCGTTAGTGTTTTGGTGCTAACAATCTTATTAACAAGTTCTCAAAGCCATATGCTTCAAAGAAGCAATTTAGAACTTCATTATTTTACGTGCGGTTAACAATTATTTAGGGTTATAGTAGTTTTATGAACAATAGTGCAAGTAAAATAGTAAACAAGTGATTTTGGACTTGAGTGATTTAATATGAACAGGGACGTATATGAACTTCACTGTTACCAAGTTATAGCTCTTGGACATTAATATTCTATTTACTAGATTTTATTCAAGTTAAGGTACTAAATAAATTATAAGGTATGAAATATTGCAATTTTAGCTTAACCAAAAATCATAGTGGTGTATTACCATGAAATAACAGTGCATACAAAAGATTCCAATTAATTTGCATTTATAGAATTAATAATAAATTAATTTGTATTTACATGAGTTAATTTAATTATTAAAATATATGGGCAGATTTAGTTGGTTATCATCTTAATAAAATAAATCACATTATGATGAAACTAACAAAGTTAGTTTGAGGTCAATAGGACATGAAATGAATTTACTATGATTTTTAGAAGTTAGCAATTTCTGTAATTTTCGGGGTACTAAATGATCAGGTCAGCGCTGAGTCAGCGTCGTGTCGGCAGCCATGTCAGCGCCAGCGGGCGCCAGCGGTACATGCCAGGGGGGATTTCGCCGGAGCGTAGCGACGCATGGCCGGAGGCTCGCTACAGGGCTCTACGGTGGGGAAAAGCTCGTCGCGAGGGTGTCGGAGCGGTGTCGGAGCGATGCGTGTGACTAGGCGATGGGACTGGAGGGGTTTGTGAAGTCGGAAGCTCACCGTAGGGTTGTCGGCGATGAGAGGCGGCAGAAACACAACTTTGTTGGCTTCGCGATTCTGCTACGAGGCGCGAACCTGGACTCTATCTTCGCCTGGAACTTCACCGGGCGTCGAGGAAGACCGGCATCATCTTCGCTTGCATGAAGAAGGGCCAGAGCACAAGGCTCATCGACGCGGTGGCTCGGACACGACGGCGCAGAGGGACTCAGTCAGGGAAAAATGGGAGATCGCCATCTGGAGTCGACGAATCAAGGCAGGAGGTGTCAGGGCGTCGTCTTGGCTAGTTGTGCAGTGGAAAAAGAAAGAACAGGGCGATGACACTCACCAGGAGTGGAGAATTCTGCGCTGCAGCCGGAATCGCCCCAACGGGGTCATCAGGGATTTCTTCAAAATTTGTCAGTCTCAGGATGGGCGTCGAGCTTTGTTGTAGAGAAAAAAGAAGAAGTGAAGGCGTGCGTGTAGGGGCTCGGCTCTGGCTGAGAAGCTGGTGGCAGAGCAGACTCAAGTTTTGAGCTCCGGCCCTAATGGCGTGAGGAATAGGGATGGGGAAAATGGTTGAGAGACGGGGATTTTATAGGCCGTGGGTCGTCGGGATGGAGCGGCATGGGGTCGCAGAGAGTTTGCGCGTGGGTTTTGAGCGCGGTCGGGCGATGGGGAACCGTTGGCGCAGTGGAATCGAGGAACAACAGAGAGGCGATGGCAGCAGTAAAGCGACTCATCTCGTCGGCGGCTAGCGTCGTGCGGTAGCATATCGGGCAAGGGTGATGCGAGGGGGCGATTACGCGTGGGGTTTTGAAATGTTTCGAGCGCTGGGAGCTCTCGGACGCTGGGAATCGAGGGCAGCCGCAGCAGCCATGGCGGCAGAGGCGTCAGCCTCGTGTAGGGTGAAAGGGGATGCGGAGCAGTGGCAGCTAGCAGCTGGGTGGTAGCGCCAACGTGACGACACGATCACACTCGCGGTTTGAAGCGTGTCAGGGCAACAGGGACGGCCGGGCGTAGAGAGGCAGGCCGGGAATTGGGGAGCAACAAGGCAACGGCGACCTTTCGCAGTGGCAAAAGGAACTCGCAGCAGCGGCGGCTAGCGGCTGGACGGCAGCAGGGCGATGTGACGGTAGCGAGCGAAGGCGTGCGGGAGTGCGGCAGCGAGTCCCGAGGTGGCCAGGCGAGCGCGATAGCGATGATTCACGCGGGCTGTGCGCGGGCGGGATCCGGGTGGAAGAAGACAAAATTTGCAGAGGGGCCGTCCAGCTTTTGATTTGTTTACAAAAAGGTCCCTGACATAGTTTTATTTAATTCTCTAATGCTACAGGCCTCCAAATGGAATAAAATTTTATATTTGGGCCTTTTAGAACGTGGGAAATTTATTAGTGAAGTCTATTTGATCCGAAAGGAAATAATTTAATTGGAATTAAAGATTCTAGTTGAATCATTTCTAGGCTTAAATTAATTATTTGATGGGTTTTCTAATAGAAGAAAATTCTGATTTTTGGCCCAAAATTCTATTTTATCATTTTCTTAGTTCTGATGTAATTATTTGGCCTATGTTTATAGGAAATTAATTTGCTTCCAAACTTTTGTTTGCAGGGGTTTTATTTAACTTAAGGAAACCCAAATTTTCAACTTGCTCTCATTATTTCATGCTTTTACTTGAGTTCAATTTCAAGCTTAGCATGCTAGTTAAATAAAAGGAGATACCTGGGTGTCACAACCTTTGACTCAGGAGAAGGCAGGGGATAGCTGCGCGTGATCCCTTCACGAGGTTTAGAGTCTGGCCCGCCTTAAAACCTGCTTTGTGGGCGATATTTCTGAGCTGAGAGTGGGAAGACTGATTTTGTAATAGACAATTTTTGTACGAAATAATATTAATGCTTGCTTTTGGACCTGCGCAGGTGCCTGATGAGCCGCCTGCGCAGGGTGCCGAAGATGCTTCTTCAAGTGAATATTCTGCGATGCGTATTCTTGGTTATTTGGACGACTCTTTGCCTTCGAATATAGCTGACGAATGTAATGCGATTATTACTGTTATGAGCTCTGAAGCCAGCTTGAGTGGCTTCGAGGTGATGGACATTGCTAATGCTGCTGAAGAGGCGCAAAGTCGGGACCGGTCCGATGCTTGGGGCATCTTTGCGTTAGACGCTGGCGTAGTGTGTGTAGGGAATTATTCTCATTTGTTCGGGCATCGATCTTGATCCTCGGGGTCGGTTAAAGGGCGCCGCCGTACCGATTCTTGTTCGAGTAGTCGGCGTAATCCTCGGGATATTGGTTTAAGTGTGGCGCGCGACCCTTCCAGGGGTAGTTGTTTGTCTAGCCCTCGCGAGCTGGGTGTTTCCGAATCCTGACCTTTATGTGGCGAAGGTTCAGCGGCACCGCGACCTGCACTGCAGGTTGAGGCTGTATTCGATGTTCCTGTGCCTTGGGTTCAGCGGCCTCGATGCACCGTGGCTAAACGGTCTATTTGTGTTGTGCTGAATGCTCGACGGGCCAAAACTCTATCTGTGAACTGGTGCTAGATAGCGGAGGGTTTTGGTGTTTCTGGGACCAGAAATCCGAGAAGTGACTTGGGTCCTCCTCCGCCCGGCTACAGCTTAGATGAGTGGTATATTTTGTTTGCCCAACTTCTAGCGTCTGGGGTTGTTATAAAGAAGGAACCTGTGAATTATGATTTATGAGTGTATGGATCTGTTATTATGATTGTGAGGAACTTTTGAATTTTTTTGTTTCTGGCTTGGTGAACCTCTTAAAAATGTTACCCTCCCCCCTGAAGTGCTAGGGGAGAGGTTTTTGCATGAGCCCTTCGACGGGTCTGGGCTGCAGCAAGCACCTTAGCATTTTTTTGCTAAGTTTTTTGAAAAATGCCACCCTCCCCCTTGAAGTGCTAGGGGCGAGGTTTTTGCATGAGCCCTTCGACGGGTCTGGGTTGCAGTGAGCCCCGTAGCATTTTTTCGCTAAGTTTTTTGAAAAACGTCACCCTCCCCCTCGAAGTGCTAGTGGCGAGGTTTTTGCATGAGCCCTTCGACGGGTCTAGGCTACAGCGAGCCCCTTAGCATTTTTTCGTTAAATTTTTTGAAAAACGTGACCCTCCCCCTCGATATGCTAGGGGTGAGGTTTTTGCATGAGCCCTTCGATGGGTCTGGGCTGCAGCGAGCCCTTTAGCATTTTTTCGCTAAGTTTTTTGAAAAATGCCACCCTCCCCCTCGAAGTGCTAGGGGTGAGGATTTGGCATGAGCCCTTCGACGGGTATGGGCTGCAGTGAGCCCCTTAGCATTTTTTCGCTAGGTTTTTTGAAAAACGCCACCCTCCCCCTCGAAGTGCTAGGGGCGAGGTTTTTGCATGAGCCCTTCGACGGGTCTGGGCTGCAGCGAACCCCATAGCATTTTTTCACTAAGTTTTTTTGAAAAACACCACCCTCCCCCTCGAAGTGCTAGGGGCAAAGTTTTTGCATGAGCCCTTCGACGGGTTTGGGCTGCAGCGAGCCCCTTAGCATTTTTTCGCTACGTTTTTTGAAAAACGCGACCCTCCCCCTCGAAGTGCTAGGAGCGAGTTTTTTGCATGAGCCCTTCGACGGGTTTAGGCTGCAGCGAGCCCCTTAGCATTTTTTCGCTAAGTTTTTTGAAAAATGCCACCCTCCCCCTCGAAGTGCTAGGGGCGAGGTTTTTGCATGAGCCCTTCGACGGGTCTGGGCTGCAGCGAGCCCCTTAGCATTTTTTTGCTAAGTTTTTTTGAAAAATGCCACCCTCCCCCTCGATGTGCTAGGGGTGAGGTTTTTGCTTGAGCCCTTCGACGGGTCTAGACTGCCGTGAGCCCCTTAACATTTTTTTTGCTAAGTTAGCTGACTGTGCGGTTTTTAGCTCTTTGGGCTTAATCCTTGCAGTAGCTATGTCCTGAGAGCTTTTGCTCTTTGTGAAATATCACAATCTGTGTAGTGGGGAGATGTTTTGACATGTTTTGCTGAGGGCTGCAGTGACTTCATGCTGATTGTTCTTGGGCTTTGGTGGACGATTTCTTCGGGGGTGACCGCTTCCTCCCTGTAGAGTAACCTGAACGGTGAATAGTATTTTTCCCTGGTTTCGGTTGTGTTATGTGACCATATAACCCTTGGTAACTCCTCTACCCATTTTCCTTTCTTGTCATCGAGGAGTATCTTTTTGATTGCTTTGAATATGAGACTGTTTGCTCGCTCAACGGCTCCATTCGACTGGGGGTGATATACTGATGTGAAGTCAACCTTGGTTCAGATGGCGTGACAAAATTCTTTGAACATGTCATTTTCAAACTGTTTTCCATTGTCTACGGTTATGTCTCTTGGGACTCCAAAGCGGCAGATGATGCTTTGCCAAAAGAATTTTTTGATTGTCGTGGCTGATATGTTTGTGACTGGTTTTGCTTCAATCCACTTTGTGAAGTATTCGAGGGCTACGACTGCCCATCTGTAATTCCCGGGTGCCGTGGGCAGGGGTCCAACAATGTCTATCCCCCACCATTGGAGAGGCCATGATGGTGCTATGAGTTGTGTTAGTTGCAAAGGTGCTGATTTTTTTGTAAGATATCATTTGGCAAGATTCGTATTTGGTTACCACTTCTGCAGCATCTTTGATCATTGACGGCCAATAGAGACCTTGCCTTATTGCTTTTGTGGCTAAGGGTCGAGACCCGATGTGTGCTCCACACACACCTTCATGTATCTCACTAAGTAGTTCTGCACCCTCTGTTCGGCTAATGCATTTAAGCAATAGGGTACATACTCCGGATTTGTATAGTGTTCCCTTGATGATTTTGTAATTCCTAGTTCTCTGCTGCATTCTCTTTGCCTCTGACTCTATGTCTGGCTCGTAGAACCCTCGAAGGTATGCAATGATTTGGGATCTCCAATCCTCTTCTGTTACTGCGTGGATTTGTTTGCGGTCATGGAGGGCTGATTTGATCGAAGGCTCGGTGATTGTTTGAAAGAACACATCTTGCGGCATCGAATCTTGCCTTGCAGCTATTTTTGCGAGCTCATCTGCCTCTGTGTTGAATTTTCTTTCAATGTACTGTATGTCAAAGCCTTTGAAATATTTTTCCATACCCTGGACAATGCTATGGTATTTCTCAAGTTGGGGGTCCCTGATTGTGAACTCCTTATCATGCTGACTGGCAACAATTTTGGAATTAGTTTTGACCTCTCATCTCTGGATTCTGAGCACTCTGAGTTTCTTGAGTGCTAGCAACACTGCCTCATATTCTGCTATGTTGTTAGTGCATTTGTCTTTTTTGCTACTAAACTCGAGCCTTGTGGCGTATCTCATTTTCACACCTTCGGGCGTGGTGATAATGGCTGCTATGCCCGCCCCTGCTAGTCCCCAGGCTCCATCACAATGAGCTGTCCACACTGGCTCCATGAATGTTTGGCTTCTGGCGTGCTCTGTAGCCGTCCAATCTACTATGAAATCAGTGAGTACTTGAGACTTGATTGCACTTCATTTCTCAAAATCCACTACATGTTCCGAGAATTCCATGGCCCATTTGCCGATTGTTCCCGAAGCTTCTTGGTTGCCGAAAATCTCATTGAGCGGTTGATTAGTGAGTACTTTAATGTGGTGAGCTTCGAAGTAGTGCCTCAACTTTCTGGAAACCATTACCACTGTGTATGAAATTTTCTCCATCTCGGAGTAGAGCCTTTTGGAGCCAGATAGCGCTTCCCTAACATAGTATACTGGGAGTTGTGCTAAGAGCTCTTTGGGCTCTCCCTTGACTGTTTTGACTTTTTTTTTTCTCTTGCACAAGAACCACACTGACTGCCAAATGAGATGCGGTGACGTATAAGAGTAGCACAACCCTCAGTTCTAGGTTGGTTAGCTTCGATTGTCTTTGAAGGTAATGTTTTAGATCTACGAAAGCTTTTTGTTGCTCAGGGCCCCACTCGGAGGGTTGGGCCCCTCGAAGTGTTTGAAAAAAAGGCATGCTTCGCTCGGTCGATCTGGATATGAATCGGTTCAAAGCTGCCATTCTGCCTGTAAGTTTTTGTATGACTTTTCTGCTCTTGGGCTCTTGCATTTGGGTGATTTCTTTGATTTTTCGGGGTTAGCTTCTATACCTTTGGCTGATACAAGGCAGCCAAGTACTTTTCCTTTCTGGATTCCGAATACGCACTTTTCTAGGTTTAGCTTTAGCCTCGCTGCTCGAAGGTTTGCGAATGATTCTGCTAGGTCTGAGATGTGGTTACCCTTTTTCTTACTTGCTACAATGATGTCATCAACATAAGCATGAACACTTTTTCCAAATTGCGACTCGAAGGCTTTTTGAGTCATACGGCAGAATGTAGGTCCAGCATTCTTCAATCCTTCGGGCATCCTTACGAAGCAGTAAGTGCCAAAGGGTGTGATGAAACTTGTTTTTTCCTCATCCTCCTTCCTGAGCCAGATTTGGTGATAACCTGAGAAACAGTCCAGCAGTGACAACAGCTCGCTTCCGGCTACTGCATCCACGATTTTGTCAATCCGAGGTAACGAGAAATCATCCTTGGGGCAAGTCTTGTTGAGATCTGTGAAATCTATGCACATTCTCCACTTCCCATTCTTTTTCCTCACCATTACGCAATTTGCTAGCCAACATGGATACTTGACTTTGCGGATGACGGAGGCATCGAGGAGTCGCTGCACTTGTGCCTTGATGACTTCGATTTTCTCGTCGGACATCTTTTGGAGCCTTTGCTTCTTTGGTTTGCCATTTGCGTCAATCTCTAACTTGTGCTCTATGATGCTTCTATCCATTCCTTCGAGGTTTGCCGAGGACCAGGCGAATACATCTTTGTTTTTGCCGAGGAATGCTAATAGCTCTTTCTCTTCTTCGGGGTTTAGTCCCAAACCCATCGTGACGAATTACCCCAAGATTTGCTCATCGAGGAGTACTTTTTTGGTTTCTTCGTCTGGCTAGACTATGATTCTTTCTTTGTCGAGGTAATGTGCCTCTTCTTTTGTGTTGATCTTATGTTTCTCTCGGGCCTTTCTGACTCTTTCTTCTTCTTCCAGTTGCTTAGGGCTAAAAACTTGTATGTTGTTGCAATTTCTTTCTCCTAGTGCGTAACCTTTTTCTATGTCTCTTGCTATTTGCTGATTTCCTTTGACTGTGATGACTCCCCCAGCGGGGGGGGGGGGGGGGGGGGGGGGAATCTTCATGCATAGGTATGCACTATGGATGACTGCCTCAAATGTGTTGACTGTGCATCGGCCGAATATGACATTGGATGGGTGGCAAAGGTCTACGACATCAAATGTTACATACTCTGTCCAAGGGTTTTAAGTCTTGCCAAATGATACTGGGAGGGAAACTGTGCCCATGGGTGTGATTCTTTTCCCTCTGAAGCCTATGAGTGGTATGTTCGATGGTTGCAAGGAACTTTTCCTGAGGCCCATTTGTTCAAAGGCATTTATGAACAATATGTCTGCCTGACTGCCATTGTCTATAAGAACTTTGCTGACCATCCAAGTGTGAATGTGAGCTTCGATTACGAATGCGTCTACATGCGGGTAAGCTTTGAGGTTGAGGTCAGCCTCAGTGAATGTGATGGGCACGTGGGACCACATTGATTTGATGATCGGTCCCTTAGTGAAGACATTGTTGACCATTCGGAAATGGTCTCTTCTTCTTTTCTTTTGAAGTCTGAGGATGACCCCACACATATCATTCTAATGAATCCTTGCACCAGAAATGTTGTGGCTTGGCTTGGGTTGGGCTCCGGCTTGGGCTGTGATAATCGTGATGGCTCTTATTTTTGCCTCTGCTGCTCTTGGTTTGCCGGTGATTGCTGGGTTGATTGTCTTGGTTGCATATAATGGTTTGGGGGTTGTATTGGATGGGTTGTGTTGAAATATGGGGATGGTGTGTATGGCTGATGGTGGGTGTTTGGGTAATGATAGTTGATTTGCGCCGGTTGTGAGTACGGTTGCTGGGGCCATGGATTAGGCGATGTGTAGTTGATGGCTTTTGTTTGTGCTGATGCTTTCTTCTCTGCTTCCATTCTCTCTTGTATCTCATTTCCTTTGAGGCAAGTGGAAGTTTTGTGCCGCTTGTCCTCTCCGCAATAGAGGCAATATGGTTTCCTGGCTTAGCAGTTCTGGCTTGGGGAGCCTCGGCCTCTGTCGCGACCTCGGTAGTTGCTTTCTCTATAATCATTGTTGCGGTTGTCCTTGATGTTATGATCTTGTTTCTCCTCTTCGATGTGCCCTACGAACGATGGTGTTTGTTTGGCGGGCGGCTTTGACTTTCTGTGCTGCCTTTCTTGATAAGTGCCTTTGATGTGTGTTTGGTTGCGACTCTTGCTCTGGCTTTGTTTGTGCCTTTTGTAATCCACATCTGATCTGTTGTATTCTTCGAACTCTGTGCACAATGTTTGCATCGTGTGCCGGGGTATTCGCGTGCAGTAGGATTACATTTGGCATGCTCGCATGCCTCAGAGTACTGAACTTATTGCGGCTTCATCCGTTATGCTCGGCGCTTGGGCTCGAAGCGTGAGGAATCTTCTGTAGTAGTCATGCAATAGCTCGTTCTCTTGTTGGCCGATGTTCAGAAGCTCGTGCGATGGTTCCATGATGGTGCGGAACCATCGAAAGCTTGCGATAACCTTGTCCCTGATATTTTCCCAACTGTATAATGACCCCAGGGCAGGTTGAAATACCAGTTTAGTGCGGACTCTTCGAGGGCACACACGAATGCTTTCGCCAGAGTTGCTTCGTCTCCCCCTGCTGATACAATCATTGCCTCGTAACTCCTGAGTAATTGCCTTGGGTCAGAACTTCCTTTGAACTTGGCTAGTGGCAACATTCTGAAATGCGGAGGGTATGGCGCCCTCTGCAATCCTTTGAAGAGGGGTGAGTCTTTGTCGATTGTGGCTACTCTCCATATTGGTAGCACATCTGTGGGTAATGATGGCTCTCTTTGCTCGACGTATGGATGAGCTTCGGGTGGGCTTGGTTCTTGACGGCTTGTTCTGCCAATGGTTTTTTGAAGTTCTTCGACCTCTTTTGTGAGTTGGAGGTTTTGAGTCGAAGTTGGGCTATGTACTCATTTTCTTGTATGGCTTTTTCCCTCTCCGCTAGAGCTTTGCTTCTTAACTCCTACTCTTGCAATAGTTGTTGCTTGAGCTGCTCTAGGTACTAAGCTCTTTGGGCTAGCAGTTCCATCTCCTGTAGTGTTGTCATTGAGGTTGGAGTATAGCTTTCGGGGGGGGGGGGGGGGGTTGAGCTCGATGGTTGCTCGGGGCGCTGCACTAGGTCTTTTGGGTCGACGAGCGCATCTGGCTGTGATGGTTGTGCTTCGGGGGTGTTCTCTTTCGTTACTTGCAAAGTGGATTGGTCATCAGTCAGTTGCAGGTCTCCAGGGGTGTTACTTCGGGCTGGTGCAACGCCGCTGGAAGGTAATGAAAGGATCATAGTGTTGAGGAGGATGGGGGGTGAATCGGGAACTACCACTATGAACCAATTTTACCAATCACAAAACACCGATAGCACTCAAAGCAACTCCTACTCAAATCTAGTGGTGATCACACTAACAATATAATCCTATGAAAGGAAAGACATCCTAAGCATACTAGCGGATCACACAAAGGAAATACAACTCCTATGCAAGCTAGTTACCAAAGATACGCGGAAGCAAACAACAAGCTAGCAAAGAAACCTACTCATGCAATGCTACAAGATCAATAAGCATATAGAAAGCATACAAGCATGAGTAGCACAATACATACTAGGGTGATCAATCAAGCCAAAGCAACTCCTATACATGCTAGTGATCAAGTATGAAGGCTAAGCACTACTAGCAAGTAAAGGAGCCTAAACATGCAAGTCTACAATATAGTCAAAGAGAACTAATAGAACACACAAGCATGAATAGCACGGTATATAAATGCAGAAACTAAAGCATCATAGTGAGGAGTAGAGTAAGGGATGGCTCATGATTTTTTCTCGAGGTCTTGGAAGGATGGCGCCTTCCCCTAATCCTCGTTGGACCACTCCCGCCGGAGTCCCGGTCCCACCCGCCACCAAGTGGAGTTCTCACCCATGTGCCCGCAATCACTCCTAGAGTGAAGACACGGTGTGTGTCACCACTGCACAAAGCACAAGCTCGCCTCCCTCGAGAACTTGCTGGACTCTCCAAGCCGACAGGAGCGCTCACTAGTGATGCCCCTTTCAACGGTGGGCTCAAACCGTGTACAAATGTGTGACGGCCTTCACAACCGATCACGATAGGCTCAATCACCGACACCTAACCGGTCTAGGTCTCACCAAAGACTAAGAGTAACAATCTAGATCACACCCTCAAGGACACCCTAGCCTTAGATGTGCAAGATGCTCAATCTACTCTTCTCTAGCACTCTCAAGATATGCAATATCTCCTCCTAGTGCTCTCCTTTTTTTCCTCTTGGACCTTACCAAATGCTCTCAGGTATTCCACTAGCCAAGAGAGGTCTCCAAGACCCCAGCAACAAAGTCATATAGGCTTCCAACCTCAAACTAGCCGTTGCTCCATGAAATTGCCTTTCTGGACATCCAGATCGGACTATCTGCGCACTGCCTGACCGGACCATCCGGTCACTCTGGTAACGGTTCCTCTGTCCAGGCAATTTCCTGTACTGACTGGACTGTCCAGTCACTGGACCAGACCGTACGGTCCACTTTCTCTCTCCATTCTAGGAGCCTTCGTGAAATGCACCCTCTCTACCGTTCTTGCACTCTTACTGACTGGACTGTTGGGTCAGCAGACCGGACCGACCGGTCTGTATAGAGTCTCCTGCTGATAGACTTCCTGCTCCTCGCACTAACTCCTGGACAACTTTACATAGTGACCATACAGTCCGGTCTCCACTGACCCCTCTGTCTAGCCTCTATGTCCAGAAGCTAAAACTTGTCGTCCTCGCTTGATTTCGTTTCCCGGCTTCTCCGAACAGCTCCTTGGCTTTTCTACTGTCACTTAGTGCCTGTGATTTCACCGAGCAACCTTGCACATCACCGACTAGACATGACCTAAGAGAATAACCTAGACCCCCTTGATAGTCCCGTTTTTCCTATGAACTCAAAGCCCTAACAACTACTCAAGTGCTCCAAACACTTGCACCATAGCTAGTTCTCTGCTTTGATCCATCTCCATCAACCCTTGGACTCTATCAAGTTCACAAGCCTCCATGCTTGTGGTCATTGTCATTCATCGCCAAGGACGCCGTCGACAATCATCATAAGATAGAAAAGGTTTCCTACACAGACAACACTCGTGTAGACATTAATCACATTTCATGTTTGTCATTCATCACCAAAATACCATACCTTGGGGTGACCTCAATGGTCATGAACCTTACAGGTAATGATCCGGGGAGTTGAGTCATCGTGAGCTGGTATACGAGCTCACAACACGGTGGGTGCCATTGTTGGTGTTACAAAGCGTGAGCTGGTACTCGAAGGATTCTGGGTGATGTAGGGGTGCTCTATTTATAGTCCCGTACCTAGGTCATATGCAAATGACCATTTTGCACATAATTACCTACTATATTCCCTGAATATTTGGTACAAAATGGTCATAAAGGGTAAACTGGTCATTCGAGCTTTTCTGATACCCTTCCTTGATCCGCACGCCACCAAATATGCTAGCACCACGTGTCTCTGTGGCATGCCTCGCTCGCCTTCGGCTTTGGGTGCAACCTGCGACCTTCGAAGGTGTCGTGGTCCCCTTCGAAGGGGTTCGCGTCCCTTCGAGCGTTCTAGCTTGCTCTCTTCTGAAGTCCAGGGGCTTTCATCTTTTCAGAACCCTTCGATGGGTGTGTACCCTTCAGAGGGGTTCTGGTTCTTCTGGAACCTTTGGAGGGTACCTGTCCTTTGGAGGATGGTTCTTCATGAACCTTCGGATGGTACCCATCTTCAAAAATTATGGTTAATAGTAAGGATAACGACTTTGACTATCCTCGAAGGGTGACCCACAAGGTGATCCCCCAACACCCATCAATGGCAAGAGTGGAGCAAGAAATTGCAAACTATTGTAGGTGAGTTTATTGGTTTTCATTTTCTGCCCCTATAAATGGTGTCTTCTGAATCAAAAGTATGAGATTTGAATGAATCTCATAGCTCAGTGTTGTGATTGAGAGTGATGATGGTACGGGTTCTTGGAATTTGCTCCTTGCGGCTGAGAAGTCGCGGATAGATGGAGGATTCATGGAAGGAAAGAAAATAAGAGAAGCAAATAATAAAAAGGTAAAAAGAATTGGGTTCGGATAAATGTCAGCTACCATTCCCCGGCAATGGCGCTAGAAAGCTTATTGGCGATGCTTAAGCCTAACAGAGAAATCCACAAGCGTACGGATGCTGATGTAGCCTTCACCCGGGAGTATTCCAAGGTATCGAATCCATGGGGAACGAGAAGTGAAATTCTCTCCTAATCCAACTGTAGTGAACAAAGGAGAGGAACAACAATGGTTAAAAGGAGAATAGGTTCTATGGAGAGAAGAGGTCCTCGGGCCAGGTAATCTGATGTAGTAAACTCCTGTTAAGTAATTTAATGAGATCCTATTTCAATTTATCCTAATCAATTTAATGAAAACAATCCACTAATAAGGGTCGGTAACTAACCTCATATACTAGTGGGTACGCTATCGCTAGACAGCCCTGCTTGAGACTTTTCGAACGTGGTGGATTAAATATTGGACGGATAGGACTGTCACCACCTGCCACCTACCACACAGCTCGTGGGGACAAATACAATCATAGGAAATCTATGTATAAACACCGTATTTACACTTAGACTTTCATACCAGCTCTAGAATTGGTAAGCATAACAAATTAATGCTATGAAGCAATAAAAGGTTATGCACGAGGATCCCATGGATAAAAAGGATAGAAATAATCACTTTATTACTTAGACAAGAGTTTAAGTACATGTTACCCAGCAGAAGGATGAGGAATCTACTCTCGGTGGAGCTTCATCCCCGAGGCACAAGATGGAGAAGAAGCCGACATTCCCGGCTCCCTCCCAGACTTCTACCTCTCACTCTCACTCCCTATTCTCCCTTATTCTCATACATTTCAGTAGCATGGTGCTTGATGTTCTCCTCTTTAATTTTTGTATAAACCAGTGGCCAAACTACCGTACTTATACCCAAATGATAGAGAGCGAGTACTTGTAGGCCGATGGGAAGTCGGTGGCCGAAAACGGTGAGAAATCATTGGCCGGGAGGCCGGGCACGCTGGGCGGCCATGGAGGCCGGGCGGTAGGGTCGGTCGAGGAGCCGGGAAGGCCTGGCGGCCACCCAATTTGGTCATTTTTCCAACTGACTCATTCTGGACATCCTTGATGATGTTCTGAGGTCCGTTTTGAGGGTCGGTTGTCCGTTTTCCTTTGGCTTTATGTCGGTAGGCATGGCAGGCCAAGCGGTAGGCTTTATTGACCGAGTGGCTTGGTAGGCCGGGTGGCAAGGTCCACCGGGCGGCATGACTCACCGGGCGACAAGGCCCACCGGGCGGCAAGGTCTGCTGGGCGGCATGACTTGCTGGGAGGTAAGGCCCGCTGGCTGGCAAGGTCTGCCGAGCGGCATGACTCGCCAGGCGGCAAGGCCCGCTGGGTGGCGGCCTATTTTTATGCAGTAGCCCTTTGACCAAGTGGCTTAGTTGTCCTTCCCCTCTCTAGGTTGGGCCATGTGTTGACCTTGTTTGTTTGTCTCTTTGAAAATATTTTGGACCGGTATTAGGAAACGTCTTCATGGCGATAGCGTTTGCTTGTCGGCCGGGTGAGGGGGTGAAGTTCCAAATCGGTCGGTGGTCCTAGGTCGTGTTGTTGTACGACTGGGAATTGAATGAACACTTGATTCACCATGCTGGGTGATGATAGATTTTAATCCGGCCGGTTGACAATTTTCTTGGTGATGACCTGACCGGATGATGGTTTTGGCTGTTAATGACCCTATCGGCTGTCAGAAAATGGCAGTTTCACAACCATGATCGGCCGATGGGGTATTTTCACATGTTTTTGCATATTTTAACCCTGTAGTACCCACAACCACATATTTCACCAAAACTTGTGGAACTCATGAGTACAAAGATTTTTTTCATTATATTATTAGTTATGATCCACCTTTTCATGTTAAATTGGTAGTCGAAAAAAGAAATTTACAATTACCAAAAACTGTCACACTATGCCTGAGAACATGGGAGCTCCATTGACCTGACACAATGGTACTTTTGACAATGGAACCTACTACGAGAAGGCTGCAACACTATACACTTGATTTATTGTGTCTGAGTGATATGAAAATCTAAGTGTGGGGGAGCTCTGTAAGTATCATGTATTAAGTTCCATTCATGCCAACTTACCTCTTGGTTTAGAGTTGTTGTTAGTTCTTGCATTCATGCCTTGCTGTTGACACTTCTTAACATCACATCAAGAATATCACTATTCCTGGTACAACACAAGAAATGATTGTTGGCGTTTGTTATGCTTTAAGAATAAAATGAATTAATCCGCAAGTGCATGGTACACCATTGTAGCATTTCACCCGGGAGTATTCCAAGGTATCATATTTATTTTCCTCAGGGAAGCGAGACATAAGATTATCTTGGTTTAACAAAGATATAACTACAAGAATTATACCAACTGACCAAAGATGGGGGTAAGGATGTTCAATAATAATGGTAGGAGTAGCAACGCAGGAGAAATCCACAATAACATAAATAAAGAGAATGGTTAAGCTAGCCGAGAGGGCAGCGAGTGTAAGTCCAAGATTCCTAAAATATATCGTCCTAATACATCTAAATCAAGCATCAAATCCTAGTTAATTGGGTTAAGCGCTTACACTAATTTCTTGGTACAGCCTTATGTCTTTCACCAGTTAGCTCACTTCAGGGCACAAAAATGATCCCTTAATATTGGTCAGTAACTAACCTCTGTACTAGTGGGTACACTATCGCTAGACAACCCTGCTTGAGACTTCCCGAACATGGTGGATTACTAAAGGTTGGACAGGGCTGTCACCACCTACAACCTACCACTACCACACAGCCCGTGGGGACGAATACAAATCCAGCTAGCATTAACTTAGGCACTGCACCTATGCCTTCACTTGATATTCTTCCATTGGCCTAGCGGAAGAATAGCCAGGAAATGACCAAGTCTAAGTCCTAGAAAGAACTAAACTTAATTAAATCCTAGCCCTAAAACCCGTGAACTATGCAATGATGTTTCTTCTCGATAATTGTAACTTAGTTAAGATAAATACATGACAAGATATAAAAGGGAAAGATATTTATATTGATAAAGGATAAGTCTTACAAAAAGAGAAAAGATACAAGAGAGCTCAAACCAAGACTTCGAGAAAAATTCTGGAATCTCGAGTGATGCTCTCCACTAGACTCTAACTTCCGACTAACTAACCTACTCTACTAAGTAGCACAAGTAGTGGGAAATGGACTCCTTGATGTGTTTCTTCGTTGATGGTCTTTTTCTATGGAATTCCCACCTATTTATAGGTGGCAATAGGTAGGGGGTACTTATAGGTGAAGAAGAGTCAGTAGGCCATAGTAAATCGGCCAGGCGGCCGGGCAAGCCGGGCGGCATGCAATAGCAGGCGGCCCTTGGATCGTGTCAGTTCATGACCGACTCCTCTTGGATGGCTTATATCTTTTGTTGATGTCGATTGTCTAGTCGATTCGCACTGAGTCCTTCGTTTTGAGGCTAGTAGGCCTCTTGGGCCTAGTGGGCTGGCCACCCCGGGCTAGGCCGGGCGGCGGCCTTGGCCGGGTGCCGACCCCCTCCGGGTCGCCCCTTGACTTCTCCCAGTTAGGCTACTTGTTGGCTTTCTTTCCTTAGCCATATTTCATCACTTTTAGTCCGGGAGAAGAAAACGACATCACGGTGAAGTGTTTTGCAAAATCGGCCGAGTTGGATGACCAGCTTGACAATTATTCCAATCGATCAGTCGGGTGGCTGATTTCAGCCGTAAATGACCCTGTCAGCCGGGTCCTGATTTCAGCCTGAAAACAACCCTGTCGGACGGTGAAAATGGCTGTTTCGTAGTCGTGATCGGCCGATGGGGTATTTCTTCATGTTTTTGCATATTTTGGCTTTTTTATACCTACAAATACATATCTCACCAAAACTCGTGGAACTTTATTAGTTTAAACAAATATTTATTAAAATCTGGTCTTTACCTTGTATTTCCTAACCGGTTGGTGACTGATATTGGGTTTTATGTGCCACCAACACCACCCCAAGTTAAATCTTTGCACATCCCGAGCAAATTAAAACTTAGTAGTGATGGATCAAGAGTTGCTTCAATATTAGAGCCCTGCAAGTATCAAGTGCACAAACACATACTCCAACATAATTTGGATATGTGTAAACTAGCACAACTTGGTCACTAAGTCATTCTCATTCTACAGCGGGGCTTATTGGCATTTTATAACCTTGTCATAAGCGGTTGAAGTCTAGAATGGCTAGTTTAGACTTTGTCATGCAATCTCCTATTTGATCATGAGTCCAAGGTTTTTGTAATGTTGCATAAGATTGAAAATCTTCCCTCTTGGTGCAATCTTCAATATGACTCTCATCTCTCAAAAGGTGTATTTCCTTACCAAATGCTCATCCTACTTTCTAAAAGTTTGGCTTGACTATGTGGAGCTTGGTAGGATGGCACATTTAGCATGCATGTATTGTTAAGCTAAGAGATGGTCCTAGCGAAAAGACATTGCACTTCCTCATTCCAATCATTTAGAAATAATGTCTAGGGGAGAGGAAGAGAATGGACTCACGTAAAGGAATTGGCTAGCACAATTGCAAAGGTCTTGGGTGCAGATTTATCCCAAAGATTGGATTTTTGTGCTAGAGAGAAGGGATGGTTCTTTATTTTTTCTCAATGATATACTTTATTTTTTAATCAACCTAGAAGATTTTTCATATAGCACGTCCATGAGAGCTGATAAACTTTTCCGTTCTTTTCTTTCTTTCTTCGTTTCTTTGTTTCAGCTCTCACAGTGTAAAGCAGCTAATTCAATGGTTCAAATGTTTTTGCAAACCTTCTCTGAGCAGTTGTTTGGGGGGGGCATAATTTTTTAATGGGATCATGCTTGGTGGAGTGGATGCATGATTCTGATATGGAAACCGCATAACCATGCATGATTAATTTGATACTCAAAGATAACGCGAAGGAAAATGATTGGCTTTGGAAGTGCAAGTCCCTCGTAAGTATCAAATCCAATCTAAACTCAATGCATGCATAAATGGCGTAAACATGGTTTTGCTAATTAATATTTGGCCATGGTAGGAAATTGTCTATCATAGGGAAGGATGTGCACCAAGTAGGGGGTTTTTGTTGTAGCATAGTTTTGAAAGAAATCATTGGACTCTAATCATAAGGAGATCACTGATTCATCTAAAACATGCCATCTCATAAACTCCAACAACTAGACTTGGTGTTTATTAGCCATTTTACACCCACTAAAACATAGAGGACTAGTGTTATCATCATGTCGGTAGACTCAAAGGGAGCTAATAGAGCAACTATTCATCATTTCCATAGGCAAGGTAGAGACCAAGTTCTCAAAAAAAAATTGTAAAGGGAAATATTTTTGATCTTTTTGGGTTTTACAAATTTTTATAGGTTTTCTTAATTAGTTAAAAACAAAATGACTCAACTAGAGAAAGAGGGAGAGAGGATAGAACAATTGGCGCACCTTGGTTTGGGTACCTCCCCAAGCTTGGTAGTGTAGTTGGTCGATGAACTCACAAAACCGGGGAATTGTGGTTGTTCCCAATTGTTTAGGGGACCTCCCGATTCACCCATCTAAGGCGTGTTCATTGTGGTTCTGTGCTGCTGCTCCTCCCGACGGAGTTGTGCTCTTGTTCTTGGCCTATCCCCTACAACACTATGTCTTGCATGCTACAAGGAAGTTTGCAATTTGTACACAAAGTTCCTGTTACCGATAATAGTGAGCTCGGGTTTAGGAAATTCAATTTCTGTGTCATACCCTAGATAGAGCGTGAAGTACCTATTGTTCTCCTCTCTCAACAAGTGGGATTGCAAGAAATGATCTTCTCCTAACGAAGGAGCATTGGGGAGATGATCTATTCTATATTTGTGAAGCGCGTCAACCTTTCTAGCAATTCTAGTGACAAAAGGGGTAAAAGTAATGGGTCCTTGTTGCTTGAATGCCAGGGTGAGCCAATGGTTGATGAGGAAAAACGTGGGGTTCATTTTAATCTTCTTGATTATAGCATGGAGATAGGCCTTATCCAAACTATTCACCGAACATACATCACCCCAAAGGGTTAGGTTGTGAGTCATAAAACGGTGAATTATATGGAGTGATGGGTTATGAATGTCACTAGTGCGTTCTTGCCCCATAACGGGATTTCCTATCTTTGCCCGAAGTCCATATGGTGTGAAACATTTAAGTTTATCAATATTTAAGGCAGTCTTATGGTCAAAACCAAGATAAGTTCTAATTTCATTTAAGGAACATTCGTATGTTTCACCAAAAAGATGAAATTCATAGAGAGTGCTTGTTTTGTTTGGTTCATGGGCATGAACTTTTAATGTGCAAAGAAATTTGATAGTGAGCCATTTAGAACTGTATTCATTGAGGTGATTGAAATCATACCACCCTACCGTGTTGAGCGCATACTCAAAATAAGTGAGGACACCGATTTGCCCGAGGAAGTCGTGGTCGAACCTGCACACAAATGAGAACTCCCGGTCCTGTAAGGCGTTGAACTTGCTTTTCTCGTCGAAGTCATTGAACACCATGTTCTCTTTACTGTCCATGAACTTCTCAAATTCTCCATTTCCTCCTCCTTGCTCACTTTCCACCGTTGCAGCCTTAGATTTGGACATTGATTTCGAGTGGTAACTCGGAGCATGCCCATATGAAGCTTCGGCTTTTGAGTGCTCACTTGCGGTGTGTCTCCCTCGACTTGAGCTGCTGCTGAACTTGCTGTAGAGGCCCTTCCAAATGTTTGCCATTCCTGCAAAAGGGTTATATGGACACAATACCCGAAGGGCAATATGATAATAATGGTTAGCGATTAGTTGTTCGGTTAGTAGTCCAAGTGTTTGTCGTTCAAACATGCAAGGGTGGCAGCAAACTTGCTCTAGTTGGTTTTATTGCAGCACACTTCTATTCCTATGTTCAAAGTGGACTTACTAAAAAGACTAGTGAAAAGAAAGAGAGGGTGCAGAGGAAGAGAGGTGTGAGGGAGAAGAGTGTTTTCACCTGAAGGTTGAGGGATGAGGAATTTGGGTAGTGAGCCTCGGTATTTATAGGCCCGAAAGAAGGCAAGGGGGCAACATCCCATGCCGGGTGGCGGAACACGCCGGGCGGCTACCTATGCCGAGCGGCACAAAAATCACCTAGCCAGGTGGTCATTTTTCACGAAAAATGACCTCCCGGGTGCTAAAAACTGACTGGATTATTCTGGCCGGGTGGCTCAAAAATTACCTAGCCGGGTGGTTGTTGTTTTATGAAAAATGACCTCCTAGGTGCTGAAAATCTGACTGGATTATTCTGGCTGGGTGACACAAAAAATACCTAGCGAGTGGTCATTTTTCATGAAAAATGATTTCCCGGGTGCTGAAAACTAACTGGCTGGGTTAGAGTCTAGGCAAGTTAAAAGTTACCCAGCCGGGTGGTCATTTTTAGTGAAAAATGACCTCCCAGATGCGGAAATTTGACTGGCCAGGTTAGAGTCCCGTATCATCACCCAGATAGTCATTTTTGATGAAAATGACCTCCCGGCCGTGAATTTTGGCTGAGACATCATCAAAAAAATTTTATTATTTTTTAAGGAGAATGGAATAATTTAAAGAAGGAAATAAAATCAACCTAATTTAGTGGTATGTATAAGAAAAGGGGGGAAAATATCGGTTACCTTCCGATAAGGGTACAGATTTTTTCATCTCTAACAAGACGTCCTCTGTTTTCAGTTTTTCGTGGAGCCCTCTGTGGATGGAGAATTCTCCCTTATCGGTGCAACTTCTTTCTACCACCATACTTGTTTGATTTTCATGGGTCTGGCGGCGACCTTTTTATTTACTTATTGTGGCTTGTTCTTCATCTTGGGCAGCAGTGGTACCCCCTCGACTTTTACCATCGGTTGACACGATTTTTCTGCCATTGGCTATACCTCAATTTTCTGCACCATGTTAGGATTTTTACCATGAAAGATGCGTACTTGATTGCATTGTTCTATTCAAGGGTTGAAGGTGAACTTTTTGTCGTGCCCATTAATGTTAAGGTGGATTTCTCCTGCCCCAATGTCAATGTTGGCATTTGAGGTGCTAAGGAACGAACTTCCTAGTATAAGAGACATCTTCACATCGGCCTCGATATCTAGCACCACAAAGTTGATGGGAACAAGATAGTCCCTTATCTTCACACGTACATCCTCCACAATATGCGCCAGGTAGTGGTCTGATTGGTCGGTGAGCTACAAGCACATTGTTGTAGGGGATAATGAATTGACATTAAGTTTGTCATACACAACCTTTGGCATGATGCTCACGCTTGCCCCCAAATCACAAAGGGCATTGTTGAAATGTTGCATCCCGATGGAACATAGGATGGTTGGGCATCCCGGATCTCGGTTCTTTTCTCGCAGAGAATTCAAGATGACGACGCTGCATTCCTTTGTGAATTTGATAATCTCAGAGGATGGCATTAGCCGTTTGTTGTTGAGGATGTCCTTTAGGTACTTGAAGTAGGTAGGGACCTGCAAGCCATAAAGTAGCGGTATATTGACATATAATTTGTTTATTACCTCTACAAACTTTCCAAATTGCTCGTCCACTGTTGGCTTGCATTGGCAAGAGGGAAATGGCAACACTGGTGTATCATCGAACTCATGTGGTGCCTTCTTGAAGGGTGCGTTTGCCTCCTCAACTTCAATTTCTTCTTCATCCTCTGACTCTAAATTAGGTTCCTTGTCCTTCCCTGCACTGTTAGGATTTGGCAGATCCTTCGCCTCTAGTTGTGACAGCATTAACATTTTCTTTGGGGCTTGCTTCTGGCTGACCGGGGAGCTTGCTAGAGTTGGGGTTAACAATAGAAGCGGACAGCTAAGCAATTTGTATTTCTAACATTTTATTATGAGTAAGCTGGTTTTGTAGAGAGGTGTTGAATGCTTCCATACGGGAATCTATGCTTTCTAGGACTTTATCAGTAGAAAGAAATTTTCTACTAATACTTTCATTGATTTTAGGTTGTCCTCGAACAAGATCACGGAAGAAAGGTTCATTACAAGTGAAGTTTCTAGAGTTACCCATATTTTTGTCAAAGGAGAGGTTTGGCTTGGACTCCCATCTGAAGTTGTTCATGCAGGGTCTAAACCCATTATTATTATTATTATTATATTGTTGTTGTTGTTGTTGTTGTTGTTGTTGTTGTTGTTGTTGTTGTTGCTGTTGCTGTTGAGGTAGTTTACTTCTTCTTCTTGAGTCTCTGGGCAATGGCTTCCCATATGTCCAACATCGCCACAGACTTCACAAGTCATGCAAGAGTCTAATGAGTGGGTAGTCTGAGGCGAGTCCATCTTCCTTAAAAGTTGGTCCATCTTGAGTGCTAGCATGTCAATACCATTAACTTGGTGGACTCCCCTCATCTTGGGTTGCGGCTGGCTTTGCCTCTCATCATAGCCACTATAGTTGCGACCATCTTTTCTATGAGAGTTTGGGTTTCTTTGACCTTCAGAGAGAAGAAGGAACCTCCAGCGGCTGCATCGAGGTGCTCATGAGCGGGACGGTTGAGCCCGTGGTAAAAACTTTGGATTAGCATCCAATATCGCATTCTATGATGTGGGCATGCCAAAGTGTACTCTTGGAAGCGTTCCTACGCCTCAGGGTTGCTTTCATCGGTCAGTTGTTGGAAACTTGAAATCTTGTTCTGTAGGGCATTAGTTTTGCCTAGCAGGAAGATCCTGGCAAGGAAGGCATTGGAGCACTTGTCCCATGTGGTGATCTCTTCTTGATTACTTTAGAACCACTACTTGTCCTTCCCCAGGAGTGAGAATGGGAAAAGGTGAAGGCGGATGGATTCAATGGTCACATCCCTCATGGTGAAAGTGCTACACAGTGCCAAAAACTATTGGAGGTGGGCATTTGCATCTTCCGATGCCTTGCCATAGAAAGGACTGGCCAAAACCATGTTGATTAAGGCCAGTTTCAGCTCATAGCCTCTATTCCCCATGTTCAGGTTCAGACCAGTGCGGATGTTGTCTGCAGACGGGGCGGAGTAGTCACGGATCGTCTTTTTAGCCATGGTTGGTTGAGTGGACGTAGATAGATCTAGCTGCTGAGCTTGCATGATCTGAGGTGCTTCAAGAGCATGTACAGGTCAATGAGGGTTGAGTCGTTGATGCACTCAACTCAACAAAGCTTCCGGATCGTTGTGGTAGTTGTCTGGGAGGTCGAAACCAGTCATAAAGTGTCCTGTTTACACCAGAAATAAACAGAACAAGGGTAATCCTGCAAATGAAAGCAGTAACTTATTGATATAAATATCAATGTTAAATTTTTGACATCTTAGTCTATTGCTTCCCCGGCAACGGTGCCAAAATGCTTGTTGATACTTCTTAACATTGCATCAAGAATATCACTATTCCTGGTACGACGCTAGAAATGATTGTTCATGTTTGTTACGCTTTAAGAATAAAATGAATTAATCCACAAGCGCACGGAACACCATTGTAGCATTTCACCCAGGAGTATTCCAAGGTATCAAATTTATTTTCCTCAGGGAAGCTAGGCGTAAGATTATCTTGGTTTAACAAAGATATAACTACAAGAATTATACCAACTGATCAGAGACGGGGTAAGGATGTTAAATAATAATGGTAGGAGTAGGAACACATGAGAAATCCACACTAAGATAAATAAAGAGAACGGATAAGCTAGCCGGGAGGACAACGAGTCTATGTCCAAGATTCCTAAAATATATCTTTCTAATACATCTAAATCAAAGCATCAAATCCTAGTTACTAGGGTTAAGCGCTTACACCAATTTCTTGGTATAGCCTTGAGTCTTTCACCTGTTAGCTCACTTCAGGGCACGAAAACAATCCCTAAATATGGTTCGGTAACTAACCTCTGTACTAGTGGGTACACTATCGCTAGAAAACCCTGCTTGAGACTTTCCGAACGTGGTGGATTACTAAAGGGACGGATAGTGCTATCACCACCGACCGCCTACCACACAGCCCATGGGGATGAATGCAAATCCTGCTAGCGTTAACTTAGGCACCACGCCTACGCGTCCACTAGATATTCTTCCGTTGACCTACCGGAAAAATAGCCAAGAAATAACCAAGTCTAAGTCCTAGAAAGAACTAAGCTTAATTAAATCCTAGCCAGGAAACCCATGAACTACGCAACAATGTTTCTTCCTGATAATTGTAACTTAAAGAAATGACTTAGTTAAGATAAACCCTTTACAAAATATAAAAGGGAAAGATATTTATTTTGGTAAAGGATAATTCTTACAAAAAGAGAAAAGATACAGGAGAGCTCATACTAAGACTCCGAGATGATTCCAGAATCTAGAGCGATGCTCTCGACTAGACTTTAACTCCTGGTTACCTAACCTACTCTACTAAGTAGCACAAGTAGTGGGAAATGGACTCCTTGATGTGTTTCTTCATTGATGTTCTTTTTCTGCAGAATTCCCCCTCTATTTATAGGTGGCAATGGGCAGGGTGGGGGTACTTGTAGGTGAAGAAGAGTCGGTAGGCCAAAGTCGGTCCGCTGGGGAGCGGGCAAGGCCGGGCAGTTACGTGTGCCGAGCGGCCGAGCATGCCGGGCAGCATGCACCATCGGGCGGCAGCCCAGGCCGGGCGGTCGTTGGATTGTGTCGGTTCACGACCGACTCCTCTTGGATGACTTAGATCTTATCCCTATGTTGGATGTTTGGTCGGTTCACAACGATTCCTTCATTTTGGAGCTGGTAGGCCTCTTGGGCCTAGTGGGCTAGCCAACCCGGGTAGCTAACCCAGGCTGGGCAGCATGCTAGGCCAGTTGACGGCCTTGGCCGGGTGCCCACTCCCGTCCGGGTCACCACTTGACCTCTCCCGGTTAGGCCACTAGTTGGCCTTCTTTTCTTAGCCATATTTCATCACTTTTAGTCCGGGAGGAGAAAATGACATCATGATAAAGTGTTTTACAAAATTGGTCGGGTCGGATGATCAGCCTGACAATGATTCTGCTCGATCGGCCTAGTCGCTAATTTTAGTCGTAAATGACCCTATCGGCCGGGTCCTGATTTCCGCTTGAAAACGACCCTGTCAGCCAGTGAAAACGACTATTTCACAGTTGTGATCGGCCGACAGGGTATTTCTTCATGTTTTTGCATATTTTGGCTCTTTTATACCTGCAAACACATATCTCACCAAAACTCATGGAACTTTATTAGTTTAAACAAACATTTATTAAACTTTGGTCTTTACCTTGCATTTCCTGACCAGTTGGTCGTCGATATTGGGTTTTATGAGCCACCAACAGTTGCTTAAAAAGAAAAAAAATGAAAGGTGCTTTAGTTTATTTCCCTTTTTTATTTTGTTTCAATTCAATCTTATGGTGCACCAGAAAAAAATATATAATAATAAATAAAATAAATAACATAATAATATAAGTGTGACTCTACAGGGCCCATAAAGCTGGTAGAGTCCGTTTTGCTTTTAACCCTTTTGTTTGTTTTTGTTGTGTCAAATAAAAGTGCAGACAACCGAACAAGTGTGCGGGAGATCCTTAGGATTCTCGACGTGCAACGAAGGACCTAATCGTCCAAAATATAATGAACAATGCCACAAAGAACACCATGCCATACGGTGATGAAGCTAGATGCCAGGATGATTCAGCCAAACCCTCTGGGTCGACTGAACCCACTTGGCCCTGCTTGCATCATCTACTAGTATGATTGTTTGCATGTCTTATCCCTCTATCTCCCTAATTAGTGCATTGATTTAATTTTCTTGGAACAAATTGATAAAATTTAAACATGAAAATTAAAATCAACCTTGATGACCTCCCAATTATTCAATGCTTTCCATGGTTAGCCTACATGCTCTTTATTCGTTGCTCTTATGCCCATACTAGTGGACTATATTTATAGGGAGCACCAACTACCTAGGTTGTTGACTAGTGTGATATGGTTTGATTAAGTGATTCTTGCTCTCTACTGCATGAAGTATTTGGGAATTCTTTTTGAAAATTAAAAATCTATATTACTTCTCACTGATTAGAATTATCCCACCAAAACCATATGATAGATTCATTTGGTAATCCTTATGCATATGCTACTTGTGCCTTCATTGAACCTTGTAAAATTGGTGTGACCCTAGTGAGATGCTTGTTATGTATTGTTGATCAAGTTCATCTGCACATTCCCCTGATATGTTAATCTCCTACATTGGAAGTTAGCACAACCATCATTATCATCATCCATTCATTCACCAAAAGAATTACTCCATGATTATCTTGTTATGACTTTCTCTCAATTGTTCCCATAGAAGGCATGACTATCAAAAAAATAAAAATAAAAAATGCTCTCAATCCTTGAGCATGAAGAAAAAGTAAAAAGAAATAGCCATGCCCAATATCATTTCAAGGAAAGGGAGAGTCTACACATAAAGGAGTATTCATCCACCTCCATCATTCATCACCTTCCATATGCTGCTCTTCCACTCCGGAAGATAGCATCACACATATCCATTATCCACCCATAGAATAAAGTGCTCCACTACTTTGAGAAAGTCCTTCTCCAATTATCCTTGCAAAAAAAAGGATAGGGGCTGTCAAGTATTCAAAAAAAAAGTAGAAAAGAGATAGCCCATGTTCTCAAATAGAATAGAGGGAGGATATCAAAAAAAGTACCCATATTTCACCCCCATATCCATTCCATCAATATATGTGCACATATTTGATTGGTGATTTATGACTTGTTTTCTCTTTGGATCCGGTTTTTGACTTGGTAATATATGAAGCATAGGTATGCCTTCTTCCCTACCCTGAGCTCCACATAAGCTTATCTGTAGAGGTAGGAACAAAAAGAGGCAACAACAAAAGTCTCGATAAGGATCCACACACATATATGAGTGACTTTAGAGAATCATTTGAGGAGTATAGCTTTGTTTTATCTTTCAAAATTCTTCAAAAACTCAAGTTACTTAGCACAAGGAGAAAAGATGATCTAAATCTATACTGTTCCACTCTTCAACCGCCCAAGGTGACATGGTAGACACTCCAAAGTCCATTGGTATAGGTATGTTTGGAATAACTTGCATGTTGGGATCATACTGTTTAGTGATTATCATACACCTTAGTCTTTATCCTTTACTCAAGGACGAGCAAAGACTAAGTGTGGGGGAGTTTGTTGACGGTTACTAAGTACCAAATACTTGCATAAAAGCACTAAAATGAATAACCAACATAGTGGTAGGAGGTTATTACTAACAAATTCCACAAGTGTTGGTAAATATTTTGATGAGGACATCACTCCTAAGGATACATGCAACACTCCTCCAATTCTGAACTTGTAAGGTCCAATGACTAGAGCTCGTGCACGACAACTAAATTTAGAGGTGAGCTCGTTCCTACGTTCTTCATTATATGTCACTTTTGAGAATGGTTTGCTACCTAATGATTATATTGTAATTAGGAACCATGGAGAGGACTAGGATACGATGGGAAAAGGACTTGGAGACATAGAGGACCAGCAAGAATGTGGAAGCCAAGGTGGAGGCCCAACCAAAACCGATTTCGAGTCTGTTTCGGGGCTCAGGACCAGTCTGCACAAAAATGGATGCCCAGGACGCATACGGACTTGGATTTGGACGTTCTACATATGCACAGAAATATAAGAAAAAGACCTTTCCAATGCCACTGGTCTCATGTCTAAATTCATCCACAGTCATCGGGAATCGTCGAAACAAGAGAGGATCCAGAATCTGTTTTGGTGTTGCATCACCTATTTTTGGCCTTTGGGCTTTGTATCTAGTTGAGCCCAATTAGGGGCGTGTCCAGAGGGTCTTGCACGACCCTAGGGTCTTCATATACAGCCGCCGCTGTACCATTAGGGTTCGGGTTTTGCTTAGATTATTCTGTTCATAACAGTTTCACCGTCATCAAGGTTTGTGAGACCCCAACTTCGTGAGATTCATAATACATCTACAATTGTGTTGCATTCTTCTTTGTTCTTGCTTGAGTTCCTGATTCGTAGGCAGGGATTAGCCTTCTCGGCAAGGTCAATCATTTTTGGACAGTTGATAACCATAGGAGACGTCGTGCTGCGATTGCGGGGTTTAGAACATGCTGTTCTGAAGCCGGATCGATTTGTGTGTCGCCTCCGACCAAATCAACGTATCTAGAACCTTTCGGAAGATCGGGAAACCTTGTCCACATCAAGTGGTAATCAGAGCTTCAGGTGCACCGTCAGGTTTGCACTACCCTTAGTTAATTTTGTTTTGTGTTCATCCTATCATCCGTAGAAAAGCCCAAAAAAATTCCCCTCCGCCCATAATCACGTGTTTAGCCTTTGCATATTTCAATTTCAGTGTCCATAGTGTTGAGTTTGTGCCCTAGTTCTTGTTTAGTCACTGGTTTAGTTTGTGTTTTGGTCATCAGTAGTGTTTCCCTTGCAACCCTAGCCGCCATCCCCTTCACCATCCTCTGTTTTGTTGGCTTTTTGTGCTAGGGTTGATTGATCGATATACCTAGCCTAGTCCCACCCTAAACACACCGTTAACACCCCAGACCAATCCCCACAAATTCCACTTTCTACTGCCTCCACGTCGCCAAAAAAAAAATCCTACCCGATTCCAAACCCGACCCTAAACCCGACTCGGGTTTCACCTCAGGTTTCTGGAAAACCGACTCTGACCCCCCTTTGATAAAATGGGCATAACTTTTCGATCGCTTATCCATTTTGGCTGAAATTTTTACAAGAGATTCTTGACTCAAATTTGAGCATAACCACACTTGGCTACGCCCTGTGTACCCTTGTCAAAAAATTAAAAAAAATCGGGAAGATAAAGAAAAAATTGATTCAAGTTGAAACCTGACGCTTTCTGAAACTTTAAGATTTTCTGTAGGTCACATGCTAGCTTTGTTTGAGCTGAAATTTTCTGTGGATTCTCCCCCGTTGTTGGTGAGTTGGAGAAAAATATCAAAAAAATAAAATAAAATAAAAGAAATTTAGAATTTCTACTAATGCTACATCTAGCCCCGTGAAATTTCTGGATTTGGCTGTTTTGCACTTAGCCCCCTATTATCGCCTATGTGCCTTTGTCTCCTTGTTTCTACTTTGCTATCATTACTGTTCTAGGACATACTTAGACCAGCAACTAGGGACAAGTTACTTGGACACTTATTCAGCTTTACTATATGTGCCACTCACATATATATATATATATATATATATATATATATATATATATATATATATATATACATATATATATATATATATATATATATATACATATATATATATATATATATATATATATATATATATATATATTTGGCCTTTCCTAGCTCTACATATTTCTTTTGGATAGCACATAGGTTATTTTGTCACCCTTGCAATCATGGAACACATCTCCTTGGTATCCTTTGCTTTGCTTTTCAGAACTTTGTAAGAGCTTTGTAAGGAGTTTCCTTTTGTTGTGTTGAGAGGCACCACTACTTAGCTATTTTGTAGGGATAACCTTCACTGTTTGTTTCCTGTTTCTGTGTTTGTGATGGCAAGAAGTGACGACAGAGAGATGGCTTCACCCTCACAATTTGCTGAGTGCGTGAGCCAAGAGCAGCTCCAGAAGGCTTTGTAGGCTGCTCACAGTTGTTTGGCAGAGACGATCATCAGAGCCGTTACTGATGTGGTCAGCAAGCTTCACATTGGAGAAAGCATCGAGCGGTTGGAGAAGCGGGTCTCTAAGTTAACCGATCAGGTTGTCACGTTGGAGACCGCTCCTAAGACCAATGATACGAACACCAATAACAATGACGTTGAAGATGTCCATGATGAAGACACGGTGTATAAGGTTAATGGCACCATGGATAGGTCAGCTACAAGGACCGCAAGATTACTATGTCGTTTGCACCGTAATACTCAAGGTATGGGTGGTTTCCATAACTACAATTGTCGTCCACACGACAACTATGCTCCAGATGACCCGTATGCTAAAATTAAGTTTTCAATTCCTTCTTTTTTGGGTTAGTATGATGGTGATGTTTATCTTGATTGGGAGATGACTATAGAACAAAATTTAATGCCCATCTTGTTCCTGAACAACATAGAGTTACACAAGCTAGTAGTGAGTTTAAGGACTTTGCTATTGTTTGGTGGAGTGGTCTAGCTGCTGAAACTGATTTGCCTACTACTTGGGAAGAACTTAAGGTAGCAACATGTGATCGTTTTGTTCCTCCTTGTTTTTATAGAGAGATTCGCAATAAACTATAACGTTTAGAACAAGGAGATAAAACTGTTCATGAGTACTTTAGTGAGCTTCAGAATGGTTTGATTCGTTGTGCTGTAGTTGAAAAAGTAGAGGATCAGATTTGTCGCTTTTATTCTAGTTTAAGAAAAGAAATTCAGGACATCCTTGATTATAAAGAATATTATACCCTCACCTAGTATTTCCAGTATGCTATGCTTGCAGAGAAAGAATCACATGGACTTTTCCAGGCTTTTGAGGACTACAGCAAGTCGAGGAACTCCTACCCCCCACGCTCGACGGGGACTTTGGGGCTGCCCAGGCCATCTTTCTGACGACATGCTTGATGAGTTACGTGGTGCTATAATTTTCACTAAAATTGATTTGCGTAGTGGCTACCATCAAATTAGAATGAAACTTGGAGATGAATGGAAAACAGCTTTCAAAACCAAATTCGGATTATATGGGTGGTTAGTGATGCCTTTCGGTTTAACTAATGCACCTAGTACTTTCATGCGCTTTATGAATGAGGTTTTAAGAGCTTTCATTGGCAAATTTGAGGTAGTTTACTTTGATGATATCTGGATTTATAGCAAATCCATGGATGAACATATGAATCATTTGCGTGCTATTTTTGATGCTTTGCGAGATGCACGTTTATTCGGTAACCTTGAGAAGTGCACCTTTTGCACGGATCGAGTCTCTTTTCTTGGCTATGTTGTGACTCCACAGGGAATTGAGGTGGATGAGGCGAAGATTGAAGCCATAAAGAGCTGGCCTGTACTAAAAACTATCACACAGGTGAGGAGTTTTCTTGGTCTTGCAGGTTTCTACCGCCGCTTTGTCAAAGATTTCAGCACCATTGCTGCACTTTTGCATGAGTTGACAAAGAAGGGCATTGATTTCTATTGGGGTAAGTTACATCATGAGTCTTTTGATGCTTTGAAGGATAAACTTACACATGCTCCATTGCTACAATTATCTAATTTTGATAAGATTTTTGAGCTTGAATGTGATGCTAGTGGTATAGGCATTGATGGTGTTTTGATGCAAGATAGTAAACCTGTTGCATACTTTAGTGAGAAAATTACTGGGCCTGATTTGAATTACTCCACGTATGATAAGGAATTGTATGCACTTGTACGTTCTTTAGAGACGTGGCGTCATTATTTGTTGCGCAAAGAATTTGTTATTCATTCTGATCATGAATCACTTAAGTATATTCGTTCTCAATGTAATTTGAACCATAGACATGCTAAATGGATTGAGTTTATTGAGTCTTTTCCTTACATTATTAAACACAAGAAAGGGAAGGATAATATGATCGCTGATGCTTTATCTAGGCGCTATACTTTATTGTCTCAACTTGATTGTAGAATTATTGGACTTGAGGCAATTAAAGAACAATATGCTGCTGATGTTGATTTTAAGGATGCATTGCTACAATGTAAAGAAGGTCGTGCATGGAACAAATTAGTACTGACTGATGGATTCTTGTTTAGAGCTAATCGCCTATGCATTCCAGTTGGTTTCGTTCGTCTTTTGTTGTTACAGGAGGCGCATGGAGGTGGATTGATGGGTCATTTTGGTGCCAAGAAGACTAAGGATATTTTGGCCACACACTTCTTTTGGCCAAGGATGAGGAAAGATGTTGAGCGCTTTGTTGCTCGCTACACTACATGTCAAAAAGCTAAGTCTCGCTTGAATCCACATGGTTTATACATGCCACTTCCTGTTCCATCTATTCCTTAGGTGGATATTTCTATGAACTTTATTTTAGGACTGCCTAGGACTAAGAGGGGGAGTGATAGTATTTTTATTATTGTGGATAGATTTTCTAAGATGGCCCACTTTATACCATGTCATAAGACTGATGATGCTAGTTATATTGCTGATCTCTTTTTCAAAGAAATTGTACGTTTGCATGGTATGCCTTCTACTATTGTTTCAGATCGTGATGCAAAATTCTTGAGTCACTTTTGGCGCATGCTTTGGAATAAGTTGGGTACAAAGTTGTTGTTTTCTACAACTTGTCGCCCACAAACTGATGGACAAACTAAGCTGGTAAACCGCACTTTGGGTACTATGTTGAGAGCTATTTTGAAGAAAAATTTGAAGCAATAGGAAGAATGTTTGCCTCATGTTGAGTTTGCATATAATCGGGTAACACATTCTACTACCAAGGTAAGTCCTTTCAAGGAAGTGTATGGTTTTGATCCCCGTACTCCACTTGATATACTTCCTCTACCTATTCATGAGAGAGTTCATGTTGATGCTAAGGAGCATGCTGAATTTATTTTGAAAATGCATGAGACCACTAGACTTAGCATTGAAAAGATGAATGACAAGTATAAAATTGCTGGTAGTAAAGGTAGAAAAGAAGTAAAACTTGATGTAAGAGATTTAGTATGGTTACACTTGAGAAAGGATAGATTTCCAGACTTGAGAAAGTCTAAATTAATGCCTAGAGCTGATGGTCCTTTCAAAATAACTGAGAAGATTAATGATAATGCATACAAACTTGAGTTACCTCCCGAGTTCGGGGTTAGTCCTACTTTTAACATTTTAGATTTGAAACCATACTTGGGAGAAGAGAATGAGCTTGAGTCGAGGACGAATCCACTTCAAGAGGGGGAGGATGATGAGGACATCACTCCTAATGATACATACAACACTCCTCCAATTCTGGACTTGCAAGGTCCAATGACTAGAGCTCGTGCACGACGACTAAATTTAGAGGTGAGCTCGTTCCTACGGTCTTTATTATATGTCACTTTTGAGAATGGTTTGCTACCTAATGATTATATTGTAATTAGGAACCCTGGAGAGGACCAGTAGATGATGGGAGAAGGACTTGGATACGTGGAGGACCAGTAAGAACGTGGAAGCCAAGGTGGAGGCCCAACCAAAACCGACTTTGAGTCTGTTTCAGGGCTCGGGACCAGTCTGCACTAAAACAGATGCCCAGGACGCATACAGACTCGGATTTGGATGTTATACATATGCACGGAAAGATAAGAAGAATACCTTTCCACTGCCGCCGGTCTCATGTCAAAATTCGTCCGGAGTCATCAGGAATCATCAAAACAAGAGAGGGTCCAGAATCTGTTTCGGTGCTGCATCACCTGTTTTTGGCCTTTGGGCTTTGTATCTAGTTGAGCCTAATTAGGGGCACGTCCAGAGGGTCTTGCATGACCCTAGGGTCTTCATATACAGCCACAACCGCACCATTAGGGTTTGGGTTTTGCTTAGATTATTCTGTTCATAACAGTTTCGCCGTCATCACGGTTTGTGAGACCCCAACTTGGTGAGATTCATTATACATCTGCAATTATGTTGCATTCTTCTTTGTTCTTGCTTGTGTTCTTGATTCGCAGGCAGGGATTAGCCTTCTCGGCCAGGTCAATCATTTTAGGACGGTTGATTTCCAGAGGAGACGTCGTGCTACGATTGCAGGGTTTAGAACGTGCTGTTCTGAAGCCGGATCAATTTGTGTGTCGCCTCCGACCAAATCAACGTATCTAGAGCATTTCAGAAGATCGGGAACCCTTGTCCACATTATATTTATTGTAGGTGATTATTCCATGAAAATAATGGAAAATCCATGTCATCAAGGGAGAAAGCACACCCTCGGCCAATCTGAGCACAACACACGGATCCACTAGCCCACATTCAGAAAAAAACTAACAAGACCCACCGCCTTATGGTGTCAGGAGGGACGAGGGACCACCACTCAGGGACCCAGAGCAGGGGCGCCACTTGGGCCCACCACCCATGTTCGACCGAACATGGGTGTTCGACCAAAGGTGACAGTCTTCCGGTGGTGCATGGCGGCCACGTGGAGTCTCCTGGTGCCACCCTACGGTCGGTTGTGCGTGTTTCGTGGAAGTAACCGACTCCTGGAACCACCTTTGGGCCCTATATAAGGAGGAGAGTGGCTCCACTTCACACACACTTCAATATTGCTTTAGTACTTCATTTTCCAAAAGGCTTTAGCACTGCCAAAGTGCTTAGAAAATAGGGAGATAGTGAGGGGAAGTTCAGAGGAGGAGTGGGCCTGTCCACCTCTTCTCCACGCTTGTACCACGGTGGATGCTTGCCATATTTAGTAAGTCGTCTTTTCTCTCTAGGAAATCATTCACAGCCTAGGGAATCTATCCAGCAGTGCAACCCTATCAGATATACCTTTGGTGCATACTGCATCCATGGATACTGAAGATGTCGATATAGCATGCTCCAAAGAAACCTCAAAAAATCCAGCTGCGGAACCATCTTCTTCGACACTAGCTATCATACCATGGGTTGCTCCACAAGTATTCTCTTTTCAAATGCTGTTTCTCTACTTTGACCTCACTCATTCTCAGTGTTAACTTCTTGTAATTTCAGGAACTTCAATCTTTGGCAATCAATGCATACATGCCTGCATCTTCAGACATTCCAACGCCTTCAACAACTCCTGCCCATGATGCTCTAGCACCATCATCAGCCCCAGAAACAACGATATAAATAACCTCTTCCATATTATTTGATCAATCTGCCATTGGTTTCTCTACCATATCCATTTCTAGGCCCAAATCTCTCGGCACACATTTTAAATTATTCTTCCCCTAGAGATCAAAGCCATGCTTCTGCAAATCCGTGAACGACTCGATGGAATTCCAATAGAGCAACTTGTGCTGGACGCAACCCCCATTAGGCAGCGGTATTTAGAAATCAAAGACATGCTACCATCTGGCCTCGCTTCGGTGCTCCATCCAATGGCCTTCATAGATTTCCATCAATTCCGAGTGCTTGAAGCCAAAGCCCGCATCGAACAACGCTTGGAATAAAGGAGTCTGGTGGAAGCAACTGACAAAAAGGCAGCTGAAGAGCAAAGCAAATACACCTCTCTGGTTTCCAAATCGGCGGATCTTGAAACAAAGCTGGAGGGCTTGAAGAAGGAGCGTGAAGAAATAAAAGCTGCACTGGAGGCCAAAAACAAATAAATAGCCAATGTAGAAACATCTCTTGCTAGATTACCCGAGGAAATTATAGCGCAAGAGATTGTCATCACATCGGCTTATGAGCAAGCCATCATCTTATGGAACATAGCCTCTAGTATTCCCGGATCGATAGAAGAAGATGCAATCACTATCACAGAAGTCGATCAACTTCGGTTTCATGCCATCGACATGATTGACTTCTACTGCCCCCAAGAATAGATGTGAATAGCTTGATCTGCAAAGAACATGAAACACACTGTCTTTTTTTGTAATATTTTTTGAACTAAGGGTGATGTTTTCAATACCGGTCGTCTGAAATTGATGAGGAAAAATTTCCTTCTCTTTTTTCGCCCTTGTAATTTTTCTACTAAAAATAATATTTGCATATCGACCGTTTCCAGTGGCCCGAGATCATGAACCACTCAAACGATATCTTCTTAAATACTCGCCATCTTCTAATAACTTCACTAGGACGTCTATCAGAGAAAGAGCTTAAAACTCGATTGATCCACTACCTCAAGACCCTGTGTAGTAATCTTAACATAATCCCCATCCCAGATCTTGTCAGACAAACACTCTATATCATCCGCGTGCCATGGTACTAAATCGGTCGATGCGACATTGACGGTTTCATCGGTCGGGATTACCTCCACTTGATCGCCAATCCATTGGATCAGAGACTGGTGCATTGTCGATGGATCACAACAATTAACATGTACCCAATCACGTCCCAATAGAAGGCTATAGGTTCTGTTTCCATCAATCACAAAGAAAGTAACCAGCAAAGTTTTACTGCCGATTGTGAGATCCGTATTCAAGACTCCTTTGGTTGCTGCAGTACGACCACCATAATCCCTCAGAGTCATATTTGTATCAATCAAATCTTCCTCAGTCTTTCCCAATTTCCTGACAGTAGTGAACGACATGATATTCACTGCAGCACCTCCATCGACCATCATCTTTCCCATCGGCATCCCATTAACAAAACCTTTCAAGTACAAAGCCTTTAAGTGCTGATGTCTAGATTCGTTTGGTTTATCAAATACTGCTCGCTGAGTATCAAATATAAGTTGTGTTTCACTTTCTTTATCAGCAAACAATTCCTGCTCTGTAGCCATAAATTCTTGGGGCAATATCATCACCATTTTCACGGAAGTACTTGGCGTCTGTTCTTGTGATTTCACCTTCAGCCTCCAGACTTTCTTTGGTGGCTAATCATCCTTTTCATTATAGCAATATTTACTAGCCCTTATCTGCCTGCAACACATCATTTGTACTCTGCGCTTCTCACTCCTAGAAAAAATGCCAGATGGACACCACTGATCAGCTTTTTCTTGACCTTCCTACATTTCCTCATCAGCTTCCTTATCAAAATTATCTTCATTGCTTTTAATTTTAGTCCCAAGTTGATAAACGTAGATACCCTTTCATGTCTATCAGCTGAGCCCGCCATCGACTCTCTAGTCTCATCATGCCAATGTGGATGTCGATGATTATTTGGGGCCTCCCTATACATTTGTCCTATATGCTTACTGCATCCGGGATAGTTGTGGATTGATGGTAACTTCGTATTATGATCCCAGCAGTATTGAAAGAATGGACACCCCCAATGCAGACCAAATTGTGACTCCTTCACCTCTCTGTCCCTCTTCTTCTGATATCTTTTTATTAAAGCCTCCACATTGTCGATACCAGCCATTTTGACATTTGCAGGGATAGGATGTCCATCGATCTTCATGGTACCTTTAGTGAATTCAATTTTGCCCTGCTCAATTGCCATCTAAATTTGTCTCCTGAACACCTTGCAATCATTAGTACTATGGGAGGGTGAATTATGCCACATGCAGTACCTCATCTTCTTTGATTCTTCAGCATGAGGTAACACATGATTAGTTGGCAATTGAATATGCTTTTCCAATAACAACATATCAAGTATCTTGTCAGCCTTGGTGATAGTGAAATCATATTTTTCTTCATGCTCGTTCTGCTTCACCCATGGAGCACGACAACACATTATTGTTTTTAGTCCATTCAGCCATATCGACTTCAATAGTTTCTTCATCGGACTCAGATTCATAATCATTGTAATTGACTTGAATCAGCCTTGAACATGCCCCCCGAGTCAAGTTCTCTTGAATAGAGACCTTCTGCACTAACTGGGACAAGCTTTCAAATTTGACCGAGGGAAACTTTTCCCTCAGAGGTGCAACCAAGCCATTGAATGCTATCTCTGCGATCTGTGTATCAGTCAATTGCAGGCTGAAACACTTGTTGTGTACATCTCTGAATCTCTGCACATAATTATGCATAGACTCCCCAGCCTTCTGCCTTACAGCAATCAAGTCTGACAACCTCAACTCCCTAGTTTCAGCGAAGAAGTATTTATGGAATTTTTGTTCGAGATCGGCCTAAGTAATAATTGAATTCGGGGGCAACGATGCGAACCAAGAAAACACCATTCCAGACAAGGATAATGGAAGCAACCTAATTTTCAATGCTTCAGTATTACCAGTGAACGACCGAGAAGGCGACCAGAGGGGGGGGGGTGAATGGGATCCAATCAAAATTCTCCAAGAGAATTTGGCCTATATCCCAAAAACAACCCAAGCCAACCTCCAAACCGATCACCAAGACTACACACACCAACTCGTGGTGTACTAGCCTTAGGAGTGATCAAACATAGCAAAGTAACATAGCAGAATCAACAAGAAACATCAAGGTCTTGAAATAGTTGAGAGACTCAAAACCTGACCTTACTAGGCCACAACCGGCAGTGCCGATCAGGGACATCGACAGTGCCGGTTGGCCCCATCAGCAGTGCCGGTGAGACCCATCGGCAGTGTTGGTGCAGGGTTTTGCAACCCACCGGCAGTGCCGGTCCTGGTCGTTGACAGTGTTGATCGACCCCGACAGAACAGCAAAGACTTTCAGGATTTTGGCAAATCTTCTCCAAAACCTAATCAAACGAACTCAAAATGATGCATTTTTTGGACCAGTGAATCCTTATCACATCGCGACCCTAATCCTAGAAGATCATCTCAATTGTCTCAAGGAATCATCATGAATTTCAGATCTTGTGCCAAGAACACCAAAAAGGGGAAACTTGAGAAATCCTTCAAATTGAAGGTGCTAGATATATTGTTTTGGCCAAGGATCGATAGAGGATTGTTCTAGCTCATCCTAGCAACAAGTTTCTCAAGAAATCCGAGCCAAAAACTCATCCAAAAATGAAAATAGCTTCAAAAATAGAGAAAAAGAGAAGTTCGGGACTCAAGGGAAGAGGGAAATCTTGAGCACGAAAATACTTCTCATATCATAGAAAGGTGCTTAAAAGATCTATGGTTACAAGGCTAGGAAGCCACCCTCTTCCTCGCACTATTTGGAAGAGCAAGAGATGTCTCTCACACACGCTCTCCTCTCCTCTAAAACATGAAGTCCTCTCCTAGCACTTTGTAATGAGTTCCTAAGACAAGGCTAAAGGGAAGAGAGGCACCTCTCCCACTAGCCACACCTCTCCTTATATAGGGCTAGGGTCTATTGTCCACATGACCACTCTACCCTTGACATAAATAACACACCGACCTACCATCAGGGGCATAACCGTCCATCTTTTTCCTCATCGCCTGAATGCCATCGGACGCTTCACGTCTTTGCTTTGTCTCGAAGCAAGCTCCGTGATGGTGCCACATGAACCACCAAACACCGACACCGGTTTTGAGGCCCAAACTAGGAAACCGCCTCACTTCTCAAAGTGCAACTTCTCGATGTTGATGCATGTCACCTTGTCCCGCAATCCTGACCAACGGCAAGTCTGTCCCAGTAACTGTCCATCGGGCCCCCTTGTCACTTGTAGCAACATCCGTTCGCCTTGACTTGCTCAACACGCCGTCTTCATCACCAATACGGTTTTGAGGCTCAACCACGAAACCGTCCGTGCTTCTTGCGTCTCCACGTGTGCGATGTGGATCATCCTTGACTTCACCCAGCATACAGATCGTCTAGCCCCAAGTCCCCTACTTGTGCCCGATCCTCTCGCCGTTGACCGCCAAGTCGACTCCAGTGACCTACACATCATGAGACAAGCAAACTTATTTCCCAACTCCTGCAACTTCACTAATACCTCCACAAACTATGGTTAGTCGAAACCATAATCATGCACACACACGTGCAATCCTCGGATTCCCGCATTTCAACTCAAACACTAAATACGCTCAAGTCAATTACTCATCACATATATTGCAAACCATGACACATATCCACATGGTTTCTCAATCTCCCCCTTGATGAGTACATTGACAACCACAAATACACAAGATTAGAGAGTGAAATGCGAAACCGAATAAACACATCCAAATGGCAAAACCCAAAGAAAAGATGAAAGCAAGCCATCTAGCAATGTAGGGATCACAAAACCAAGAGTTGGCAAAGAAAGCACCTTGAGACGCAAATAATGTGAAAAGTGCAAGAAAACGCACAAGATCATGATATCCTCCCCCTCAGCTTGTGGTAGGTTACATGTAGTGCAAAATGGGCCATCTTAAGTTTCTTAACATAATTTGTGCATGATCCAATAATTTCTCCCCCTTTGGCAATGAACTCATCAAAGAACAAGCAAACATGCAAGACATGAAAATGCAAACCTAAGGAGCTTCAACAATAATGCAAATAGGCATTTAACTTTGCTACACATAAACATAGAGCCATGAAGTGTAAAAGCAATAGCTCACAACCATACAAAGATCAAAAATAGATAGCAAGGCGTAAACACCAAGAGCTACACAAGCTAAGCAGAAAGATTGACTAGCTTAGATAGAATCAAATTTACTTATCATGAGAAAATCTGCCACCACATGTGTAAGTACTCCCATCCAAGGCAAAACAAGCATCAAGTAAATCATAAGAATATAGCCAGTTTCAATCTCAACTAGGGCAACAAGCATTCACAAAAAATGAGCTCTACAAATGCTCACAAATGCAACAGAGACTCAATTCATCAAGTGATTATTTTTTATCCTCATGTGTTCTCTAATCCATGCGAAGGGTCGCACGACTGGGTACGGCCAACACCTTGAGGCTTCAAGTCACAATGTTTGGTTTAGCATTTCAGAATTATTTTTGATCAAAGCACTTAGCAGATTATTCAAGTTTATGCACAAGACAAAAGAGCATGCCTTTGCGGCAAAAGGAACACATGTTCCCACAATGTCCGATCATGTGCTAAACATTTGCAAAGCCTTCCATTTCGCAAACACAAGGTGCCAAAGCCAAGATATCTTCTAGCCTAGCCTCAATGCAAGTTTGAACAAGGATAAAGGCAACTACACACATGGTGAGAAAGTTTTAGCAAGATTAGTTCATAAGGTTCACAAAAAGCTAAATTTACCATTAAGATTAGCAAGTTGCCCACATGAGTCTATAACAGGCCATCTAGAAAATCTAAGCATGAGAGATTACCATCACATCCACACAACTTAGCTCAAGCTCAATCATAGCAAAGAGAAATGCAAGAAAGCATAAAAATCAAAGCTCATCTACCAATGCATATATTACATATGAGATGCAAATGCATAAAAGGTAAGATACATATATACAAGTGAACACCAACTCCCCCTCAAATGATGCCATAAGGATGACACACACCAAGTTCCCCTCGAAGAAAAGCATGTCTACAAGCATCTAGGGGCTTGGTGAGGATATCAACTGGTTGGTTTCTGGTGTCGATGTATTTGAGCTCAACATCCCCTTTCTCAACATTGTCCCTTAGGAAGTGGAATCGCACATTGATGTGTTTGACCTTACCATGTGGAATTGAGTTTTTGGCTAAGCATATGGCACTGGAGTCATCACACATGAGTGAAACACTCTTAAAGGTTAACCCATAGTTCCTCATGGTAGATACAATGCATAGGATTTGTGAGCAGCAGCTACATACTCAGGCTATGTGGTGGATTAGGCTACACTCGACTGCTTACGAGAAGTCCAACAAATCAAAGATGTACCCAAGAAATGGCAAGTACCAGAAGTGCTCTTCCTATCAATTCTACACCCAGCAAAGTCCGTATCCGAATACCCAATAAGATCAAGAGATCAAGATGCAGAGTACCAAAGATCGAACTCAAGGGTGTATTTGAGATACCTGAAGATGCGCTTGACAACCATGTGATGAGTCACCCTTGGGGAAGCTTGAAAGCGAGCACAAAGACACATCGCAAAGTGTATGTCGGGTCTTGTCACTATCAAGTACAAGAGGGAGCCAATCATGCTCTATACTCCCTATGGTCCACCGCTTCACAATCTTCATCAGGGTCAAGTGTCGTTGTAGTGGACATTGGTGTAGACAACGGCTTCACATTGACCATGTCGAACTTCTTCATGAGATCCTTCGTGTACTTGGCTTGATGTATGAAAGTGCCTTGCTTGCACTACTTGATTTAAAGCCCAAGAAAGAAGGTGAGCTTGCCCATCATCGACATCTGAAATTCACTTTCCATGGCTTCCTGAAATCTGGACACAAGAGCATGAGAGGAACCACCAAAGATGATACCATTCACGTAAATCTGAACCATTAGAAAGTCATTGCCATGCCTGAGAGTGAACAAGGTTTTGTCAATAGACCTCATGACATACCCGCGCTCTAGCAAGAGAGTCTTAAGCCTAGCATACCATGCCCTAGGTGCTTGCTTTAGCCCGTACAAAGCCTTCTGAAGCTTGTACACACGGTTTGGGTATTTGTGGTGCTCTAAATCAGGTGGTTGTTTTACATAAACCTCTTCCTCTATAAACCATTTAGGATAGCACTCTTCACATCCATTTGAAAAAGTCTAATGCCCTTAGAGGCAACAAATGCAAGCAAGATCCTAATGGCTTCTATGCCTGCAACAGGAGCAAAGGTTTCCCCATAGTCTAAGCCCTCCACTTGGCTAAAACCCTGAGCAACTAGCCTAGCCTTGTTTTTCACAACCTCACCATCCTCCCCATGTTTGTTTTTGAACAAGCACTTGGTTCCTATGACATTGACATTTTTGGGAGGCTCTACAAGGGCCTAGACTTTGTTTCTCTCAAAGTTTTCCAACTCCTCATGCATGGCATTAACCCAATGTTCGTCAGATAGTGTGTGTCCAATATCCTGGGGTTCAAAGGTTGCAACAAAGAGAGAATTGGTAAAGCAGGTGACATGTGCAGATCTTGACCTTGTTGTCCTCTCATAGACATTAAGGATCATTTGTTGAGGTGGATGTTGATGATGAATGTGGTGAGGAGCCTCTCTCTCAGAGCGTACCACCTCCTCAACCACAGCTGGAGCTCGCTCGATAGGTGCTGAAGTAGATGTGGAATCTTCTGGACAACAATTTCTTCTAGAGCAACAATTTTAACCCCCCAAACATTTTCATCAAGTGAGTACAGCAGTTGCTTAGCTCTATCATTGTCATTGTACACAAGGTTACCACAAGCCCGCAAGATGCACACAATTGCCTCAAATCTACGAAAGGTGTCATCTAGTGACTCGCCAGGTTTTTGTGCAAAGGTTTGGTACTGTCTATTGTAAGAATCCTTACACATAGACTTGACTCGGTTGGTACCCTCATAGTAAGTACAAAGCTTAACCCACATAGCATGAGCAGTGTCAAGGTGTGCAACCCTATCATATTCGCTCGTACCAAGTGTAGAGAGCAGAATATTGACAGCTTTGGAGTTGTTATCATACCTAACTAACTCACCTGCAGATGCAGTGTTCAGGTCTTGTGGTACTGCATACTCCTGCTCAACAATCTCCCAAATTGCATGTCCTTGACTCAGCAGATACATCTTGGTCCGTGACTTCCAGTATGAGAAGTCCTCTCCATCGAACATACACAGTTTAACAGCACACTTCTCCATGTCGCCTTCGGATCACAAAGCTCGTGAAGGTCAACCAGTGATCAAACTGGCTCTGATACCAATTGAAGGACCGAGAAGGCGATCAGAGGGGGGTGAATGGGAACCAATCAAAATTCTCCAGGAGAACTTGGCCTATATACCCAGAACAACCCAAACCAACCTCTAAACCGATCACCAACGCTGCACATACCAACTTGTGATGTGCTACCCTTAGGAGTGATCAACAGCAGCAGTGGTACACGATGGAAACAGAGAAGAATAGCAAAAACTCAAAATAGATGGAAACCTCACAAAGCTATATCTTCTAGACCACCACCGGCAGTGCCGATCAGGACCATCGGCAGTGTCGGTTGGCCCTATCGGTAGTGCTGGTGAGACCCATCGGCAGTGCCGGTGCGGGGTTTTGCAACTCACCGACAGTGCCGGTGTTGGTCGTCGGCAGTGCCGATCGACCCCGACAGAACAGGAAAAACTTTCGGGATTTTGTCAAATCTTCTCCAAAACCTATTCGAACTCCAAATGATGCGATTTTTGGACAAGTGAATCCTCAGCACATCACGACCCTAATCCTAGAAGATCAACTCAAGTGTCTCAAGGAATTATCATGAATTTCAGATCTTGTGCCAAGAACACCAAAAAGGGGAAACTTGAGAAATCTTTCAAATTGAAGGTGCTAGAGCTCTTGATTTGGTCAATGACCCATGAAGAATTGTTCTAGCTCATCATAGCTACAAGTTCCTCAAGAAATCGGCTCTAAAAACTCATCCAAAAAGGAGGTCAAAAATTCCCACGAAAATAGCTCCGAAAATAAGAAAAAGGAGAAATTCGGGATTTGAGAGAAGAGAGAAATCTTGAGCACGAAAATACTTCTCATATCATAGAAAGGTGCTTACAAGATCCATGGTTACAAGGCTAGGAAGCCACCCTCTTCCTCCTACTATTTGGAAGACCAAGAGATGTCTCTCACACACCCACTACTCTCCTCTCAAACATGAAGTCCTCTCCTAGCACTTTGAATAGAGTCCTAACACAAGGCTAATGAAAAGAGAGGCACCTCTCACACTAGCCACACCTCTCCTTATATAGGCCTAGGGTCTATTGTCCACATAACCACTCTATCCTTGACCTACATAACACACCCACCTACCACCGGGGGCATAACCGTCTATCTTTTTCCTTATCGGCCGAATGCCATCGGATGCTTCACGTCTTTGCTTCATCTCAAAGCAAGCTCCGTGATGGTGCCACGTGCACCACCAACCACCGCCACCGGTTTTGAGGCCTAAACCGTGAAACCGCCTTGCATGCTTCTCAAAGCGTGACTTCTCGATGTCGACGCATGTCACCTCGTCCCGCGATCTTGACCGCCGGCAAGTCTCTCCTAGTCCCTGTACATCGGGTCCCCTTGTCACTTGCACCGGCATCCCGTTCGCCCTTACTTGGTCACGCCGTCTTCATCATCACCATGATTTGAGGCTCAACTGTGAAACTGTCCGTGCTTCTTGCCTCTCCACATGTACGGTGTGGATCACCCTTGACTTCACCCGACATCCCGATCGTCTGGCCCCAAGTTCCCTACTTGTGCCCGTTCCTCTCACCGTTGACCGCCAAGTCGACTCCAGTGACCTATACATCATGAGACAAGCAAACACATTTCCCATCTCCTGCAATATCACCAATAGCTCCACTAACTCCGGTTAGTCATCACCATGATATGCAAAACCATGCAATCCCCAGATTCCCGCATTTCAACTCAAACACCAAATCTGCTCAAGTCAATTACTGATCACATATATTGCAAACCATGAGCAAACCATGGCACATATCCTCATGGTTTCTCAATCTCCTCCTTGATGAGTATATTGACAACCTCAAATGCACAAAGATTAGAGAGTGAAATGCGAAGCCGAATAAGCACATCCAATGGCCAAACCCAAAGAAAAGGTGAAAACAAGCCATCTAGCAAGTAGGGATCACAAAATCAAGAGTTGGCAAAGAGAGCGACTTGAGACGCAAAGAATGTGAAAAGAGCAAGAAAATGCTCAAGATCATGTAGTGCAAAATGGATCATACAAGTTTCTTAGCATTATTTGTGCATGACCACAAAATTTTCTCCCCCTTTGGCAATGAACTCATCAAAGAGGCAAAAGAACAAGCAAACATGCAATGCATGAAAATGCAAACCTATGGAGCGTCAACAATTATGCAAACAAGCATTTAACTTTGCTAACCATAACCATAGTGCCATGAAGTGTAAAAGCAACAGCTCCAATCATGTAATGATAAAAAATAGATGGCAAGGCATAAACACCATGATCTATACAAGCTAAGCAGAAAGATTGACTAGCTTAGATAGAATCAAAGTTGCTTAACATGAGCATAACTGCCACCACGTGTGTAAGTACTCCCATCCAAGGCAAAACAAGCACCAAGTGAATCAAAAGGATACTAGCCAGTCTCAATCTCAACTAGGGCAATAGGCATTCGCAGAAAATGACCTCTACAAATGCTCACATATGAAACAGAGACTCAGTTGATCATATGATTATTGTTTATCCTCATGTGTTCTCTTATCCATGCGGAGGGTCGCACGACTAGGTACGGCAAACACCCCGAGGCTTCAAGTCACAATGTTTGGATTTAGTATTTTAGAATTATTCTTGATCAAGCACTTAGCAGATTATTCAAGCTTATGCACAAGACAAAAAAGCATACCTTTGCGGCAAAAAGAACACACGTTCCCATAATGTTCCATCATGAGCTAAGAATTTGTAAAGCCTTCCATTTCGCAAACACAAGGTGCCAAAGCCAAGACATCCTCTAGACTAGCCTCAATGCAAGTTCCAACAACGATGAAAGCAATTATACACATGGTGAGCAAGTTCTAGCAAGATTAGTTCATAAGGTTCTTAATAAGCATAGTTTACCTTTAAGATTAGCAAGTTGCTCACATGCGTCGATAACAGGCCATCTAGAAAATCTAAGCATGAGAGATTACCATCACATCCACACAACTTAGCTCAAGCTCAATCATAGCAAAGAGAAATGCAAGAGAGCATAAGAATCAAAGCTCATCTAACAATGCATATATTACATATGAGATGTGATGCGAAAATGGTAAGATACATATATACAAGTGAACACCAACTCCCCCTCAAATGATGCCATAAGGATGACACACACCAAGTTCCCCCCGAAGAAAAGCATGTCTAGAAGCATCTAGGGGCTTGGTGAGGATATCAGCTAATTGGTTTTTGGTATCAATGTATTTGGGCTCAACATCTCCCTTCTTAACATTGTCTCTCGGGAAGTGGAATCACACATTGATGTGTTTGACCTTACCATGTTGGATTGGGTTTTTGGCTAAGCATATGGCACTAGAGTTATCACACATGAGTGGAACACCCTTAAAAGTTAAACCATAGTCTCTCATGGTAGATACAATCCATGGGATTTGTGAGCAGCAGCTAGCAGTAGCAACATACTCAGCCTCTATGGTGGATTGGGCAACACTCGACTGCTTACGAGAAGGCCAACAGATCAAAGAAGTACCCAAGAAATGGCAAGTACCAAAACTGCTATTCCTATCAATTTTACACCCACCAAAGTCCGCATCCAAATACCCAATAAGATCAAGAGATGAAGATGTAGAGTACCAAAGACCAAACTCAAGGGTGTATTTGAGATACCTGAAGATGCGCTTGACAGCCTTGCGATGAGTCACCCTTGGGGAAGCTTGAAAACAAGCACAAAGACACACCGCAAAGTGTATGTCACATCTTGTCGCTGTTAGGTACAAGAGGGAGCCAATCATGCTCCTTTACTCCCTTTGATCCACAGCTTCACAGTCTTCATCAGGGTCAGGAGCCATTGTAGTGGACATTGGTGTAGACAACGTCATCACATTGACCATGTCGAACTTCTTCAGGAGATCGTTTATGTACTTGGCTTGATGATGTGACATCCCATATCACAAAATGAAGTTAACTAAACCTAACATCAATTAGGGGCTAAGCAAAAGTATAATTAATCCATGTGCCAAAGAATAAGAAGAGGAAACCTATTCAATTAAATTTCAGAATATTCAAATATGGGTCATTCACAAACATTACCAAAACCCATGGAAGTACCCAAATATTTTTGCATATTCTAAATGACCACAATAAAAGAGAATTTTGATAATTTTACCAAATTTTTTAGTAACCAACTGATACCCTTAAATATTCCCCCAAAGTTAGATAGGTGTATTTCGAGTTTGGAATTTTCATAATTTATCAATGAAAATTTAGCTGGTGCACCCGAAAGAAAAGTTGGAGCACACGTTTTTTGAAGCCCACACAAAAATTGGTGTCCAGTTTGGAGCAAGGGAACATGGCGAAATTTAACAAACTCGAGTCAGGGTCCAGAGTCAAAAACCGGGTCAAGCCCTTCTCTCTCCCCCGACCAATCCCAACCCGACACCGGGTTGTACCCGGGTTCCTGTCACCACCGCCGTTCACTGGCGCCCCACACCGGTCACTGCTCCGCCACCTTTCCCCCCTGTGCTATCGACCGCATTGAAGCAGTACTCTCTCTTGCCCTCTCTCGGCTCTCCCTTCCGCCGGCCAAGGCAAAAGGGCCAGCAGCGGCTCACCAACCCCCATTCCCCTCCCTCTCTGCTCGCCAACACTTCCGCACGCCCCCAAGCGCTCTTGCAAGGCCACGCAGCGCTGCCTCTGCCTTCCTCCTCCTCCGCCGCAAGGAAAACCGGCGAGTTCCCCTGCTCCGGGTCGCCTGAGCGCCGCCGCGTCCAGCCCCGACCAGGCAGTCCCTCCCTTCCTCTTTCTTTCGCAAATCAACGCGCCAAGGAGTACTCTCGCAGCCTACTGATCCCCTCCCTCACTCGTGCAGAGACGTCGCCGGAATTTGGAGAACCCAAGCCGCCGCCGACCACCACGCGCAGAGGGCTCACAGCGACGACCACCCTCCTGGCCACCCCAACTCCAGCCAACGCCTCGACGAGCACCGCGGCACCCAGGTGATGCTCCTGGACCTTCTCCCTTGCCAATTCCACCTCTGGGCATGACTGCCGCCGTCGAGCTTCGCCGCCGCTCCTCGCCGGTAGAGCTCCGGCAGCCCCCCCTCCGACCACCACCACCCACGTGTCCACCTTGGGTCACTGATCGCGTAGGGCAGCAACGAGTCCTGAGCCTCGCCGCCGATCACCACCGGCGAGCCAGCGGAGCCGCAGCGCCGCCGCGCGTGCGCGCGGGGGAATTTGAAATTTGGCCAGCGGCAGATTTGTAAATAGGAGTGAACTTTTGAATAAACTTCAAAATTCAATATCTTAAGAAATAAGAGGCCTAAAATTGTGAAATTAATTTTGTTCAACTCCTAAAATCTTACTCTACCAGAGAAACAAGTTCAAGTCCAAGTTGTTCAGTAAATTAATTTAATTAATTCATCAAAGTTTCAATCCTAAATTGCTTAATAAATTCATAAGTAATTATATGTAAATGGTAAATTCATGGAACTTCCTCAGTAATCATTTCATGGCACCCCTAAACTTTCTGCAAAAGCACATTTCCATTTTATTGCATATTTTTAGTATTATTGCATAATCTTCATTTTTAGTAATTGAATTTATATAAATTATTGGCTAGGGATTTATTCATGAAATTTGGCATTCCTTTTCCTTATGCACTTGTACACTTATGTGAAATCCCATGGAAAATTTGAAGCTACCTAAGTATAAAATTCTCTGTCGAAATTGATCATTGGTTAAGTAACTAGGAATTTCTTCATATAATTGTTACTTCATGTGTATATTTAAGGAAAGTAGGAATAAATTAATTTCTGGAAGTCCATGGAGAATAACTCAGCTTCACATGACAGTAGAAATTCTCATTTTGCAGTTATATACTTTGGTTCTTAATTAACTATATGAGCTAGAACTAGTTATGCAATTAAAGTGCCATTTTTATGTATAGTGTTAGTTTGCATATGGTCACTTTAGCTAAGTTGCTCAAAATGAACTTTCTGAAATTTGACCCTAGTACTACATGGTCATATCATCATCAGCATATGATGGCATATAATCAACATCTAGGCCATGCTCATGTTAAAGTAGACATACACTAAGATTGTGATAATTAAAAGATGCATTCTTGTAATTAGAAGTTTGTCCCCTTCAAATTCAGTGGTTACCATGTCATACTTAAGTATGCAACCATATTCATGAATGAGTGATTAGTTCATTAATTTATTTGTTGAGGAAGTACCATGAATCTTCATGCCATGCATTCCATCTTTACTTAAGAAAACTCCATGAAACCTTGTGTATTCCTTAGCATTGATGCATGTCCATTCCATATAGGAATCGAGACCGAGGAGATCCCACTGGACCAGCAAGGAGCTGAAGTGCACTTTGGTGAAGACGCTAACTACGATCACACCCAAGGCAAGCCCCGGTGCATAACCCATTTTATCATTCGAGTCCTTTTTACTTTATCAAAAGTAGGAATATTGTATTGTACATTAAGTGTAGTACTTGGATGAAACACACTTGGATACTCCAGCAATGACCTATGATTAGTATGTTAGTAAGCTTTTCCGTCAGCAAATGCTATGCTTAAACTAGTGGAGTCAATAGTAGGTTATAGATTCAACTATGGTTCAATTGGTGGATGAGCTTGATAAAAATGGAGCACCTATCATTTCAACTCCGCGAACAAGTATTGAACCGTACCAAGTGCATACCTTTAATATGGGAATTGGTAAACCTAGTAACTTGGGCGCCGTATTGTTGGACGGCCATACTCATCGATCCAGAGGTGATGTGAATAGCACGGTGGCTGCACCGGTTTGAGGACCGCTGGAGAGTGCATGGGTTAAGCCTCGGATACGAAGTAATGTATCACGGGGAGGACGTGTACTCGGGATCGATGGCCCCGGATCGACTTTATAGCAATCTAGTGAACGGTGGCCATGCGTGTTCTTAAGTGATGCGTATGTCGTGTATTTGGGTTTTCCCTGCTGGATGTAAATCAATTCGAATTGCCGTCCCTCGCGGTTATGATATGTTAAGTAGTAAAGTTCTTAAGTGACCGCTGGAGAGTACCTCTTGTTCGAGCAGCGGCAATGATATGTTAAGTAGTAAAGTTGGGGTTAAGTTTCTGAAACTTACTTATGCTATGGATACATAATGCTATGATGTAATGATCTTCACTTATGTTCATGTCTTAGCGGCTAGCTAGACTCACCGTAGCTGTTGTCTACATTAAGCAAAGTAAAATCATGTTTAAGGAAATTGAAAGTGCAGCATAGAACTAATAGGAGCTTTTTATGCAACTATCAAATAAACCCGGTCAGCCCCCTGCATACTAGGAGTCGGTTTCAGTAAATCGGTTGACGGGTAAGTCTTGTGGAGTATGTTAGATACTCAGGCTTTGCGTTGATGTTGTTTTTTTCAGGTTTTCCTCAAGCGACGTATTGTGATTGTTGTAATAAGGTTGTGTGGGAAGGTGAGGAGCCTTAGAACTGGACCATCGAATGGGTCCCCAGTTCTCCTAACCGTGATGAGTGAGCCATCGCCATAGGGCTGGCATGGTTCACGTAGGACTTAACACCGTGTTTTGTCATTTCACCGCTTCCGCCAATTTATGTAATATGTACTAAGGACTTATGTTGTATCAGATCTGAACTTCTTTTAATTTGAACTCTGAACTTGTAATATGATGCACCGAATTGATGTATCTCTGTAAATGATGAATGTTCATGTGTGAATGCGATGTATGGTGACTTCGTTAACCATTTCCCGAGGCGATCCTGTGCGACATAATCTACTTTTTGCAGTAGGGTTGTCACAGATGAATGAAAGTGCCATGCTTGCACTGCTTGATTTGAAGCCCAAGAAAGAAGGTGAGCTCTCCCATCATCGACATCTAAAATTCACTTTCCATAGCTTTCTGAAATCTGGACACAAGAGCATGAGAGGAACCACCAAAGATGATATCATCCACGTAAATCTGAACCATTAGAAAGTCATTATTATGCTTTAAAGCGAACAAGGTTTTATCAACACACCACATGACATACCCACGCTCTAGCAAAAAGGTCTTAAGCCTAGCATACCATGCCCTAGGTGCTTGCTTTAGCCCATACAAAGCCTTCTAAAGCTTGTACACACGGTTTGGGTGTTTATGGTGCTAAAAGCCAGGGGCTTGCCTCACATACACTTCTTCCTCTATGAAACCATTTAGGAAAGCATTCTTGACATCCAGTTGATAAAGTCTAATGCCCTTGGAGGCATCAAATGTAAGCAAGATCCTAATGGCTTCTATACGAGCAATAGGAGCAACGGTTTCACCATAATCTAAGCCCTCCACTTGGCTAACACCTTGAGCAACTAGCCTAGCCTTGTTTCTCAAAACCTCACCATCCTCCCTATGTTTGTTTTTGAACACCCACTTGGTTCCTATGACATTGACATTTTTGGGAGGCTCTACAAGAGATTACCGATCATTTGTTGAGGTGGATGTTGATGCTGAATGTGGTGATGGACCTCTCTCTCAGAGTGTACCTCCCCCTCAACCATAGCTGGAGCTCGCTCGACAGCTACTGAAGTAGATGTAGAAGCTTCTGGACCCTCTGCTGGAGTGGTAGTGGCAGCAGGAACAAGCTCAAATGAGGGATAAAGTGAATAATCATCATCATCATCAAAGCCATGTAGGTCCTCTTCTACAAACCTGCTCTCCTCCATCCCTTGGTACCTGCAGTCTCAATCACATTGCTTGCACAAGAGTTTGATTCATCAAAGGTTACATCGTAGGACTCTACGATGGTGTTAGTTTCCAAATTTAAAACTCTATAGGAATGACCATGAAGAGAGTAACCAAGAAAGATGCCAACAGAAGATCTCGACTCAAACTTATCAAGATTGCCATGCTTGAGAATAAAGCACTTGCAGCAAAAAGCACGCAAATGAGAAACCAAGGGCTTTCTCCCAAAATGCAGCTCATAAGAAGTCACATTAAGAAAGTCCGATTGGAAATATAGCAAGTAGTGCTAATGGCCTCAACCCAGAACAGCCTCGGAGTCCTATGCTCATCGAGCATCGTCCGGGCCATCTCCACAAGGGTTCTGTTCTTTCTTTTGACTACACCATTCTGCCGAGGAACTCAAGGTGCTGAAAACTGATGCTCAATACCATTCTCAATACAAAATGCATCGAAGGAGGAGTTCTTGAACTCGGTACCATTATTAATGCGGATTGCTCGTAATGCACCAGGGAGTTCCTTGAACAACCTCAAAGCTAAACTCCGAAAGTGATGAAACACTTCATCCTTCCTCTCAATAAAGTAAACCCAAGAGTAGCGAGAATAGTCATCAACAATCACAAGAACATACCACTTCCCACCCGTCGAACGAACCCGAGAAGGACCAACAGTGTCCATATGAAGCAACTATCTAGGGCATTCAGTCATCACCAAATTGATTGGTGGATGAGAAGCGGCAATCATTTTCCCATGAAGACAAGGAGCACAAACCAAATCCTTATCAAATTTAAGCTTAGGCAATCCTCGGATCAAACCTAGGCCACTCAAGCGACATAACAAGTCAAAACTCATGTGACCCAGTCTCCTATGCCATTTCTAGAGCTCAGAAGATGATTGAGCAAATAAGCACTTGTGAGAACCAGGAGAACCAGCAAAATCAGCCTGACAAACTCTGCCAATGCGAGAAATCCCACAAACCAAGGAACCACTCAAATCAAGAACACAAGAAGCATTCGACTTAAAGCGCACTTCCAAACCAACATCAAGAAGCTGAGAGACAGAGAGGAGATTGTACTTGAGATACTCAACCAAACCAACATCCTTGAGAGTGAATTTTTCATTTACCTTTACCGTGCCTCTTGCCTTCACTCTCCCTCTCTTGTCATCTCCAAAGTTCACATACTCCCGCCGCTTCAAGCGAGTGAGGCTAGAGAACCACTTTGCATCTCCGGTCCTGTGGCGCGAACACCCGGAGTCCATCAACCATTTGTTCTCCAGGCCTCTGCCTGTTGCCTACAAAGAAGAGAAGGAAAAGTGAATGGCTCAGTGGTGGGGTTAATCAAAAGAGATTTGGGAATCCAGCACTTAACCATACGACCGGTAGTAGTCACCACAGTTCTTTGCACATTATCATTTGAATGCATAGGACGAGAACGACGATGGGGAAAACATGGCCTGTCAAAGCATCTCGACTCAAACCTTGGGTTGTGTGGATAGAAGTCATCAGTGTGAAAGCCAAATCCACGTGAATGATGCTAATGCTGCTGTGCACAGCCTCTGTTTCGTGAATCAAAGCCATATGAGGAATGACCCTGTCCACGATAGGCACGAGAAAAAGAGCGAGGCTGAAAGTCAACAAAATCATCATAAAAAGCATCCCTAGTCAAGTCAGCTTGCTTCCTCTTAATCCTCTTACGCCTATAACAGAATTCATCCAAGTGGCCCTTACGACCACAGAACATGCAAATGTAGACACCCATAGGATTAGGCTTGGTTTGCATGGCAGGCTTGGATTTTGGCTTCTCTGTTTGCTTTAGGTTGAAGGAGGGTTTTGGATTGGGTGGATAGTATGTGTCAGTGGGTTTGATGGTGTTTTCCTCATCCTTATAGCTAGACCTAGGAACAAACTTACCAAAATTCTCACTTTCCTTGTCACACCTCTCAAATCCCAAGCCCAAGTTATAGGTTGACCTAGAAGCACTCTCCTTCACTCTTGCCAAATCACTCTCAATCTTTTCCTCACTTACTAGGGTTCTTTGGAGCCTAGAAATTAGATAGTCATTTTTTTGGACTAGGACTTTGTTTTCCTCCCTAGTGATTACAAGCCTGTCCTTAAGAGACACACACACCTCACATGGTGGTGGAAAGACCTTAGAGCGAATCTCAATGAGCAGCTTGGACTTAAGCTCTTTGACTTTGAGAGACTGAGCTTCCAACTTACCTGTGAGCTTGGGGCACTTCTGACATGCACCCAAAAGAGTTGGTCCAGCTTTGAATTCATCAAGCTCCTTGAGGGCACTCTCAAGCTGACTGGCAACATGAGCATGCACACTCTCCCACTGACTCAGATCATTCATCACAACTTCACAAGACTCACACTCTACAAAAATGTCATCCTTAGCAAGCTTAGACCTAAGCAAAGCAATTTCAAAATCAGCACTCTTAAACTTAGACTTGAGCTCTCTACTCTCACGAACAGCACTGCGAAGCTTATCATCTTGCAAGAGCAGAACATCGCGCAAATGAGCCAGTTCAGAAGAGAGCTCATCAAAAGTGGGAGGTACCTCGCTTGTGTTAGAGTCGGATCCGGAGTCAGTGTCATGGTCGTTCTTTGCCATAAAGCAAAGCCCAGTGAAGTCATCCTTCCTCTTAACTCGTGGCTTTTCAACCTCCTCCTCCGAGCTTGTAAGGCCTTCGCTTGATGTGAGGTCGACATCGCTCAAGACAGCAATGCAGGCACGTGCAATGGCTTTGGTGAACTTCTGGGAGTTCTTGCCCTTCTTGTAGAAGCGGTTCTTCTTCTGCTTGAAATCTTCAGTGTTGTTGTCACGGTACCCAGCCTTCTTCTTCTTCTTTGGACAGTCAGCAATGAAGTGTCCCGAGTCACTGAACTCGAGGTAGGTTCTTGAACCACCTCCTCTTCTCTCCTTCCGGTTGTTGTAGAATTTCCTGAACTTCCTTGTGAGCAAGGACAACTCCTCATCAGGAATGCACTCCATCTGTTCATCGGAAGCTGCAACAAGAGAAGACAAAGCAAACTCCAAAGAAGATTTGTCAAGTGAGGGGTTAGTTCCATGAGAAGCACACCTGTGATCAACCTTCTGAGAACTAGAAAGCAAAGCCATGCTAGAAGCAGGAATAGCAAGATTAGGATGAGATTTTCTAGACAGTTCATGAGATTTCAGCTTGCTATACAATTGCTCATAGTTCAAGGTATTGAATTCAGCAGTTTCTTCTAGAGCAACAATTTTAACCCCCCAAACATTTTCATCAAGTGAGTACAACAGTTGCTTAGCTCTATCATTGTCATTGTACACAAGGTTACCACAAGCCCGCAAGTTGCACACAATTGCCTCAAACCTACGAAAGGTGTCATCTAGTGACTCGCCAGGTTTTTGTGCAAAGGTTTGGTACTGTCTATTGTAAGAATCGACTCGGTTGGTACCCTCATAGTAAGTACAAAGCTTAACCCACATAGCATAAGCGGTGTCAAGGTGTGCAACCCTATCATATTCACTCCTACCAAGTGTAAAGTGCAGAATATTGACAGCTTTGGAGTTGTTCTCATACCTAACTAACTCATCTGCAGATGCAGTGTTCAGGTCTTGTGGTACAGCATACTCCTGCTCAACAATCTCCCAAATTGCACGTTCTTGACTCAGTAGATACATCTTGGTCCACGACTTCCAGTATGAGAAGTCCTCTCCATCGAACATACATAGCTTAACAGCATGCTTCTCCATGTCGCCTTCGAATCACAAAGCTGGTGTAAGGTCAACTAGTGATCAAACTGGCTCTGATACCAATTGTAGGACCGAGAAGGCGACCAGAGGGGGGGGGGTGAATGGGAACCAATCAAAATTCTCCAGGAGAACTTGGCCTATATACCCAAAACAACCCAAACCAACCTCTAAACTGATCAGCAACGCTACACACACCAACTTGTGATGTGCTACCCTTAGGAGTGATCAACAGCAGCAGTGGTACACGACGGAAACATAGAAGAACAACAAAAACTCAAAATAGATGGAAACCTCACAAAGCTGTACCTTCTAGACCACCACTGGCAGTGCCGATCAGGACCATCGGCAGTGCCGGTTGGCCCCATCGGTAGTGCCGGTGAGACCCATCGGCAGTGCCAGTGCGGGGTTTTGCAACCCACCGGCAGTGCCGGTCCAGGTCGTCGGCAGTGCCAATCGACCCCGATAGAATAGGAAAAACATTTGGGATTTTGTCAAATCTTCTCCAAAACCTATTCAAACGAACTCCAAATGATGCGATTTTTGGACAAGTGAATCCTCAGCACATCACGACCCTAATCCTAGAAGTTCAAATCAAGTGGCTCAAGGAATCATCACGAATTTCAGATCTTGTGCCAAGAACACCGAAAAGGGGAAACTTGAGAAATCCTTTAAATTGAAGGTGCTAGAGCTCTTGATTTGGTCAATGACCCATGAAGGATTGTTCTAGCTCATCATAGCTACAAGTTCCTCAAGAAATTGGCTCTAAAAACTCATCCAAAAAGGAGATCGAAAATTCCCACGAAAATAGCTCAGAAAATAAGAAAAAGGAGAAATTCGGGATTCGAGGGAGGAGAGAAATCTTGAGCACGAAAATACTTCTCATATCATAGAAAGGTGCTTACAAGATCCATGGTTACAAGGCGAGGAAGCCACCCTTTTCCTCCTACTATTTGGAAGAGCAAGAGATGTCTCTCACACACCCACTACTCTCCTCTCAAACATGAAGTCCTCTCCTAGCACTTTGAATAGAGTCCTAACAGAAGGCTAATGAAAAGAGAGGCACCTCTCACACTAGTCATACCTCTCCTTATATAGGCCTAGGGTCTATTGTCCACATAACCACTCTACCCTTGACCTACATAACACACCCACCTACCACCGGGGGCATAACCATCCATCTTTTTCCTCATCGTCCGAATGCCATCGGATGTTTCATGTCTTTGCTTCATGTCAAAGCAAGCTCCGTGATGGTGCCACATGCACCACCAACCACCGCCACCGGTTTTGAGGCCCAAACCGGGAAATCGCCTCACACGCTTCTCAAAGCATGACTTCTCGATGTCGACGCGTGTCACCTTGTCCCGCAATCCTGACCGCCGGCAAGTCTCTCCCAGTCCCTGTCCATCGGGTCCCCTTGTCACTTGCACCGGCATCCCGTTCGCCTTGACTTGGTCATGCCGTCTTCATCATCACCATGATTTTGAGGCTCAACCGCGAAACCGTCCGTGCTTCTTGCCTCTCCACGTGTACGGTGTGGATCACCCTTGACTTCACCTGACATCCCGATCGTCTGGCCCCAAGTTCCCTACTTGTGCCCGATCCTCTCACCGTTGACCGCCAAGTTGACTCCAGTGACCTACACATCATGAGACAAGCAAACACATTTCCCATCTCCTGCAATACCACCAATAGCTCAACTAACTCTGGTTAGTCACACCATGATATGCAAACCCATGCAATCCCCGGATTCCCACATTTCAACTCAAACACCAAATCTAATAAGCCCATGGCTCATCAAACTATATTCAAATGTTTATGCTCAAAGTTCTGAGAATATTTCAGTTTTAATGCCTAGCAAGCAAAGATTTATTGGCATTAAATACAAGAAGAATTATAAGGAGAAGACAAGAAATTTTATCCATATTGGTACCCTGCAGATTGAGATCAAAGGAGAGACAAATCAATTAAAACATGGAGAGATTCTACAGTCATCGACAATTCAAGTTGGTTCCATTCAAGTTCACGTGCCAACATGATTAAGGTGTGAATTAGGACCTGGCCAGATTATTATATTATTTGTCAAGTATGAGTTATAAGACTTGTGTTAGTTGGTTTATTTATTTTGCAGAGTCTGTGTCGGTCTAGTGCTTTGAGTTTGAGTTGAACCATGTCATGTGTGCCTGCGCGCACCTTTAAAGTCCAGGCTGGGTCATGTATTAGGTTTTGGGGTTTTAGTTGTGTTTTTCCCTGTTGAGTAAAACTCCAGAACACAAGAGATGGCGGCGACGTTGCCGTCCTGATTATCTTTGTTGTTCCGTGTTGGATCAAGAGGCACGTGATCAGGTTGTCTTAACCTGGTGCGTTCTTTGGTTCTGGCTGGCGGAATCTCGTCTTCTGATCGTTTCTCTTGGAGACACGGGTGGAAGGCTAAATTTAGAGTTGGTATGCAATTCTATTGTAAGATAATCCTTGTATCTATTATCCTGCATCTGCATTGGTTGGTCAGAGAAAAGTCAAGTTGAGTTAATTGTGTGTGGCTATTTTCTGAGATAATCATCAAGCTGTTTGGTTCTGCTACCGTTTTATTTTCTGGATTGATAATTTCGTGGCATTTGTTGAGATAGTATTGAGCTAGATGATCTACACACATACATCATTATAACTATCGTGTACCGTGAAAGATTGGGACAAAATTCGGACAACGTCGTCGTGTCTTTATCATTTGGTATCAGTTTTGCCGGGTAGCTCACGGTACTCAGCTGATTTGTGATGATGGATTACTGTTTTGACATATATCTTGAGTTTGTGCCAATGTTACATTCAACCGCTTCTCGATCTGAGTACTATGAGTGGGAGGATGCTATAATAAATTGTTATATGCTTGGTGAATTGCCACTGAACCAGTTGCCAAATTTGGCAAAACAAAGTTTTCTCCTTTAGTTTCATTATGGTTGTGGAGATTGCAGTTGAAACATGGTGATAACTATTGCACTTCTTGGTGTGAGTTGAAGGAAGTATTATGGGGTAGATATGATCCACCTATTGACAAGGCTAAATGTTGTGTTAGCTCCAAACAATGTGATGCATCTCTGCTGTCTAGTGGAAAGGACAAGTGTGCTACTGTTAATATTGATTTGTCTGCTAAAAATCTTGGAAAGGATTCAACCAATGTTGTGGTTGAACCTTCATCTCCTGCATCTGTAAGTGCTACAGCAATGAAAATTGAAGCTACAAATTGTGATTCATTTTTATTGGCCAGCAAGGATGTTCAGGATGATATTGTTGCTACAAGTACTAAGACATCTTCATTAGTATCCGGCCTGCATATTGATGAACTTGAGAAGTCAACATCTGAAGATATGGATAATAATTCTTTGACAGGGTTATCTCTAATATCTCATGAAGTGCAACGTGATGGAACTACTTCTCATGTGAAGGGGCAGCGCTCCAATATTTTTCAGTCAGAGTGTAATATTCAAGACAATATTTGCAAATTAATTATTGATGGTGGTAGTTTCACTAATGCTATTAGTTCAGATTTGGTGCATGCATTATCTTTGTCTACATGGCGGCTTCCTGCATCTAGTTACATGCAATGGATGAATGAAAGTGGTACGCTGAAAGTTACTCATAAGGCGAGAGTTAAATTTTTAGTGGGAGATTATATGGACAGCGTGGATTGTGTTGTGGCACCATTGACTGCGTGTCATCTGTTGTTGGGGAGACAATCGCAATTTGATCTTGATGCTACACATGGTGGTCGATCAAATTGTTATTCTTTTGTTCATAAGGGTGTGCATCATGTATTGAAACCAATGCTCGAGAGTGATATCGAGGCTAATGAGTTTGCTGGTGCGAGAAAGAAGAAAAATGGTGCAACTATTACCTCAAAGCCGAGGACGGCTTTGATTCAAGGGGTGGAGAATGATATGGTCAGCCAGAATGCTACAGCTCCATCTATGGAGCCTCGACATGCTGCAAATTCAAGTCATGAAATTTCTAGAAATGAAGATATGGAAAAAGAAAAGATAGATGCAAAGATCAATGATGAAGCAACAAGATGCATGAATATAGTTGCAGTTTCTCCGGCCATGAAAGAACAAGTTCCTCAAACAATATCAAAGCCGAGGACGAGGACGGCTTTGTCGCAAGGGGGAGAGGATGATAAGCCCATGGCTCATCAACTATATTCAAATGTTTATGCTCAAAGTTCTGAGAATATTTCAGTTTTAATGCCTAGCAAGCAAAGATTTATTGGCATTAAATACAAGAAGAATTATAAGGAGAAGACAAGAAATTTTATCCGTGTTGGTACCCTACAGATTGAGATCAAAGGAGAGACAAATCAATTAAAACGTGGAGAGATTCTACAGTCATCGACAATTCAAGTTGGTTCCATTCAAGTTCACGTGCCAACATGATTAAGGTGTGAATTAGCACTGGCCAGATTATTATATTATTTGTCAAGTACAAGTTATAAGACTTGTGTTAGTTGGTTTATTTATTTTGTAGAGTCTGTGTCGGTCTAGTGCTTTGAGTTTGAGTTGAACCATGTTATGTGTGCCTGCGCGCACCTTTAAAGTCCAGGCTCGGTCAAGTATTAGGTTTTGGGGTTTTAGTTGTGTTTTTCCCTGTTCAGTAAAACTCCAGAACACAAGAGATGGCGGCGACGTTGCTGTCCTGATTATCTTTGTTGGTCCGTGTTGGATCAAGAGGCACGTGATCAGGTTGTCTAAACCTGGTGCGTTCTTTGGTTCTGGCTCGCGGAATCTCGTCTTCTGATCGTTTCTCTTGGAGACACGGGTGGAAGGCTAAATTTAGAGTTGGTATGCAATTCTATTGTAAGATAATCCTTGTATCTGTTATCCTGCATCTGCATTGGTTGGTCAGAGAAAAGTCAAGTTGAGTTAATTGTGCGTGGCACATTTTCTGAGATAATCATCAAGCTGTTTGGTTCTTCTACCGTTTTATTTTCTGGATTGATAATTTCGTGGCATTTGTTGAGATAGTATTGAGCTAGCTGATCTACACACATACATCATTATAACTATCGTGTTGACTGCTACTCTCATCATCCAATAATTATCGTGTACCGTGGGACAAAATCCGGACACCATCCACGTGTTCTTATCAAAATCTGCTTAAGTCAATTACTGATCACATATATTGCAAACCATGAGCAAACCATGACACATATCCTCATGGTTTCTCAATCTCCTCCTTGATGAGTATATTGACAACCTCAAATGCACAAAGATTAGAGAGTGAAATGCGAAGCCGAATAAGCACATCCAAATGGCCAAACCCAAAGAAAAGGTGAAAACAAGCCATCTAGCAAGTAGGGATCACAAAACCAAGAGTTGGCAAAGAGAGCTACTTGAGATGCAAAGAATGTGAAAAGCGCAAGAAAATGCTCAAAATCATGAACTGCTCCCCCTCAAGGCGTGGTAGGTCTCATGTAGTGCATAAAATGGATCATACAAGTTTCTTAGCATTATTTGTGTATGACCCCAAAATTTTCTCCCCCTTTGGCAATGAACTCATCAAAGAGGCAAAAGAACAGGTAAACATGCAATGTATGAAAATGCAAACCTAAGAAGCGTCAACAATTATGCAAATAAGCATTTAACTTTGCTAACCATTACCATAGTGCCATGAAGTGTAAAAGCAACAGCTCCAATCTTGCAATGATAAAAAATAGATGGCAAGGCATAAACACCATGATCTATACAAGCTGAGCAGAAAAATTGACTAGCTTAGATAGAATCAAAGTTGCTTACCATGAGCAAAACTGCCACCACATGTGTAAGTACTCCCATCCAAGGCAAAACAAGCACCAAGTGAATCAAAAGGATACTAGCCAGTCTCAATCTCAACTAGGGCAATAGGCATTCACAGAAAATGAGCTCTACAAACGCTCACATATGAAACAGAGACTCAGTTGATCATGTGATTATTGTTTATCCTCATGTGTTCTCTTATCCATGTGGAGGGTCGCACGACTGGGTACGGCAAACACCCCGAGGCTTCAAGTCACAATGTTTGGATTTAGTATTTTAGAATTATTCTTGATCAAAGCACTTAGCAGATTATTCAATCTTATGCACAAGACAAAAGAGCATGCCTTTGCGGCAAAAGGAACACACGTTCCCACAATGTTCCATCATGAGCTAAGAATTTGCAAAGCCTTCCATTTCGCAAACACAAGGTGCCAAAGCCAAGACATCCTCTAGACTAGCCTTAATGCAAGTTCCAACAACGATGAAAGCAATTATACACGTGGTGAGCAAGTTCTAGCAAGATTAGTTCATAAGGTTCTTAAGAAGCTTAGTTTACCTTTAAGATTAGCAAGTTGCTCACATGCGTCGATAACAGGCCATCTAGAAAATCTAAGCATGAGAGATTACCATCACATCCACACAACTTAGCTCAAGCTCAATCATAGCAAAGAGAAATGCAAGAGAGCATAAGAATCAAAGCTCATCTACCAATGCATATACTACATATGAGATGCAATGCGAAAATGGTAAGATACATATATACAAGTGAACACCAACTCCCCCTCAAATTATGCCATAAGGATGACACACACCATGTTCTCCCCAAAGAAAAGCATGTCTAGAAGCATCTAGGGGCTTGGTGAGGATATCAGCTAGTTGTTTTTTGGTATCAATGTATTTGGGCTCAACATATCCCTTCTCAACATTGTCTCTCGGGAAGTGGAATCGCACATTGATGTTTTTGACCTTACCATGTTGGATTGGATTTTTGGCTAAGCATATGGCACTGGAGTTATCACAAATGAGTGGAACACCCTTAAAAGTTAACCCGTAGTCTCTCTTGGTAGATACAATCCATGGGATTTGTGAGCAGCAGCTACTAGGAGCAACATACTCAGCCTCTATGGTGGATTGGCCAACAGATCAAAGAAGTACCCAAGAAATGGCAAGTACCAAAAGTGCTCTTCCTATCAATTCTACACCCACCAAAGTCCGCATCCAAATATCCAATAAGATCAAGAGATGAAGATGCAGAGTACCAAAGACCAAACTCCAGGGTGTATTTGAGATACCTGAAGATGCGCTTGACAGCCTTTCGATGAGTCACCCTTGGGGAAACTTGAAAACAAGCACAAAGACACACCGCAAAGTGTATGTCATATCTTGTCGCTGTCAGGTACAAGAGGGAGCCAATCATGCTCCTTTACTCCCTTTGATCCACCGCTTCGCAGTCATCATCAAGGTCAGGAGCCGTTGTAGTGGACATTGGTATAGACAACGTCATCATATTGACCATGTCGAACTTCTTTAGAAGATCCTTCGTGTACTTGGCTTGACGAATGAAAGTGTCTTGCTTGCACTGCTTGATTTGAAGCCCAAGAAAGAAGGTGAGCTCTCCCATCATCGACATCTGAAATTCACTTTCCATAGCTTTCTGAAATCTGGACACAAGAGCATGAGAAGAACCACCAAAGATGATATCATCCACGTAAATCTGAACCATTAGAAAGTCATTGCCATGCTTTAGAGTGAACAAGGTTTTATCAACACACCCCATGACATACCCACGCTCTAGCAAAAAGATCTTAAGCCTAGCATACCATGCCCTAGGTGCTTGCTTTAGCCCGTACAAAGCCTTCTGAAGCTTGTACACACGGTTTGGGTGTTTATGGTGCTGAAAGCCAGGGGCTTGCCTCACATACACTTCTTCCTCTATGAAACCATTTAGGAAAGCACTCTTGACATCCATTTGATAAAGTCTAATTGCCTTGGAGGCATCAAATGTAAGCAAGATCCTAATGGCTTCTATGCGAGCAATAGGAGCAACAGTTTCACCATAATCTAAGCCCTGCACTTGGCTAAAACCTTCAGCAACTAGCCTAGCCTTGTTTTCACAACCTCACCATCCTCCCTATGTTTGTTTTTGAACACCCACTTGGTTCCTATGACATTGACATTTTTGGGAGGCTCTACAAGGGTCCAGACTTTGTTTCTCTCAAAGTTCTCCAACTCCTCATGCATGGCATTAACCCAATGTTCATTAGATAGTGCGTGTCCAACATCTCAGGGTTCAAAGGTTGCAACAAAAAGAGAATTGGTAAAGCAGGCGAGATGTGCAGACCTTGACCTTGTTGTCCTCTCATAGAGATTACCGATCATTTGTTGAGATGGATGTTGACGCTGAATGTGGTGAGGGGCCTCTCTCTCAGAGTGTACCTCCCCCTCAACCATAGCTGGAGCTCGCTCGACAGCTACTGAAGTAGATGTAAGAAGCTTCTGGTCCCTCTGCTGGAGTGGTAGTGGCAGCAGGAACAAGCTCAAATGAGGGATGAAGTGAATCATCATCATCATCATCAAAGCCATGTAGGTCCTCTTCTACAAAGATGCTCTCCTCCATCCCCTTGGTACCTGCAGTCTCAATCACATTGCTTGCACAAGAGTTTGATTCATCAAAGGTTACATCGCAGGACTCTACGATGGTGTTAGTGTCCAAATTTAAAACTCTGTAGGAATGACCATGAAGAGAGGAACCAAGAAAGATGCCATCAGAAGATCTTGACTCAAACTTATCAAGATTGCCATGCTTGAGAATAAAGCACTTGCAGCCAAAAGCACGCAAATGAGAAACCGAGGGCTTTCTCTCAAAATACAGCTCATAAGAAGTCACATTAAGAAAATCCGATTGGAAACATAGCAAGCAGTGCTAATGGCCTCAACCCAGAACCGCCTCGGAGTCCTATGCTCATCGAGCATCGTCCGGGCCATCTCCACCAGGGTTCTGTTCTTTCTTTTGACTACACCGTTCTGCCGAGGAACACGAGGTGCTAAAAACTGATGCTCAATACCATGCTCAAGACAAAAAGCATCGAAGGAGGAGTTCTTGAACTCGGTACCATTATCACTATGGATTGCTCGTAATGCACCAGGGAGTTCCTTGAACAATCTCAAAGCTAAGCTCCGAAAGTGATGAAACACTTCATCCTTGCTCTCAAGAAAGTATACCCAAGAGTAGCGAGAATAGTCATCAACAATCACAAGAACATACCACTTCCCACCCACCGAACGAACCCGAGAATGACCAATAGTGTCCATATGAAGCAACTATCCAGGACGTTCAGTCATCACCAAATTGATTGGTGGATGAGAAGCGGCAATCATTTTCCCATGATGACAAGAAGCACAAACCAAATCCTTATCAAATTTAAGCGTAGGCAATCCTCAGATCAAACCTAGGCCACTCAAGCGACATAACAAGTCAAAACTCATGTGACCTAGTCTCCTATTCCATTTCCGGAGCTCAGAAGATGATTGAGCAAACAAGCACTTGTGAGAACCAGGAGAACCAGCAAAATCAGCCTGAAAAACTCTGCTAATGCGAGAAATCCCACAAACCAAGGAACCACTCAAATCAAGAACACAAGAAGCATTCGACTTAAAGCGCACTTCCAAACTAACATCAAGAAGGTGAGAGACAAAGAGGAGATTGTACTTGAGATACTCAACCAAACAAACATCCTTGAGAGTGAATTTTTCATTTACCTTTACCGTGCCTCTTGCCTTCACTCTCCCTCTCTTGTCATCTCCAAAGTTCACATACTCCCGCCGCTTCAAGGGAGTGAGGCTAGAGAACCACTTTGCATCTTCGGTCATGTGGCGCGAACACCCGGAGTCCATCAACCATTTGTTCTCCAGGCCTCCGCCTGCTGCCTACAAAGAAGAGAAGGAAAAGTCAATGGCTCAGTGCTGGGGTTAGTCAAAAGAGATTTGGGAATCCAGCACTTAACCATACGACCGGTAGTAGTCATCACAGTTCTTTGCACATTATCATTTGAACGCATAGGACGAGAACGACGATGGGGAAAACATAGCCTGTCAAAGCGTCTCGACTCAAACCTTGGGTTGTGAGGATAGAAGTCATCAGTGTGAAAGCCAAATCCACGTGAATGATGCTAATGCTGCTGTGCACAGCCTCTGTTTCGTGAATCAAAGCCATATGAGGAATGACCCTGTCCACGATAGGCACGAGAAAAAGAGCGAGGCTGAAAGTCAACAAAATCATCATAAAAAGCATCCCTAGTCAAGTCAGCTTGCTTCCTCTTAATCCTCTTACGCCTATAACAGAATTCATCCAAGCGGCCCTTGCGATCGCAGAACATGCAAATGTAGACACCCTTAGGATTAGGCTTGGTTTGCATGGCATGCTTGGATTTTGGCTTCTCTGTTTGCTTTGGGTTGAAGGAGGGTTTTTGATTGGGTGGATAGTATGTGTCAGTGGGTTTGATGGAGTTTTCCTCAACTTTGTAGGTGGAGCTAGGAACAAACTTACCCAAATTCTCACTTTCCTTGTCACACCTCTCAAATCCCAAGCCCAAGTTTTAGGTTGACCTAGAAGCACTCTTCTTCGCTCTTGCCAAATCACTCTCAATCTTGTCCTCACTTACTAGGGTTCTTTGGAGCCTAGAAATTAGGTAGTAATTTTCTTGGACTAGGACTTTGTTTTCCTCCCTAGTGATTAGAAGCTTGTCCTTAAGAGACACACACACCTCACATGGTGGTGGAAAGACCTTAGAGCGAATCTCAATGAGCAGCTTGGACTCAAGCTCTTTGACTTTGAGGGACTGAGCTTCCAACTCATCTGTGAGCTTGGGGCACTTCTGACATGCACCCAAAAGAGGTTGGTCTAGCTTTGAATTCATCAAGATCCTTGTGGACACTCTCAGGCTGACTGGCCACTTGAGCATGCACATTCTCCCTCTGACTCAGATCATTCATCACAACTTGACAAGACTCATACTCTACAACATTGTCATCCTTAGCAAGCTTAGACCTAAGCAAAGCAATTTCAAAATCAGCACTCTCCAACTTAGACTTGAGCTCTCTACTATCACGAACAGCTCTGCGAAGCTTATCATCTTGCAAGAGCAGAACATCATGCAAATGAGCCAGTTCAGAAGAGAGCTCATCAAAAGTGGGAGGTTCCTCGCTTGTGTTAGAGTCGGATCCAGAGTTGGTGTCGTGGTCGTTCTTTGCCATGAAGCAAAGCCCAGTGAAGTCATCCTTCCTCTTGACTCGTGGCTTTTCCACCTCCTCCTCCGAGCTTGTAAGGCCTTCGCTTGATGTGAGGTCGACATCGCTCAAGGCAGCAATGGAGGCGCGTGCAATGGCCTTGGCAAACTTCTGGGAGTTCTTGCCCTTCTTGTAGAAGCGGTTCTTCTTCTGCTTGAAATCTTCAGTGTTGTTGTCGCGGTACCCGGCCTTCTTCTTCTTCTTGGGATAGTCAGCAATGAAGTGTCCCGGGTCACCGAACTCGAGGCAGGTTCTTGAACCACCTCCTCTTCTCTCCTTCCGGTTGTTATAGAATTTCCTGAACTTCCTTGTGAGCAACGACAACTCCTCATGAGGAATGCACTCCATCTGTCCATCAGAAGCTGCAACAAGAGAAGACAAAGCAAACTCCAAAGAAGACTTGTCAAGTGAGGGGTTAGTTCCATGAGAAGCACAACTGTGATCACCCTTCTGAGAACTAGAAAGCAAAGCCATGCTAGAAGCAGGAATAGCAAGATTAGGATGAGATTTCCTAGATAGTTCATGAGATTTCAGCTTCCTATATAGTTTCTCACAGTTCAAGGTATTGAATTCAGCAGTTTCTTCTAGAGCAACAATTTTAACCCCCCAAACATTTTCATCAATTAAGTACAACAGTTGCTTAGCTCTGTCATTGTCATTATACACAAGGTTACCACAAGCCCGCAAGTTGCACACAATTTCCTCAAACCTACGAAAGGTGTCATCTAGTGACTCGACAGGTTTTTGTGCAAAGGTTTGGTACTGTCTATTGTAAGAATCCTTACGCATAGACTTGACTCGATTGGTGCCCTCATAGTAAGTACAAAGCTTAACCCACATAGCATGAGCAGTGTCAAGGTGTGCAACCCTATCATATTCACTTCTACCAAGTGCAGAGAGCAGAATATTGACAACTTTGGAGTTGTTCTCATACCTAACTAACTCACCCACAGATGCAGTGTTCAGGTCCTGTAGTATAGCATACTCGTGCTCAACAATCTCCCAAATTGCACGTCCTTGACTCAGTAGATACGTCTTGGTCCATGACTTCCAGTATGAGAAGTCCTCTCCATCGAACATACACAGCTTAACAACACACTTCTCCACGTCGCCTTCTGATCCCAAAGCTGGTGAAGGTCAACTAGTGATCAAACTGGCTTTGATATCAATTGAAGGACCAAGAAGGCGACCAGAGGGGGGGGGTGAATGGGAACCAATCAAAATTCTCCAGGAGAACTTGGCCTATATACCCAAAACAACCCAAACCAACCTCTAAACCGATCAGCAATGCTACACACACCAACTTGTGATGTGCTACCCTTAGGAGTGATCAACAACAGCAGTGGTACACGGCGGAAACAGAGAAGAACAACAAAATCACGAAATACATGGAAACCTCACAAAGCTGTATCTTCTAGACCATCACGGTTGGCCTCATCAGCAGTGCCAGTGAGGCCCATCGGCAATGCTGGTGTGGGGTTTTGCAACCCACCAGCAGTGCCGGTCCTGGTCGTCGGCAGTGCCAATCAACCCCGACAGAACAGGAAAAACTTTCGGGATTTTGTCAAATCTTCTCCAAAACCTATTCAAATGAACTCCAAATGATGCGATTTTTTGACCAATGAATCCTCTGCAAATCATGACCCTAATCCTAGAAGACCAACTCAAGTGGCTCAAGGAATCATCACACATTTCAGATCTTGTGCCAAGAACACCAAAAAGGGGAAACTTGAGAAATCCTTCAAATTGAAGGTGCTAGAGCTCTTGATTTGGTCAAGGACCTATGAAGGATTGTTCTAGCCCATCATGGCAACAAGTTCCTCAAGAAATTGGCCCCAAAAACTCATCCAAAAAGGAGATAGAAAATTCCCACAAAAATAGCTCCAAAAATAAAAAAAATGAAGAAATTCAGGATTCAAGGGAAGAGACAAATCTTGAGCACGAAAATACTTCTCATATCATAGAAAGGTGCTTACAAGATCCGTGGTTACGAGGCTAGGAAGCCCCCCTCTTCCTCCCACTATTTGGAAGAGCAAGAGATGTCTGTCATACACCCACTACTCTCCTCTCAAACATGAAGTCCTCTCCTAGCAGTTTGAATAGAGTCCTAACACAAGGCTAATTGAAAGAGAGGCACCTCTCCTACTAGCCACACCTCTCCTTATATAGGCCTAGGGTCTATTGTCCACAAGACCACTCTACCCTTGACCTTCATAACACAGCCACCTACCACCCAGGGCATAACCATCCATCTTTTTCCTCATCGCCCGAATGTCATCGGACGCTTCACGTCTTTGCTTCATCTCAAAGCAAGCTCCGTGATGGTGCCACATGCTCCACCAACCACCGCCATCAGTTTTGAGGCCCAAACCGGGAAACCACCTCGCACACTTCTCAAAGGGTGACTTCTCGATGTCGACGCGTGTCACCTCATCCCGTGATCCTGACCGCTGGCAAGTCTCTCCCAGTCCCTATCCATCGGGCCCCCTTGTCACTTGCACCGGCATCCCGTTCGCCTTGACATGGTCACCACGCCGTCTTCATCATCACCATGGTTTTGAGACTCAACCGCGAAACTGTCCGTGCTTCTTGCCTCTCCACCTGTATGATGTGGATCTTCCTTGACTTCACCCGGCATGCCGATCATCTGGCCCCAAGTCCCCTACTAGCGCCCGATCCTCTCGCCATTGACCGCCAAGTTGACTCCAGTGACCTACACATCATGAGACAAGCAAACACATTTCCCATCTCCTGCAATATCACCAATAGCTCCACTAACTCCGGTTAGTCATAACCATGATATGCAAACCCATGCAATCCCCGGATTCCCGCATTTCAACTCAAACACCAAATCCGCTCAAGTCAATTACTCATCACATATATTAAAAACCATGGCACATATCCTCATGGTTTCTCAGTGTTAGCCTCCAAATTCAAAACTTTGTAGGAATGACCATGATGAGAGTAACCAAGAAAGATGCCATCGGAAGATCTCGACACAAACTCATAAAAGTTTTCCATGTTTGAGAATGAAGCACTTGTAGCCAAAAGCACGCAAATGAGAAATAGATGGCTTTCTCCTAAAACGTAGCTCATAAGAATTCACATTAAGAATTGAGTGCAAGAAAATCCGATTGGAAACATAGCAAGCAGTGCTAATGGCCTCAGCCTAGAACTGCCTAAGAGTCCTATGCTCATCGAGCATCGTCTAGGCCATCTCCACTGAAGGTTCTGTTCTTTCATTCGACCACACCATTCTGCTTAGAAACACGAGGTGCTGAAAACTGATGCTCAATACCATGCTCAAGACAGAAGGAATCAAAGGAGGAGTTCTTGAACTTGCTGCCATTATCACTACGGATTGCTTGTAATACACCAGGGAGTTCCTTGAACAACCTCAAAGCTAAGCTTCGAAAGTGATGAAACACTTCATCCTTGCTCTCAAGAAAGTAGACCCAAGAGTAGCGAGAATAGTTGTCAACAATCAAAAGAACATACCAGTTCCCACCCGCCAAACGAACCCGAGAAGGACCAAAGTGTCCATATGAAGCAACTCTCTAGGGTGTTCAGTCATCACCAAATTGATTGGTGGATGAGAAGTGGCAATCATTTTCCTATGATGACAAGGAGCACAAACCATATCCTTATCAAATTTGAGCTTAGGTAATCCTCGGATCAAGCCTAGACCACTCAAGCGACATAACAAGTCAGAGCTCATGTGACCCAGTCTCCTATGTCATTTCTAGAGCTCAGAAGAAGATTAGACAAACAAGCACTTGTGAGAACCAGGAGAACTAGCAAAATCAGCCTGAAAAACTATGCCAATGCAAGAAATACCACAAACCAAGGAACCACTCGAATCAAGAACACAAGAAGCATTTTTCTTAAAGTGCACATCCAAACCAACATCAAGAAGATGAGAGACAAAGAGGAGATTGCACTTGAGAAACTCAACCAAACCAACATCCATGAGAGTGAATTTTTCATTTACCTTTACCGCACCTCTTGCCTTCACTCTCCCTCTCTTGTCATCTCCAAAGGTCACATACTCCCGCCGCTTCAAGGGAGTGAGGCTGGAGAACCACTTTGCATCTCCGGTCATGTGGCGCGAACACCCGGAGTCCATCAACCATTTGTTCTCCAAGCCTCCACGTGCTGCCTACAAAGAACAAGAAGGAAAAGTCGATGGCTCAGTGCCGGGGTTAGTCAAAAGAGATTTGGGAATCCAGCACTTAACCATACGATCGGTAGTAGTCGTCACAGTTCTTTTCACATTATCATTCAAACACATGGGACGACAACCACGATGGGGAAAATGTGACATGTGAAAGCATCTTGACTCAAATCATGGGTTATGAGGATAGTAATCATTTGTGTGAAAGCCAAATCCACGCAAGTGACGCTCATCATGACGGGGAAAACATATGGCGCCAAAGTGCTGCTGTGCAAAGCCACTGTTTCATGAATCAAAGACATATGAGGAATGACCCTGTCCATGATAGGCACGAGAGAAAGAGCGAGGCTGAAAGTCAACAAAATCATCATAAAAAGTATTCCTAGTCCACTCAGCTTGCTTCCTCTCAATCCTCTTACGCCTATAACAGAATTCATCCAAATGTCCCTTGCGACCACAAAACATGCAAATGTAGACACCCTTAGGATTAGGCTTGGTTTGTGTTGCGGGTTTGAGTTTTGGCTTATCTGTTTGGTTTGGGTTGAAGGTGGGTTTTGGGTTGGGTGGATAGTATGTGTCAGTGGGTTTGATGGTGTTTTCCTCATCCTTGTAGCTGGAGCTAGGTACAAACTTACCCATATTCTCACTCTCCTTGTGACACCTCTCAAATCCCAAGCCCAAGTTATAGGTTGACCTAGAAGCACTCTCCTTCACTCTTGCTAAATCACTCTAAATCTTTTGCTCACTCACTAGGGTTCTCTGGAGCCTAGAAATAAGATAGTCATTTTCCTGAACTAGGACTTTGTTTTCCTCACATGGAGGTGGGAGAACTTTCAAGCGAGTCTCATGATGCAGCTTGGACTCAAGCTCTTTGACTTTGAGGGACTGAGCTTCCAACTCATCTGCGAGCATGGGGCACTTCTAACATGCACCCAAAAGAGTTGGTCTAGCTTTGAACTCATCAAGCTCCTTAAGGGCACTCTCAAGCTAACTGGCAACTTGAGCATGCACACTCTCCCTCTGACTCAGATCATTCATCACAACTTGACAGGACTCACACTCTACAACCATGTCATCTTTAGCAAGATTAGACCTAAGTGAAGCAATTTCAAAATCAACACTCTCCAACTTAGACTTAAGCTCTCTACTTTCACGAACAACACTAAGAAGCTTATCATGTTGCATGAGAAGAACATCTTGCAAATGATCAAGTTCAGAAGAGAGCTCATCAATAGTGGGAGGTACCTCGCTGTCGGAGTCTGATCCAGAGTCGGTGTCGTGGTCGTTCTTCGCCATGAAGAAAAGCTCGGTGAAGTCATCCTTTCTCTTGACTCGTGGCTTCTCAACCTCCTCCTCAGAACTTGTAAGGTCGTCACAGAATCTTGACAGCTTTGGAGTTGTTTTCATATGTGGTTAACTCATATGTAGATGCAGTTTTCAGGTCTTGTGGTATAGCATACTCCTGCTCAACAATCTCCCAAATTGCACGTCCTTGACTCAGCTGATACGCCTTGGTCCGTGACTTTTAGTAGGGGAAGTCCTCTCCATCGAACATCCACAACTTAACAGCACACTTCTCCATGTCGCCTTTGGATCACAAAGCCGGTGAAGGTCAACTAGTGATCAAACCAGCTCTAATACCAATTGAAGGACTGAGAAGGCGACCAGAGGGGGGATGAATGGGAGCCAATCAAAATTCTCCAAGAGAACATGGCCTATATCCCAAAAACAACCCAAGACATCCTCCGAACCGATCACAAAGACTACACACACCAACTCGTGGTGTACTAGCCTTAGGAGTGATCAAACACAACAAAGTAACACAGTGGAATCAACAAGAAACAACAAGGACTTGAAATAGTCGAGAGACTCAAAACCTGACCTTACTGGGCCACCACCGGCAGTGCAGATCAGGGACATCGGCAGTGCTGGTTGGCCCCATCGGCAGTGCCAATGAGACCCATCAGCAATGCTGGTGCGGGGTTTTGCAACCCACCGGCAGTGGCAGTCCTAGTCGTCGGTAGTGCCCATCGACCCCGACAGAACAGCAGAAACTTTCGGGATTTTGGCAAATCTTCTCCAAAACCTAATAAAACAAACTCCAAATGATGCAATTTTTGGACCAGTGAATCCACATCACATCACGACCCTGATCCTAGAAGATCATCTCAATTGGCTCAAGGAATTATGACAAATTTCAGATCTTGTGCCAATAACACCAAAAAGGGGAAACTTGAGAAATCCTTCAAATCGAAGGTGCTAGAGCTATTGTTTCGGCCAAAGATCCACAAAGAGTTGTTCGAGCTCATCCTAGCAACAAGTTTCTCAAGAAATCCGAGCCTAAAACTCATCCAAAATGAGATAGAAAATCACCACAAAAATAGAGAAAAAGAGAAATTCTGGATTCCAGGGAAAAGGGAAATCTTGAGCACGAAAAAACTTCTCATATCATAGAAAGGTGCTTACAAGATCCGTGGTTACAAGGCTAAGAAGCCACCATCTTCCTCCCACTATTTGGAAGAGCAAGAGATGTCTCTCACACACCCTCTCCTCTCCTCTAAAACATGAAGTCCTCTCCTAGCACTTCGTAATGAGTTCCTAACACAAGGCTAACGGGAAGAGAGGCACATCTCCAACTAGCCACACCTCTCCTTATATAGGCCTAGGGTCTATTGTCTACATGACCACTCTACCCTTGACCTACATAACACACCCACCTACCACCGGGGGCATAATCGTCCATCTTTTTCCTTATCGCCCGAATGCCATTGGACGCTTCACGTCTTTGCTTCGTCTCGAAGCAAGCTCCGTGATGGTGCCACATGCACCACCAACCACCACCACCAGTTTTGAGGCCCAAACCGGGAAACCACCTCGTACGCTTCTCAAAGCGTGACTTCTCGATGTTGATGCGTGTCACCTTGTCCTGCGATCCTGACCACCGGCAAGTCTCTCCTAGTCCCTATCCATCGGGCCCCCTTGTCACTTATACTGGCATCCTGTTCGCCTTGACTTGGTCAACACACCATCTTAATCACCACCACGGTTTTGAGGCTCAACCACGAAACCATCTGTGCTTCTTGCCTCTCCACGTGGATCACCCTTGACTTCACCCGGCATGTCGATCATCCGGCCCCAAGTCCCCAACTTGTGCCTGATCCTCTCGCCATTGACCGCCAAGTCGATTCCAGTGACCTACACATCATGAGACAAGCAAACACATTTCTCAACTCCTGCAACTTCACCAATACCTCCACCAACTCCGGTTAGTCAAAACCATAATCGTGCACACACATATGCAATCCCAGGATTCCCACATTTCAACTCAAACACCAAATCTGCTCAAGTCAATTACTCATCACATATATTACAAACCATGGCACATATCCACATGGTTTGTCAACCAGCTTCTCCACGTTATACTGAAAATTGGCTGATATGCTCAACTATAGTAGTATTATCTTGTCCAATAAACATAGTAAACTCTGGTGGCCTATATTGACTCGGCATAGGAATCAAATCATAGCTTGGAGGATACGGAGGTCGATACATATACGTCTACTGCTTTGGCTTCAAACCAAATTGTTCTCTCATTACTTCAGCAAACTTCACTACCTAGTCCATGGTCGATACATTAATATTTGGAATAGTCAATGTAGGACGAGATGCTGCTATCTGAGGGACTGTCTGTGAACCAAAATTAACAACTGTATGTTGGCCTCCTAAATCCCCTGGTAGAGCAGATGATGATGGCATCCTAAACATACTCGGCTCAACATTGGGCACAGTACCATATGTGATATTTGGTTCTATAATATCCTATATATAATGTTGTGGCTGCATACGTGGAGATGTTCTTGGCAATATTGTCCTCTGAGGCGTCCTTCCAACTGTACCACTATCAACGTTCTTTTGAGGTGGAGAAACTTTAGAAGATGACGATTCTACCTATAGCAGGAAGTGTCGTGCTTGGCTCAAGTTGTTGTGTAGTAGATGCCTCAATCGTAGGCCGAGAAATATTCCTAGGTACTAAAAAATATACCAGCCCATGAGCTGAATCATCATATAAGCATCCTTCTATAGTTTGCATGATCAAGGTTCTCAAAATATTAACCAATACAAGTGACTGGTTAATCAATGTGTGGTGTATAGCAGCATGAATCATACTATTCAGAGTTGCCTCATCGGTAACTTCCATTGGCTTGTTAGCAAGTAATTCTTCTGTTCCATCTTCAATCATGGCAGCAGCTAGTAATTTCCCTTTCTGAAAGTTCCCAGCAGAAGACTCTCATATTCAGCCATCCTATTATTGACCTGTGCCTTTGCTTCATCATCCAACTCTTATTTGCTGACAGGTAGCATGTTTTCCCCCTATAAATCAGCACTAATATCATACTTAGGAGGAAGAGTACCACCCTTTGGCATTCCAAGTTCAGACATGATGGGAAATTTGAAGTTCTTGGCCCCACCGAGCATGCCAAAAAGCGTGTTGATCTGAAAATCGTCATGCGTGATCTGGGAGATTTGCTTGACTCCAGGCTCAATACAAGAAACCTGGGTGTGCTAGTCAATTTTCCCTATAAACCGACAAAGATATAGACAATTTAATTTCATGGGTCACTTGCCCAGAACAGGCCGATGAAGAAAGCCGATAATCACTATTCGTGAAACCAGCCGATCTTAATATATGAGCAATTATAATATAATGTAAACTAATCGGCTGATTGTATCGGCTTACTGACAAATTCGATATAAGAAATATTACACATAATTAATGCTGATAAGAATTTAAGTCAATAAAGCAGAGTGGATAAGAAAAAAAGGTGCATGCTAAGATTTGCTCAATAAGTCGATAGAACAGAGTTGATGAATCCTACTGTAATGCACAGATACTCGTTCTGTCGATAGTGCTAAGTCGATAGATCTAGCTGGTATTGCATATATGTCTCAAAATCACTGATCTATCTTATTGTAATATAGGAAGAAATGACTAACATCGTAATAAATAAAATCCAATTAAACACTAGAAAGTCAATTGAATCGTGACAACCTATTGGCTAAACGTCCTGATATGAACCCTATCGACTCTACCTATAAACGGATCTGACCTAACCCTATCAACCCAGTAAGAGATCAAAATCGATGCAGCCTTAATGATTCAAACAGATCAAACTTAATCGAGACAGTGTTTGAGCACGGTAAATAGGGTTAGATTTAATCTATTTATAGATAAAATTGATAGAGTGACTCGAATAACAAATATAACTAATACCTATAAAACCTACCAAAATTGCAATAGATCGGCTTCAACCAAGATAGTATTGCAATCAGAGTCAATAAAACAAGCATCAATAAGATCTAATTACCGGATAACTAGCAATTCTAACGATAACAACAAGAATATCAAATTAATGAGAAAGTACTAGTTGAGATTGATAGAATTACCGAGGTTGACTAATCCAAGTCTCTCGCCGAGATTCGAGCCGATGCAGCCCGCGTGAGATGAGGATTTCTTCAAGTAGGAAAGGTTGGCGATACGCCAAATTGTATTCAACGAAAGTGTTGTTTTTCTCGTACAGATCCCATTACATATTTATAACCCCATGCAAGAGGTTCTAACCCGACTCGGTCAGGACTCCTAAACAAACCGACTTGGTTTATTTCTATCTAAATATGAACATAAAATATATAGAAAAAATAAAAAATAACCCCACAGGGGTCCACTCTTCCTCTTTTCGGCCGTTGGGTTTGTTGACTCCGGCTGAACCAACCTTTGGGTAAGGTTCATGACCATTGAGGTCACCCCAAGGTATGGTGTTTTGGTGATGAATGACAAACATGAAATGTGACTAATATCTACACAAGTGTTGTTCGTGTAGGAAACCTCTTCTACATTCTGATGATTGTCAACGGCGTCCTTGGCGATTGATGACAATGACCACAAATATGGAGGCTTGTGAACTTGATGGAGTCCAAGGGTTAATGAAGATGGATCAAAGCGGAGAACAAGTTATGGTGCAAGTTTTGGGAAGACATGTCTAGTTGTTTGGGCTTGGAGTCCATAGGAAAACCTAGACTATCAAGGGGGTCTAGGTCATTCTCTTAGGTCATGTCTAGTCGGTGTTGTGCAAGGTTGATCGGTGAAATCACAGGCACTAGTTGATAGTGGAGAGGCCAAGGAGCTGTTCGGAGAAGCTGGGAAAGGAAGTCAAGCGAGGACGACAAGTTTCAGCTTTTGGACATATAGACCGAACAGAGGAGTCAGTGGTGACCGGACTGTACGGTCACTATGGGGAGTTGTCTGGGACTTACAGTGAGGAAGCGAGGAAACTACCAGTGTCAGAGCTCATGGAGACTGGATGGTACAATCTAGTGACCGGACGGTCCGGTCACTATAGAGGAGTCTGGGCAGCAAGGTGTGGTGCCCCTTCCCGGAGGATCGAGGTCCCGACGGTGCTGATAACATAGACACTTGATTATATACCATTGGTTCAAATTTGAGTTGAATATTACATCATTAAGTCATTAGAGTGCAGCGGAAAAATTACAAGTTCATAATATTTTTGAAGACACAGCAGAAGCAAATAACAATAAAGAGCTACGAGCTCGATGATACAACATAGTAATGGTTCCTGCCCAAAGAACCATCACTCTAGCAACACACATCAATACTGCGGCGGCGAGTCGGACTCCTAGTGGGCAGTCCAACCCTCAGGGACTTGCATGTCCCAGGGCAGCACATTCTTAGGCAACTCTACCTCTTCATTACCTGAAAACAACAGTGGCACAAAGCCTGAGTACTAATTACTCAGCAAGTCTTAACCGTCGGACATCTAGACATGTAATGGCTCTAATAGGTGGCTTGTTTGAAAAGACTCGCACTAAGCAACCTATTAGTTCTATCAAGTTTTACTTTTCAAATTAACTGGGTAGAGCAGAATGTAACTTTAGTTGCAACAATAAGATAATAAAGCAATACATAAGGTAAGTACAACATAAGAGCAATAATAGTAACATTAACAATAAGCATCATAATCAATTCCCAAGTACCATGTGCAACTACGTGATGACTCAGTGACCAAGTGGTACTCATTACTGCGAGAGACAACAATTGTAATTGATTTACACCAGCTGGGATAACCCGAGATACACGACACATACGCACCAATTAAGGTCGTATATGGCAACATTTCGCAAGGACGAAAAACAACTCGGTCCAGGTCTAGTCTCAGTGAGTGGGCATGCCGTCCTACTGTAACACCCTACTTTTGCAAATTCTAAAAATGCCAACTATTAGCATTTAGGAGTTTAATTAAATAACCTAGGACAAATTGTTTTTATAATAAATTAAATTAAATTATTGCATTTGCATAACATGTCATATTCATATAGATTTTCATTTCATTATGCATTTAGTTTAATTATTATTTATTTACCAGGAATATTAGGAATAGAATTAGAATAGAAATTAGACAAGGAAAAGAATTGAGAAAGAAAAAGAAAAGAAAAGGAGGAACTAGAACAGTGTGCCGAAACCCACCATTCAGCCCACCCCTCCCCTCTCCCCACCTCCTCCCGCGCGCTCTCTCTCTCTCACTGACACGCAGGCCCCACCTGTCATCCCCTCCTCCGCCTCTCTCCCCCGTCGCCGGAAACCGACGCCGCCACCGCCGTCGATCTCCCTCCCCCGACCTCCCCGGCTCCTGTAACCGAAGCCCAACGCACGCGACCCCCCTCCGCTTCCTCTCCCCCACTCACCGTGCCTTAATCACGCACTGGCGTGCGTTACCGAACCCAAATGGCCGCCGCCGGCCATTGATGGCCGGAGACCTCGCGCCGGCTCAATTCGCCCGCCTCCGCGCCTATAAAGCACCCCCTCGGCACCGCCCTGCTCCACCGCCGCTCCTCCGCTCTCTCCTGCTCGCTCGCGACCATCGGATGACCTCCCCCACCGAGCTCTGACCACCGCCGCCACCGAGCCGCGCCGTTGACCCCCTCCCGGCCTTCCCGCACCCGCGCGACCTGCCGGTGAGACTCCCCTCCCTCCCCTCTCTCTCCCGGGACTCTCGCGGCGAGGAATGGCCGACCGGAGCGCCATTCCGGCCGGTCTCCGGTGAGCCCCGCCGCGCGCCGCCGCCTAACCGGCCGCCGGCGACGACCTTCCCCCGCCCTTTAATTCTGGCCGTTGGATCTTGATCCAACCGTCCAGATTACATACCCCTTCGGGTTATGTAATCGGTCCACCGTGAACCAGTGGACCAATGGTCCAGAGAACCTATAGACCCGGTCCACGCATTTCTAGTTTAAAATTAATTCAATTAATTCCTGGATATTGTGGCAGTTTTGCATTATAGCCCTGTGCTTAGTTTAAATTAGGTTTAGGTCCCTGTTTTTGTGCAGAACAAATAAAAATTTGTTTTTAGGCCCCTGAACTTTATAATAATTATTTTTAGCACTGCATTTTTACAAAAAGCCCAATACCTTTAAGAAATTATATTTTTGCCCTATAAATTGTAGAAAACCCCTGGAATTGTTTCAAATTATATTTTAATCCAGTCTTTTTATATTATTAATGGTATAAATATTATTTTAGCCCTAAAAATTTACAGAAACACCCCTATGCATTATTTAAATTATTATTTGACCTTGTAATTTTATAAAACACCCCTGGACTGATTTTAATTATGTTTTAGTCCCCAGAATTATTTTAAAAATTATACCTTAATCCCTATTAATTGTATAAATATTATTTTAGCCTTAAATTTTTACATGAACAAGCCTGTACTTAATTTTAATTAGATTTTGGCCCTGTCTTTTTACACTTAAACCCCTGCACTTAGTATTAATTATGTTTGAGTCCTAGAATTTTTGCAAAAACAACCTTATACTTTTAATAACTACTTTTCAGCCCTAATAATTTACACTTTAGCCCCTGTAATTTTACAAAATTACACATAGGTCCTTAAAAGCCTCTGTTTTTACCCTTTTGCCCCTAAAATTTCAAACTAGCATAACTTTTTACTCATAACTCCAATTTAGGTGATTCTTGCGCCAAAATTCTCGTAGGAGCATAACCTTTGCATCCCTTGCATCTACATACTGTTTTTCCTCTGTTGCATATAGTGTATTGATTTTGTATGTTTTGCTTGTATTGGTATGTCGTTACATAAAGGCGAGCATACACAAGGACCACCCTACGAGGATTTTCAAGAGCAGGAATTTGAAGGGTTAGAGCAGCCTTCTGCACAGGACGAAGGTAAGTGTCCTTGATGCATATTACACCTATTGAAATGTTACTATAGAATTGCATGCTTGTGTCAATTTATTGGGAACCTATTGTTAGGGTTTTCCTTAGTAATTGTTTTTACCCTGTTCCTTGTAGCCTTGAACCAATGGGTGAATTGTGGGTAGAAAATGCTTAAGATGGCTTATGGGATGTGGGTTAATATTAATTTTGATTAATGAACAATGTCACGTGGGATATGTTTGGTAAATCTTTTAGTAACATGGCTTAGGGATCTATGCAAGCCAGGTGGAAAGGATGTGGTGCCGTGGGCACATGCTTGTGGTGGTAGGCTTATTGTAGATCCTAGGAACCGGTTCTTGGAGTGACAACCCAGGAAAACAGTGCCAACACAAGACCGACATGGGTAAGGCTTGGCCTAGTAATTAGATGTTCTCCCAGTGTCGGTGCAGCATTTGGTGGAGCGGGGAATGGAAGTCGAGAGGACTATCCTTGTATCCGAATGGCTCAAGAGGGGGCTTCCGGGGTGATGAGCTGCTTGTTGAAGGGCTATCACTTATGGACGGGAGTGGAACCTTAGTGGCTAGCATGTACTGGGAGACCCTTTGGAAAAGCCTCGTAGTGAAACCCTGCCACACACCAAAGGAAGTGTGTAATGTGGGTCGCGTCCACGGGCACCAAGGGAATTACGACTTGTGGGTAAAGTGGTACAAACTCTGCAGAGTATCAAAACTATCATGATAGCCGTGCTCACAGTCAAGAGCGGCTTGGAATCCTCATAAGATTAGTTGGGTGGGGATGGGTTGGTTGGAACGATGGAATGGGTTGGAACTTGGTTAGTATAGCACCTTGAAATCATGGTTGGGATGACCCCACGTAGTAAATAGGATGCTTAGGTTAATTAAAAGCTCATGCTTCCCACTCTATAAAGCCTTTTTCTTGACTATAGCCCCATGTCATATTTTCCCCACTTGTTGAGTACGACACGTACTCACCCTTGCTATACCCCGTTGATATTCAGCCCAAGGAGAAGATTGGAGCCACTACGAAGATGAAGGAAGCGAGTACTAGGCGATTATCCACCAGTCGATGCCTGTGGAGTTTGGGATGTCTACGCCAGCTACTTTCCGCTGCATTGATGTACTTTTCTTCTAGACCCACGGGTCCTTTTGTAAAAACTATACGATGTAATAATTAAAGGATATGGATAATTATTCTGTTGCCACTGATGATGTACCGTATGTGTGTGTAACTTGATCCTGGGCACACGTACGGCTGCACCCATTTCTCTTCTTAAAATGGGTGTTACACCTACCAACAGTACTTCGTGGTATGAACCACTCACTCCAGCAGCAGAAGGGTCAATGACCACTATACTAGGTACCGTCCTCATTGCTGCGCTAATGCTACATTAGTTTACTACTGCCCATAGACTAGCATGCATTCGGTACTGTTGTGTTGCTGCAAACCTACACATGCATCATCCCTACCCGGTCATAACATTAAAATAAACTTCTTTTATTCATACCCGTTCCAGTGGTCCAATTCATTTCTTAGAATGATATCTACCGGGTCTAGCAATTACTAAGCATAGCAACACGGTACCGATACTACCAAAGTTCTATTGTCAGTGGCATAGGTCATTTGGTGTCATGCAAGGTGGGTTCCAACCAACTCCTATGACCTAATGCAACAATAATCACAGACACTAGTGATATTGAAAACTAGCAAACTTTATTAATAGGTGAATGTAAACCGAGGCTTGCCTGGATCGACGTTAGTGCTAGCAACTACAACGCCTTGCTCTTGAGAATCAAGGTCCTTCTGAATATCCTCCTCTTGTTCTTGGTTGTCGTTGCCTATATGATAGAATTGAATTAACGGCATTATGGAAATGCCGTTGAGTGCAGTGATATGATGCACATCACGTTTTAATGTCAATTAAAATTACTATTATGTTCTCGAAGCCATATGCTTCAGAGAAGTTGGGTTGTTAGTTATGATTTTAGGTATATATCCTTTATGCAATTAAACAAAGTAAATGAGTGCTATAAGCAATTAAATTAACTAACTAAGTAATTCTATGTTTCTGTACATGTGTGATTTACTGTGCACAGAGACTTGTTTGAGTGATTTTTGTGCCAGGTGGCAAGGGCCAATTATTTACAGAATAATTACTAGAATTAATTTAAGCAAACACACTAATTAAATTCTAGAGCCTAAAATAATTCATATTTTGCCAAACCAAAATTTGTGGTGGTAGATAATCATGTTTTTACTAAGCATGCCTAAAATCAAGATTTAATTTTATTCCTATAGTTTCTAGTGAATTAATTAGTGTTTTCACAATTTAATGTATTAATAAATATAAATGAATTATTAATTTACTAAAATAGATCAATTCAAAATGAACCTAACAAAATTTGTTTGAGTTCCATTGAATTTGAATTTGATTTAATATGGTTTTTCAAAGTTTTTAGCAATTTCTGGCAATTTCTGAACATTTTCTGGTTTAAGGGGTTTCCACGTCGGAGCCACGTGGGTGCCAGGTCGGATCCACGTAGTGGCCACGTAGGCGCCAGAAGGACGGCCAATAGGCTCGTCGGAGCGGGGCGGCGTGCGGCCAGAGGGCACGCTGTCGGTGGCTACGGATGACGGAAACTCGTCGCGGGACCATGCGCATGACACGCACACCAAGATGGAGGGCAGGGTGGGGTTCACGAGGATGGGATCTCACTAGAAAGCGGTCAGCGGTGAGGAGCGGTGGAAGACGAACTTCGGCGAGGTCATGTTCGGCCTAGGGGGCAGCAAACCGAACTCCGTTTTCTCCGAGAGCTTCACCGGGGCTCAGGGAAGAGCGGCATCACCTCAGCTTGTGTTGGGGAGGAACGGAAGTATGAACTCATCGGTGAGGCGGCTCAGTTCCGTTGGAGCAGAGGCGGCGGCCGGGGAAAAAGTGGCAATGTGCTAGAGACTGGAAATTTTTAGTCGCGACGGAGGAGGTCACCGGAGTTGCTTGCTTCGGTTTTTCTTGAAATTAGCTAGAGCTCACGCAGGGTTTGGCCGAGCGAGTGGCATGGGATTGCAGAGGGAATGTATGCGCGTGGGTTTGGGGTTCTGCTCGACTCAGGAGGCAGGGAAGAGGAAGCTCAAGCTTGAGCTTTCGCTCGGTGAAGGCGGAGGGGAGTAGAGCGCAGAGAGGAGAAGTGGGGTGAGAGCAGAGGGAGCGAGGGAAAAATGAGAGAGAGTTTGAGGCTCCTGGGAGTGCTTTGAGTTGCGCAGAGGGGAGAGGAGTAAGTGGGGGACGAGAGAGGAAGCAATGGCGCGAAATGAAGTCTGGCCGGTCAGCCATGGCGATGGCGTGCAGGCGGGAGAAGGGCGGCCGTTGGGCGGCTCTGCGGCTGAGAGGACAGGGCGGGAGAGCAGAGGGGTGACAGGCGCGTTGTAGTAGTGGGGAGTTCCGAGGCGGGGGAGGGGCGTGCGGAGGGGGCTGGCGTGCACCTATGGAGGCGCTCTGCTCCGGCTGCACCAACGGGAGGGAAATGAAAAGATTTCTCACTGCACCCCCTAAACTTTTAGATCCTTGCAAATCAGTCCCTGGTGAAAGATATTTCCAATTAAAATAGCTTGGGACCTCCAATTGATCTGGGATTTTGCACACAGGTCCTTAGAGATATTCCTGGTGCTTTTTGATCAGAAGTTTTATAATTATTTTATAATTAATTCCCCATTGTGAAAGGTTTTCATTCTTTATTTAATTAATTAGGGTACTTTCACAATTGGTAAAATGCTCATTAAATTCATAAAATTCTGTTTTAATATTACTAACATGATTATGAATTTATTTGGCATATGTTATATAATAAAATTTTTATTTTTGCTCACAATTGGTTTACAGGGTTTTTAATTTGCCTATAATTAATTAAGGTTGAGTGAGGCTCCATCATTTCATGTTAGACTTAGCTATGATTTTTGTCATTTATGCTTGTCAGGCAAGAATGAGACACCTGGGGTGTCACACAAGGAAGCTTCAACGTGAATTGTTTCTGGATTGGAGAGAGTAATGGACCGGATGGTCTGCACGGTGGAGCCAACGGCTAGGAGAGCCATTACAAGAGTGACGGGATGGTCCGGTTAGGCAGAGACCGGACAGTCTGGTCAGTGTGTTCAGAAAGGTGATTTCATGGAGCAATGGCTAGTTTGAGGTTGGGAGCCTATATAACGTTGTTGTTGGGGCCTTTGTGACCTCTCTTGGCTAGTGGAATACCTGAGAGCATTTGGTAAGGTCCAAGAGGAAAAGAGGAGAGCTCTAGGAGGAGATATTGCATATCTTGAGAGTGCTACTGAAGAGTAGCTTGGGCATCTTGCACATCTAAGGCTAGGGTGTCCTTAAGGGTGTGATCTAGATTGTTACTCTTGGTCTATGGTGAGACCTAGACCAGTTAGATGTCAGTGATCGAGCCTATAGTGATTGGTTGTGAAGGCCGTCACATGTTTGTACACGGTTTGAGACAGCCGTTGAAAGGGGCATTGCTAGTGAGCACCCATGTCCCCTTGGGGAGTCCGGTAAGTTATCGAGGGAGGTGAGCTTGTGCTTTGTGCAGCGGTGATGCACACCGTGTCTTAACTCTAGGAGTGATTGCGGGCTCGTGGGTGAGAACTCCACTTGGTGGCGGGAGGGACCGGAACTCCGACGGGAGTGGTCCAACAAGGAGTAGGGGAAGGAGCCATCCTTTCAAGACCTCAGGAAAAAATCATGAGCCATCTCTTACTCTACTCCTTACTTTGATACCTTACTTTCCGCATTTACATACCATGCTAATCATGCTTGTGTGCTTGTCTTGTTCTAGTTGATTACCTTGTAGACTTGCATGAATAGGCTTCTTGCTTGCTAGTAGTGTTTGAGCTTCCGCATTTGATCACTAGCACATATAGGAGTTGCATTGGCTTGATTGCTTACCCTTGTATGTATCGTACTACTCATTCTTGTGTGCACTAGTTCCTTATTTCGTAGAATTGCATGAGTGGGCTCCTTTGCTAGCTTGTGGTGTGCTTTCGTGTTGTCTTATTACTAGCTTACATAGGAGTTGAATTGTTTTGAGTGATCCACTAGTATGCTTAGGATGTTGTTCCTTTCATAGGGATTTTATCTTGCTAGTGTGACCTCCACTAGAATTGTTGTAGGAGTTGTTTGAGTAGTCGATTTTGGAAATTAGCGAATTTGGTACATAGTGCGAGTTCCCGATTCAATCCCCCCCCCCCTCTCGGTCACTCGGTCCTTTCACTTTATTCTGCTGACACTGTGACCGGTCAAATTCTGGTGTCAACAGAGGGAGAAGAGTGTTTTTAGCTGAAGGTTGAGGGGTGAAGAATTTGGAGAGTGAGCCCCGGTATTTATAGGCTCGAGAGGAGGCAAGGGGGGCAACATCCCACGCTAGGTGGCGAGACACATTGCGTGGTGACCCATGCTGGGCGGCATGTCCTGTTCCTCCTTTTGCTACATTATTTCTTTAGTGGTGATGGGAGAGGGCTAGGTCCATGCGCCATGAGATCCACTTGCTTACTTTGGCCAAAACTTCGTGTTGAGTGTGGGGAGCAAGGAGGGATTGATGGGATGGCCAAAGTTGGATATTTGCAATGAGTGCCATGCCACTCATGAGGCCTAGGGCAGTAGGATGGCAGGTCAGTGTGGATAGTGAGTGAGGTGACTTGTGTGGCTCTCCTCCATCTACTTTTACTCATGGTTGGGTCTTAGGTGAGCATTTATTTTCACAAAGGAAGTGCTAGCCATTCCTCCTCCACTCATGGTTGTGATCCCTTCATCACAAGAGCATGGAATCCGAGAAAAAGTATGGCCAGGCAGCACAAAAATCACCCAGTCGGGTCGTCATTTTTCACGAAAAATGACCTCTCGGGTGCTGAAATCTGACTGGGTTACTCAGTCTGTGTAGCTCAAAAATTACCTAGTCGGGTGGTCGTTTTTCATGAAAAATGACAGCCCGGGTGCTAAAAACTGACTGGCCAGGTTAGAGTTCGGGCGACTTAAAAGTTACCTAGCTGGGTGGTTATTTTTCATAAAAATAACCTCCCAGGTGCTAAAATTTGACTGGCCGGGTTAGAGTCTAAGCGACTTAAAAGTTACCCAGTCGGGTGGTCATTTTTCATGAAAATGACCTCCCGGGTGCTAAAATTTGAATGACCGGGTTAGAGTCCCGGATCATCACCCGGATAGTCGTTTTTGATGAAAATTGACCTCCCGGCCGGGAAATTTGGCTGAGACATCACCAATATTTTTTATACAATGGGAAAAGTAATCATCTAAAGAAAAAAAACCAACCTAATTTAGTGGTATCTACAAGAGAAGGGGAATAAATATCGGTTACCTTCCGACAAGGGTCCGGATTTTTCGTCTCGAAGAAGACATTCTCCGTGTTCAGTTTTGCGCGGTGCCTTCCGTGGATGGAGAACTTTCCACGATCGGTGCAACTTCTTTCTTCCACCATACTTGTTTGATTTTCTTGGGCTTGACAACGACCTTTTTCTTTGCTTCTTGTGGCTCGTTCTTCTTTTTGGGCAGTGAATGTGTGCTCTTTACTTTTACCACCGGTGCGTCCAATTTTTTTGCCATTGGGTATACCTCAATTTTCTACACCGTGTTAGAATTTTTACCATAAAAGATGCGTACTTGATTGCATTGTTCCGCTCGGGGCCTGAAGGCAAACTTCTCGTCGTTCCCATTAATGTTAAGGTGGATTTCTCCGGCGCCAATGTTAATGTTGGCATTTGCGGTGTTGAGGAACGACCTTCCTAGTATAAGAGGCGTCTTTACATCGACCTCCATATCTAGCACCATACAGTCAGCAGGAATGAGACAGTTTCTTATCTTCACGGGTACGTTTGACATGATGCCCGTCGGGTAGCAAACTAATTGGTTGGCAAGCTGCAAGCACATTGCTATAGGGGACAATGAATTGACATTAAGTTTTTCATACACCACCTTTGGCATGACGCTCATGCTTGCCCCCGAATCACAAAGGGTGTTGTTGAATTGCTGCATCCCGATGGAACATGGGATGGTTAGGCATCCCGGATCTCGCTTCTTTTCTGGCAAAGAGTTCAAGATGGTGGCGCTGCATTCCTCCGTTAATTTGACAATCTCAGTGGATGGCATTGGGCATTTGTTGTGGAGGATGTCTTTTAGGTACTTGGAGTAGGTAGGGACCTGCATGGCATGAAGTAGTGGTATATTGACATATAGTTTCTTTATTACCTCTACAAATTTCCCAAATTGCTTATCCACTACTGGCTTGCATTGGTGAGAGGGAAATGGCAACACCGACGTATCATAGAACTCATGTGGCGCCTTCTTGAGTGGTGCCTTTGCCTCTTCAACTTCAATTTCTTCTTCATCCTCTGACTCTGCATTAGGTTCCTTGTCCTTCCCTGTATTGTTAGGATTTGGCGGATTCTGTGTAGATTTTCCGTCTCTAGTTGCAACGGCATTAACATTTTCTTTGGGGCTAGCTTCTGGCTGACCGGGGAGCTTGTTAGAGTTAGGCTTAACAATAGAAGAGGCCAGCTGAAAAATTTGTGTTTTTAACATTTTATTATGACTAAGCTGGTTTTGCGGAGAGGTATTGAAAGCTTCCATGCGAGAATCTATGCTTTCTAGGACATTATCAATGGCAATAAATTTTCTACTAATACTTTCATTGATTTTAGATTGTCCTAGAACAAGATCACGGAAGGAAGGTTCATTACGAGTGAAGTTTCTAGAGTTATCCATGTTCTTGTCAAAGGAGAGGATTGACTTGGACTCCCATCCGAAGTTGTTCGTACGGGGCCTAAACCCGTTGTTGTTGTTTTTGTTGAGGTAGTTCACTTCTTCTTCTTGAGTCTCTGGGTAGTGGCTTCCTGTATGTTGAACATTACCACACACTTCGCAAGTCTTGTGTGAGTCTCAGGATTCGGCAGTCTGAGGCGAATCCATTTGCTTCAAAATTTGATCCATCTTGATTGCTAACATGTCAATACCATCAACTTGGTGAACTCCCTTCATCTTGGGTTATGACTGGCTTTGCCTCTCATCATAGCCACTGTGGGATTCTTTGACCTTCAGAGAGAAAAAGGAATCTCTAGCGGCTGCATCATGGTGCTCTCGAGCGGGACGGTTGAGCCCTGGTAAAAGCTTTGGATTAGCAACCAATCTTGCATTCCATGATGTGGGCACGCCAAAGTGTACTGTTGGAAGAGTTCCCATGCCTCAAGGATGCTTTCATCAGTTAGTTGTTGGAAACTTGAAATTTTGTTCCACAGGGCATTGGTTTTGCCTAGCGGGAAGAACCTGGCAAGGAAGGCATTGGAGCACTCGTCCCAAGTGGTGAGATCTTCTTGATTGTTGTAGAACCACTGCTTGGCCTTCCCCAAGAGAGAGAATGGAAAAAAGGCGAAGACGGATGGCTTCAGGGGTCACATCCCTCAAGGTGAAAGTGTTGCACACCACCAAAAACTATTTGAGGTGGGAGTTTGTGTCTTTCGATGCCTTGACATGGAAAGGACTGGCCAAAACCATGTTGATTAAGGCCGATTTCAGCTCATAGCCTCCATTCCTCAGATTCGGGTTCGGACCAGTGCGGATGTTATCTACAGATGGTGCGGAGTAGTCATAGATCGTCTTTTTAGCCATAGTTGGTTGAGTAGACGTAGACATGACTCGCTGCTGAGCTTGCGTGATCAGAGGTGCTTCAAGAGAAAGTACAGGCCGAGGAGGGGTGGGTCGTTGATGCACTCTCCTCAACAAATCCTCCGGATCATTGTGGTAGTTGTCTGGTAGGTCTAGACCAGTCATAAAGCATCCTGTTTACAACATAAATAAACAGAACAAGGGTAAGCCTGTAAAGAAAAGCGGTAACTTCTTGATAGAAATATCAATTTTAAATTTCTGATATCTTAGCTTATTCCCCGGCAACGGCGCCAGAAATGCTTGTTGACACTTCTTAACGTCGCATCAAGAATATCACTATTCCTGGTACGACGCCAGAAACAATTGTTTGCATTTGTTATACTTTAAGAATAAAGTGAATTAATCCAAAAGTGCACGAAACACCATTGTAGCATTTCACCCAGGAGTATTCCAAGGTATCATATTTATTTCCCTCAGGGAAGCTAGGCATAAGCTTATCTTAGTTTTACAAAGATATAACTAGATGAAGGACCGAGAAGGCGACCAGAGGGGGGGGGGGTGAATGGGAGCCAATAAAAATTCTCCAAGAGAACTTGGCCTATATCCCAAAAACAACCCAAGCCAACCTCCGAACCGATCACCAAGACTACACACACCAACTCGTGGTGTACTAGTGTTGGCACTCCCCAAGTGCCCCTTTTATATGTTAATATTACCCCAATTAGAGCATAATTGATACTAATTTAGGCCATTTACCTATAATATTGCCTATATATTTGTATATGTGTTGTTTTGGAGCTCTATTGCAGAAATAGGTAAAATTGGTGATTAAAATGATGCTGGAGAGGACAGGAATCCAGAACCGATGAAAAGCACTGAAGAAGCCTAGTGCGCCGATCGGCGCAGTCCATGAGCTGGTCGACGCACGGGTATTTTGGCCCACAGAAGTGATCAAGGCCCATTCCACATGTTTATGGAAGTCTATCTGCGCAAGACACATGAAGATATTTGCTTAGAAGATTTATGGAACTTCAAGATCTCGATGTGTAGTACAAGACTTTGTCTCGAAAGAAAAGGCCCACATGGCAGCTGTGGAAGGCAGAAAAACCGACTCGGAGGAGAAACCAGAGAAGATACGGTGAAAGGATCGTAGTGACCGAGAGGGGGGGGGGTGAATCGGGAACTACCACTATGAACCAATTTTACCAATTGCAAACTACCGATAGCACTCAATACAACTCCTACACAAGTCTAGTGGTGACCACACTATCAATATAATCCTATGAAAGGAAGGGCACCCTATGCATACTAGTGGATCACACTATCAATACAATTCCTATGCACTTCTAGTGATCAAGCACACCAATGCAACTCCTACTCATGCTAGTCATCAAATGCAGAACTTTAACACTACTAGCAAGAAAGGAGTCTAAACATGCAAGTCTACAAGATAGTCAAAGAGAACTAATGGAACACACAAGCATGAATATCATGGTATGTAAATGCCGAAAGTAAAGCATCATAGTGAGGAGTCCGGTTTTTCCAATGGACTCAAAGCCCTAACAACTACTCAAGTGTTCCAAACACTTGCACCATAGCTTGTTCTCCACTTTGATCCATCTCCATCAACCCTTAGGCTCCATCAGGTTCACAAGGCTCCATGCTTGTAGTCATTGTCATCCATCGCCAAGGATGCCGTCGACAATCATCGTAAGATAGAAAAGGTTTCCTATACGGACAACACTCATATAGACATTAGTCTCATTTCATGTTTGTCATTCATCACCAAAACACCATACCTTGGGGTGACCTCAATGGTCATGAACCTTACTCATGGCTTGCGCCGATCGGCGCAATCCTACGCCGATCGGCGCAACTACCTTATTTGCCAGACACCGAGTCCTCTTCGAGTACAACCTCTATAAATACTTGTAAACCCTGGTCTCGGCAGAGGGGGAGGAAAAGGCGGCAGAGGGACAACAGATCCGTGAGTTAGAGACACCGGGGCTTGCCCCATTAGAATAGATCTCTAGTTCAGTTTCAAGAACCATTGGTGTTAAGAGTTGATCTGTCATGGTAGGCCATCTCGACAAGGATGAATCTTACTCTATGTATCTCAAGGATAATTGAATATGTTGATGATGGTTTTGGTGATTTGTCTATCTTGATTCTGTAATCAAGCACGTGCTTCTTCCAATTGCTTAGTTCTATGCTCAGTAAGTAGATATTATCTTGATCGTGGTGATTAGGATAGTATTCGGACATTGTATTGATTATGGTTGCTTGATGATGCTAGTAGTGTGGTTTAGCGGTGACAGCACTAAGCCTGCGCACCACTACTGGATAGTTGAGTAGGGTAAGATACTCGCGTGATTAAGGGTTTTCTCTCGGCAGTGATAAATCAGGAGCCACTCAGAAAGCAGGGTGGTCTTATTCATTATAGGTTTTCACTTATCCATGTAATTACCCATTATGATGTTATTCAATTAGACTTTCTGGTTACTATCTCACAAGTAGATACTTGGCTACTCACTTAACAGCTTAGGCTTACAAGGTATCTGGCGCACTTTGGCTTAGATCCACTAGTGTGCCGATCGGCTCAACACTTGCACCGATCGGCGTGATGATAGATTCACCAGTATGCTGATTGTCTTAACACCTGCGCCGATCGACACGACAACATATTTGCTATATGGCGCACCTTTGCGCTGGCCAGTCTCCCCTCATGCAACCTGAATTTGATAGTAGCTTTGACTAGATCTTTTACTGTTAACTTTATATAATTCTCCCTAAGGTCCCAGTGGATTCGATAAACCTTGGAATACTCAATTCAAGGGAAAAAGTGCTACAATCATACACCGTCCTCTTGCGTTATATAATTGGGTGTGTAGTTATGACCAACAAGCTCTATTTCCTGACGCCATTGCCAGGGACCATAGCAGGTTTTTAGACTTTGTTTGATGTATTAGTGTTTAGTCATTGTGCTTTACTTGTCTCTTTAGTACATATATCCTTTTAAGTTAAACTAACAAGTATGGACAGTCCCAAGTCAAACAGACCCTCTAATTACACTGATGATCCAGAAAGACTCTTTCACAAGAAGAGAACAACGGAGACGAGAAGCAAGTCACTTGGAGATTTAGCTGGAGAAGCAGTCCGCGCCACCCCTCAAACATTATTCACAATAGCAGATCTAGTTCAAGATCAAGAAGAAGAGGAGATGGCAGAGTTACCTTTTGTTAATTGTCTCAAGCCTCAATTGACTAATGTTGTCAAGACAGATTTCCAAGAAGCTCAAGATCAACTTTTATATCAGTTGGAGAGATATGTTGGAATAGTGGCGCAACAACCGTTCACAGGTTCAGAAGATCCCAATCATCACTTGCAACACTTCAATGAGGTTTGCAGTACATTCAAGATAGCGGGATTGGATGGAAACCAAGCACGTGTACGGCTGTTCCCCTTCTCTCGAGTTGGATGCCCCAAGCAATGGTACAATGGATTGGAGAACCCAGTGAACACGGTGTGGAACATGTTAGCACCTGAATTCTTGGCCAAATACTTCTCTCCTGGTATGACTTAAGCTTTGAAGAATAAGATTCTTGGATTTACACAGAATGTTGATGAGAGCATTGGAGAAGCATGTGAGAGATACAATGAGTACCAAGATGCATGCCCTCATCATGGTCTGACGGTTGGAGAAGTTTTTGAGAGGTTCTACACAGGATTGAATCAACTAACCCGTCAAATCTTGGATGCTTCAGCTGCAGGTTCATTCATGTCAAAAACTCCCACCGAAGCTATGAATTTGATCAAGTTGCTAGTTGAAAATCAATCGTGGGATAGTGAGAGAAGTTCAAGGAATTTGCAACCTTCAAAAGGAGTGGCGAAGAGTGTGATTGAGAGGACTCATGAAGACTTGATTATAGATTGCCTTGATGCTGTTCAAAGGAGGTTGTACAATAATCTTCATATCCCTAAGGAAGAGCCACTCAATGTAGCAGAATCACGCTCCAATTGTGGTGAGTGTGGAGAATTTGGTCATGTGCAGAAAGATTGCCTTGAAGAGATAAAGATGCTAGAATATATAAAGAATAGTGGATGGAAGCCCCAATATCAGCAGCAATGGATTTCTTTCTCTCCTAGTTCGTCCATGGAAAATTCTATCTCACTTCGTCTCCAATGTCATGAGTTCTTCCAAGCTCAGGAGAAGATCAACAAGGACAATCAAGCTAAATTCAAGGAGATTGATCGTGTCCTTGAGGGAATTAATGATAAGGTGATAGAAATTGGGAGATCCAATGAGCAGATTTTGAAACACACCAAAATTATGGAGCAACAGATGGGATAGTTATCGTAAGCCATTCAAGGCAACAAAGGGGCTATTCCTGGCAATACAAAGTCTACAGAGCAATTGAAGGCAATAGCTATGAGGTCAGGAAAACAAACAGAAGATCCAGAGTACCCTGTGAGAGCAAAGAAGCCCCACGCCGATTAGCGCACACCTGGCGCCGATCGGCGCAACGGTCCTGACGGCACCGATCGGCTCCCTAAAAGCACCGATTGGCGCAAGGAGGATGTTGACCTCTCTGGTCTCAAAATGATCATGGAGACAGAGGAGCATGGCCCTGCCACGTTCCTAGATACTCAACTGCTGACAAAGACAGAAAGAGTGCGGCAACACGACGAGCAATTTGCAAGGTTCGTCGATATTATGAAGAAGCTTTACATCAATGTCCCTTTTGTTGATGCTATTCATGTACCCACCTACGCCAAGTACATTAAGGACATGATGCAAAACAAGAAGTCTCTAGCTTCTGAGGAGGTTGTGAAGGTTACTAAGGAGCTTACGGGGGCAATCAATGATGTTGCACTTGAGAAGAAACCCGACCCTGGATCACCAAGCATCAAATGCATGATTTGAACAAAGATATTTGATAGGTGCTTGTGTGATCTTGGAGCAAGCATAAGTGTTATGCCCCGTCATATATTCACAAGTCTCAATTTTCCTGAATTGGAGCCTACGGGTATGTGTTTGGAGTTAGCCGATCAATCGGTACACTTCCCTGATGGAATTGCTGCGGATGTGCCCGTTCAAATTGGAGATCACATCGTCCCTGTTGATTTGATTGTGCTTGATATGGATAAGAGGACGAGGACCCCATTGATATTAGACAAACCCTTCTTGATGACAGCAAAAGCAAGTATTGATATTGGGAGTGGTGAGATAAGCTTCGATATAAGTGGGACTCCCTACTATTTCAAGTTTCGCTCGAAGGTAGAAGAGTGCCGTACTGTTGATGAAGTGAAGAGATACAAGACACCGTGGCAACATGCCATCGAGAGTAATTGGAGGGGATGTATGGATAGGTCGTCCAAGCTACATGAACTATGGAGATAAGAGAACCTTGTAGTGTCACGGCCCCACATCCCGCACCGCAACACTAAGGATTGATTGATTGCGGGGAGGTCAAGCTCTTTGACCTCTAAATAACAAGGGCACTCTTGGGAGGCAACCCAATGATCGGGGGATATAGAAGTTGTTTAGTGCTTGCGGGAGGGCAACCCGTTTCATTTAGTTAATTAGTGCTGACCGGGAGGGCAATCCGGTATTTTAATTTGCTTGCTTTTAATAAAGATAATCTCCTGAATAAAAGAAACAGAAAAAGTGTGTGTCTGATTCTTGTGTGCTCTTGTGTTGTCTGTTTATTTGTGCAAAACTGTGTATATACATACTATAAGACTAACAACGTTATTGCCCAGGTCAGGACAGAAGGCTGACGATTGCCCAGGTCAGGACAGGATAGAGATATTTTTAAGGTAATTAAAAATCTTTTTGAATTAATTTTGGTGTGCAAAATGGTTTCTAAATGACACAGGAAAGGATGAAGAGCAACATCTAGCGAAAAAGCGAGAGGCCAGGAGAGAGAATGGATGTCGCGCCGATCGGATTGGCCCCGCTACGTATATCAATGCTACAGGAACATTGGGAAAAGTGGAAAATTAGGTGAAAGAGATTAACACAAGGCATCAGGATCAGCACCGGACTAAAAGACGAGGTGCAAGGGACTTGCGCCGTTTGGCGCTCTACTGTGTCGATTGGCGAAGGTACCCATGCGGTTCCTAAATGGGCGACAAAGATAGCAGACGTTGATTTCGAAGAACAGGTATGATTCCTATGCAGGTGTGTGATGCAGAGGAGACACGAAATTGAGCAAAAGCTGAAAAAGATACGACGCGCCGATCGGCAAAGGCCCGTGTCGATCGGCGCAATCAATCAAGACGTCGGGATTCCGAGTTGTTCCCTTGCCAACCAACATGATGTACCGGGAAGCGGCATAAAGGAGTGGAGTCAAGCGCCACAGTTGTCAGAGCATTCAAAATTTTAATTGTGCCGATCAGTGCACCAACGCACCGATCGGTGCGCTCTCAAATTTTGAATTTCAACACGGATCCTTCTCCTGGAAGTTTCCCATACTATAAAAGGGAGGCCAGGCGCCCCCAGTTCGGCACACCATCCCGTTAATCTCTCCATCTTCCCCACTACCCACGATCTCGCACACGTTCCGCAATCCTCGCAGATGGATCGCCTCCGCTCCTCCATCGGCAAGTTGGGCAAGAGGCTGCACCAGGGAAGCAGTTCCAGCGGCCGCGGCAAGTCGAGCGGTGACTCCTCCGCGAGGGGGAGCTTCAGCGCTCGCAACGACATGTCGGTGGGTGATGCATCCATCGGCTCAGTGGCAGAAAACTGTGCACGCCACTCCGTCTCCGGCGCGCCCCATGCAACGGGTGTGACACCCCAGGTGTCTCACTTCTATTTAACAAGCATCAAGAGCACAAATCATGAATCATATAGCATGAAATGATGAAGCCTCACTTCAATTATTTAAATTAATTCTAGGTAATTAAAAACCCTGCAATCAAACTATGGAGCAACTTAAAAATTTCAGTACAACTTATGCCAACTAAATTCATAATCATATTAGTAATATTAAGATATAATTTTATGAATTTAATGAGCATTTTACCAATTGTGGAAATACCCCAATTAATTAATTAAAACATAGAAACCTTTCACAATGGGGAATTAATTCTAGAATAATTAAAGAAATTCTGACCAAATGGGTCCCACCAGGGCACCAGAATTTTCACAAAGGACCTATGTGCAAAATCCCAAATCAGTTGGAGGTCTCTAGCTATTTTAATTGGAAATATCTTTGGCCAGGGACCTAGTTGCAAAGAATCCAAATCTTGGAGGGCTGCAGTGCAAAATCTCTTTTCTTCTTCCTCTCATTGGCGCAGAGCTCCTCCCCGACACCAGCTCCCCTCTGCCGACGCTAGCGCCTGCTCTTGCCTCGGGATCACGCGCGCTACAGTCCCATTGACCCTCCTCTCTTCCCCACGCTGTCCTCTCTGCCGCGAGCTCACCCAACGGCTTCTTCTTCCCCCTTTTCTCTCTGCATGCCATCGACATGACCGGCCGGCAACTTCAATTCCGCCCCCTCTTCTCACTCTCGGTCTCCAACCACCTCGCCTCCTCTGCACAACTTGAAAGCGCACCCAGAGCCGCACCAACACTCTCCAACCGCCTTCTCTGCTCTCTGCTCTTCCCATTTTTCTCTCCTCTTCCCCTCTGTCTGCCATTGCTGAACCGAGCGCAAGCTCAAGCTTGAGTTCCCTGTTTCCTTGCCCTCCAAGTTGAGCTGAGAGCTCCAACGCACTTGCGTACTCCCCCTCTACCTTCCTCTGACCCTGCCTAGCCGAATTCGTGCACAAATAGAGTGAATTGAAGGAAAACCAGAAGTTACTTCCCCGGCGATGTCCTCTACCAATGGCCGGAATTCACAGCACTCGATGAGCCTTCTCGTCCCATTCCTTTTCGATCGCAAGCCCAAAACCTCGACATAACACCCGACTCTCTTCCCTTTTGATTTTGTGTGCTAGGACGTCGGCATTCCACTTTTCCCCGGCCGCTGCCTCGGCTCTGCCCAATCTGACGCTGCCTCCATGACGAGCACTACTCTTTGGCCCTCCTCGACGAACTCCGATCTCGTGCCGCTCTTCCCCACGGCGCCGTGAAGCCGTAGGAGCAAGCCCGACTAATTTCCCGCTCCGAGTCCTCTTCACGACACCGCCGAAGTCCTCTATCCCGCCACCTCTTGCCGCCGGCCACCTCCGGTGAGTACCCGTCCTCGCCAACCCCCCAGACGTGTTCGCTTCGACGTGCGCATCATGTGCATATTCTCGTGGCGAGCTTCCATCGTGTTTAGACGCCGGCGACGAGCTTTGACCACGCTCCGGCAGAGTCCCGGCGCCGCCGACCATGTGCTGACTGGCGCCTACTGGCGGCCGACGTGTCGCCCACATGGCATCGACATGTCGCCTATGTGGCAAACCATAAAACAAGAAATACCAGGAAAAAGACAGAAAATGCTTAAAACTTCGAAAACTCATAGTAAATCCAATATAAACCCAATGTGGCCCAAACAAATTTTGTTAGATTCATTTTGAACTGCTCTATTTTAGTAAAATAATAAATCATTGTCTCTGTAGATGTATTTTTACTAATGCATTAGTTGGTCAAAACACTAAACAATTCACCAGATATTCTAGGAACAGAATTAAATCCTGATTTTTGGCATGCTTAGTAAACACATGATTATCTACCACCACAAATTTTTTTTTGGTAAAATAAGAAATATTTTGTACTCTGGAATTTATTTAGTGTTTCTGCTTAAAGAAATGCTAGTAAATAATCTATAAATGTTTTTCCCATAAAACTTGGTGAAATTATTTCTCATGAGTGTCTCTGTCCCGAGTAAATAACCCATGTCCAGAAACATATTTTCACTATACTAATTAATTTAATTGCTCATATCACTTTTTACCTTGTTTAATTACAAAAAGAATAATATACCTAAAATCTTAATTAACAACCCAACTTCTCTGAAGCATATGGCTTCGAGAACATAAAATAATATTTAATTGACATTAAAACACGATGTGCTTGCATGCATCATATCATTGCATTCAACGGTAATCCGATAATGCCGTTAATTTAATTCCGTCATATAGGTAACGACAACCAGGAGCAAGAGGAAGACTTCCAGAAGGACGTTGACCCTCAAGAGCAGGAAGTTGTAGTTGCTAGCACTAACATCGATCCAGGCAAGCCTCAGTTTTCATTCGCCTCTTTACAAAACTTTGCTAGTTTATCTTACTAGTGTCTATACTTATTATTGTATTAAGTCATAGGAGTTGATTGAAACGCACCCTGCATGATATCCAAATGACATATGCTAGTGTCTTAGAACTTGGTAGAATCAGTACTGTTATGCTATGCTTAGTAATTGCTAGCCTCATTAGGAAGGAATTAATATTACTCAGGAATGAACTTGACCACTGGAATGGGAATTATTAAAAGAAGTTTATTTTATGTTATGACCAGGCAGGGATAATGCATGTGTAGGTTGGCAGCAACACATGGGTGTTGACTATGGTAGCCCTGCCTTGTCGAACCTAGGACCCGTCCGTGGTCGGCCCCTTGATCAGGTATTGAACAATACCGAATGCATGCTAGCTTATGGGCACTAGTAAACCGATATAGCATTAAAGGTCACTTGCATTGAGGACGGTTATGGTGCGTTGGTCATTGACCCTCCTGCTGCTAGAGTGGATAGTTCAAACCACGAAGTACTGTTGGTAGAACGGCATGCCCACTCGACATCACCACACCCGGGCTAAGGTGTAGGTGTCCGACGGGTAAGTCTTGCTGAGTAATTATTACTCAGGCTTTGTGCCATTGTGTTTTTCAGGTAATGAAGAAATAGAATTGCCTGTAGATATGATGCCCTGGGACATGCAAGTCCCTGAGGGTTGGACCGCCCACTGGGAGTCTATCTCGCCGGCGCAGTGATGTTGCTTGTTGCTAGGGTGATGGTCCTTCGGGCATGGATCACCATCAGGCTATACTATCGAGCGTAGTTCCTTTACGTATTCGCTTCCGCTATTTTCAAAACATTTATGAACTTGTATTAATTCCGCTGCACTCTGAATCATCGTATTAATGTAATATTCAACTTAAATTTGGACCAATATTATATTATCAAGTGTCTATGCTATCAGCACCGTCGGGACCTCGATCCTTCGGGAAGGGGCGCCATAGCTAGTATCAGAGCCATGGTCCATGATAATACAACATTTAAATCATATTTTCAAAAACTACGATGTTGCGAGTGAGGATACGTTAGTTTTGCCCATGTATATAATAGGGTGGTGACAAAGCTAACCTGGATTATGATTGTTTATATTACTTGCATCTACGGCTTCTTCAAACGAAGGTACGTGTGTGCTTAGCCGACACGCGTGATATCGGTGTTTGTACTCACAGGCAGATACGAGACACTATTGACTCGTGACTTATCACGGGGCGATCCTTTTCCATGGATCGTTACTAGTAGAAATGTGCTTCTTTTTGTAGTTTCTTTTGAATTTGATGTATTGTTTCTAGAATGAATTTTCTGTAGGTACACTAACACCGTTAGTATAACATTTAGATTGACTTACGTGCTGAGTGCGGGCCGTCACCAAGTATCCATGCCGCTAAGTATCGGCAAAGATAGGCGTTGTGTTGTGAGGAACGATAGGTTAATAAAATGAAAAGTTTTGCATCATGCATCCCATTATAACTAAACTAAAACTTGTTCTCCTCTTGCTCACCAACCTCTGAATAAAAATATTCATAACTATTAATCTACTCAACCAAATAAGGCATACAAATACTTTTCGGAAAGGTCTCAACATCCCCTATCACCTAGAATTTAAATTAAAATTTGATCATAAAAGTAACAACCTCAGAAACAGAGAACAAGTACAATCTGTCAACTCACTATTTTCAGCATGACCCTGAACTTAAAAATTTCATAACTAAATTTGTACTTATAATTTACAAGAGTTTAAACCCAATGTGGAAAGCCCATGAAGTCTATTTTCGGCTCTAATAGGTTTCATAATTTTGTTGTTTTTCCTCTGTCCAGTAGAGCCAAAACACTCAGCCTCTGTCATCCTAAAACAGAATCTGCCGACCTGAATTTGCAAAATTCATAAGTCTAGATTTACTTGGAATTTCTGAGAATATAAATACAATCTGGAAAGCTATGAAAGTGAGGTATAACCGGGTTCCAAACCCCAATTTTTGAGACCTTGTTTTCTGTTCAAAATACCCACTCTTCTGACTGTGGTACAGTCAAGACAGAATCCGTTTTAAAACCCATCGCCATATTATTGCCCCTTGAGGCTGGAAAATATGAACTAAAAACTTGGTTTCAGTATTTCATAGCACTTCATATGAAATGCATCTTTACTGTAGGGAAGGTTTGACTCAATAAAATTGTTGTGATATAGTTTTGCTATCATTACCAGCACCATGACAGTTGTTAGTGATATGCATTTTACCCATGGAACACTGTACTCATCATTGGGTTTTGTTCCAGATGGGTGACCACAGTTTTGTAGGACTTTCGCACGACGGGTGGCGCTACACCACCGGTCTCCACCACCGTGGCTTTCCTATACTTTTGTGGGATCTGCTACACTTGCTGGGCTACGACGAGCCACCCTCCTACAAGGGCCGTGAGATCCGCCGCCACAGGGTGATTCTTGCTGAGGTGCACATCAGCGTGCCCACTCACCCGCGCAACCTCGACATGGCGGGGATGGAGAGCACGGTGACTTGTGGGAGCCTCCGTGAGGGCTTGAAGAGAGTCGCCCACAGGGCCCTCACTCACTTCTGCGGGCGCCACACAACAGCGCTCCCTAGGACTCCGTTTGAGATGATTCCCATCTGGCACCAGGCCAACCCGGTCTGGCAGAGGCGCGTGAGGCGCATCGCCCGCGACGATTACCCAGCGTATCATGTGGGGTACCACCATGTGTCCCACTACTCCGAGTACTTCCTCAACTTGGATAAGGAGACTAGCAGCCACAACAAGATTTTACTGGCTGACACTGAGCAGGCCTGGGTGCACAGGAATGATCTGCAGACACAGGTTGATGCACAGTAGAGGAAGATTCAGCGGCTGACCACTGCTCTTGAGGTGAGTGAGACTCGCGTTACTGAGGTCACTGGACAGCGCGACACCCTCGCACAGGAGGTTGATAGACGTGGCGTGATTATGGAGCAGCGCGCCAACCACAACGAGCACCTGTAGCATCAGTTGACAGTCGCAAAGCATGAGATGGAGCTCATGGGAGAGGATCTAGAGACCTTAGCTCACGAGAACCAGGGCCTGCAGCAGCAGCTAGAGGCGGTCTTGGCACCACCGGTAGCACCCGAGGAGGAGGATCCGAATGAAGACATAGACCAAGAGTAGATGGATCGCTACACCCCGGTGTATGGTCGTGTAATATAAGTATTCCTAGTTTGATGTAGGAGTGTGAATCTTGCATTATGTGTCCGCAATACCGTAGCTAGACGTTGGCACATATGTGTAAGTAATCGTGTGACGGTGTCCTTTTAACAACCATGTAGTCTGAATTGAATTAATGAAGATGGTTGTTACTTGTGAAATTTATCGGTGCCTCTTGCAAATTTATATTCTTGCACATGTGTTTTTATAGATTATTTTAAGGAATAAGTAATGTGCAACCGTATAAATTGTAGCATGGTGCGTACTCGGAATTAGGATGATCCTGAAAGCTCTCAGCAAGGAGCTAATGCTAAGCCTTCACTAGCTGAGGTATTGGCTGCTACACTCAACCGGCAGCAAAATGACTCTGAAATTCTTTGTCGGCTAGTGGATATCGCATCCCATCTATCTGGACAGGGAGGCCACCGTAACAACAACAATCAGCCTCGATAGAGCACCTACTTAGATTTTCTAGGTACTCATCCGCCAACCTTCGAGCACGCCAGAGAACCTCTTGATGCCAGTCACTGGCTGCGCTAGATCAAGTCGAAGTTCAGTCTGCTGGAATGCACCGAGCACCAAAAGGTGCTATTCGCCACCCAACAACTCCAGGGCTCTGCTAGCACCTGGTGGGCAAACTATGAAGCTTCTCTGCCAGCTGGATGCCGCGTTGAATGAAATGAGTTCAAGACTTCGTGCTCATTTCATTCCAGCTGGCCTCATGCAAAGGAAATTCCAAGAATTCATGGATCTGAAACAAGGAGGGAGGAATGTCCTCCAATATTCTGAAGCTTTTAATCATCTGGCTCAGTATGCTACTGAGTATGTCAATACTGAGGATAAAAGGATATATGCATTTCTACGTGGTATGAATGCCACCCTTAAGGAGCGTCTGACTTAGCAAACAACCGGCACATACAACGACTTGGTCAATGCTGCTATTATCCTGGAAGGCGCTATGCGCCAAGTTGAAGAAGAAGATCGCAAAAGAAAGGCCCCTGCTAGTGCCTCTACTGCCCCACAGGTGAAGCACCATCTGATTTACACTTCACCGACCGAACAGCGTTTTCGGGCATCTCGCAGTAGCAGTATCAGCGACGATATGGTCAGAACTACTCGAGGTCACCCCAGCAGTAGAACCTTCCACCCCGTGCACCATACCAACAGCAGAACACTCAGTACCATGCACCATACCAGCAGCAAGGGAATCAGACTGCTCGTGCCCCACAGCCTACTGATCATGGAAGCAGTTATCCGTGCTACAACTACGGTCGTACCGGCCACATTGCCAAGAACTGCACCGCACCGAGGTGCAAGAACAACAAACACAACAGCAACCAGCGTTAGAACCAGAGCAGGAATGTGAATGCATCATCTCGTGGTGCCCAAGTGAACTACACCAATGCTGAAGATATTCCTCAGGGTGAACCCGTGCTAACCGGTACACTCTCACTCTATTGCCAGCCTGTCCTTGCACTTTTTGATTCTGGTGCTACGCATAACTTCATTAGCAAATCTTGTGTGCAAAAACATAAACTCCACACCACCATCATAAATAGATGCTACACCGTCTGCTCTCCTGCTGGACAAATTTTTGCTAACAAGGTAGTGTGTAAGGCTCCACTAGAAATTAATCGAAAGATCTACCCCACTGATTTCATCATGCTCAAGGACAAAGAGATCAGCCTGATCATAGGTATGATCTGGATGAAAACCCATAGAGCCATGCAAGACATTGAGCCTCGCATCGTTCACATCAACTCTCCCTTGCATGGAAAGGACACACTTTCTCTAAATGCCAATTCATCAAAGGCCTTGGTTATCCATCACTTGGAAGGGCAATCACTCGAGAGTATTCCCATCATTCATGAGTATCCAGACGTGTTTCCCGAGAACATCTCTGGTCTACCGCCTGACCGTGATGTAGAATTTAAGATAGAGATACAACCCGAAACTTCTCCGATATCTCGTCGTCCGTATAAAATGGCCCCGAATGAGCTGGCTGAGTTGAAAAAGAAATTGAATGGGTTATTCGAAAAGGGATTCATTCGCCCAAGCACTTCACCTTGGGGCTGCCCTGCTATTTTTGTGAAGAAGAAGGAGAAGTCCTTGCGCCTTGTCGTTGACTGTCGGCCTCTTAACGAAGTTACCATCAAGAACAAATACCCATTACCCCGTATAGATATCCTCTTCGACCAATTGGTTAGTGCTAAGGTCTTTTCAAAGATTGACCTCCGTTCGGGCTATCATCAAATCAAGATCAGAGCCGAAGACATTCCAAAGACCGCCTTCTCTACTAGATATGGATTGTTTGAGTGTCTAGTAATGTCATTCGGATTGACAAATGCCCCTACCCATTTCATGTATCTCATGAATTTGGTATTCATTCCTGAGTTGGACAAATTGTGGTAGTATTCATTGATGACATCCTCATCTATTCTAAGTCCAAGGAAGAGCATACTGAACATCTTCGCATTGTTCTTCAATGCCTCCGAGATCACAAGTTGTATGCAAAATTCAGCAAGTGTGAATTTTGGTTAGACCGTGTGCCATTTCTTGGTCACATAGTCTCTGCGGGAGATATCTCGTTGGATCCTAGCAAAGTTCAAGATTTGTTAGATTGGAAGTCACCAAAGACGGTTCATCAAGTATGCAGTTTCCTCGGGCTAGCTGGATATTATCGTAGGTTCATTCTAAATTTTTCTCGGCTGACCAAACCCATCACGGAGCTGTTGAAAAAGGATAAGAAATTCAACTAAAACAACACTTGTGAAGAAGTATTTCAAGCATTGAAGAAATTATTGACAACTGCCCTAGTACTGGCTCAGCCAGACATCACCAAGTCGTTCGACGTGTATTGTGATGCATCTGGGACAGGGCTTGGATGTGTGCTCATGGAGGAAGGTCGTGTCATTACCTATGCATCTAGACAACTATGAAAGCATGAAGAGCACTATCCAACTCATGATTTGGAACTAGCTGCAGTTGTACTTGCACTAAAGATATGGAGGCATTATTTGCTTGGAAACTTAGTGCACGTCTACATGGATCATAAGAGCTTAAAATATATCTTTACCCAGACTAATCTAAACATGAGACAACGTCAGTGGCTAGAGCTGAGTAAGGATTATAACCAGGAGATTCATTATCATCCGGGCAAGGCCAATGTAGTCGCTGATGCATTAAGTAGGAAGGTACATTGCCATCACCTAGTGCTGGAATATCAGAACAACGGCAACCACGTCGCTGCTTCAGAACCCAGCCTTCACGTTTTGCCTGCCATAGTGATTAGCAACCTTAGTGTACATTCTACTATTCATGAAGAAATCATTGCTGCACAGAAAAATGACATCGGTATGAATCATATCAGTCAAAACATTAAGAAGGGGAATGCAAAATGCTTCACTCAAGACGCCGACGGAAAATCTTGGATGAAGCACATCACTCTAGGTACTCCATCCATCCGGGTAGTAATAAAATGTACCAAGATCTAAAGAAGAATTTTTGGTGGAGAAGAATGAAGCGAGAAGTGGCTCGATATGTTGCAGAATGTGATACTTGTCAGAGAGTAAAGACTGACCATTTGAAACAAGCCGGATTGCTTCAACCGTTGAGTATTCCCGCTTGGAAATGGGAGGACATCAGCATGGACTTTATTGTTGGCCTACCTCTCACTTCGCGTAAGCATGATTCTATTTGGGTCATTGTGGACCGACTCACCAAATCTGCTCACTTATTACCGGTCAACAATAGATACAGCATATGGCAATACGCAGAGCTATACATTGCAAGAATTCTATGTCATCATGGAGTACCCAAGACCATCATCTCAGATCGTGGTTTGGAGTTTGTCGCTCATTTCTGGGAACAGCTGCAACCATCTTTGGGTACAGGCCTAATTCATAGTTCTGCTTACCATCCCGCCACCGATGGGCAGACAGAGCGTGTCAACCAAATTTTGGAAGATATGCTTAGGGCATGTGTTTTAACACATGGTAGTAACTGGGATGAGTATCTACCCTACGCTGAATTCTTGTGTAACAACAGTTACCAGGAGAGTGTGAAAATGTCATCATTTGAAGCACTCTATGGTCGCAGTTGTAGAACACAGATAAAGTGGTCTGAATCTGGAGAAAGGGTAACCTTTGGAATGCCGCCAAGAGAAGTATGCAAACCAACGATGTAGACCATTGTATTTCAATAAGGGTAACTACGTCTATCTTCGAGTGTCAGCTATGAAGTCTATCCAACGGTTTGGAGTCAAAGGAAAGTTAGCACCCCGTTATATTGGGCCATTCCAAATTTTGGAAAGATGTGGAAAGGTAGCCTACAAGCTTGAGTTACCCGCTAATCTATCTGGAGTTCATCACACCTTTCACGTCTCTCAGCTAAAGCGGTGTCTCAAACCACCCATTGACAAAGTCTTGGAAGAGTATGACCAACTCCAACCCGATCTCACATACTCCAAACAACCGATAAAGATCCTTGATGAGAAAGTGCGCACAACCCGTAAAAGAACACTCAAATTCTATAAAGTTCAATAGAGTAATCACTCAGAAGACGAATCCACTTATGAATCTGAAGAATTCCTGAGTATGCGTTACCTGAAATTTTGGTCATCATACGCAGGTATGTTTTGACCACCATACTTCCCTCTAGTTTGCCTTGTTCATAATCTCGGGACCAGATGTCTTTAAGGAGGGAGGGCTATGACACCCCAGTTGTCTCACTTCTATTTAACAAGCATGAAGAGCACAAATCATGAATCATATAGCATGAAATGATGAAGCCTCACTTCAATTATTTAAATTAATTCCAGGTAATTAAAAACCCTACAATCAAACTATGAAGCAACTTAAAAATTTCAATACAACTTATGCCAACTAAATTCATAATCATATTAGTAATATTAAGATATAATTTTATGAATTTAATGAGCATTTTACCAATTGTGGAAATACCCCAATTAATTAATTAAAACATAGAAACCTTTCACAATGGGGAATTAATTCTAGAATAATTAAAGAAATTCTGACCAAATGGGTCCCACTAGGGCACCATAATTTTCACAAAGGACCTATGTGCAAAATCCAAAATCAATTGGAGGTCCCTAGCTATTTTAATTGGAAATATCTTTGACCAAGGACCTAGTTGCAAAGAATCCAAATGTTGGAGGGCTGCAGTGCAAAACCTCTTTTCTTCTTCCTCTCACTGGCGTAGAGCTCCTCCACGGCGCTGCCCCCCCCCCTCTGCCGACGCCAGCGCTTGCTCTTGCCTCAGGACCACGCGCGCTACAGTCCTGTTGACCCTCCTCTCTGCCCCGCGCTCTCCACTCAGCCGTGAGCTCACCCAACGCCTTCCTCTTCCCCCTTTTCTCTCTACACGCCATCGACATGACCGGTCGGTGACTTCAATTCCGCCCCCTTTTCTCGCCTCCTCTGCACAAGTTGAAAGCACACCCAGAGCCGCGCCAACACTCTCCAACCGCCTTCTCTGCTCTCTGCTCTTCCTATTTTTCTCTCCTCTTCCCCTCTGTCTGCCATTGCTGAACCGAGCGCAAGCTCAAGCTTGAGTTCCCTATTTCCTTGCCCTCCAAGTCGAGCTGAGAGCTCCAACGCACTCGCGTACTCCCCCTCTACCTTCCTCTGACCCTGCCTAGTCAAATTCGTGCACAAATAGAGTGAATTGTAGGAAAACCAGAAGTTACTTCCCCGGTGACGTCCTCTGCCGTTGGCCGGAATTCACAGCACTTGGTGAGCCTTTTCATCCCATTCCTTTTCGATTGCAAGCCCAAAACCTCAACGTAACCCCGACTCTCTTCCCCTTTGATTTCGTGCACCAGGACGTTGGCATTCCACTTTTCCCCGACCGCTGCCTCGGCTCTGCTCAATCCAACACCGCTTCCATGATGAGCACTACTCTCCGGCCCTCCTCGACGAACTCTAATCTTGTGCCGCTATACCCCATGTCGCCGTGAAGCTGTAGGAGCAAGCCCCAATTAATTTCCCGCTTCGAGTCCAATTCGCGATGCTGCCGAAGTCCTCTATCCCACCGCCTCTCGCCACTGGCCACCTCCGGTGAGTACCCGTCCTCGCCAACCCCTCATACGTGTTTGCCTCGATGTGCGTGTCATGTGCATAGTCCCACGGTGAGCTTCCATCGTGTTTAGACGCCGCCGACAAGCTTTGACCGCGCTCTGGCAGAGTCCCGGCGCTGCTGACCCCGTGCGGACTGGTGCCTACTAGCGGCCAACGTGTCGCCCACATGGCATCGACGTGTCGCCTATGTGGAAAACCATAAAACCATAAATATCAGGAAAAAGCTAGAAAATGCTTAAAACTTCCAAAACTCATAGTAAATGGAATATAAACCCAATGTGGCCCAAACAAATTTTGTTAGATTCATTTTGAAGTCCTCTATTATAGTAAAATAATAAATCATTGTCTCTGTACATGTATTTTTACTAATGCATTAGTTTGTCAAAACACTAAACAATTCACCAGATATTCTAAGAACAGAATTAAATCCTAATTTTTGGGATGCTTAGTAAACACATGATTGTCTACCACCACAAATTTGTGTTTGGTAAAATAAGAAATATTTTGTGCTCTGGAATTTATTTAGTGTTTATCCTTAAAGAAATACTAGTAAATAATCTATAAATGTTTTGCCCATAAAACTTGGTGAAATTATTTCTCATGAGTGTCTCTATCCACAGTAAATCACCCATGTCCAGAAACATATTTTCACTATACTAATTAATTTAATTGCTCATATCACTTATTAACCTTGTTTAATTACATAAAGAATAATATACCTAAAATCTTAATTAACAACCCAACTTCTCTAAAGCATATGGCTTCCAGAACATAAAATAATTTTTTAATTGACATTAACCATGATGTGCTTGCATGCATCATATCATTGCATTCAACGGTATTCCAATAATGTTGTTAATTCAATTCTGTCATATAGGTAACGACAACCAGGAGCAAGAGGAAGACTTCCAGAAGGATGTTGACCCTCAAGAGCAGGAAGTTGTAGTTGCTAGCACTAACATCGATCCAGGCAAGCCCTGGTTTTCATTCGCCTTTTTACAAAACTTTGCTAGTTTATCTTACTAGTGTCTATACTTATTGTTGCATTAGGTCATAGGAGTTGATTGAAACCCACCCTGCATGATATCCAAATGACCTATGCTAGTGTCTTAGAACTTGGTAGAATCGGTACTGTTATGCTATGCTTAGTAATTGCTAGCTTCGTTAAGAAGGTATTAATATTACTAAGGAATGAACTTGACCACTGGAATGGGAATTATTAAAAGAAGTTTATTTTATGTTATGACCAGGTAGGGATAATGCATGTGTAGGTTGGCAGCAACACATGGGTGTTGACTGTGGTAGCCCTGCCTTGTCGGCCCCTTGATCAAGTATTGAACAATACCAAATGCATGCTAGCTTATGGGCACTAGTAAACCGTTGTAGCATTAAAGGTCACTTGCATTGAGGACGGTTAAGGTGCGTTGGTCATTGACCCTCCTGCTGCTGGAGTGGGCAGTTCAGACCACGAAGTACTTTTGGTAGGACGGCATGCCCACTCGACGTCACCACACCCGGGCTGAGGTGTAGGTGCTTTTCTTGTGAAAGGTTGCCATATACAACCATAATTGGTGCGTATGTGTCGTGCATCTCGGGTTTTCCCAGTTGGTGTAAAATCGATTGCAATTGCTATCCCTCGTAGTAATGAGTACCAGTTGATCACCATGCCAATCACGTAGTTGCACCTAATATTATGGAATGGATCATGTTGCTTATTGATGTTGATGATCATTATTATTATTATTGTTCTTATGTTGTATTAATTTTATATATTGTTTATTATCCTTGTTGCAACTAAAGTTACATTTTGGCTCAACCCATTTAAACTGACAATTAAAACATGATAGAACTAACAGGTTGCTTAGTGCGAGTCCTTTTAATCAAGCCACCTATTAGAGCCTTTGCATGTCTAGGTGTCCGACGGGTAAGTCTTGCTGAGTAATTAGTACTCAGGCTTTGTGCCATTGTGTTTTTTAGGTAATGAAGAAATAGAATTGCCTGTAGATGTGATGCCCTCGGACATGCAAGTCCCTGAGGGTTGGACCGCCCACTGGGAGTCCGACTCACCACCGCAGTGATATTGCTTGTTGCTAGGGTGATGGTCCTTTGGGCATGGATCACCACCAGGCTGTACCGTCGAGCGTAGTTCCTTTACGTTTTTGCTTCCGCTGTTTTCAAAACATTTATGAACTTGTATTAATTCTGCTGCACTCTGAATCATCGTATTAATGTATTTTCAACATAAATTTGGACCAATGTTGTATTATCAAGTGTCTACGCTATCAGCACCATCGGGACCTCGATCCTCCGGGAAGGGGCGCCACAACGGGGCGTGCTACGAGGAGCCAAACAGCGGTAAGCCATGGGGTTCCCAGATCAGCACCACCGCCGGCATTCGTGCCACGCACGGTGGAGGATGGCTTCACCATCCGGAGCGCGGAGGAACAACAGCACTACCTCATGGTGAGGGGAAGGTTCATCCCCAACTTTGACTTAGACGAGACCTTCCTCACCACAATCGCCATGTGGGAGGACATAAGCAGGATGCTCAATAATCTCGGCTAGGTGGACTTCCACCTCCTCCCCATGGACTACAACCTCGACATCATCACCGATGTTGCCTCTACGATGAGGCTTGGCATCGTGGAAGACGGCAACAAGGCCGTCAACTTCCACGTCCGCGACATCAGCTACACAGTGACCATGGAGGCGGCGACTTAAGCCTTCGTCTTCGACACCGATGCCGACGTCATCGGCATCTTGGGAGGTGGGGAGTTGGACTCCTTTTGGAGGCGGCTCTCGCTCACGGGAGAGATGAAGCATGGCAACATCCGCAACCCAACCCTTCAATTCTTCCATTGGTGGTTGGTGGCGCGCACGGGCGACAAGGTCGACTCCGACAATGTCACCGATGCGGACTTGCGGTGGCTGTACAACGCCATCATGAGTCTCATTGCAACCCTATGTCGGTGATGGTGCGGGGCAAGGCGAGCAAGAAGTTGGCCTTCGGGGCCTATCTTCAACGCCTAGCAGCCCTCATCTGCGAGGGCGACGGACCGGGAGTGTGCGACGACAAGTGGGAGTGTGCGATGGAGATCGGCAAGAATATGACTCGTGGCAATATCATCATTTGAAGTGTTCACACCGACTTCCATGTCGGCGACACCAACATCAGGCTCCCATGTGTAGAGCTAGGAGTTTTCCTCCATCACAAGCTGGAGGGAGGAAACTGGCTTGAGGAAGATCTCCTGGAGCGGGGTCGAGCTCTCAAGGACCTCCGTAGGCGGGTTCCACAACCGGCAACATCTATAGCTGCCGGCAGCAAGTGGGACTCCTGGAATTCATGCCAGGACCCTCAGCAGTACCAGCCAGGGTGGGGCGACACAGTGGGCGGTTGACAGCCCTCTGCGCCGGTCGGCGCGACCTACTTCAGTGCAGGTATTGACTATAGGTACCAAGGACGTGTACCTATGGTGCCTCCTGTGCCCGGTGCAGACTTCTTCGTGCCCATGTAGGGGCACATCGACAACAACGTCCACTACATCGAGCATGTGGAGGACGCCACGTCCCAAATGAGGAACAACCACGAGGCGATGGTGGAGGAGTTCGAGCGACTCAAGGCGCGGTGCTATGGCTTCGATCAGCCACCATCTCCACCTCCGTTTGATTAGAAGTGCCTAGGAGTTGGCACGTGTATCGGTTTCCCGGTTTGCGTTTTCTCTTAGTTTTGGAATCTTTTTCTTTATTTGCTTATGTGTCTATGAGCGGGTTGGGAAACCATGTATCGGGTGTGTTTACTTTCATGCAAGTGTGTTAGTAGTAGTTAGTAGTAATTTTGTTTCTATGCAAGTGTGTGCAAAAATCATCACCATGTATTCGAGTCTCGATCTTAATATAATGGTGGCGGTTATGCTCTTTTAGGAGAATTGAATTATTTATTCTTTCTTGAAAGGTACCAATGAAGTTACACTTAATAATTATTCGGCAAATATGTCTTATGTGGAGCAATTTTGAGTACCCATGTGCTTCATTTGTATTGTCCAAATTGATTATAACATAGTACCAATCTTTTCATAAATAAATTTTAATGTTGTGAACTTTGGAATTTATTCTTTTCAAGATCCTTACCTACCAATGCCATATTTTGAGCAATTCTCATGAACCTTTGATAAGTAGATGAACATTAAATTGATGGTTGAGTTCGGTTAGGATTTAATTCTTTTTGGTATAAACTTTACTAAGATGGCAAATCTTTGTGTATCTTTTTCTAGCCTTGAATTACTCATGCAAAAATTCAATTCCGCTGAGTATCCTACCATAAACCCAAAATATCATGTTGAAGTATCATTCCTTGACCACATCCTATATTTTTGGCTATATTTAATTCTTGAATAATGTTGAAGCCAGACAAATCAAATACCAACAAATGTTGGTGAATTCGGGTTAAGAGCCGATCAGCGCACCCTGAACCGATTGGCGCAGCAGAGAGCAAAATAAAAAAAGGGAGAAACAAAAAGTGATGAAAAGGAAACAGAAGAAGAAGAAGAAAAAGAAAAAAGGGGAAAGCTCTGCTGTTTGCTAAGGGACTAGCAAAATTTTAAGTGTGGGGGGATGGTATATGACATGCTTATTCTCAAAATTCATTCTAATATAGCCATGAATCATTCCAACCATGTGCAATCTGAGAATGGGAGTTCTTTTTCTTCCAAGATCAAATTTTTGCTATGTGCATGTCCACATATCCAAAGTGTGAGTCCTTTCTTAAAATTTTTCTTTCTTAATGGCCATCTTGGTAAAGTTCTATAATTCAACCGAAGAATAATCTCCTAGCTTTACAATATATTGTTGATTTATGTTTGCAATCCTTGAACTACCTCACCTAGCTACTCATACAAGTCTTACACAAATATTATTCGATCATTATGATGTAGAATATAGGTTGAGTGATTTGAAAGATGAGTTGTTGCCTTGGATTATTTGGAAGATAGGTTCTTTATGTTTACATTAATATTTTAAGTGATTTACATGAGAGGAAAAGTTATAATTTGTGAGTTGGACATGATTTATTGCTTTGGGGAGAAACTTTAAGCTTTATGCCCATATTTGAACTATTTTGCTAAATACCAATATGAAATACACCACAATAGAACAAAGCTCAACATTTGTTGATTTGAGATATCTTTTATGATAGAACGAGTATGTTCTTTGATTTTTCTTTCTTTTACTTTACTCGGGACGAGCAAAGGTTTAAGTGTGTGGGAACTGTTGGCACTCCCCAAGTGCCCTTTATACATGAATATTACCCCAATTAGAGCACAATTGATACTAATTTAGGACATTTACCTATGATATTGCCTATATATTTATATATGCATTGTTTTGGACCTCTATTGCAGAAACAGGTAAAATTGGTGATTAAAGTAATGCTGGAGAGGACAGGAATCCAGAACTGATGAAAAGCACTAAAGAAGCCCAGTGTGCCGATCAGCGCAGTCCATGAGCTGGTCAGCGCACGAGTATTTTGGTCCACAGAAGTGACGGAGGCCCATTCCACATGTTTATGGAAGTTTATCTGTGCAAGACACTTAATTATATTTGCCTAGAAGATCTAAGGAACTTCAAGATCTCGACGTGCAGTACAAGACTTTATCTCAAAGAAAGGCCCACATAGCAGATGTGGAAGGCAGAAGAACCGACTTGGAGTAGAAACCAGAGAAGACAAGGCTTACGCCGATCGGCGCAATCCTACGCCAATCGGTGCAACCGCCATATTTGCTAGACACCGAGTCCTCTACGAGTACAACCTCAATAAATACTTGTAAACCCTGGTCTCGGCAGAGGGGGAGGAAGAGGTGATAGAGAGACAACAAATCCGTGAGTTAGAGCCACCGGGGCTTGCCACATTAGAATAGATCTCTAGTTGAGTTTCAAGAACCATTGGTGTTAAGAGTTGATCCATCAAGGTATGCCATCTCGACAGGGATGAATCTTATTCTTTGTTTCTCAAGGATGATTGAATATGTTGATGATGGTTTTGGTGATTTGTCTATCTTGATTTTGTAATCATGCATGTGCTTCTTCCAATTGCTTAGTTCTATGCCAAGTAAGTAGATATTATCTTGATCATGGTGATTAGGATAGTATTCGGACATTGTATTGATTATGGTTGTGTAAGGATCGAAGGCGTACCGAGAGGGGGGGTGTGAATCAGTATGACGCTCACGAATCCAATTACTTCAAATTCCACTACTTGAGTCTAAAATGATAAGCAACTTAAACAATTCTAGTAGGCCAAGACTCTACACATGCTAGTGTTCATGATATGATAAAGAGAAGAAACCAATCACACTAGCCTATGCAAGCCACAAGTCACCCTACACAATTGTGGAATAGTAAAGAGAGGGTTAAGGAATGCTTATGTTTTTTTTTCGATGTCTCGGAAGGATGGCGCCTTCCCCTAATCCTCGCTGGACCACTCTCGTCGGAGTCCCGGTCCCTCCCTCCACCAAGTGGAGTTCTTGCCCATGAGCCCGCAATCACTCCTAGAGTGAAGACATGGCGTGTGTCACTGCTGAACAAAGCACAAGCTCGCCTCCCTCAAGAACTTGCCGGACTCCCCGAGCCGACACGAGCGCTCACTAGCGATGACCCTTTCAATGACGGGTTCAAACCATGTACAAACGTGTGACGTCCTTCACAACTGATCACGATAGGCTCGATCACCGACACCTAACCGGTCTAGGTCTCACCATAGACCTAGAGTAACAATCTAGATCACACCCTCAAGGACACCCTAGCCTTAGATGTGCAAGATGCTCAAGTTACTCTCAGTAGCACTCTCAAGATATGCAATATCTCCTCCTAGTGCTCTCCTCTTTTCCTCTTAGACCTTACCAAAGGCTCTTAGGTATTCCATTGGCCAAGAGAGGTCTCCAAGACCCCAGCAACAAAGTTATATAGGCTCCCAACCTCAAACTAGCCGTTGCTCCATGAATTCACTTCTGGATGCCCTGACCATACAGTCCGGTCTCTCCTAGACCGGACCGTCCGGTCACTCTGGTAACAGCTCTCTGAGCCGTTGGCTCAACTGTATCTAGGCAAATTCCTCATACTGACCAGACTGTCTGGTCAGTAGACCGGACCGTCTGGTCTGTACAACTGTCGGACATGTCCGACACATCGGACATCGTCGTCGGACTCCAGAACGCTGGCTTCCTCTCTTCACTGTTCCTCAGCTAATCTGACCATATGGTCCGGTCACCTAAATGTATTGTCCGGTCTCTATAGCTCCTGCATAGTTAGATTCCTCAGTCCTCGCTTGAAGTCCCGGACAAATCCCCATAGTGATCGTATAGTCCGGTCTCCACTAACCCCTCTGTCCGGTCTCTATGTACAGAAGCTGAAACTTGTCGTCCTCGCTTGACTTCGTTTTCTGGCTTCTCCAAACAACTCCTTGGCTTCTCCAAACAACTCCTTGGCTTCTCCACTATCACCTAGTGCCTATGATTTCACCGAGCAACCTTGCAGATCCCCTTGATAGTCCGGTTTTTCCTATGGACTCAAAGCCCTAACAACTAGTCAAGTGTTCCAAACACTTGCACCATAGCTTGTTCTCTGCTTTGATCCATCTCCATCAACCCTTGGACTCCATCAAGTTCACAAGCCTCCATGCTTGTGGTCATTGCCATCAACTGCCAAGGCAACCATCATCCATATGATTTGCAATAGAGTTAGGAGATGATTCCAACATAGACAACACTCGTGTAGATATTAGCCCGCAATTTCATAGTTGTCATCTATCACCAAAACATCCATCCTCGGAGATCCAATCATCAATGGTCATGAAGCTTACAATCTCCCCCTTTTTGGTGATTGATGACAACCACTACTTAATCGAAAACTTTGATGAATAAACAACCAGGCTAAACAAGCTACACAAAGTTCGAGAGGAACCATAACAACATATAAGAGAAACAGATAAGGTCCTACTCAATCAAGTATCATCTAGAGATACAAGGAAAAGAGTGAAGAGCATACTCTAGATGAAATATGCATGCAGGTCACGGCAATATATTGAATGAAAGCATAAGGACATGCAATACAAGACATAAATGATGAGATACAACAAGTTACTGGCAATGCATAAGAATTAAGAACAAACATCCATCATCATGATATCATACATAGGCATACAAGATAATTAATGAATATAAGGCACTGCATATGAAAAGGAAATAAACCAAGTGAGATCAAAATGAGTCAAACACAAGCGAATGAAATCCATGACTCATCCAAATCCATGAACAACGAATAACTCCTCTAAAATAAGAACCAAATGTATCTATCTCCCAAAAACTTCGTAGCTCCCCCTAGATACAAGCTACTCTTGAACACAACAGGATCACACTCCCACTCCCCATAGACCTAGTATCTTCTCCCCCTTTGGCAACAAGCACCAAAAAGTGGAAAAGATGAACATCTACGCACTCATGGTCGAAGGAAGTGATGCAGCGGTGTCCTCTGTAGGCTCTGCTCCGGGCTGCTCCTGAGGTGGATCCTGTGGTGCTCCCTAAACCTGTGCCACCTGAGCATATAGCTGCTCAAAGAAACCAAGGTCTATAGGTGACTCAGACCCACTGTCCTGTGCTGCTAGAGTGACCATGGCAGTCTCCTGAGCTGAAGTCTGGAGAAGTAAGAGGTCTACCACGTCCTGTTGTGAGAAGCCTCTATGGATAAGATCCTCTGCTACCTGAGGAGTAAGAGTGGTAACAATGGCAGTAAGAGGTGGAGCTGAAGCTGTAGCTGTCTCTGGGGCGGTCTAGGAGTCTGCACGAGTAGTGTGCATGATGTCTGAAAACATACTCCTGACCGGTACGTGCTTTGAGCTGGAGGGTCCTGCCATCTGCGAGGTCGAAGATTGTGACGATGAGACGAACAACGTAGATACAGAGAAAACTAACACATGGAAGAGCTGTGCTGAAGAGAAAGTCTGTCCTGCTCCCCCTGTCTGTAAGACCCCTGAAAGTGACAGTCCGCTGGAATGAGCTGTTATCAAAGCTGTGAAGGGTCTAGGCTGAATCTTCTGGTACTAAGGGAACATTGAAGGTCTGGCTACTGACCGGCCTGTCTCTAGGTCAACTCCATCATCTGAGTCATCAGGGCTATAAGTAGTGCAGACTGCTGCCTCTGAATCTCTGCCTAGCTCCTGATGACTTCCATCATCTGACTTCTGTCCTTCGAGATACTCTAAATAAACTCTCCTAGCCGTCCTGCAAGTGCTGTCATGGTGACAGTGTCCTCAGACTGCAAACTTGTCGGCTGGGGAGGTGCTCCTGTGCTGGCTGACTCAGGAACCATCGTCTCTGGCTGAGCTGCCTGCTCGTGAAGTATCGATGACTCTTGCTCCTCCTCTCCTATGTGCTGGCTGGAGGTAGACTGTGATCCCCTGGGGACTCGAGGTGTGTAGCTGGTGGTCACCTCAGGGAAAGCCTCGTACTTCTCCTTTGTCACTAGGCCCATCCTCCTCAAGAGATAGCAGATGTAGGGGCCGTAGACCAAGTGACATCCTCCAACTCTCTCTGAGATGACCTCCTCTATCTCTCCAGTGAGAAGTCCACCAAGTCGAAAGTCTGCCTCCTCAGAATGACTGCTACAGCCCACTGGTGTAAGAGTGTGAACTCCTCTCTGTAGCCAGACCTGGCTATGATAGTTCTGGTGACTATCGCTCTCACCACCTTAGCCTCTGTAGTGAGCCTCGCAGGGCCTCTCTCAAATCCTGGGGTGTGCGGAGGTGGGAAAGCAATCGACACTAGGTCGTCTGAAGGCAGCTTCCCTCCCTGAGGTTTGCGGGGTGGCTCCAGTGTATCGTAGGCACTCCTGTAAAGCTAGAAGTCTGAAGCCAGGGGTCCTAGGTTGGCGATCAAGTCCTGCCTGGTGACTCACTATAACTGCCCTCTAAATAGGAACCAGAACTCTGAGCGGTCTCTGGCAACCCACAGCGTCATGTAGAACTCGAGGACCATGTCCTCTCTAAACCTGTGTGGAGCAGTAACTAGATCTACTAGCCCTGGCAGGTATGTGAAGTACTGCTCCATGTCTGTGCCAGTGGCCCTCCTCATGGCCTGGTAGGTCGTGTACTGCTGTGGCACGAAGACTTTGTCCTTGCCTCTCAGGCTAAGGTAACATCTCAAACCCTCTCCAATCCTCCTCTGGAGGGGTGTCCAGTACCTCTCTCTAGCAGCAGTGTCTCTAGGGATAGGAACCCACTTCTTGAAAGGCACCAACCGAAGCACCTTAAGGTCCTTTGCAAGAACCTTGAGGATATCTGGCTCTCCGGCTGCCTGAATCAGTCTCTGCAGCCTCCTAGTGCACACATCATAGGTGCACCTCGGGTCTCCTGCCCGGTGAGCTGTCCTTTGGGGAACAGTCTGCTCATCCTCCTCCTCTGACTCATCAGCCTCCTCCTCAACAAGCTCATCAGACTCAGACTCTAAGGTCTCCTCCTCTACAATCTCCTCCTCAGAATCCTCCTCCTGCTGCCTGGAGAATCCCTGATCCACAGTTCTCGATGATCTGCCCTAACGGAAAATTGGAGTATGCTACGGCCATGGCGGTGGCACAACTCCGACCGCCAGAGGTGCAGTTCTTTGCCTGGTGCTCCTCCTTAGGCTCTATGTCTCACGGGACTGCTCTAAGATCAGCCGAGTCCCTGGAGTCCTTCGTGACTGCTCCATGGCATCCTTGTGCCTAGCCACTCTCCTGCCTCTCTCTGACTCAGGGTCAAGCCTTGGTCTCTTCTTGGTCTTAGATTTCTCAGGCATTTTCCCTTTTCCCTTGTCCTGACCTAAACCAGCCATCTGTGTTGACTGCTCTGCTAGCACTGCATGCATGTAGGTATAGATAGGATAAGCATGGAAACCTAATACATCTATAAGCAAAGCACCGCTAGGAAATAATGCACAATAGAAATCCTTGCATTGAATGAAGGACATGATCACTAGGCAATTATGCAAGGTAACAACAGTGATCATCGATTATATGTGTCTGGTGCGAGTCATCTAGTGTACAGTCAAATAATGGCAATAAAATATAACTATAGACTAGACAGGAGATAACCCTAGACATGCAATTAACAGATAAAGATGAAATTAATTGCAGACTAGGTTGAGTCAATTAATTAATCAATGCAACTAATGATGAGAATCAATACTAATTGCATCAATTAACTAATTACTTAGAATTTCAGGCATAAATGATGAACGGAGGATAGTATCAATACCCTGTGAGAAAAGTCGATATGCCGAGAACTGAGAACTCCGCAAAACATGCTCCGATCACCAAAAAGATGGGATGGTCTTGCCGGCAATGGAGGTGAAGGGGAAAAAGGAGGGAGCTTTTCCCTGGCAATCGGCTGAAGGGGGATGGGCTGCTCTAGTGCGCGTGGGAGAGGAAGTGGAGGCGCGGCACTGGTAGTCGGCGGTGGTGACGCGGCTAGCTGCGGAGGTAGTGCTGCACGCAGCGGTAATGAGACCAAGGCGGTGTGGGAGCTTGGGCGTGGCGCGGGAGCTGGTGGCGCTGCGGCGGCTTTTGCTCGGGTGCACGTGGGCGAGCACGGGCGCCGGCGAGCAGCGGCGTGGATCAGCGATGACGACAAACGAGGTTGGGTGCGATGATGTTGGAGAGAGAGCGGTGTCGGCTCTGGGCGTATTCTCGGCGTTCGGTGTTGGTCGTAACTACGCACCCACTTATATATCGCAAGAGGATGGTGTACATTATAGCACTTTTTCCCTTAGAGTATTCCAAGGTATAATCAAATCCACAGGGATCAGCAAGAGAACCATGTTTAGAGTTTACTATTTCATCTAACAAATCAATCCTATCATGAAGTACATATTGCACATACAAAAGAGTCAAAAAAGATGAAGTCGAAGTTGCAAACCTGAGCCAAAGTGTGTCTGATGCTTAGTTGGCCAAGGCTTGTGGGAGTAGGAGCATACACATCGACCAAGGAGTGTCACCTGGAGTTAGCCTATATGCAACTAGCAGTCGGAGAAAGGCTGTGCCGATCGGCACTAAAGCAGTAGTCGTTATCATCTTAATCCTAGCTTACTTGGCACTTTAAACAATCGGTAAATATCGAAGATGAGCAAGACCACCCGCCTTTCCGAGGAGCTCCTGATTTATCGCTGCCGAGAGGAAACCCTTAATCACGCATGTATCTTAACCCTACTTGACTATCTAAAAGTGATGCGCAAGCTTAGCTCTATCATACTAAACCACACCCTAGCATCATCAAGCAATCATGATTCATATAAGATCTGAATACTTGCCTAACCACTATGGTTAAGAGAGCATCTAAATACTTAGCCTAGAACTAACCAATTGAATAAGCACATGTAAGATCAATCAATCCAGATGAACACAAATTGCAGCCAAGGATAGAATTAAGATATATAACATAAAGATCGATAACTTATACCAATATTCATCATCGTCAAGGGCGCGCCAATCGGCTCAACTGGTGCGTTGATCGGTGCTGCCTTGATGCATCATTAATGACTCCTAAGGTACATGGCTCTACTTCTTCTAGCTCCAGGGTAGTGCACCATACAGGGTCCCTACCCGACTAGACTACATCTCTTCAATTTGGTGGCTCTTCAACTCTGGTGGCCTCCTGGTGATGTGCAGCGGCTCCTATAGCCTAACTCTCCCCCTTGTTTGTAGCTTGTTCCAGTCTTGGATGTCATATGGGTGTTTACATAGCCTCTGGTCACGTCCTCCTTTGCTTGGCCTCCATGTTTAGCTCATAGAGATTGAATCCAAGTTGGTTTCGTACCTTCCATAAACAACGTTGACTTACTTTAATCATAACCAATGCTTCCAGAGTACGAATGAAGGAAGCCTGGACTCTATCACGTAGCCCTTGAAAAGATCTACAACTTATGTATTATTTGGATCCGCATATTCGGATATTTTGATATCCAAAATTGCGATGCCAAAATATCTGTCCTGATTCGGATTCCTCTGTGCAGCCTGCCTTGCAGGGCCCATATCTCCCAGCTCCGGAGTCCAATAAATGCAAATCATATATGTTTCGAAAAGCCCTCGACGAGATCTTCAACATTGGTATTATGAGGTTTCCTATTTGACCACGTATTGGGCTCCACAATCGCATGACAATACAGTGCTGTTTCTGGACTCCGCGAATTTAACTTTCCTTCTGGATAAACCTTCGAGAAATCCTTAGACACTGGGCCTCGACCTTGGGCTTGCACATTGGACCTCATGGACATCTAGGTGTGTCTTTTAAGCTTCATGGTCTAGTGGAAATCCCTCCTTGCATGGCGAGTTGGGCTTCATATCGGTACTTCTCATATAAGAGCCATTTTGTCGTCTTTTTACCTGTTTCTGCAATAAAGCACAAAAACGATACTACATGTGGAAATCATCAATATTAGAGGTAAAACACATGATTATGATCAGAATATGGTATGATATTGGTGGTTATTGGCATATAAAATGGGTACTTAGGAACCACCAATAGCTCCCCCATGCTCAAACCTTTGCTCGTCCTCGAGCAAATAAATTACCCTCAAGAAGAGATCAGCGTTGCAATCATGTTATCTTCACTTGCATTCATCAAGGCTCATGCATATCCAACCCTCTTTAAGAGTGTAGTACAAAAAAGTTTATGTTGCACTAATTCTACTACTCAAAGATACAAGTGGGGAACAGATTATGATTAAGAACCGATCACAATGATCAAATAAAGTAGCTTCAACTCTCAAATTAGATTACTCCTCAAACTAGGCCTTAGATGGTAAAGTTTTTCCAAAAATTTTCAGTCTCATTATCCAAACAAAATGCTCTCTTGCAAAGAATCAATGCAACACTCATCTTACAAATCTCACAAGCCAAACAACTAGAAGTGACCCCATCTACAAATGTTTGGTGAAAGGCTTTATGTGTAGCTTGGTAGGAAAACAACTAACAACAACGTAACTCAGAGTATTGTCATATCAAGAGATAGTTCTAATTGGTTTTATTTGAGACTTGTCAAAAAAGGCCATTGGAAAACAATGTGTAGAAAAGGAGAAACACACGCTTTAGAAAGGTGGACATATGCAAAAGACAAAGAAAGATCTCAAGACATAAACGAAGTTCTCAAAATCGGATTGCACATGGTTGGAGTGATAGAGTTTCAGCCAATTGAATGCACTTACTTGAAGAATAATGACTTATGCACAAATCTCCTCTCTTACAACTTGATTGAACATTCTTGATCTTCCATCAACAATTTTTTTTTTGTAGTCCATTAGCTAGTGCTTCAGAATGATGAATGACGTCCATCCCAACACGCTTAAATGTTGCTCGTCCTTGAGCAAAGGGAGTGGAAAAAGAAGAGCACTAGCTGAATCTGTTATTCCTTCCCTTTGACCATCTGAAACACTTATAATTGCTTTCTAGAGATAATAGAGCGCTTCCTGAATTTTTTAGTCCTTGCGCCGATCGGCATAGAGTTGCGCGGATCGGCGCACTTCTGATTTCGCCTTGTCTTCTCCTTGTATTGCTCTCTGCACTTTAGAGAGTCTTCAGAGGTGTTTATTGATGAAAATCTTCGTCTTCAGCAAGAGGTCTTGGTAGTTTGTGCATAAAAGAAATAGTGCAACGGCTCGACGAGAAATTCATATCATAGGTTGTGGACAAGGAGAGGACAACACCAAAAGAAATATAGGTTTACAGGTGGGAATATTCAGCGAGCATTGCTAAATATGAAAGGGCTAGCAAACAAGTGATAGTTACGCAAACAAAATAGCCAACTTCCAAGTCTCATACCAAAAGAACACAAACTTGAAACAACTCACCAAATTACATGTTGCAACCTACAGGCGTATCATATAAGTGTAGCATATTTGGCTTTGGTAGGTATGATCAATGCAAGAGAGCAAAATTTGCAAGGATTAGAGACAACATGTAATAGTTTTCCAAAAATTACTAAGTACACTAGCTAAGTTGGAGTTTTCTTCTTAGAGAGCAAAGCATATTGTCATGAAGAACAATTCAACCATATGGGGTCTTTATCAAAACATATGTCAACAAATACCACCACTAAAGCAAATAGAGTTCATAGAATTGGTGCTTAGTTGAAAATTCAGCGGTGGACAATTATGTGCAATGAATCATGCAACTTCCAATAACAATAGCAACTTCCATCATATCTCTTGCAAAGATCCTTATCATAGTTATACATTTATTCATCATGAAAGCATTATAAGACAACGGTGATGATACAGGCAAGCTCCCCTAGATAAATTAATGACATTTGGTCACCCTAAGGTAGCTATTAGGGATATGTCATTGTTCATTCTATGTTCTAAGTGATAAATTATAAATAACCTTTCACATGAACAAAACAAAAAGGGTATCACAAAAGAAAAAGAGAGAGAAGACCAAGTCGAAAGCCGACGGCATTTGCAGGTTTGAGAAGAAAATAAGATTAGGAGAAGTGAAGAATCAAAGGGATGTTACGGCATTTCAATCAATTGAAGCGCAACTTGTGCCTCCCCCATGCTTAAAATCTTGCTGGATTGCACGAGAGAAGGGCGATAGCAGGGGCAACGAGGGAGCGTCGATCGGCACGAGGATGCGCCAATCGGCGTAGACGGTTGTGCCTCTCGTCACCTCCAGGTCCAGCCTTGATGTGCTGTCCCAATGCTCCCTCTTGTATATGTGGCCGTTGTCACCTCGTTTCCTTTGACTGTCCTCGTTCAAGAGTACTTCTTTCATTCCTGCAAAACATTAAAATGCACATACTACCCCCGATATGATGGTCGGAGATAGAATAATATCTACCATCTAGCAACAACCTCAATAGCTTGTGGCATTTTAATTCTAGTAGCAAAAAGAAAACATCCTAATGGGTGTACGTGTGTGCACAAGTGTGGATGCATGGAGTTAATATCACAATGTTAGCAAAGAATCAAGAATATAACAATGTTTTTCCACAATTTCGTCTAAACACCACATTCACATAAAATTGCTAAATGAATGTGTCATGTACACAATTCTGGGGTCGAAATATTTTCATCATTTAGTCTTGAAGCAAAGCAAACGAGCATGTTAGCAACGAAGGTTAGTAGCATGGAAGCTAAACAAGAACAATGTTTACACCTAGCTCTGAGCACCATGCTTACAACTAGATTGCTAGCAATCTAAATGAAATTCGTTGACAATCAAAGTCTAAACACCATGTTTATATGACTTAGCTATTGTTGAACCCAGCTGGACTAGAGAGATAGCGCATTGAAAAATATTAGCAACCAACCAATGCAAATGATGTGAAACAGAGCAAGGCAAATGAATTATCCAATGATGTTCATTATCAAATAAGCATAAACACAATGTTTACACCTAAATTTGCTAAAGATATTGCGCGCAAGCCAATTAAGTGCTCATTATCAAGTTCAAACCAAGCCATTATGAATGAAAAGTAAATATGATCATGCAAAGTTAGAGGTTTCGGCGAATCAAAACAAAAACATGTTAGGTGGCAGTAAAGGAATGCTTAGAAAAGGATTTGGGTGTTGCACCGATCGGCAATGTGCGTGTGCCGATTGGCACGGTAGGAATTGGCTCTGGAATGCGATGAAAAATGAAGGGTGGGAGGCTTAGGTGGGCTGAATTTAGATGGTTAAATGCATTTAGGCGAAAACATTATGCATAAACAAAAAGAAAAGCAAGAGCTCACAAATTATGCATGTAGTTGATGATTTTCGCAAACAAAACACAAAATGATGGTGGTGGAGGTCTAAAAATAAAAATTTAATCTAAAACTAATTTGTCACAAGTGAATCAATTGAGTTGGGTTATTCTCACGACACCAAAACTCTAGGTTGCCCTCCTAGTAGCACTAATCAATCCAAACAAAACAAAAACACGGGTTGCCTCCCAAAAAGGGCTTCAATTAGAGTCATGTAGCTAGACTTCTTACATACTTTGTTATCACGAAGCCATGGTTCTTTGTGCAAGATCCAAAGATTTCCATGTAGCTTGTACTTATGCAATCTTCATCGTGGTTTGCTCATTGTCCGTCTTCATTGTGTTGCATAATTCTCAATGTGTGTATGTGATATAATGCTCTAGAGTCTTCAATCTTGTTCAACTTCTAATCATTTGCTTGTGGGAGAATTGCTCGAGCTATCTTTGTTGTCATTGATTACTTCATCTTTTAAGCATTGGAGCATATCTCGGCTTGTCCTATGATTTGTGAATCTTGATCTTTGTTGCACCAGTAAGTCTTGATGATGAAGAGTAGATGCAACTTCTCAATTCTTGCACAATGATCCATCAAGTCGACGGTGAAGAAATCCGAAGAAATCTATTGTTGCTTTTCTGAACCGACGTCTTGGTTCGGACATTGCGCCGCGACCAGAAGTAATTGGAGGCTGAAACCTATGCCATTGCATCGGACATCAAATTATCTTTCCAAGCAGTACTCATGCATCCAAATCGGACTCCGTATGAGAGAGATATGACCTTTTTTCTAAAGGTATGTCAGGCCGTCTCGCGACGAATCCGAATTGAATTCAAACTTTCCAAATATTCAAACTCCGTGTTTGGAACGACTTGAATCCATGTCTATTACCAAAAGAAAGTCTTCTAAATGCATGGAAACCCATAGATCACGTGGATGTAGGACTTTAATTCCATATTTGGCTCAAACATCCAATTGTTTGTAACTCTCGCGAAATATTCAAACAGCCTGTACAACGTCTCATGTTTTGACCATAAATCCTTGTAGGAAACTCCAATTGATGTGAGGTTTAAACCGTTGGAAACTAGACTTGATGATCTTCCACAATATCAAATTTGTAGGTCTTTCAATCCTCTGTAGAATTTTGCACACCTTCTTTTGGTCAGCGGACAACACATCTACTCATGATCAAGAATGTATTCATCGTATCTTCATTCTTCACAAATGAAATTCTTGATCTTCATGATTCTTTTCTCCCATTATTTGTTGATGTGAATAAGATAGAATCCTTGCAAAGCATTAGCTAAAAAACATTTGACACAAAGAGCGTACCTCCCTTTTGAGTGGTGTGGTGCCAATTGGCATGGGCGTTGCACCGATCGGCACAAGCGAGTCTTTCATGAACATGGACTCCGCAGCAGATGATGGGCCACTAACAAAGTTAGCACCTACTGTTGTGGAGCAAGAGAATTGACGAAGGGTGAGGTCGTTGGCGTCGGCATCAATGCGGCACCGACCGGCACATGGTTGCGCCGATCGGCGCAAGCAGCTATGTCGTCGTGCTCCAGTCGAGGTTGTGTGCCTAGCTTTGTACCTGTTTTTCAATGGACACATAAACAAAGAAAAATAGGGTATGTGCAATAAAAAGATAAAGGATTATTTTGATAAACTAGATAGATCCCTCTAAACAGGTTCGACTTGCCGATCCGTGGCAATGGCGCCAGAAAAAGAGCTTGTTGGTCATAACTACGCACCCACTTATATACCGCAAGAGGACGGTATACATTGTAGCACTTTGTCCTTTATAGTATTCCTAGGTATAATTAAATCCATAGGGATCAGCAATAGAACCGCGTTTAGAGTTTACTATTTCATCTAACAAATCAATCCTATCATGAAGTACATATTACACATATAAGAGAGTAAAAAAAGATGAAAGTCGAAGTTGCAAACCTGAGCCAAAGTGTGCCTGATGCTTAGTTGGCCAAGGCTTGTGGGAGTCAGAGCATACACATCGACCAAGGAGTATCACCAGGAGTTAGCTTATATGCATCTAGCGGTCGGAGAAAGGCTGTGCCGATCGGCACAACTGATGTGCCGATCGGCACTGAAGCAGTACTCGTTATCATCTTAATCCTAGCTTACTTGGCACTTTAAACAATCGATAAACATCGAAGATGAGCAAGACCACCCGCCTTTCTGAGCGGCTCCCAATTTATCGCTGCTGAGAGGAAACCCTTAATCGCGCGAGTATCTTAACCCTACTTGACTATCTAAAAGTGTTGCGCAAGCTTAGCTCCGTCACAACTAAACCACACCCTAGCATTATCAAGCAATCATGATTCATACAAGATCCGAATACTAGCCTAATCACTATGATTAAGAGAGCATCTAAATACTTAGCCTAGAACTAAGCAATTAAAGAAGCACATGTAAGATCTATCAATCTAGACGAACACAAATTGCAGCCAAGGATAGAATTAAGATAGACAATGATGAGGACATCACCATGCTGGATACGCGCATATCATGGCCTTCCCCAAGTTACAAGTCGCCACCAACTCGGTCGCCATGTTCATCTCGGATTCAGCCGACACCCCTTCACGGTTTTGATGATATCTCCCACATCCAACGTCCAAACGAGGCGTTCTTTGATGCGTTGGAAAGGGGACGACGACGCCATCATTTTGGTTCTGGTCCTAGCTCTAGAAGGGTCGTGAGTCACAATATGTGGCCATGACAAGGTGTTGTGCCACCTATTTTGGGCCAACTTGGCCATGTATCGTGTCGGGCCTTAAGCCCATGTTGTGGGCGCCCCTCTGGTCGCCCCCAACCCTAGGACGTCTTTGTTTCCTACATAAACTCAGTAGCCACCGTCTTTTAGTTTTGGGTTTTGTTTAGTTCAGTTTTCTAGAGAAAAACTTGATCGAATTATTGTAACTGTGGCGACAAGTCCTTTTACAGTAATCCAGGGCCCCTGTTCTTGTTCTACACCACTATGGCGATTAGTCCTTTTGTGTTCAGAGCTTGAACCTTTTCTTGTGATTTGCTTCATCCATATTTGCAATTTCAGATTGCGTGTTTATCCTCTCTTGCTTGTGTTCTCGATTTCGCTTGCAGGAACAATCAAGTTGTGCTTGGTGTAACGGTTGCGGGGTTGGATCGTGACTAATTCACACCGGGTCGTCGACGCCGAGTTCCCCAAATTCGAGTTTATTCCCTTACCTCTCGAAAGATCGGGCCATATTTACATCAAGTGGTATCAGATTCCTAGGTTCCCCGTGAGGTATTATCGTGTTATTCCCTTTAGATTCGTTTGTGTTCATCACCTTTTTGTCCACGAAAAAGCCTACAAAAAAAATTTCCCCACCATCCCAGACACTGTTTAGCCTTTGCATAATTTAATTTCAGAGTCCGTAGTGTTGAGTTTGTGTCCTAGTTGAGTTCAGTTGCTGGTTTGAATTTGTGTTTCAATTCGGTTTGTGTTTTTGATCTCCGCTGCACACCACCATCACCATCGTGTTCTCCATTGGATTCATCATCATGTCACCCACCCACCACACCCACAATCCGTTGCCAACAAAAGAAACCCTACCCGATTCCTGACTCAAAAAATTCAAAAATAGCGCTTTTGGTGAAACTTTGAGATTTTGCCTACCCTTTGTTTTCCCTCTGTTTGAGTTGAAACTTCTTATGGTTCCTTCCTTTGTGTTCCTCTATCACAGAAAAATAGTGGAAAAATCATACAAAAAAATCAAGATTTTGATTTGCACCCCCCCCCCCCCCCCCGACCTGAAAATTCTAAGTCTGTGAAGTCTATTTTGTTCCTTGCTGCCTTTTCTATTGTTCTTTGCCATTGTTCTTGCTATCACAACTGTTTTTTAACACGATTCTTTTGCCAGCAATTAGGACACTGCTTTGGACATTTATTCAGTGCTACTATCTGTTATTAAATTGTGTTCCATTGACATACATATTAGCCTTCCTAGCTATACATATTGTAGCACAGGTTTCTTCCTTGCAACTGTTACACCCAAGCTCAACTACAGATTGTGTCAACCTGTTTGGCTTTGGGAAGAACACTTGCAAGATTGTGATACATTGCTTCTGATATGGTTTTCCACTTTCTACACCCTCTGCTGCCTGCTAGTTGATAGGGTTAATCTTTTTGTTTAGTGTTGTCTTTTGCTTTTAACCATGTCAGAGAAAGGGAAAGGGACACCTGGAAAGTTGGAGTCCCCTACAGACTTCAATGATTGCGTCTCCAAGGCCGAGCTCACGAAGCTTCTTGCGGACCAGCGTACATTCATGGAAACGAAGTTTGTCGAGTTGATGGGTCACATCAACACTATTGTCCACCGCATTGAGGATGTTGAACGACGACCTCCACCTCAACGAGCTGCTGTTGATGATGATTTTGACCGTGATGCAGACCGTCTTCACCATAATCGACACGGTATGGGAGGTAATAACAATCGTGGTAATACTGATACTTTTGTTAAGCCCAAATTTAACATACCACCTTTTGCCGGTAGTGCTGATCCTGAAGCATACTTAGATTGGGAACTTGCTGTTGAACAGAAATTTAATTCTCATTTAGTTCCTGCTGAGCATAGAGTTAGACTTGCTACTAGTGAGTTTACAGGTTTTGCTCTCTTTTGGTGGAATGATCTTTGCAATACTAATGCTGCTATACCTGCCACTTGGTCTGTTTTGAAACAACGCATGAAATCTTGTTTTGTTCCTCCTTATTACCAACGTGATTTACATTTGAAATTACAATCTTTAACACAAGGTAGTAAAACAGTAGAGGAATATTATCAGGAATTGCTTATTGGTTTAGCACATTGTGATATACATGAAGATGATGTTGAAACTAGTACTAGATTTTTTGGTGGTTTGAACCGTGATATCCAAAATATTGTTGACTATAAAGAGTGGAATAGGTTCAGCCAATTGTATCATATTGCTCTTAAGGCTGAACGAGAAGTACAGGGACGCCTTCCACAACAATCTTGCAGGTTCAACACTGAGCAATATCTCTAGCAACGCACTGGAGTAGAGAACTTGAAGAGTCATGTTGCTAAGACACCAGCAACAACTTTTCCACTTGCGCCTACTTCTGCAGCGCAATCATCTAGTGTGCAGCACCAACACCAGAAGAAGTTTACTACTTCCGGTACTAGGAGTGGCTCCTCCACCACCATTATTTGCCACCGCTGCAAGGGCATGGGACATGTCATGAAGGATTGCCCTAGTCGTCGTGCTTTCATCGCTACCGCTGATGGGTATGAAAGTTCTAGTGATGTTGAAGATGAATTTGCTCGTATGCCTAACCTTGTTGCAGATTCGACGGAGGAGCAGGAGACTACCGCCATTGATTCCATTGCTGCCACAGCGGGCTTTCCTAGCCTCATTGTACAGCGTGTGTTGACCACTCGGGTGGGACAAGAGGAAGAACAACAACGCAACAATTTATTCTACACGTATCTCATTGTTGCGGACCACCGTGTTCTCACCATCATTGATACTGGGAGCTGTAACAACTTGGTAAGTTCTGATTTGGTAAGTAAACTTGACTTGACCACGCATGCACTACATCAGCCCTACCACATCAAATGGTTCAACAATAGTGGTACAGCACAGGTAACTCGATCAGCACGCATACACTTTTCAGTAGGTTCTTATCAAAACTTTGCTGATTTTCATGTTGTACCTATGCAAGCATGTTCGCTTTTATTAGGCCGTCCATGGGAATATGATACAGATGCTACCCACCATGGTGGAACAAATACATATACATTGGTGCATAAGGATAGGAATATTACTTTGCGTCCGTTATTGCCTGCTGATATTAGAAATCATTTTAAACTGCTTGCTGAAAATACTGAGAATAAACATGATAACAAACAACTTTCTAATGTTAAACATAAGGCTATTCAGTTAAAGGGAGGTGCTTTTCTTGCTATGACATCTACTGTTACTAATCTTTGTGATAATCATGATGCACCTTGCTATACTATGCTTTGTCATGATATATCATCTATCGATGATCATGTATCTTGTACTTTGCATTCTGCTAGTACTATCCTTTTGCAGGAGATTGATGCTGAGATGGAGTTGAGGGTAACTCCAATTTAAGAAGGGGAGGATGATGAGGACATCACCATACTAGATACGCGTATATCATGGCCTTCCCCAAGTTACAAGTCGTCACCAACTCGGTCGCCATGTTCGTCTCGGATTCAGCCGACACCCCATCACGGTTTTGATGTTATCTCCCACATCCGACGTCAAAACGAGGCGTTCTTTGATGCGTTGGAAAGGGGACGATGACGCCGTCGTTTTGGTTCTGGTCCTAGCTCCAGAAGGGTCGTGAGTCACAATATGTGACCATGACAAGGTGTTGTGCCACCTATTTTGGGCCAGCTTGGCCATGTATCGTGTTGGGCCTTAAGCCCATGTTGTGGGCGCCCCCCCTAGTCGCCCCCAACCCTAGGACGTCTTTTTTTCCTACATAAACTCAGTAGCCGCCGTCTTTTAGTTTTGGGTTTTGTTTAGTTCAGTTTTCCAGAGAGAAACTTGATCGAATTATTGTAACTGTGGCGACAAGTCCTTTTACAGTAATCCAGGGCCCCTGTTCTTGTTCTACACCACTGTGGCGATTAGTCCTTTTGTGTTCAGAGCTTGAACCTTTTCTTGTGATTTGCTTCATCCATATTTGCAATTTCCGATTGCGTGTTTATCCTCTCTTGCTTGTGTTCTCGATTTCGCTTGCAAGAACAATCAAGTTGTGCTTGGTGTAACGGTTGCGGGGTTGGATCGTGAATGATTCACGCCTGGTCGTCGATGCCGAGTTCGCCAAATTCGAGTTTATTCCCTTACCTCTCGGAAGATCGGGCCATATTTACATCAGACAACATAAAGATTGATAACTTATACCAATATTCATCATCGTCAAGGGCGTGCCGATCGGCTCAACTGGTGCGTCGATCGGCGCCGCCTTGATGCATCATTGACGACTTCTAAGGTACATGGCTCTACATCTCCTAGCTCCGGTGTAGTGCATCATACAGGGTCCCTACCCAACTAGACTACATCTCTTCAATTTGGTGGGTCTTCAACTCCGGTGGCCTCCTGGCGATGTGCAGCGGCTCCTATAGCCTAACTCTCCCCCTTGTTTGTAGCTAATTCTAGTCTTGGATGTCATATGGGTGTTTATATAGCCTCAGGTCACGTCCTCCCTTGCATGGCCTCCAAGTTTAGCTCATAGAGATTGAATCCAAGTCGGTTTCGTACCTTCCATAAACAGCGCTGACTTACTTTAATCATAACTGATGCTTCCAGAGGCCAAATGAAGCAAGCTTGGACTCTATCTCGTAGCCCTGAAAAGATCTACAACTTTGGTATTATTTGGATCCTCAGATTGGGACATTTAGATACCCAAAATTGCAATGCCAAAATATCTGTCCTGATTCAGATTCCTCTGGTCAGCCTGCCTTGTGGGGCCATATCTCCTAGCTCTGTAGTCCAATAAATGCAAATCATATATGTTTCGGAAAGCTCTCGACGAGATCTTCAACTTTGGTATTATGAGGTTTCCTATTTGACCAAGTCTTTGGCTCCGAAATCGCGTGATAATACAGTGCTGTTTCTCGACTCAGTAAATTTAACTTTCCTTCCGAATAAACCTTCTTGAAATCCTTAGGCATTGGGCCTCGACCTTGGGCTTGGATATTGGACCTCTTGGACGTCCAGGTGTGTCTTGTAAGCTTCATGGGCTAGTGATAAGCCCTCCTTGCACGGTGATTCGGGCTTTATATCGGTACTTCTCATATAAGAGTCATTTTGTCATCTTTTTACCTATTTCTGCAATAAAGCACTAAAACAACGCTACATGTGGAAATCATCAATATTAGAGGTAAAACACATAATTATGATGAGAATATGGCACAATATTGGTGGTTATTGGCATATAAAAAAGGTACTTAGAAACCACCAACATTCGGCATGAAGAAGGAAGAGCCAAAGTCTCTTACAAATTTGACCTAGGTCAAGGGGCCAACGAACGGCCGAGATTTGTTAAGGAATCAATTAATGTTCCAGATCTGGAAATGCATCGCACGATCGACCGAACTGACTGGATAGTCCAATCTCTACATCGGACTGTCCGGTCAGATTTGGGTCTACTGGCTTTCTGCAGACCGGACGGTACGGTCTCTAGGACTGTTCTGTCCTGTCTCTACAACCAGACTCCCCCCAGGCACTATGTCCCGTGCCACTGACCGGACTATACGGTCATATAACCGAACCGTATGGTCACTTCTAGAAAAATGCTGAGTCCAGGCTTTTCTCCATTTTCCAACTGCCCTCGCTAAACACACAAACAAACACTGCACTTAGAATATAGAGGGAACTCTCAAACACTCCTTTTCAAATAATGGCACTCTATGGCCTTAGAATTTTTGCAAAAGCCAAGTAAAAGATTGAGCAAATAAGAACCAAAGGGGTATGTATGAGCCTTAGTCCATGAACCGCGCGAGTAGTTTAACCTCGGAGTTCATATGAGCTTTCTCAATGGGCATGAAGCACAATCCTTTCCTTTGGTCACACTTATAGAGATGTAATCTCATATAGAGCATGAGACACAAATATCTCCAAGTGGGACAAGCCTCCTTTGTGTTTCCTATATGATACATGCAACAAGCATTTTACATATGCAATGAAAGTAAACATGCCATGTGAATGCACACAATATTAAAACAGGACACAAAGGAAACCTAACAATGTCAAGTTTGAACCCCTCCTAAGCTTACTCATTATAAGCCATGCCCTTGCCTTCAGAGAAGTCAAACCACCATCTCAAGCACTCCCCCTTGCTTATAGCTATCTTGGATGGGTTAGACATTGACTAATTTTTATGTGTTTTTCTTTTAGTTATTTACACATGCTTGGGTGCAAAGCATACTAGTCACAAAGGAGTCCTAATTAACATGCAATGCAAGAGAAAGAAAAACACACTACAACTACAAAGAACAAACACGGTTACCTCCCTCATGAGTAAATAGGTCATTGTGGTCCATGTCACTTGTGGTGGACTTTACATGATCTTCATGAAAGTGCTCAGTCCATCACCACCACCATCTAGGTCTTGTTCTTCGGCACCCACTTGTACGTAGCCGATCTCTCAAGATCAACAATGCACTTAGGCACCCATATGCTCTTGACCTTCCTCTTCTTGTTTGGTGGTCCCAAAGCCTTAGCTTTCACCTTGCCATCCTTGTTCCTAAAAAGCTTGAAATGTGTGTTCTCATAGAACAAGTTAGCATTATGTAAAATAATGAAACTTCTCACCATGGGACAATCCTTGGTGGCGTGGCCATCCTTGCAACACCTCTCACAATAGTAGTCATCGGCGACAAGGGGTTTGATCCATGCGGGGATGGAATCACTCATCCCTATGATGTTGATGGCGGCGGGATATGAGCCAAGTCCCTGATGGGAGACATTGTTCACAAGATTCCTCCCAAGAATCTCCTTGTGGATCGCTCTACCACGTGTGAGCCTCTCAAAGCCGTCCATCACCATCTTCCTCTCTTCCTTGAGCTTGTGATATTCTTTCAAAATGAATGGCTCAAGAGAAGAAACCTCGATCGAGGTGGTTAGTTCATCACACATAGTAGAAGCATCACTCTTAGATGAACTAGGGGAGGGAGAGGCAAGGTTCTCAACATTGATGGACTCGTAAGTGATCTCAGGGCCTTGTACTTCTCATGAAGCTATACATGATCACCCTTGAGTTTGTCATAACTCTTGTTTAGGGCCTCATGAGATGTGACAAGGTCCTTGAGCTTACTCTCAAGCTCACCCACATGGTCCTTACCCAACTTACATTCTTTTCTTACCACATCCAACATTTTGGATTTCTTGACGGCAATGTCACGGGCTTGCTCAAGCATACTCCAAAGCTCTCACGAGCCCCTCCTTGGGTGGATTGCTTCTTTTGCTCCTTAGCCTACGGGGTATTAGCAACCGTTTCCAGTTGTTGTTCCCCTCCCAAGGGTAGGTTCTTACGCGTTACTCACCCGTTCGTCACTAGAAACACCACTTCTCGTTCGACTTGCATGTGTTAGAATGCCGCCAGCGTTCATCCTGAGCCAGGATCGAACACTCCATGAGATTCATAGTTGCATTACTTATAGCTTCAAATTAAAGCCATGAAACAAGTAGCTGGCAAATCTAAATTGGAACTAGCTCAATTCACAGTTACAAGCCTTTGCACAATTCGCCTCTGCTCTTAATAAAACAAGCCAGGGCACATCAAAGCTCCTCATCATCGTGTGACATCCCCTCCGGGACAACCAGGGTGACGTACAGGAGGACACTCGATGAAGCAAGTAACAACAGCACATACATTCTTACAAGCCCATAATATATTACATCATAGTATAATACAACCAGGTTTTCAGAAAAAACAAACCAGAGTTTTGCAATGGAAAAACATTTATTACAACAAAGTGTTTGAAACTCTAAACACGAACAGTTTGGCAACGAGGAGCTTTATTCTACTATCAAAACTATGCTCCTAGAACACGATCATCTTCTATTCTTCCGGTGACGGGATGCGTTCCCACTGAATGGATCCTCCTTCCGGAAGTTGCCCTTCTCCTGGTATATTCTCGGACCAGCCATAGGAAGATGGCTCACCACCTAAAACCAATATGGACAAAGCCCTGAGTATCTAATATACTCCGCAAGACTAACCCGTCAACAAGGCTTGCTGAGGCCGACACCTAGAATGTATAGGCCTTTAGCTGGTGGGTTGACCCAGACTTGCAAAAAACAGTACCTAAAGTGGACATCTACTTTCATCTCCTAGCTCAAGATTAAGTTCATTAGCAATAAGGTTTGCATCCTGTACTACCGCAATCAAGTTCTTGCAAGCAAAGAGATTATTTATCTGAAATAACTCCCCTTCTCTCCTTACTCTCAACTATCTACGCTCGTGCCAAGTGAACAAGCGGTACTCATTGCTGCGAGGGACAGTGACTCGAATCAATTTCAACCAGCTGGGTAAAACCCGACTACACGTCACATACGCACCACATTGGTCATATATGACAACCTTTCCCTCTAACTCCAACCAGAGGTCGATCCGTTTCCAACTTCCCCGGAAATATGGAGACCCCACATGATACCCGTCCTCGATGTTATCCGTGAGCAACCACCATTTCCCTCCCGTGAGACTTCAATCCCACTAACAGCCGGCAAAAGAAAGTTGGCTATCTCCTACCACAGAGGAGGTTAGGGTACATCAGTTTACTGGGTCCCATATACCAACATGTAGATCGGTACTGTTCAATACTTGTTCACGGAGCCGCCAACGGCTTGGTCCTAAATCTGACACGGACGGGGCTACCACCTTGCAAGGCCCATCCTTTGCCCTTTCCTCTACAGGCCCATCCGGTCTCATCATCATCATCATCTTTCATTTGAATTCTCATAGTTCTCACTCAACTTAAAGCCTCCATGCTTTAAGATCATCCTATATAGTGCTACCGATATTCCATTGACATAAGCATAGCGTCTATCGTGCTACTGGTACCTGTATAGTATAAATACATCATAGGATATGGTAGTGATGCAGGTGGGTATCAATCAATTCCTAGAACCTAGTGCACAACATGACTCGACTGACTATGATAAAAGAAAGAATTTAAAAACATAGGTGGGATGCACTAGGGCTTGCCTTGTGGTTCGTCCGAGTACGGCGGTGCAGGCGTGGAGTCGGGCTCAACAATCACCACCTCGGGTCCACTCTCGACAGACTGCTCGATGATCTCCGGTCCTATGCAATTCGTCGATACGTCACAAGTTAGTGCTACCGATGCATGAATGCAAAATGCGATGCTTGAAATGGCAGCGTGAATAAATAGTAGACAAGAACCTAGTTACTCTTGTCTAAAGTATTTCCTTCAAATTAAATATGATTACGTCTACCAATGACAAGGGGGTGTCATGCTTAATCAAGTTAATCACCCTTAATTACCCCTTTTTTATTAATCTTATAATAATTTAAGTAAACCATTAATTTAGGAATTATTAAATTAATTAACAATTAAGAGGGTATTTCTTAATCTTAATTAAATACTTGAAAATCAAGGAAAATAAATATTTATTTTTATTTCATAAACTGGTAGAGAAAAATATTTGGAACTCAACAAAGTTGGTCCCATAATTTTTGAAGCCCTAAAACTCTATTTATGAATTATCTAAACTCTAGAATTATTCTAATATACTGAAATTCCGAAATTGAGCAGCCCAACAAAAATGGTCCCATGGGCCACTCGGCGGCCCAGCCGCTACTGGGCTCAGCCCAGTCCAGCAGCTCGAGGTCTTGGCCCAGCTGTGCGACCATGGCCCAGCTACGCGGCCAAGAACTAGCTGGGCTGGGCACGGCCCAGCTCCAGGGAGCCTTCGGCTCCCTTGCGCATGCGCGCGCACGCGTATGGCGGCGTGACCGCTGCGGCCAGGAGGCGCTCCCGGGCGCGGCTCGGTGAGTCGAGCGCATCGGCGGGGGCAGCGCTGTGAGGGGAAGGCAGAGGAGAGGTCAGCGCCAGCTAGTTCTCCTTGGAACAGGGGCGACGGTGGCGGTGGAATGGCTCGGTGATCGCCGGCGGCAAGGAAAACCTGGAGCACGGCCAGCGTGAACACGAAAAGAGGTCAACAACCTATCGATTCGGTGCACAACTAAGTAAACAATTCTCATCTGTGAGGAATTTGACTAGGGCCTAATATAGAAACAGAATTTGAGAAGGAACAAAGGGGGTCATCAGTGCTCACCGGGTGGAAGACGGCTGAAATCCGCGAGCTACGGCAGGAGCCGATGCTGGGCGGCCATGGAGGAAGGCTAGGAGGGGGTCCACGCGTCGGTTTGCGGTGGTGGCCGGGTCGGGAAGGCGACGGCGATGGTGAGAGCTCGAGCTTCGACTCGTTTTGGTGGAAGCGGAGGAGAAACAGAGAAAGAGAGAGAGTTGAGCGAGAGAGTGGAAGAGAGAGGAGACCAGGGGAAATTTTCCCTGGGCGCGGGTGGCAGGTAGCACCAACACAGCGGGCGAGCGACTGCGTAGTGCCTCCAGCGCTGCCCTGGCGCGGGCGGCGACGATGCAGTGAATTGGGACCAGGCAGGTGGGGCCAACGGGTCCCATGATACAGTAAAGGTAAATTTTTTTCAAATTTCATTTTTTTTCCTTTTGCTAAAATAAAGCAGGACTATCACAGTCCTCCCCCGTTACAGGAATCTCGTCCTGAGATTCAGAAACGCACGATACTAAGAAATCACGGTCTGGAGAAATGATGGATAATGTGTTTGTAAGAATTCTTCTTGTTCCCAAGTAGCTTCCCTTTCAGAATGGTTACTCCACTAGACCTTGTAAAATTTGATAGTTCGGTGTCATGTCACTCAATCTTTTGTATCAATAATTTTGACTGGATGCTCATCGTAAGTTAAGTCGGGCTGCAATGATTCCATCTCTCTAATAACGACGTCTATTGGTGCCTTCAGACACTTTCAATTGAGACACATGAAAAACATTGTGAACTCCAGAGAGATGTGTTGGCAACTCCAATAGATAGGCTACGGGTCCACATTGTGCCTGAATAACAAAAGGTCCAATATATCGCGGTGCCAATTTCCCTTTGAGTCCAAAACGTTGAACGCCCTTCATGGGGGATACTCGTAAATATACATGATCCCCAACATTAAATATCAACTTTTGTCGCCTTTTATTTGTATAGCTGAGTTGTCGTGACTTGGCCCTCTTCAGATTTTGTTGAATTAGACGCACTCGTTCTTCAACATCTTTTACCATATCTAGGCCAAAGATTACCCTTTCACCACTTTCAGACCAATTTAGTGGTGTACGACAACTATGTCCATATAAAGCTTGGAATGGCGACATACCAATGCTTTCTTGATAGCTGTTGTTGTAGGAGAATTCTGCTAAGGGTAAACATCTTTCCCAATCCTTGATATATGTCAACACACATGCATGAAGCATATCTTCCAGATATTGATTGATTCGCTCTGTTTGCCCATTCGTTTGAGGGTGGTATGCTGAGTTTCGAATCAATTGTGTTCCAAGGGATTGATGTATGTGCTCCCAAAATCTAGAAATAAATTGAGCTCCTCTATCCGAGATAATGGTTTTTGGTATCCCGTGCAAGCAAAGAATATGAGATATGTAGAGCTCAGTGTACTTCTCCACGGTATACTGAGTATGCACGGGTATGAAGCGAGCGGACTTGGTTAACCTATCAACAACCACCCAGATAGAGTTGTGCTTCCGTGGGCTTAAGGGTAAGTCAACAATGAAATCCATACTGATGTCTTCCTATTTCCAAGCAGGTATACTTAAGGGTTGAAGTGGTCCTGCTTGCTTTAAGTGATCTACCTTTACTCGTCGACAAGTATCACATTCAGTGACATACGTTGTTGTCTCTCTCTTCATTCTTGTCCACCAAAACCTTTGTTTTAAATCCTGGTACATCTTGTTAGTTCTAGGATGAATGGAATACTTAGAAGTATGAGCTTTGTCCAAAATTTTCTTACGAAGGTTGAAGTCTTTAGGAACTACCAGTCTATTCTTGAACCAAATAACACCTTCGTTGGCTTCCCAAAAACATTTTACCTCTCCAATCTTTAATCGCCTTTTTATATGTTGTATACCCATATCTTTCTTCTGAGCCATCACTATATCCTCGCGAATAGTGGGAATAAGTGCCAAATTGGTTAGTACCCCATATGGAAGAACACGAAGACTGGGTTCACTTACTTCTTTCCTCGACTCCTTGGTTAGTAGTAGAGCGGTGAGGTTATTGCAATACACTTTTCGACTTAAAGCATCGGCCACAATATTTGCCTTGCCAGGATGATAATGGATCTCGATCTCATAATCCTTGATTAGTTCTAACCACCTTCTTTGAAGCATATTCAGATCTGCTTGGGTAAATATGTACTTGAGACTCTTATGGTCCGTGTAGAGGTGTACCAAATTTCCCAAGAGATAGTGTCACCAAATTTTCAGGGCTAGAACTACTGATGCCAATTCCAAATCATGGGTTGGGTAGTGTTCCCCATGTTTCCTAAGTTGTCGTGATGCATATGCAACTACTCGACCTTCTTGCATAAGGACACAACCAAGTCCTATACCAGAAGCATCACAATAGACATCAAATGGCTTCGTCAAATCCGGTTGGGCTAATACTGGAGCAGTTGTCAGTAATTTCTTTAGAGTTTGGAAAGCTTCATCACATTCGCTACTCCATTCATACTTCTTGTCCTTTTCAAGTAGTTTTGTCATTGGTTTAGCAATCTTTGAGAAATTAGGAATAAACCTTCTGTAGTAGCCTGCCAAACCTAGAAAGCTACAGATTTGAGTGACTGACCTGGGTGGCTCCCAATCCAATACCTTCTGAACATTATTGGGATCGACCGCTACACCTTCCGCAGAAATCACATGACCTAAAATTGGTACCTTCTTCAACCAAAACTCACATTTACTAAACTTGGCGTACAATTGGTGATCTCTTAGGCGTTGTAGAACAATCCGCAAATGTTCAGCATGCTCCTCTTCTGACTTGGAGTAGATCAGAATATCATCTATAAAGACCACTACGAACTTGTCCAATTCCGGCATGAATACCGAGTTCATGAGGTACATGAAATGTGTCAGTGCATTGGTCAAACCAAAAGACATCACTAGGTATTCATAAAGTCCATACCTGGTAGAGAAAGCTGTCTTAGGTATGTCTTCAACTCTAATTCGGATCTGGTGGTATCCCGATCGAAGGTCTATTTTAGAGAACACCTTGGCTCCCATCAATTGATCGAATAATATGTCAATCCGAGGAAGTGGGTATTTGTTCTTGATAGTAACGACATTTAAAGGCCGATAATCCACACATAATCTCAAGGTTTGATCCTTTTTCTTGACAAACAGGGCTGGACAACCCCAAGCTGATGAACTTGGGCGTATGTATCCTTTGTCCAATAATTCCTGTAACTGCACTTTCAGCTCAGCAAGTTCATTAGGAGGCATCCGATTAGATCTTCGAGATATCGGTGCTGTTCCAGGTTGAAGCTCTATCTTAAATTCTATTTCCCGCTCAGGAGGTAAACCTGGTAAATCATCTGGAAACACATCTGGGTATTCGTAGACTATTGGTATCTCTTCTAGACTTTTATCGATGATTTTATTAACCATTGGCAAGAGGGTTTGTGGGATAGTTAAAGTCAAAGAATCTTGGCCATGGACAGGTGAGTCCAAATATACGGTGCGAGAAGCTATATCAAGGACTACCTTATGGAAACCCATCCATTGTATACCAAGAATTAAATCTAACCCTTGCCCTTCCAAAATGATCAAGGATGTAGAATAATCTTTACTACCCAGTTTTAGTGGTAGGTTTGCAGCTTCTTGATTTGCAAGTATTCTACCCCCAGGTGTTGAAATGAGATGTGGGCATAACAATTTGGATGGTAGGATATAATGTTGTTGAACATATGCTTTGCTGATGAAATTATGGGTAGCTCCAGAATCAAATAATACCATAGTAGGATGATCAACAATAGAAAACATACCCGCAAGAACTTGTCCTCCTTCTTTCCCCAGCCGTAGTAAAATTAGCATGCCCGATTTTCACTTGTGTATTCTTGGGCTGATTTTTCTGCTGACCTGATCCTTGAGGACGTGGTGCATTAGATGTCTTCGGTGGATAGGCACAACTTCGAGCGAAGTGTCCAGAACGACCATAATTGTAACATGGTAGAGTATTTGGCTGTGATACTGAATAAGTTTGTCGAGGTTGCTGCACATTCTGCTGCTGTTGTGGTGGGCGGGATTGATAGCGCTGGGATGACCGCTAAGGTGCCTGGTAATTAGTTGGGTGGGAAGGTATGGCGCGATGGCGCTGACCTGTTGGCGATGTATACACCAACCTGTATTTGGATGGTCTTCCACTTCCCTGGCCCATGAACCTCTTCTCTTTTTCCTTTGCCGCCTTGTGGATGCGAAGAGAATCTTCTAAGATAATAGCATCACTGACGAATTCATTGAAGCTGGCAGTCCTGTTCAGAACAATGCGAGACTGCAGCTTTGTAGATAGCCCTCCTTTGAAGCGAACTTTCTTCTTGTTATCTGTATCCACATATTCTGGGGCGTATTGGGCAAGACGATTGAATACCTTGGAGTAAGCATGCACGGTCATATCTCCTTGCTTTAATGCCAGAAATTCATTTCGCTTCTGGTCCACAAGACCTTCTAGAATATGATACTCGCGAAAAGCCTTAGTAAACTCTATCCAGGTATACTGATAGTTAGGTGGACGCATTGCCCTGTAATTTGCCCACCAAGCCCCTACACTCCCTTGCAACTATTGGGTGGCAAACAAGGTCTTCTGGGTATCCGTGCAAGGTATTAACTCCAGTTTTGATTCAATAGTGCGTAACCAGTGGTCCGCTTCTAGAGGTTCTCCGGCAGCCGAGAAAATAGGCGGACGGGTAGGTAGAAAATCCGAATAAGTTGCTTGATTATCTGGACCATGATGACTCTGATGGTTCTCTTATGGAATGGTATTCTGAACTATTTGACGGAGTAAGTCCTCCTGTGCTGCTCCAGAGTTTAGTATAACTGCAATAGCTTGTGCCAACGTGGGTGGAGGTGGTGGTACTTCCATTCCCCCATTTTGCGAATTCTCCGCACCACTTCCATTTCCTGTTTCAGCCATTCTGTCCAAGAAAAAATCTTTTCATTAATAACTCATGACTTATGAGTGAAACAGGAATAATTGACAATAACATTTTCATGGCACAGCTTGCATAAACAACTGTTTATTATAGCAACTTAACATTTAACACAAAGCATGGGTTGACATCCATAGTTCACACTAACTTTATTCGTCATACCACTTATAGCTACTACACATTTACTCCCACTCCTTTTCTTGCTATAGTACATGGTACAACACTCTAACGCTCATTCAACCGAACGAAGCGCGGAGGTCACTTCCTGATTCCCGGAGTCCTCCACTCCTGAACCCCCATCCTGCAGTGATGGAAGCTCGGTTATGTCTATCACCGACTCTGCATCCACAATCTCCTCTGGTTCATCTTCCTCTTCCTCTAGTCGTTGTTGCTCAAATTCTTGATTCAACATATTATTATGCATTTGAATCAAATCCCCCTCTAGTTGTTGGATTGAGACATTAGCTGTTGCAAGCTGCTGATCCCTACTTGCAAGTTGTTCATCCTTGTCATTTAACTGACTATCTTGAATGACCAGCCATTCCTCTCTAACCCGTAGTTGATTTTCCAATTCTGCTACGCGGATGTTTTTCTCTTGGCATAAGTGACATTGCTGCCCTTCTGCATCACTGATGCCATTACCACCACTGGCCATCTCTATGGAGCAACAAGATTAACATGTATTAATATCAAAAGGCCTCTGGCGATACAACACAATCATCTGAAAGAAACTGCTAGAACATCCACTTTTATTTATTAGCAACCTAATACATGAGTTTTCTACTACTACTAGTACAAACTGCTATAGCGGGGAGGTCTACCGTCGACCTATTATACAATCTGACCTACGTCAGCAAAATGTGGTGACTATCACCATCTAACTAAACAACCCTATCTCCAGCATATTACCCGGTGGCTATACAATCTGACATCCTGTTAGCAAAAATGTGGCTACCCTGCTAGTCCTAGTCTGCTGCTGCTACTCTCCTACTGCTAGCCTAATCCCCGCACCATCTACTGTGGTGGTGCGTGGCTGTCCCCATCTGACACAACGTCGTCGTCTGGCGCAACAGGGTGTCCCTCAGAGTCAAGGCCCGACACAGAAGCCTCGTCACCCCCTGCCTGTCCCTGCTGCTGCTGCAACTCCTCAAGCTGGTGGTGAAGGTCTAGGTGGTGCTCGTCAAACATCTGCTGCTCCTGTATAAGGTGCTGAACCTGTAGCTGGAGGTGGTCCATCTAGGCTGCAACGTCAAGTAACACCGCAACAAACTAATCACGCTATTGATTGACGCCTACTAGCTCACCCTCCACCAGTGTGACCCTCTGGCGAGCCGTGTCATGCTCGTCGGTAAGTCCTGTCATCTGGCCCTCAAGGTCTATCGCTCTCTGGTGAAAACCATGACGGTCTCCAGTAAGCTCCACAATCTGTCGCTCGAGTGCAGCAATCCGTTGACTATCTGGCTGAAACTGTCGTCAGTAAATAACATGCTGGTTGTTCCCCTGCTGGGTAGCCTCTACTAGTCGCATCTCTATGTCGTGGAGCTGACGCTCTAAGTCCGCGTTACGTGCCTCCTGCACGTCAAACTCGCGCTCACATCTGCGACTCCGTGGCATCTGTAGGAAAAAGGTTTAACAAGTTAAACACTTCTTCCCACAGTGGAAACAAAGCAACAACAGTAACAAAACAAAACTAAGTCTAGAGACTTAATCATTAATACCCCAATATTTCCAATTATATGAGATGATATGACGCAAATGGTATGCAAACGAAAATTAATCAGTTAGTAGTTAGTTACATATTCTAATTCAAATAGCAACATCTACTCGTGACTTCTAGCGTCTTACTAACCTGTTGTTCTCACTCATGGGGTCCTACAGAAGTTTTGCAAATAAAGTTTTTGAAAACCAACTTGAGAATGACATGCCGTTGCTCCTGTATTGCTCTGATACCAGTTGTGACATCCCCTCCGGGATAACTAGGGTCACATACAGGAGGACACTCGATGAAGCAAGTTACAACAGCACATACATTCTTACAAGCCTAGAATATATTACATCATGGTATAATACAACCAGGTTTTTAGGAAAAACAAACTAGAGTTTTGCAGTGGAAAAACATTTATTACAACAAAGTGTTTGAAACTCTAAACACGAACAGTTTGGCAACGAGGAGCTTTATTCTACTATCTAAACTATGCTCCTGGAACACGATCATCTTCTATTCTTCCGGTGACGGGATGTGTTCCCACTGAATGGATCCTCCTTCCAGAAGTTGCCCTTCTCCTGGTATATTCTCAGACCAGCCATAGGAAGATGGCTCACCACCTAAAACCAACATGGATAAAGCCCTGAGTATCTAATATACTTCGCAAGACTGACCCGTCAATAAGGCTTGCTAAGGCCGACATCTAGAATGTATAGGCCTTTGGCTGGCGGGTTGACCCAGACTTGCGAAAAACAGCACCCAAAGTGGACATCTACTTTCATCTCTTAGCTCAAGATTAAGTTCATTAGCAATAAGGTTTGCATCCTATACTACCGTAATCAAGTTCTTGCAAGCAAAGGGATTATTTATCTGAAATAACTCCCCTTCTCTCCTTACTCTCAACTATCTATGCTCGCGCTAAGTGAACAAGCGGTACTCATTGCTGCGAGGGACAGTGACTCGAAGCAATTTCAACCAGCTGGGTAAAACCCGACTACATGTCACATACGCACCACATTGGTCGTATATGACAATCTTTCCCTCTAACTCTATCCAAAGGTCGATCCATTTCCAACTTCCCCAGAAATATGGAGACCCCACGTGATACGCGTCCTCGACGTTATCCGTGAGCGACCACCATTTCCCTCCCGTGAGACTTCAATCCCACTAACAGCCGGCAAAAGAAAGTTGGCTACGTCCTACCACTGAGGAGGTTAGGGTACATCAGCTTACTGGGTCCCATATACCAACATGTAGATCGGTACTGTTCAATACTTGTTCACGGAGCTGCCAACAGCTTGGTCCTAAATCTGACACGGACGGGGCTACCACCTTGCAAGGCCCAGCCTTTGCCCTTACCTCTACGGGCCCGTCCGGTCTCATCATCATCATCATTTTTCATTTGAATTCTCACAATTCTCACTCAACATAAAGCCTCCATGCTTTAAGATCATCCTATACAGTGCTACCGATATTCCTATGACATAAGCATAGCACCTATCATGCTACCGGTACCTGTATAGTATAAATACATCATAGGATATGGTAGTGATGCAGGTGGGTGTCAATCAATTCCTAGAACGTAGTGCAAAATCATGACTTGACTGACTGTGATAAAAGAAAGAATTTAAAAATATAGGTGGGATGCACCGGGGCTTGCCTTGTGGTTCAACCGAGTATGGCGGTGCAGGCGTGGAGTCGGGCTCAACAATCACCACCTCGGGTCCACTCTCGACAGACTGCTCGACGATCTCCGGTCCTATGCAATTCGTCGATACGTCACAAGTTAGTGCTAGCGATGCATGAATGCAAAATGCGATGCTTGAAATGGTAGCACGAATAAATAGTAGACAAGAACCTAGTTACTGTTGTCTAAAGTATTTCCTTCAAATCAAATGTGATTACGTCTACCAATGACAAGGGGGTGTCATGCTTAATCAAGTTAATCACCCTTAATTACCCCTTTTTTATTAATCTTAAAATAATTTAAGTAAACCATTAATTTAGGAATTATTAAATTAATTAACAATTAAGAGGGTATTTCTTAATCTTAATTAAATACTTGAAAATCAAGGAAAATAAATATTTATTTTTATTTCATAAACTGGTAAAGAAAAATATTTGGAACTCAACAAAGTTGGTCCATTTTTGAAGCCCTAAAACTCTATTTATGAATTATCTAAACTCTAGAATTATTCTAATATACAGAAATTCCGAAATTGGGCAGCCCAACAAAAATGGCCCCATGGGCCACTCGGCGGCCCAGCCGCTACTGGGCTTAGCCCAGTCCAGCAGCTCGAGGTCTTGGCCCAGCTGTGCGACCATGGCCCAGCTACGCGGCCACGGCCCAGCTGGGCGGGGCACGGCCCAACTCTAGGGAGCCTTCGGCTCCCTTGTGCACGCGCGCGCACGAGTATGGCGGCGTGACCGCTACGGCCAGGAGGCGCTCCCGGGCGTGGCTCGGTGAGCCGAGCGCATCGGCGGGGGCGGCGCTGCGAGGGGAAGGCAGAGGAGAGGTCGGCGCCAGCTAGTGCTCACCGGAACAGGGGTGACGGCGGTGGCGGAATGGCTCGGTGATGGCCGGCGGCAAGGAAAACCTGGAGCACGGCCAGCACGAACACGAAAAGAGGTCAACAACCGATCGATTCGGTGCGCAACTAAGTAAACAATTCTCATCTGTGAGGAATTTGACTAGGGCCTAATATAGAAACAAAATTTGAGAAGGAACAGAGGGGGTCATCGGTGCTCACCGAGAGGAAGACGGCTGAAATCCGTGAGCTACGATAGGAGCCGGTGCTGGGTGGCCATGGAGGAAGGCTAGGAGGGGGTCCGCGCATCGGTTTGCGGCGCTGGCCGGGTCAGGAAGGCGACTGCGATGGTGAGAGCTCAAGCTTCAACTCGTTTCGGTGGAAGCAGAGGAGAAACAGAGAAAGACAGAGAGTTGAGCGAGAGAGTGGAAGAGAGAGGAGACCAGGGGAAATTTTCCCTGGGCGCGGGCGGCAGGCAGCGCCAGCGCAGCGGGTGAGCGGCTGCGTGGCGCCTCCAGCGCGCGCGCACCTGCTCTGCCCCGGCACGGGCGGTGGCGATGCAGTGATGTGGGACCTTGCAGGTGGGGCCAGCGGGTACCACGATACAGTAAAGGTAAATGTTTTTCAAATTTTGTTTTTTTTCCTTTTGCTAAAATAAAGCAGGGCTGTCACACATCGCTATCATCGCTGCTCTCATCCTCACTCTCCCCAAGCTGGCTCGTGGCCATGAGGCACGTGGAGGGTGGAGGAAGAGCTCATGAGGTGTGGTCTTGATCATGGATAGGCCGGCCACTTCTTCATCACTTGAGGAAGAGGACTCATCACATGAGTTGTCGCTTGTCCGCTCTCCAATAAGAGCCTTGCGAGAGAACTTCTTTTTGTAGTCTTGAGCTTTGCCTTGGCCTTTGCTCTTGTCCTTGTTGACATACCTCTTCTTCTTGTGCTTGGCCTTGGGGTCTTCTTCTTCTTCTTCACTTGAATCTTGTGACTTGAATGCTTCTTTCTTGGGATTTGGGCACTCTCGAACAAAGTGATTCTTTGAGCCATAATTGAAGCACTTGCCTCTTGACTTGGAAGCAAACTTGTTCTTGAAGTTCTTCATCTTCTTCATGAGAAGAGCCAAGTCCTCGGTCAAGTCACCCTCGTCATCATCTTCTTCATCATCATCCTCAATAATTACCTTCTTCTTGTTCTTCTTGCTCTTGCTAGATTCTTGCTTGTCAGCCGGTAGAGCAAGATTGGATGGTTGAGGATCATCCAACCCCAACTTATAGCTCTCAAAGGTTGTGATCTTACCAAGTACCTCCTTCATGGTCTTGTTCTTGAGGTCACCTTGCACGATGAAGGTGATGATGAACTCATACTTGGGGTCTTTGAATAGCCTCAAGAATCTTATTGTCACCTCAACGGGCTTCATCTTGAAATCATCCCCAAGTGCATCGATCTCCTCCACTAGTACATGAAAATGAGAATGAATAGTGTTAGCTCTCTCATGTGGCAATCTAGTGAAGTTATCATACTTGTTCTTCAGCACATAGTATCTTTCCTCTTTGACATCACTGGTGCCCTCATAGAGCCCCTGAATCTCATTCCAGATACCATGTGCTGAGGAACTAGCATCTATCTGAGCAAAAACATCCTCAGACATCCAAGCAATAAAAGCATTCTTGGCCTTAGCATTACACTTAATGTAGTCAGGCTCAAGTAGGTTCACATTCGCATCAGACTCGTGAGTGACCAACCATATCTCTGGATCAAGGGACTGAAGGTAGGCTTCCATGCGAGCCTTCCAATAAGCATAGTCCTCACCATTGAATATGGGAACATTCCCCGCCTATCCCGACATCCTTACTCAAGGCGGTGAAGCCTCAAAGATGAGCACTTAGCTCTGATACCACTTGTAAGGACCGAAGGCGTACCGAGAGGGGGGGGGGGGGTGAATCGGTAAGCCACTCACGAATCCAATTACTTCAAATTCCACTACTTGAGTCTAACACGATAAGCAACCTAAGCAATTCTAGTAGGTCAAGACCTTACACATGCTAGTGTTCGTGATATGATAAAGAGCGAAAGCCAATCACACTAGCCTATGCAAGCCACTAGTCACCCTACTCACTAGAGCACATAATTGCGAAATAGTAAAGACAGGGTCAAGGAATGATCATGATTTTTTCCTGAGGTCTCGGAAGGATGGCGCCTTCCCCTAATCCTCATTGGACCACTCCCGCCGGAGTCCCGATCCCTCCCGCCACCAAGTGGAGTTCTCACCCACGAGCCCGCAATCACTCCTAGAGTGAAGACATGGTGTGCATCACTGCTACACAAAGCACAAGCTCGCCTCCTTCGAGAAGTTGCCGGACTCCCCAAGCCGACACGGGAGCTCATTAGCAATGCCCCTTTCAACGATGGGCTCAAACCGTGTACAAACGTGTGATGACCTTCACAACCGATCATGATAGGCTCGATCACCGACACCTAACTAGTCTAGGTCTCACCATAGACCAAGAGTGACAATCTAGATCACATCCTCAAGGACACCCTAGCCTTACATGTGCAAGATGCTCAAGTTACTCTCACTAGCACTCTCAAGATATGCAATATCTCCTCCTAGTGCTCTCCTCTTTTCCTCTTGGACCTTACCAAATGCTCTCAAGTATTCCACTGGTCAAGAGAGGTCTCCAAGACCCCAGTAACGAAGTTATATAGGCTCCCAACCTCAAACTAGTCGTTGCTCCACGAATTCACCTTTCTGGACGCCCTGACCATACAGTCCGGTCTCTCCCAGACCGGACCGTCCGGTCACTCTGGTAATGGCTCTCCTAGCCGTTGGCTCAACTGTGTCTAGGCAAATTCCTCATACTGACCGGACTATCTGGTCAGTAGACCGGACTGTCCGGTCTGTACAACTGTCGGATAGATTCACCAGTGTGCCAATCGACTCAACACCTGCGCTGAACGGCGTGACGACAGATTTGTTGTCTGGTGCAACTTTGCGCTAGCCAGTCTCCCCTCATGCAACCTTAATTCGACAATAGCTTTGACTAGATCTTTTACTGTTAACTTTGTTTAATTATCCCTAAGGTCCCAATGGATTCGATAAACCTTGGAATACTAAATTCAAGGGAAAAAGTGCTACAATCGTACATCATACGCTTGCGGTATATAAGTGGGTGCATAGTTACAACGAACAACTAGCCATTGGAGTGATCAACCACAGAAAACAAACACAATGGAAACAACAAGAAACAACAACGACTCGAACTAGTCAAGAGACTCACAAAAAACTAGACCTTACTGGACCACTACCGGCAGTGCTGATCAGGGCCATCGGCAGTGTGAAAGGACTGAGTGACCGAGAGGGGGGGGGGTGAATTGGGACCTTGCACTATGTACCAAATTCGCCAATTCCTAAAACCGACCACTCAAAACAACTCCTACACAATCCTAGTGGTGATCACACTAGCAAGATAATGAACCTATGAAAGGAACAACAAACTAAGCATACTAGTGGATCATACAAACGCAATACAACTCCTATGCAAGCTAGTTACCAAAGATACGCGGAAGAAAACAACTAGCTAGCAAGGAGTTCTACTCAAGCAAAGCTACTAGATC